>OY856410.1:942359334-943559334 GCA_963693085.1 Alisma plantago-aquatica | reverse complement strand
CGTCGGTGAGGAATTCGGACGTCAATTTGACACCATCCGAAACCTCCTCACCGACCCATCTAACATTTTAAATTCTATTTTTTCATGCGTGCAGGGTCTAACTAAGCAGGTTGCCCAGATCGGCGAGCAGAACCGCGCCATGCCAGACATCCTCCAAGGAATCCAACAACGTCAAGTTTCAGTGGCCAAGCAAGTCGACCACATCGACGGCCACTGCAACAACTTGCCCAAGTTGATCCAGGGAGTACAACGCCAGCATGAAGTGTTGGCAACGCAAGTCGATAGGATTTCCGCGTAGACTTTACCTCTGCCAGAGACCCTACGCGAGCTGCAGCAACAACAACAAGCTTTCAGCACGCGCCTGGACGACATCACCACCACCCTCACGCAGCTACATAATCGCCAGGAGGAGTCATCAAATAATGAGCTCATTCAGCTAAGAGCTCAAGTAACAGATCTCACAGCAAGACTCCTCTCGGCCGAACAACGTTATTTAGATCTTAAAGAAACCCACGAAACACTGCTCGAAACACACGAGCACGTGCAAGTGGCTTATGATGAACTCCAATCCATCCATCGTCTGTGCGAAAAGAAAGCACAAAAGAAGACAACTAACGACGATGAAGATGATGCTGATAATGATGAAGATTCTGATTCTTCAGCAGACTCCACCAACAGTACCTCCTCAGATGAAGACTCTGACAAACCAGATGATGCTGGGGAGGGTCCAAGCCAAGGAGCAGAACCCAGACAACAAAAAGATCACCATGACGGTGATAAGGATTCCAACTCCCCACACCATGATAATGTTAATATATCATATGGGGATCAATTTCTTGACTACTCTGCTATGGGATCCATCGGGGAAGCTGCTAAAGAAGCAGCCTTTGCCGAGTTCCACCAATGCATAATCGGAACCGGCGCCACCCCTCCTACAACAGCTGTCTTACCCCTCTCAGCGCCCACCACGACAGCAACCTCACCCCTCGACAAGTACGAGTCAGAACGAGTGCAATTAGATACTGATGAAGAGCTCGATTCTGCCTCAGAATCAGACAACGACACTATTGGCTCTGAGGAAGCCCCAGAAGTACATCCTTCCCCCCCTCTACAGGAGCTTCCCCCGCCACCACCCCTGCCGCACAAAATGCATGACCTTGATATGGTGGCCATTTCCACTTTAGATGCCCAGGATATCTTTATACTGAATACTATCGTGGACGATACAAAGGCAGGAGATGATATTATCTACCACAACACTAAAACGAAGCGCAAGCTGACACGTGAAGATTTTCGCAAAATCCTGCGACCTGGGTCGACGATGCCAATGTCTATCTTCCGTGTCCTCCTCGCCAACTGTATCGAAATTTACAGAAGCCACAAGAGGAAGCAGCCTGTCTTCAATGCCTCACCCGCCCTATCCTTGGTCCTCCTATACAAGGATATCCAAGAAAAATCCATCAAACGTCTGCGTATCAGGCTAGCACGACGAGCACGTTATCTTACTGTGCCATTCCAAATTTTAAACCATTGGCTAACTATGATCGTCGATACAGAGGCTCGGGTCACCACGGTTTATAACTTCTGCAGCACCGAGCTACCCGCCGGCACGATAAACTTTGTGGGTGAAGCAGCCGGCGAAGCAAGATGCATACCCTTTCGGCTGCTTAAGCTAATTTGGGCTGCACGCCCATCTCTCTGCCAAGACTGGAGCCAGCCCTGGTTCAAAATTATAAACCCTCCAGTTCAAGCCGCAGAAGGATCTGGGGATTGCGCTTTCTGCACCATTCGTCACATTCAAGCGCTGAACCAAGAAATCCCTTTCTCTGCCCTGGTCACTAAAGATTTTCATTCCTTGAGAGGACGTTATGCGATGGAGCTCATATGCGACAGACGGTTCTTCAAGGACCAAACGATGGCACCAGATGATGTCCCTCGCTACCTCTTCTCTGCTATCCAGCGACCACAGCGGCGACCCTTCCGCCAAGCTCTAAAAGAGTCAGAGAAATCAAAAGGACCGGCCTCCGCTACCGAGCAAAGCAAAGATGCCAAAAACCCGTTGTCTGCCATCACACCATCTTTTCCAGACTTCGATCTCAGTGCTTGCAAAGGCCTATCCAGCTACGAACTATGTCTCATTATGTCAAAGCTTTCCGCCAAGAATGATGAGCTCGTTTTCATGTCTGGTGACATTCTTATAATGGCAGACACGCTGCGAGAATCTTTACAAATTAAAGGATCCCTCTCTGTTGGCCTTATGTCCGCCTATCAGCTTCTACTCGGACAAGATCACCCCACAGCATACATGGCGTCTCCATATCTGAAGGATGATCTTTTAAAGCTAAAGAACTTCGGCGCAGCTGAAACACTAATCTAAAATCTACAACACACAACGCCGAAGTTCATCATGCTACCCTTTCTCTACCATGAACACTGGCTACTTCTGGCAGCAAACCTACCGGATGGAACAATTACAATTTATAACAGTTCCGATAGCCAGTACAACCCACGACAGAAAGTTTACGTCGTAACGCCAAAAACACCCACAGAGGTAGTGGCAAAAGAATGTGCTGAAAGATTAATTGATCTCCTTAGTCAGCACACAAAAGCTTATGCCAAAGAACACTTTCACCGCCCTTCCTTCTGCCACAAGTGTCCCCAGCAAATCCGACAATCCAACGACTGCGGCTTCCATGTCCTCTACTGGATGTATACCATCTTAGTTCTTTAGAAACCAGTAGAGGATATGACTGACGTAGACTATCACGCCCTGCGTGGACAGTTTGCAGCTAAACTCCTCCAAGCACCAGGGGCAAGCTCAGGATTAACTGACGCCTAAATGCCCTTGTCCATGCACCTCTCAACCTATCCCTTTGACACTCTGTGGACAGAGTGCGTGATAAGTTAGGGGGGAGTGCACTGGACAAGGGCGAGGTATCATCCTTCTCCAACTCTTCTAACTCATTTTTTCCCGCACATAATTTTCAAACTTTCTATTCGTACTTAGACTTTTTCCAGTACTTTTTTTTCAATATAACAACTTCTAAGTATAACTTTCATCATGAAAAGTATCACCCTTACCTAAGTTAGAGATAAAGTAGTCCTCATATAAATAATAAGATTAGCTTACAGGCTTGAAATGGCGAATCCATAAAATTCATTCACTATTGGTTTCTATACTTTTGCTTCAATTCTATCTCAGACTCTTCACAGGTCAACTTCAGGGCCAAAGCGAACCGAAAACTCTCAAAGTCAAGAGGGAAATCAGGGAAATCCAAAATCAAGAAAATCTCACGAGCGGACCACCAAGTGCATGTCAAGAACCCCAAGAACAGTTTTCTTCTTTCAATAAAAGAGGCTTGGCCGCCCAATCAAAAACCCTAACAAAACCCACTTCCTAAGCCTGTGAGATTCGAATAAAAGCCAGAGTGCTGAATAAAAACATGAGAGTTGTGCCATGCATAAGGACCTATATGAAGAGCCAACAAAGATCTCACCCGGCCGGTACATAAAGCTGCCCTCATGAAGGCAGATGTGTCGTGCCCGGTAATGAGATCCTAAGGTTTCCTAATATATGATAAGGCTGATAAAAGAGCTCACCCGGCCGGTACATTCAGCTGCCCTCATGAAGGCAGATGTGTCGTGCCCGGTAGTGAATCTCTAAAAAGCATAGACAAACCTTTCCCCACTTGAAGGGGGAGTTACACAATAAGCCTTTTAAGCCAGCCCTCATACCCACTCTAGCTACCAGTAGGTTTCTCCAAAGAAGTATAAAACTGATTAGAGTCGATGACATGCACACAATAAGAAAGGTGGTCCCAATGCGAGATTCACAATATAAAAGGAACCTGAGATCCATGCAACTTTTGATACTCGAAAGAGTTAGTGTAAGCAGAAGCCCTGATAAGACCTCGGTAGATCTCTGACCTAGAATTGAAGCAAGAGTATGAAAACCCTAAATCAAATAAAATCGCCTTGCCATTACATGCCTTAGCTCTATCTAACTTGAGGACAAGCTAGACTCTAAGTTAGGGGGGGTGATAACCTCTCATTTTGTGACGTTATCTTATTAGTTATCTTTAGTTTTCCATACTCTTTCTTAGATAAACTAAATAGAATCATTAAACCTTCTTACTTTATTGCAGATACGTCAATAAACCAACTTTTCCTCTTTTTCATTACAGAAAACACAAAAAAATTAAAAAGACTCCTCATGGTCCCAAGACCGCGAGAAGCCTCACGGTCCCAAGACCGCGACAAGCCTCACGGTCCCAAGACCGCGACAAGCCTCACGGTCCCAAGACCGCGAGAAGCCTCACGATCCCAAGACCGCGAGAGGCCTCACGATCCCAAGACCACGAGAGGCCTCACGATCCCAAGACCGCGAGAAGCCTCACGGTCCCAAGACCGCGAGAAGCCTCACGGTCCCAAGACCGCGAGAAGCCTCACGGTCCCAAGACCGCGAGAAGCCTCACGGTCTCAAGACCGTTTGAGACCAAACGGTCTCAAGACCGTTTGGGATTAACTTGAGCCTATAAATAGGACCTCAAGGGCCACTTCAAAAGGATCGAATTCCAAGACGCCCAAAGGCTGCCTCTCCAGATCCAGAGCACTCTGGTCTTCCGTCCACTGCCCCAAGGCTGCCAGTTTTGAGATCCGTGCTCATCATCAAGCTTCCTTCTCTCTCTTCTTTCCATCTCTTCAACAAAGAAGGTGGGAAGAGAAAATCCTTCATCAAAGCAACCACGAAGTGCGAAGATCCTTGCTCTCTTCACCAAGGGTTCAACCTTCCCTCCTCCGTGGAGATGACGTTCTTTCTCTCTCTTCTCACCTCCTTCTTTGCCATGAGCGAGTAGTTTCATTCACTAGGGTGCGGGGAGTAGCCCCGCTACCCATGTTTTCATTTCATGCGATGTAATTCAATAACTTGTAATAAAGATACTCTTCTTTTCAGTTTGACTTCAATCGCTTAATGAATACTAGTTGCTTGATCATCAACTTGTGTTACATATTGTCTTTTGGTATGAATTGTCTATGTTTGTACCCTTAGATCTAAATATCGATTGAATGTTGGTTATGGATGTATGTAGTCACCATATGTCTGTTTCGGTGTCTAGAAGTGTTTTCAGGAGTGGAGTAAACTCACCCCCATCGTTGCACTTTCATACTATGAAATGGAATCAGTTGACGTATGGAAGTGCAACCTTGGTAAGGTCGAGGAACACATTTCATGAAGGAGTAATGCAAAGCATGTGACCATTCATTATGGAATGGCTGGCATTGCAATACTCCACACTTCTCGTAGCTAGTTATCTGAAAGGAAGCTAGGACTACAAGATACTAACTGATTTGACTCTTTTTGCAGGTTGTTTTATTATGTTGCATGACTTGATCCATGTGTAGTGGTGTGAAACCCGATAACATCCTAGTGTTTTTTATCAATTGTTTACAACCTTAATCTTTACTTTCTTGCTTTACTTTCCTCGCATTTAGCTTTAAAACCAACATCAAACTTTCGATCTAAATATCAACTGTTAAGTAGTTAAGTAGAACTAAAACGTGTTCCATCTTGACTTCGTCAAGACCGTTGTCCCGAGGATTCGACCCTTAACTATACTACGATAAGACTTCCGCGTGTCTTAGCACACGTGGGTGGAGTTCTTACCATAGTACTAGAAAGGCTAAACCTAAGGATTCATCACCTTAGGATTTTTAGTGGTGTTGCAAAACTCCATCAACTGGAAGCTTACCTTTATGAGTATTAATCAAATCCTCTATGTATATGCCATGTCAACCATCATATGATTGGCTCTTTGGGCATACCTTACCAACAAACTCCCACTTGCACTTAGATCCAAACACCCATGGATCTCATTCTTAGTGACCTAAACATGTCCCCCATGTTTCCGTTGTGCAAGTGCTAATTTAGTGGGTTAACAACACTTTTTATATTAGTTGGTATATTTCATGTTTCTTATCTCCTCATTGTTAGATGAAACTGCCATAATATAGTATTTGATATTCCTTGCCTAACAAGTAATTCCATTGTTGTCATAGTATCACTACTACATCATCAATGGTCAGAACATCTTTTAGTTCATCCAAACGAATTTCTATATTCATATAATATCACTTTGTGTTCATAACACAAGTATACTCGACTTCTTTTGTAGATATAATTAGTGGCTATTAGTTCATAACCCTTCCTACTAACAACATTTTTCTTTATAATCAAACGTATTATATTGTGATCACTTTTTTTTTTAATTTCAGATGCTTGCATCGGCGTAACCCTTTACACACAACTATTCCTTTACTACTATCTTTAATTATTAGCAACATATCCTTAAGTATCTCACAAGTACTAATGAATACTTGTAACGATATTCCGATAAACCTTATTGGAATATAATATTATCTTTTCATGTCTAATGCATACAAGATTATACGAGACACGTACATTTATAGCATTCATGATATATCCATTGCTACAACCTATGTCATATTTATCATGTTATTTCCATTATTCATAAGATTTGGAACACATTGATCATGAGAGACTAATACAAATTCTCTCTCATGAAATCCTTTTCTTATTGAACTCTTTCAACATCTTGCTATTATATGTACTCAAACTTTCTTGGAAAAACATTCAAGAACTATCTTTGTAGGTCTTGTTCCTTATCTCATTAGATATTTCATCTAACCCTTCTCTATTGAAGGTGTTTTTAGGTCAATTCTCAATTTTCACGAAATAGAGATGTTATTCCTCATCATATGTGAATATTCATATACACTACCACTAAATTTTTGTAGTCATGGATTTTATCTTTTATCTTGATTCAAGTCAAACTCTTTGACTGTCCTGTCAAGTCATAAGATCCCTCCTATGAGTTGCTTACTTCAATCTCAAATTGAACTTTGTAGTTTATAGACTTTATTTGCATTCCTTGAAGTTATAAAACCTTTTAGGCTGTGTCACGTACACATCCTATGATGTATTCCTTTTAAGGAATCTAGTTTCTATCTTCACATGCTAAATCTCTTAGTCTATTTTAACCACAACAACAAGATTTACAATTGGTAAAGGAATTTTTATCACGTTCAAAAAATTTAATTGATTTGAAAAACTATTCAACTAATTTGTCCTTTTATGTTATCCATGTAGATCTTTTCCACAAGACCCTATTGCACCCTTTAGGTATTACCCTTTAGGTGGCACTACCAAGGCCTTACCTTTCTAGTTTATAGTCACTTCAAAATGACTTTAAGACATTACTCAAATTATGGTATTTTGTAGATTCTAGTTGACTACTTGGATCATCCTGTAATGACCAACCTATCTAAGTTGTTTGATTCACAATCTCAATCTTAGATATGTTCTACTAGAACTACTTTATTCTATGTCATATGATGAAATTGAGACTCCCCAACAAATTGTGATTCTCTTAGTTCTTATTATACCTCTTTGTTGACCTCAAACATTTCAAGTTCCACTTTTACTCCCACTTATTCTTTAGGAACTCAGTTATCCCATCAACGAAACATTTTCTTATTGGATTTGAATTAATAGTAATATTCAACATTTATAGTTTTGTGGATATATCTATTCAAGAAACTTCTTTCTTTATATAGGTTTTAATCCATAAGACATAGTGGGACATTCCCATATTCCATATCCCATATGGTGTCTTATAAACCATTCAGATGGTACATAATTTAGTGAGAGGTATCTATTTATGAGAGTACAAGAAGATTAGATTAATTGATAATTATATCATGACTCATCATAGCATGATTCCTTCATTCTGACACATCATCATGTTCAGTTGTATTTGACTAGTGATATATTGTCACAGTTCATTCTTTGAAGGTTCTCAAGGTATTGATGTAAATTTTTTTCAACATTTGATCTCATCAGTGTTTCTAAGTACTTTTATCAAAGTTATACTTCATTTATAATTTTCTATAACATTGCAAGAGATCTATGTTTCTATTTTACTAAGTACATATCATTATATTACCAGTAAAAGAAATGATGTATAAATAATTATCTATAGCAATCATTCCATAAGATCTTAATACATCACATGTATGAGGTCTGGTGGAAAACATATACTCCCACTACATCTAGTGAAGGATGTTATGTCATGTTGTATGCAAGTAAGCATTGCATGATTCCTTAGGTTCATTAATCAAAGGAATCTAGACTAACATCAATATGTATTCTAGATATGTATTTCTTCTATATACGTGCAGGATGACTAATGCTATTGATAGTTTTGAGTTATCAATTATAAACTTTTGGTATAAAAATTATTAACATTCATCTTTGAGATTCTTTTATTAAAAGACCAATAAGATGTTTGTGAATAGCGATAGAAGATCATATCTTACAAATAAAAACATCAAAAACTCACTTTATTGATTTATCATCCTTGTCATACAAGATGCTTTAAAGTAAATGTTTCTATTTCTTGGCATAATGAAATAGCAGCTTAACTAACTATATTACATGCCCATTGGGCTAAGATAAATTTAAATGTAGACTAAAGCTCTAGAAACTCTTGCTCCGACTTGTGCATCTTTGTCCTCCATGAGGGCTTTTACTTCTTGTCAGATACTGTACATCAAATATGTCATATCTCTATTTGGTATCACATACCAAGATGAAGATCTAATCAAATTTATCTTATAATATTTATACCTTAAGTGGAGGCCTCAGTTCCTTCCTTCTTATTATTTAGTTCCTCTAACTAGAGTGGGAAAATTTTCTAATGTCCAGGCTGGTGACAATTGCCTTTTTTCTTTACTCCTCTCTTTGCTTTGGGATTTGAGGATTTGGGCTTTTAGCTAGCTTTTGAACTCTTATTATCCTTGGCTTTTCTTTTAGACTTCCCCTTTGTCTTGTTGATCACCATCATAGACATGGGCTTGTCTTTCTTCATCTATCCCTTAGTTGTTCCCAACATGCCCAACAACTCTGTCAATGATTTGTCAAAGTCCTTCATGTTGTAGTTCATGACAAACTAACTATGACTCTGGAAGAGACTATAGAATCATGTCAGTGACCAACTCTTGACGCAAGGAGAACCCCGGTCTAGCTAGGTTCTCGACATACCCAATGAACTTGAGTACATGAGGACCTACTAGGTCTCCTTCTACCATATTACATTTGAACAGATCTTTGGAGACATTGTATCTCTCTTGTCTTGCGTGATCTTAGAACATGTTCTTGAGATGTGTGACTATCATGATCACATCAATGATCTCATGATGCCTCTTCAATGTTGTAGTTCAGGGAGCATAGAATCAGACACTTGACATTCACGACATCTTCAATATGCTTCATAAAAGAATCCCTACCAGTCCTAGGTGTTGTTGGAAGGGGTTCATCTGGTTCTGGCATCTCCATGGCATAGAGCTTGCACTCCTATGTGAGAATGATTCTCACTGTCCTAAACCAGTCGTGGAATTTGTTCTCAATCAGTTTGTCCTTCTCAAGGTTCAATCCCATAGAAAAGTTATTGTTGTTGGTTTCCATTTGATTCTACAAAAGAATTTGCCATTTTCTCAAAAACTCATTTTGATTTGATTTGATTAAGATTTTGGAAATATTAATTAGGTCTTTAATTAATTATCATTCTCATTATTTTATTCAAATTGATAACCCTCAAGTATCAATTTGGGAAATTACAACGAATCAATTTTCTAATGTGCAAGATCCAAAATGATTCGATTATCACATGACCAATGCTGCAATAAATAATAAACCATTAAGGTAGGCTATTTGCCAATTGCATCATATGCAATTCTTGATATATGTTATGCACAACTCCTTTCCATGATCATTTATATGCTTCTGGTCTTAGATGCTCTAAGAATCACCAGTTTAATCCTAACCCAATAGCCAACATGATATGTATGCACCCTATGAATGCAGAACCTACATATCTACCATCACACTTCCACGAGGTAAATGGCACACCACACGAGGGCATAACCTGCACTTAGTCAAACAAACTGTTCATGTTTGTTGATATTGGATATCATATTAGACTTAAAATATTTTGATTTGAGGGAGTTCTATATATCATACATATATATTTTTATGTATATATATGTATATATAAATATACAATATCCAATCACAACATAAATAGTATGTATCATATACATGTTATATCCCATAACATAAACATGTAATATAAAACAAAAGGCAGTAGTTATGGCCATATATATTATAATTCCTTGGAGCAATAAGGAATTACTACTACACATGTCTATCATCACATCATATGTATGGACTTATTATTGGTGTAGATATGTGATTGCCAATCTGGGTAGATTGGTTCAACCCTTGAACTGATCGTCTCGCCTCTTGACCAGTCGGTTGGTTCTCAAGAATGGTCGTCTGGTCTCTTGTCCAAATGATGTTTGGACACCTTCCAGATGGTCAGTTGGGTCCAAAAGATGGTCGTTTGGCCTTCTGTCCAACTGATGTCTAGACACTTTCCAGACGGTCGGTTGGGTCTACTAGGACAGTCTTCTGATGCATTGTCGAACCGATGTCTGGACACTTTCCAAATGGTCATTTTGGTCAATTGAGATGGTCATTTGGCCTCGTGTCCTCCATATGGTCATCTCATCTCTCAAACCGGTCGTCTGGATATGATCATCTTATTCATTGTTGCAAGTAAGGAAACTATCTTGTTTCTACTTTATTACATTGTGAAGAGAAACCTCGAGTTACATTCAAGGGGAGAAAAGGCAGGAAAGTATTAACTTTACATTGATATGACGGAGGTAAAGGCTAGGTACATAGACCGACATAAACAAGATAAAACAAAACCATCCAACCACACACAAATATTGGGTTATTTGTCATAACCATGCTACACATCCACCATCAAAACTAATGTTTTTAGAACAGAACTAGTGGTAGGACCAGTTTTGGCTCAGACTGGATTGAGTTGGGTTCAACCACAATGAATGAACCAGTTGGACCAGAAATGATGTCAACATGACATAAACAAAAATTTTGAACTGGAAAAATCGAACATGTCACCATAGTATAAGGCAATTAGCAGTCAGACCAGTCGAACTGGTTAAACTTGGAACACTATATATACATATCAATGTGTATATATTCATACATATAGATATACATACATACATATATATATATATATATATATATATATATATATATTAATACACACATATAACATACATATGTATATATATAAACAAATGTATATATATGTATACAAATATGTATATGTATGTGTATATACAGAAATGTATGTATATATACACATATATATGTATATATATGTATATGTATATAAATATGAATGTATATGTATATATACATATGTATGTATTCTACAGTTTCTACCTTATATATATACATATACATATATATATGTATGTATATATATGTATATATATGTATATATATGTATGTATGTATATATATATATATATATATATATATATATATTAGTTTGGTATTATGTAGTCTTTGTTCAGATACACATATGAGACAGTTTACATATTTGCATCATATGCAATAAATAAATAATAAAACCAAAAATCTGATCATATTGATTATCCTAAAACATTATAAATTGATGTGGCTCTGATACCACTGTTGGGAAATATGGGAACAAAGTATAGCAGAGAAAATAAAAATGTATTTCTATATGTATTCCCATAACAATAAGATCACATCAACTTCTATAAAATAGGAAGGATGGTTTGACGAGTTATTCCTGATCTTGGAGTAAGTCCAATGATAACAACTCATTGTAGTGCAACTATGTTCTAGATGCTCTTGGACGGTGATTGTGTAGCTCCTGGTCTTCTTCACAGACAATAGACAAGATAACTTCTGCAGTGACTCCTGTGGTCTCACCATAGACTACAGACTGACTTTGCCCTTCTAGAAGTAGCCAAATGACTCCTTCCTCTAGAGTAGTCCACATGGACCAACTAGAACTCATGTTATTCAACTAGAACAGATAGGAAGGAGGTGTCCCTCTCATTAGCATACTACTCACCAACTTTCTCTCCCACAATAATGATGTTCAGTTGATCTCTCCCATGCTATCTCTCCCTAGTCAGGTAGGACTTCCTTGGGCACTCTTGGTTACCACAACGAGAGAGGACAACAATTGTCGGAGCAACTGATTCTCAATTTTATGTGTTGTGTTGTGTTCTAAGAAGCCCCCAACACCCCTCTGTTTATAGGTAGGGTTAGGGTCAGGGTTCCCAGTCTGCTCAGGATTCGTGCAGGAGTGGAAGGGACCAGCAGATTTTGAATTTTGACAACCTGAAACACCCAAACCATCATATGGAAACCCAAATGGCCATCTGGCAAACGAGCCAATTGGTTCGCACTATGAGATGGTCATCTCACAGTTTACCAATCATACATGAATTTGGAAAAATTGTTTCTAATTAATGAGATCATTAATTTCCTTGTATTAATAGAATTGGTCAATGAAACTATCAAATTTTCTCACAAATTCGGGAAAGTTACTAGAGCATTCCTCAGGCCCAACTGAGCCGATCGATTCACTAGGTGAACTGGTCGTCGTGCTCACCCGAGCCGATCGGTTCACCTAGTGAGCTGATCGGTTGGTGCCTTATTCCTACAGAACTATAGCCAATTTAGTTCCAATCAGCCTGACACTCTAAACACCCATCTCATCCATTGAAATGATCATTTGGCTCTCCAAATGGTCATCTCACTTTGTGAGTCAATCGTATGGCACTATAGTCAACCAATCTATTGTGTGAATATAAAATCTAAATACCTTAGTAATCAATCCAACCATCATTCAAGATAAAATTCCTCTTCTAGATGAGTTCATGTGTGTGATCCTATAGGTTCCCTATCATGTTGGTAGTGAATGTTCATAACTAAACTTATGACATCACAAGAAGAGAGCGATTCCTAGTCACACATCAGTGCTACCCAAGTGAATGGAAAGTTGGAGAGCAACTTCAACCTACAATATGTGTAAGGTGTTGTAGTGATTGTATAATTCCTTTGTCACTGATATCCATGATGAACTTGAGACATAGAATCGTCATCCCCTTAACATTCAATCCATGTTCCTTGAACCAAGAGCAGAATGTCTGAGATAATGTGACCTCAATATCATATATTGATTCACATGTGCATGCACATGCGTTTCTTGGTTTTTCTTATGATGTGGTCGGGATATCAATCTCTAGTAGGATGGATAAATCCCATCTCTATCATTCACAATCTATCTGCATGTGTCAAAGCTACCCAATCATCACCTTTATCATAACCCATATTTTAGGAATACGTTTTATGATGTCAAAGTATACCAAACTACCTGTGATGAGTGCAGTGATTTTAGGTCTAAGAATCACAATTACCACCTTCACTATGATATATGAATATGATCACCAATGATGGTTTCTGTGTGTCACTCCCAAGGTGGGTCTGAATGATACACTGTTCCCTAACATATATGTATGTGCTTGGTTTAATATTCCATATCATGACTAATGAGATTTTGTCATCAACCAACCCACACTCTAGTCTCATGTGTTACTGGTGTCTATCTACCTTCCACAGTAACAACTGACTATGGACATAACAAGAATGTACATAGTCTTAGAATTCATATGATCTCATTGTCCAAGTCACATAATTGAAGACATATGTCATGACTATTGTCATTCTTTTGACATTTATAATGTTTTATTCATTATCTCATAACTGAATGAAACATAATGAATTGGAAGCTTACCTTTATGAGTATTAATCAAATCCTTTGTGGTATATGCCATGTTAACCATCATATGATTGGGTCTTTGGGCATACCTTACCAACAGATAAGAGAGAGAAATCCATACATCAAACACATATAATGAAGAACAAAAATCTCCATCTTCATGTAATGTCCAAACAAAAACATAGTAGAAAAACCAACGACCAAGATGCATGTGAGAAACAACAACTCCACCAACACTTAGATTTTAGTTACAAGAATTAGGGTTTAGGAGAAAGAGTAAATCTATGCAAGATTATCATAGAATCTTAATCCCAAAACTAGGTACAAATGTTAAACAACATATAGTCATGTTTTGGAAACAAGATAGACTTTACATGTAAGATTAAGGTACAATAATAGTATTGTAGAGAGTTATGTAGCCCGCTTGATTATGATGAAACAACCTCTAAGTAGAGAGCTCCAAAGGAGAGAGAAACCCTATCTTTAATCATCTCCATGACTAAGATAGTCACCACCTCAAAATAGAAGAAAACCCAAGGTTAAAGGTCAAGAAAGAGAGATCCAAAAATTCTAGGCCAAAAAAGAAAGGAAGAAGGAGGAGATCTTCTTCTCACTTTAGGTACTACTATGGAAAATCATGGATTCAACCTCTATGGAGAGAAGTTCCTCATAAGGCCACCATGGAGAACCATGGGTTTGGCCAAGAGAATAAGAAAGAGAGTAAAGTTTTACAATAAAAGGAAGTCAAAAGGATAGATCACTTAGCAAGGATCAAAGATCACCAAGAGGAGATGCTCCAACCTTGGATTACCACATGCATAGGGTTTTAGCCAACTTTTACCCCAAGGAGTAGCTCCTCTTCATCACCAAGTACATAAGAAAGATGAGATCAAAGAAGGAGAGAAGGTAAAGAGGGTTCAAAATGTTCATATTCAAGCCAAATAAGGGGTTTATATACCCATGGGGAAGAGAGAAGCAAAGAGGATAAGTTTCATGCACATAAGTGCCACTTGTCCATCAAAGTACAGCCAAACAACCACCAAATTCATGCATTCAAGATACTTCATGAAAAAGAAGATGGATGAATGACCTCACTTGGTATTGGGGGACTATTGTTTGAATGGAAAACAAGAGCATAAAGCCCATTGGTCGAAGACACATCAGCGAACCAACACACGGAACCTTAGGTCATCATCGACTAAAAGAAGAGAGGAAATGCTCTGTGATTAGTGATACTCCACCACACACACAAAACCACCATCGGATGTAGGGGTAGAACCAAGAAACATTAGGGGTGGTCTCTGAAAGACTAAGACTCAAATTGTAACATTCCTGACGTGCGTTATGAACTAACCCTAAGTGTTTTCCTTGAATAAGTGATTAGATGCTTGTGTTTATCCTATGAAATGAAATTAAGGATTTTGAGGAACTTGTATTTCAATTTCAGTCCTTTTTGCTTAATGTTAAAACATTGTTTTGTTAATTTTGGACTAATGTGCAAATTAACCAAGTTGAGGGAATAACTTGAAAATTGCACATGTTAAGATGTTCCTCTGATGCTGAGACATCATGAGAATGTATATGATGTGGTGGTATGGATTCCACAAGCTTGAACACCAAGATATAGCTTGTAGAGAAATCCTTGTGCCTTAAAACCTAGTTTTGGTGTAAAGTGCAATTTACCCAAAACCTAGGATCCAATATGTAAAATATACCATCTAGAGGATCTCTCATGTTTCTTGGCATCAAGTAGAGCAAATAAAATGAGAGGGTGCCTCATTTTAATGATCAAGAAGGAAAGATAATCTTGATATTAGAATAATCAAGATTTAAGCACATGGCCCTTTAATATATATACAACTTATTAAGATGTTTGGTCTCTTTTCCTTTAAACCTTGGATAATTGAAGAGTCTTGCAAGGTTTAGAAGGTGTCCACGTAGACAAGAAGTGGAGGAGGACTTTATGGATATACTTTAGAGATAAAAGGAAATAAGTCTCTTTTTCCCTTTTTCCTAAAAACCCATAAATATATAAGGGACCTATTTCCAACAATGCAAGGGATCGTTTCCCTTAGTTCTTTTCCTTATCTTCTTGCCTTGGCCGACAAAAGGATAGCTCTGGAGAAGAGGAAGGATGACCAAGCTGGTTTGGTAAGTATGGATCACCATCTAACTCGAATTCATGGAGGAAACCATAAAACAAGGTTGGTTTATTGGTTTTCTTTACACGATTCTTCTTTCTAGCAATCTTCTTCATCCAAAAATTGGAGGAAAGACCTTGGAAAACTATTGAAGCTCAAGCCACTATTTAATCTACGAAGCTTGTAGCTCTGGATCAGACCTAAATGCGGGTTTTATAACTCTAAACCTTGAGCTTTGGTTATGCATCTTCATCTCCATGAAAAATCATTAGTTATTCTTCTTCCTTTGTTACTTTTGTGTTCTTGCTAGAAATTCCATGAAGAACAGCCTCTATTCTTGAGGTATACGAAGGTGACGTTAATTCCTATGTTTATCCAAAAACCTACTTTAGCAAACGGTCTCCAACACTTGCTCAAATGGTTTCCCAAACCGTTTGGGAGCAAACAGTTTCAAACCGTTTGATTGTAAACGGTTTCCACCAAACCACATAGAAGCAAACGGTCCAAGACCGTTTGGATGCGTTGGCCAGGCGTTGAACGTTTGGAGGACTTTTTAGAGTAATGTAGATTAATTACCTACCAAAAATAATCCATTAATTCTAAGTGGATCACCAATTGAAGGCCCATCAACCATCTAAACCTTAATCGGGTCAATTGCTGGTTTCAATAATAGTATTGTGTTGAAGTTTGGGTTGAGTGGCCCATACGGTTTCAAAACCATTTGGGGATCACCCAAACGGTCTCAAGACCGTTTGGTGATCACCCAAGACCGTTTGGAGGTCTAGGGTTAAGTAGGATTGACCAATTGAGGATCTAATGATATCAAGTTGATGAATAATCGATTGCTGATTTGGTGACCAAACCTAGGGTCCAAACCTTAATTGAATGACTTCGCTTTTTATCAAATAATAGGCAAACGGTCTCAACACCGTTTGGAGGATATCCAAATGATCCCAAGACTGTTTGGGGGTCACCCAAGACCATTTGGAGGTCTAGGGTTGACTATGGTTAAGTGGTTGAAGATCTTAAGGTAACAAGTTGAAGTGCAATTGATTGTTGACCTAGTGATCAATCCAATGAATCAAACCTTAATTTGTTGAGTTGGTTTTTTATGTGGACTTGAGAAAACGGTCTCAAGACCATTTAGAGGTCCTCGAAATGATCCCAAGACCGTTTGGGGTCAGGTCATGATCAAATTGAATGATGGTTCAATGATTTCAACTCAATTAGATTCATGTTGAAGTATGTTGAAGGGTCATCGATTTTAAACCCTAATCCTATTGATCCAAACCCTAATTTATGATCAATTGAGGGTCAAATCAGTTGAGAGTTGACCTAATTAACTCAGTTGATGAGTGGCTAGCAAGTGCATGATCGATTGAGGGGTTCAACATTGGAAACCCTAACTCAATTGAAGTGGTTGAGACACTTTTTGGTCCTTGCGGTTTTGAGGTGGTTTGGGCCAAACGGTCTCAAGATCATTTGGGTCCAAATGGTCTCGAGACCGTTTGAGTCCAAACGGTCTCAAGACCATTTGGGACCAAACGATCCCAAACCGTTTGGGCTCATGCGATTTCAAGGTCGGTTGTGTCCATGCAGTTTCAAAGTCAAACTTGACCAAACGGTCTTCACCTCATCTTGGGCAAACGGTCTTGAGTGTGCACTTTACCAAACGGTTTCAAAATTCAACAAAACCAAACGGTCTTCAACACCAAACGGTTTCAAGGTCTTTCCAAGACCGTTTGGGGGTTTAGTGTACAAGACCGTTTGATGTCTGAAAAGGTTAAGATCGTTTGATGCCTTAGTGGTCAAGATGGTTTAGTGGTTGATTAACCAAAACCCCATAGATACTTAAAGTGGCTAAAGGACCAAGTAATTAGCTGATTGAGACATGATGTGATCAATGGTAATCATAATAAAGGTACCCTTGAAGGGATGGAGTAATAAATACTCTTTTGAATGAGTAAGTCTTAATGATCACAATAGTAATGACATAACCCATGATGTCAATGTTGAATTGACTTAGCCTGATCAAGGGTGATGCAAACATCAAATTATAGAAATATGAAATAGATGTCTTCTTATATGAATGATAAATCAAGTAGTGGACTTCCATTATGAATGAATACCTAATTAAGGTATAATCCTTCATAGTGAGACTATGAAAACCCTAATTGCAATGATATATGAACCTTAACCCTACTTTGAGAATGATAATGGAAGTATCCCTAATGCATGATGATGATGTGATCCTAATTCATTATGATGACATGGTACACCTTAATTAAAGGTACTTTGTTGATCACTCCTACTTAGGGTGAATAGTAAACCCTGATGGTGAGATAGTAATGATAATCCTAATTAAGGATGATTCAATATGAATAGTTAACCCTAACCCAGGGTAATGTGATGAATATGATAAATCCTAATTCAGAGTATGTTAATTAAGAACCCTAACTTTGAGTGACGTGACATGAATAGTAAACCCTAACCGAGGATGATATGCAATGAAACTGTAAATTAGTTGTGTTGATCTTCTGTAGCACGACCGTGCAAGGTAGCACGACCTTGGTGGCTTCCCCTTGCACGACCATTCTTGGTTGCATGGCCGTGGTGTTCTATACTTGATTTGGAAATAATTGTATTATGCTGATATAGATATAATGTGCATGTTATCAATCGTATTAGTCATGCAGGTCTTTATAAAGAAGTGAGCATAGCCAGGTAAGGGTTACGATGCCATATTCATTGAAAGCACTTTATAAGCTTTGAAAGCAATGATATGCTATGTTGCCTAGTAAGAGGTAACAAATGAGACTGATAGGCTGTATGAGCCATGAGAAATATCTGCATTGCCACTATCATGTTCATACTGATAAATGACTTGATGGCAATATGTTACTTGGTAACAAGTGTTTTGATGATCTAAGGGTTTGAACACCCATATTCCTGAATCATAATGATGAGATGGTTAGGGATTGATATCCCAATGTTAACTAGATGTGAAATGAACTTGATACAATTAGTACTCTTTCTTTATAGTAATTGTTTTATTGGTTTATGTTTTAAAAATATGCCTGATGCTAAAAGAATGCCATAATGTACTTAAATAATAAAGTATAATGATATCATGTAGAGCCCTAACCATAGATCCATCATTGTCAGAAGTTAAATGATGGTGAAACAGGTTTTCCTAAGGGAACTCCTAGAGAGCATACTTTTGAGTATGTGGGGGTTATGGATGTGAATATCCTTACGTCCTAATGAGGGAATTGATGTGAGATGTACATTTAATCTCTCAACCCTTCATTATATGTATATGTCGGGATGATGTATCACTAATCTCCCGATGATGTTGTTAATGCCGCATCGATGTGAGATAAACAAGAAATCCCTCGATGGCGAAGAGAGTACATCATGCCACTGTAACTCTAATAGCAAAGTTGCCAGAATACCCTAGAAAGCTATTTTAGTAGAGACACAAGATGTCCTGCATGTTGATCCTCACTCTGACTGAGGAAGATGAGGTCATAGAAATCTGGCTCTTCTAATGACCTATGTATGGTACCGATTGCAATTGCGTAATGGTCGGTTGGAGTATGAGCGGTATACCTCATCTCCTCAGGGCATAAGTATGTTTGTAAATTGTAATCAGCCATGTAGCATAATTGCTTAGGTTGAACTACGAAAAACAATGATTGATGATGCATTGTTTATTTAGTCCTAATTGGACCAATAATATACATGTTCTTCATATTCCTTATTGATTAAATGACTTGTTACTCAATCAAGTTATAATTGAAATGATTGCTTAAAGAATTCTGCTTTAGTTATCCTATTCAATAATTTACTTGCTGTTGAATATTTATTGTTCTACTGCTCAATGTTATTCCATTAAGTGCAATAAAAATGCTTCTGGCGAAGAGTTATAACTCTCACTGGGACAATTATTCAATTGTCTCACCCCCGTGGGATTCAACTTTTTAGGTAGACGCCGAGGAAGAAGGAACCCTTCAGTGGGTGTGCAACAACAACAACAACAGCAACATCAGGGACAACAGTGATCCACAGGTGGAGGCACTGTCTGTCAAGCCTTGTAGATAGAATGTCCTATGTAGTCATCTCTGTAGTCTCAGGTCCTAGGAGTCAGTAGATAGTTTTATATAGATCTGACGTTTTTGACTTAATGCCCCGAGGATTTTTGTATACTGCTCATGTACAGCTTAACAGGGCAGTCAGTATTATGACTCTCGAGATGTGGTGATACAGAGATGTGTTAATGTATCAGCTTGTAAATAACTTATCTTGTTCTTTTATGAAAGAGTCCTACAGTTGGTGGACCTTTGGGTAAAAAGTTTTAAAATTGTGTGATTTTCAGTAATTCCCCTGCTAATTAATCGCTTGCGCATTAGTTTAAATTCATTGATCTTGTTTTTGCGAGACGATCGTCACAATTTAGTGGTATCATAGATCTAGGTTTGCTGAGTCTACAGAGACATAGGACTTAGGTTGTAGAGTTGTTCTAGTATCTTCCAGTATATCTGCTAGTGTCTTCTGCTTGTATAGGAGGAGAAGGTAAAACTAAAGATGTCTGGGTCACACAAGGAACACGTTGCTGAGAGTAGTGTCTCTACACCTAGAGAAGGTGCAAGAAACCAAGAAAGGGAAGAACCTGTACCTGAACCGCCCCAGTTCAATCCAGCTAAAATGGGGAATTCAACTTTCCAAGCCATGTTTGGGAAGTTTATGACTGCCATGACACATATGACTGATAGGATGCCTATACCTAAATCTAGGGCACCTACCCACCCTGAAGGACATGGAACTGGCAAGACGTTTGAATGACTACGCCGGGTTGGATCCATAGAGTATGTGGGAATAGCTGACCCAACATATGCCGACTTGTGGCTAACTGAATTAAAGAAAGCCTTTAGAATCCTAAACATCCCAGAAGCCGAGAAGGTTAGACATGCTGTGTATCTTCTCAAGGGGGGTGCTGGTCATTGGTGGACCATGGAAGAACAGAAAAGGCCAGGTATGGAGATTGCATGGGAAGTTTTCCGACGGGAATTTATCAACAGATACTTCCCTAAGACGTTTATGGATGAGAAAATCTCTCAGTTTGAGAGGTTAAGCCAAGGTCTAATGAACATTAGAGAGTACAAGGCTAAGTTCATGGAGCTTTTGTGGTTCTATCTGCACATGTCAACCACAGATGAAGAAAGGATTAGGCATTTTGAGAAAGGATTAAATGCTGAGTTGACTACTCCTGTGTCTACTTTGGAGAATAGAGAAAGGTTTGCTACCTTTGTGGAGTCTGTCAGAAGGGTAGAGAGGTCTGTGGTAGAGAAGAGATAGGCCAAGAATAAGAATATGTATCCCCAATTCCAAGGATCTTTGTCTAAAGGTTTTAAGAAACCGAGGTTTTCTGTACCTACACCACCACCTAGATTCAGTACCCAGACAGAGTGGACATCAAATAGGGGTAGAGGACGAAGCTTACCTTTAGAAGGAGCTCGTAGTTCAACATCTATGTCGGTTACAGGACCACCCAAACCACAACAACTGAACAAAAGCTGTTACATATGTGGAAAGGTGGAACATCTGATGAAAGATTGCAGAGCCAAAGAGGTGAGTGTAACTCAAACTCAAAGGTAGAATCAACAAGGATCTCAAAGGCGACAGTTTCCAGGTAACGCTAGAGGACGTGGACAAGCTTCTCAAGCTGGATCATCGACACCAAGTCATCAAGCACCGAATCAACCACAGGCAACGACAAGATTTTCCGCGATGAATCCACCTGATGCAGTGATCAACCCTCAGGTTGTGGCAGGTCAGATGGAGTTGTTTAATTCTGATATGTCTACATCTTGCATTTTATCTATTTTAATTGATCCGGGTGCTACACATTCCTTTATCACTCGAAGAGTGATTCTTGACTGCAACCTAACTATAAGTCATAGAGCAGATAGTTTGTTGTTAGAAACTCCGTTGATGGGATCTATTGTGCTGCAGGAGGTATGTTCTCCCTGCATTCTCTTCTTTTCTAATCATCACATTCAAGTGGATCTTATAGCACTTGAGATGCATGGATTCGATGTAATCCTTAGGATGGATACCTTAGAAAGGTATAAGGTTGTCTTGGATTGTGAGTCCAAGCATGTTGTATTCACTGATGATAGTGACACATGGATCTTTTGAGGAGAAAGAAAGATTCTACCCACCTGTCTTGTGTCAGCTATGGTTTCTGAGAAGCTGATGAGGCAAGGATGTTATGCATTCTTGGCCCATGTGGTAGATACCACCATGGAGATTCCTAATCCTACTGAAGTTCCTGTAGTCAGGGAATTTGAAGATGTATTTCCTGAAGAACTTCCAAGTGTACCTCCACCCCGAGAAATAGATTTTGAAATTAATCTAATCCTGGATACGCAACCTATAGCACAAACACCATATAGGATGGCGCCTGTTGAGATGGAAGAACTCAAGAAACAGCTGCAAGAGTTGCTTGAGAAGGGTTTCATTCGACCGAGCACTTCACCTTGGGGTGCTCCGGTCCTCTTTGTTAAAAAGAAAGATGGGTCAATGCGGTTGTGCATTGATGATAGACAGTTAAATAATGTAACAATAAAGAATAAGTATCCTTTGCCGAGGATTGATGATCTCTTTGACCAGTTGCGTGGTGCAACCGTCTTCTCAAAGATAGATTTGAGATCAGGATATCACCAACTGTGTATTAAGGATGGTGACATACCAAAGTCTGCCTTTAGGAAAAGGTATGGTCACTATGAGTTCATAGTTATGTCGTTTGGACTAACAAATGCACCAACTGCATTTATGGAACTCATGAATAGAATCTTTCTCCCTTTTCTTGATCATTGTGTTGTTGTCTTCATAGATGACATCCTGATCTATAGTAGAGATGCCCAGCAGCATGAACACATCTTCGTCAAGCTCTAACTTTGCTAAGAGAGCATAAGTTATATGCTAAGTTTAGCAAGTGTGAGTTCTGGTTACCAGAAGTTTCTTTTCTTGGACACGCAATATCTGCTTCAGGTATACGTGTTGACCCTAAAAAGGTAGAATCTGTCCTGCAATGGGAGCAACCCAAAGACACCGACAGAGATTTGAAGTTTCTTAGGGTTGGCAGGCTATTACAGGAGGTTCATTAAGAACTTCAGTTCTATAGCTTTACCCTTGATTAAGTTGACCAGGAAGGATGCTCTTTTTACCTGGAGTGACAAGTGTCAGCAATCGTTTCAATTGTTGAAGGAGAGGTTGACAAGTGCACCTGTGCTTGTGTTACCTGAGCAAGGAAAAGGATATATAGTTTTCTGTGATGCCTCTAAGAATGGACTAGGATGTGTGTTGATGCAGGATAAACAAGTGATTTCTTTTGCTTCTCGACAGCTTAAGAAACACGAGGAGAATTATCTGACACACGATCTAGAACTAGCTGCTGTAGTTCATGCCTTGAAAATCTGGAGACATTATCTTTATGGAGAAACATTCCAGATTTTCACAGACCATAAGAACCGTAAGTATATCTTTTCTCAGCATGAGCTTAACATGAGGCAACGCCGCTGGATGGAGTTAATCAAGGACTACGATTGCACAATTGATTACCATCCAGGGAAGGCCAATGTTGTTGCTGATGCTTTAAGTAGAAAATCAGCAACACCAGCCCTAGATAAAGCACATCTGAATTCTTTAGTGTGCTCTAGGAGGGATATGCTTATCTCCTTAAGGTAAGACAATGTACAGTTAAAAGTATCATTGTTAGCCGGGTTGTTAGCTGAGATGCAAATAAAACCTACTTTGAGACAGCAGATTAAGGAGGCACAGCAAGTTGATGTTGCAGTTCAACTGATTAGATCGGAGTATGGTAGCGAGATACGAGATGGTTTCCATGACTCAGCTGATCAAGTAGCTTGTTATCATGGTAGAATGATAGTACCAAATGTGGATAACTTAAGGAAGTTAGTCCTGGAAGAAGCTCATTCTTCAATGTATGATATGCATTGAGGAAGCACCAAGATGTATCGAAACTTGAAAGATATGTATTTGTGGGCTCTGATCTCCAAAATAATGATATAAACTTAGCGGAAGCGATTCGATTAACAGCTGAAGACAAAAATCACGGGAAATTTAAAACTTTTTGAGATAAGAACTTAAATCTATAAAAACTTCTTTCACAAAAGGAGACAAACTATTTACATCTCAGATAATTACTTCTTGAGTAATTATATACAACATGATACAAAATCTCAAGAACTCAAAACCAAAATCTCAGACCAAAAGACTCTAAGGACCTGAGAGTACAGAGAACACATAGGACTGACTATCTAACTATACAACTCAGTAGTCTGAATCTCCACTTGAGATTTACTGTTGCTCCTGATACTGCTGCTGCTGATATTGGTCACCTGAAGATTGATTCCTTCGACCTCGACGACTACCTAAAAAGTTGAAATCTACGGGGTGAGACAATTTTAAATAATTGTCCCAGCGAGAGTTATAACTCTTCGCCAGAAGCTTTATTATAGCAACCAAGAATAACATAGGCAATAAAAGCTTTAAGGTAATCAGCAGCAGATTGTTATCAATTAGAATAACAACATTTAAGGAATATGCATAACATGTAAGCTAAGTAATGTATCTTCAACCAATGTATCTCGTAGTTCAACCTAAGCAGATATGCTATGCAGTTGATTATGTTTTACAAACATCATTATGCCCTGAAGAGATGAGGTATACCGCTCATACTCCAACCGATCACTATTAAGTCGCATCGGTATCATACATAGGTCATCAAAAGAGCTGGATTCTTATGACCTCATCTTCCTCAGTCAGTAAGAGGATCAACATGCAGGACATCTAAGTCTCTACTACTATAGCTTACCAGGGTATTCTGGTACTTCGCTATTAGAGTCACAGTGGCATTCTGTACTCTCTTCGCTACCGAAAGATTTCTTGTTTATCTCTCATCTATGCGGTATAAAAGATTTCCTCGGGAGATTAGTGTTACATCACCCCGGCATAAAACATAGTGAAGGATTGATATATTAAGATACATCTACATCAATTCCTACACTAGGATGTAAGGAAATTCACATCCATATTACCCCACATATTCAAAAGTATGTGCTCCAGGAATCCCCTTAGGAAAACCTGTTTCACCATCATTTAACTTCTGACAATGATGGATCTATGATCAGGGCTCTACATGGTATGATTATACTTGATTAGTTAGGTACATTTCAGTATTCTTTTATCATCATACATGTTTTCAAACATTAATCATTAGCATAGCAGCTATGAAGGAAGAATACTAAATGTAACAAGCCTAACTCTCATTAATTATCATTTCTCAATATTCTCATCACAAGTCATCTCTTAAAACATGACCTTGATGGTATTCATGGCTCGCACAACCTATCAATCTCATAAAATGCTATTAACAAGGCATCAGGATATATCACTATTCATAAAGCTAACAACATGCTTTCAATGAATATAGTATCATCATCCATACCTGGATATGATCATCCTCATAAAGGAACCTGCATGGTTAAATCAACTGATAACAGTAAATAACTTATTTAAAGAAGTTGTATCTCCCTACTCATACAAGAGCTAGGTTTCCCTGGTTTTCATCAATTAGGGTTTACTATTCACATTTCATGTCATCACCCTAGAATTAGGGTTTACTATTCACCTCATGGTGAAATGATCTCATAACATCCTCATGTATGAGAAACATCATCATTAAAGACCTCAGATAAGATTAAGATTCATCAATTATCATAATTAGGGTTTCCATGATCTCACATAAGTGAATCATACCTAAACTTGCACATTCGTGTATATTGAAGGTATTTTACTTGAGTTTCCATTATAAATGGTACTTTCTCTCTCCTCTAACTAGTAGATAGTGATTACTCCACTCTAGATTAGGTTGGTTTAAGTCCTCATTTATTAGCACAAGTCAACTCATCACTATCATGTGATTAGGGTTTAATTAAAACAAGGTATCACTAATTGAACTTTTCAGGGGCATTTTGGTAATTTACCCATTGACCATCATCATGGGTCAATTCATTAGCCACTTAGTCCCTTAACATATTAGGTTACCATTAGGGTTTAGATTAGATTATCATTGAACCATTTACACCTTCAAGTGATTAAGTATAATCAACCTTGAAGGTCTCCAATTGGTTTAGGGTTTAACCTTCAACCTTCAACCCATCTGATTCTTAAACGACCTTGAACTTGTTTAATCTCAAATGACCTTGAATCTATTTGAACCTTAAACGAGTGTGGACCCACTTAATCTTAAACGGGTTTGGACCCATTTAAGTCCAAACGAGTGTGGACCCGTTTGAGCCTAAACGAGTGTGAACCCGTTTGAGCTTAAACGGGTGTGAACCCGTTTGGACTCAAACGAGTGTGAACCCATTTGGACTCAAACGAGTGTGGACTCATTTGGACTCAAACGAGTGTGAACTCGTTTGGGCTTAAACGGGTGTGAACGCGTTTGGTCTAAAACGAGTGTGGGTCTACTTGGGTTCAAACCGCATGAACATAAAAGGTGACTCAAAGATTATGCTTGAAAAGGATTTCTTATGTTGAAGCTTTCAATTGGCCCAAGCCATGTTAACAACTTACATATTGAGTCAATTAGGATGAGCCTCAATCAATTGGACTCCAAATTGACCCTCAATTGAAAGCCAATTAGGGTTAAATCTAACTCAATTAGGGTTTCCAATCGGCTAATCATCAATGTTCAACAATATGATTCAAATCAGAGTTGAACCTATCAATTGACCTCCAATTGGGCCCAAACTTGGCTCAAACGGTCTTGAGGTCGTTTAGATGACCTCCAAACGGTCTTGAGACCGTTTGCCCAAAGTTTGACCAAAAACCAAAATGATTTGATAAGGGTTGAGCCCTAATTAAATTAGAAATCAGCACTTTTCATCAATTTATCAACATCTTGTAATTGGACCCTCAAACCATAAAATTTCTTTAACCCTAGACCTCCAAACGATCTTGGGGTGTCACTAAACGAGTGTGAGATCGTTTGGATGAACCCCCAAATGGGTTGGAACCCGTTTGGGTCCTTCAACCCAAAACTCAACAAGATCTATATTGAAATCAGCAACTTTCACCCGATTAGGGTTAGGTTATTGCAGTGTCTTCAACTCTTAATTGGTTAGGAATTAGATTACAATTATTTGTAGGAATGAAATTAAATATATTATTAACAGGTATCCCAAACGCTCAATGCTTGGTCAACTCACTCAAATGGGTTGGAACCCGTTTGCCCAAAAGTTCAAGTTAATTAGTTTGGAAAATCAGTACTTAATTCAATTCTATTGCCTAATTGATTGGCCTTCAACCTACGATTCCTTTGGAGTTAACCCCTCAATTTTGGTGGGTCATTATCCTACATAATTGTGAACAGAAAACCCAAATGGTCCACGCTTGGTAAACCCTATGAAATGGTCTTGGGGTCATTTTGATCCAAACGATCTTGCAGGATCGTTTGAGATCAAACGGGTTGAACCCGTTTGACCTTAAACGAGTTGCACCCGTTTGGACCAAAAGGGTCCAAGCTCATTTCATAAAGTGACCTAGGAATCCACGCCCATCATCCTCAACCTCTGTTCAGGTCGGTTCCTCCACCGTTTTGCTTGCAAAAGAGCAAGGAAGAAGGGAGGTAGAAGAAGAACTAATCATAGAGAACAAGAACAAAGATATGCATAACAAAGCTAAGAGTTAGAGTTATAAAACCCGCCTCAAACGTGGTTCCTAGAGCTTCCAAGATTCCAAGCTTCAAGCCTTTAATGGCGTCTTGAGCTCCATAGGTCGGCCAAGGTCAATTCTTCAAGAAAAAGATGGAGATGGTCGGCTAGAACAAGGAACCTAAGTAAGAAAACTAGCAATTCAACCTTGTAATACGATTCCCTCCATGAATCCAAGCTAGAAGGTGGTGTTCTGTTACCTAGAACAGGGTGGTCATCCCCTTGAGCTCCTGAGCTTTGCTTTGGCCGGTTGAGAAAGATAAGAAGTGAGGAAGTGAAGGAAAACGTTTGCTTGGTTTGGAAAGAAAGGCGCTTATATAGTTTAGGCTGATTTACACAATAAGGACCTCTAGAACTTTGAAATTCTCATCCAAGTCCTTTCTTATTTAAGGGAACATCCAAACTCATATAAAATTATGCAAATCTCATGAAATCTCAAGATCTAGGGGTAAAGAAAGCCAACTTTCAACTAGGGTACATACATGAAAGGTTTCCTTACTCAAACTTAGTGAATTTTATGTACAAAGGTCATTTTTCTTATCTGATTATTCATTGATGTGTCCCTTTCACCATTTCTACTCTTAATGATGACAAGAGTCATAAAAGATGTTCTAGAGGGTGTATTTTACAAGTTGCACCCCTCAAATTGGGTAAACTGCATTTTACTCCAAATTAGGGTTTTTAAGCATAAGGATTATTCCACAAGCTGCATCTAGATGCCCAAGCTTGGGAAATCCATCATGTCTCATCATATTCACTCATATGATGTCTCATTATCAAAAGAACATCTTAACATGTGCAATTGCAAGTTAACCCCTTAACTGGGTAATTTGCACATAAGCCCCTGCATTACCAAAATAATATTACAACTTTGTTTAAAAAGGACAAAATTGAAAGTATATGTTCATGAGGAACTTAATTACATGTCAAAAGATAATCACCAGGGTTTAATTACGTATTAGGCAAACCACCTAGGGTTAGTTTATAACCCAGGTAAGGGACGTTACAAATTATCCACCCCTTACAAGGATTTCGTCCTCGAAATCAACAAAACGTATTAGGAGAAAAGAGTAGGGTATTTCCTTCTCATCTCATCCTTTAGTTCCCAAGTGGCTTCTTCAACACCACGGTGGTTCCAGAGGACTTTCACAAGGCTTATATCTTTCTTCTTTAACTTTTTAGTTCTGCTATCAAGGATTGACACTGGCCCTTCCTCGTAAGATATGTTGTCATTCAATTCTACCTCCATAGGTTGTAGAACTGACTCAGTGTCGGGGTGACATTTCCTCAGCATAGAAATGTGAAACACAGGGTGTAACCTCTGCAACTCTGGTGGTAACTCTAGTCTATAGGCTACCTTTCCAACCCGTTCAATGATTGGATAAGGTCCCATAAATCTAGGTGATAACTTTCCTTTCCTTCCAAAGCGAAGGACTCCTTTCCAAGGCGAGACCTTGAGGTACACTCTGTCTCCAACCTGGAACTCTAACGGTCTACGGCGCTTATCAGCATATGACTTCTGTCTATCCTGTGCAGTCTTAAGCTGTTGTAGTATAACTTTGATCTTCTCTGTAGTTTGCTGCACGAGATCAGGACCTAACAACTGATGTTCACCAGTCTCATACCAACACAAAGGGGATCTACAACGTCTATCATACAAGGCTTCATAAGGTGCCATATCAATACTATGCTGATAGCTATTGTTATAAGCAAACTCTATCAAGCTTAGGTGTAGATCCCAACTTCCGATAAACTGGAGAACACATGCTCTCAACAGGTCTTCCAAGGTCTGTATGGTTCTTTCCGACTGTCCATCAGTCTGTGGATGAAAAGCCGTACTAAACCTTAGCTTGGTGCCTAAGGCTCTGTGTAGCTGCTCCCAAAAGCGACTTGTAAACTGGGGACCTCTGTCAAAAACTATGGTGATAGGAACTCCGTGCAAACACACTATCTCTTGAACATACAACTGTGATAACCTTTCAGTAGAAAAGGTTGTTTTGACAGGTAAGAAATGTGATGTCTTAGTCAACCTATCAACAACTACCCAAATGGAATCATGTCCTTTGCTTGTCCTGGGTAGGCCAACAACAAAGTCCATGGTCACATGGTCCCATTTCCACTGTGGTATGGGTAAAGGTTGCATTGTTCCTGTAGGCTTTTGGTGTTCAACTTTAACTTGCTGACACACAAGACACCTCAACACAAACTCTACAACATCCTTCTTCATTCCAGGCCACTAATACATATCTTTCAAGTTTCGATAGATCTTGGTGCTTCCTGGATGCATAGCATACATTGAAGAATGAGCTTCCTCCAGGACTAACTTCCTCAGGTTATCTACATCTGGTACAATCATCCTCCCATGATAGCATGCTACTTGATCATCTGATTCATGAAAACCTTCTCGCTTCTCATCACCATACTCAGATCTGATCTGCTGAACTGCAACATCAACTTGCTGTGCCTCCCTAATCTGTTCTCTTAGGGTGGGTTTGATATGCATCTCAGCCAACAACCCGGCAATCCATGACACCTTCAACTGTACATTGTCTTGCCTTAAAGAGATAAGCATATCTCTCTTAGAGCATACTAAAGAGTTTAGTTGTGCTCTATCCATGGTTGATGTTGCTGATTTCCTACTCAAGGCATCTGCAACCACATTGGCCTTTCCTGGATGGTAATCAATTGTACAATCGTAGTCCTTGATTAACTCCATCCAGTGACGTTGCCTCATGTTAAGCTCATGTTGAGAGAAAATATACTTAAGATTTTTGTGATCTGTGAAAATCTAGAATGTCTCTCCGTAGAGATAATGTCTCCAGATCTTCAGGGCATGAGCCACAGCAGCTAACTCCAGATCGTGTGTCGGATAATTCTCTTCGTGTTTCTTAAGCTGTCATGAAGCAAAAGAAATCACTTGCTTATCCTGCATCAACACGCATCCGAGTCCATTCTTGGAGGCATCACATAAAACTATGTATCCTTTTCCTTGCTCAGGTAACACAAGCACAGGTGCACTTGTCAACCTCTCCTTCAACAGCTGAAAAGACTGTTGAAACTTATCACTCCAGGTAAAAGGAACATCTTTCTGGGTTAACTTGGTTAAGGGTAAGGCTATAGAACTGAAATTCTTAATAAACCTTCGATAATAACCAGCTAATCCCAAGAAACTTCGAATCTCCGTTGGTGTCTTCGGTTGTTCCCATTGTAGAACAGATTCTACCTTTGTAGGGTCAACACAAATACCCGAGGCAGATATCACATGTCCAAGAAAAGATACTTCCGGCAACCACAACTCACACTTGCTAAACTTAGCATATAGCTTATGTTTTCTTAGCAGAGTTAGAGCCTGTCGGAGATGTTGTTCATGCTGCTAAGCATCCTTACTATAAATCAGAATGTCATCTATGAAGACGACAACACACTGATCAAGGAAAAGTCGAACAACTCTATTCATGAGTTCCATGAATGCAGCCGGTGCATTGGTTAGTCCAAACGACATAACCGTGAACTCATAGTGACCATATCGTGTCCTAAAGGCAGACTTGGATATGTCACTATCCTTAATACGGAGTTGATGATATCCAGACCTCAAGTCTATCTTTGAGAAGACTGTTGCACCACGCAACTGGTCAAAAAGATCATCAATCCTCGGCAACGGGTACTTATTCTTTATTGTTACTTTATTGAGTTGTCTATAATCAATGCACAACCGCATTGACCCATCTTTATTTTTAACAAACAAAACCGGAGCACCCCATGGTGAAGTGCTCGGTCGGATAAAACCTTTCTCAAGCAACTCTTGAAGTTGTTTCTTGAGTTCTGCCATCTCAGCAGGCGCCATCCTATACGGTGTCTAGGCTATAGGTTTTGTATCTGGGATCAAATTGATTTCAAAATCAATTTCTCGAGGCGGTAGTATACCTGGAAGTTCTTCAGGAAACACGTCCTTGAATTCCCTAACTATAGGAACTTCAGCAGGATTGGAACTTTTTTTGTTAACATCTACTACATGTGCCAGGAATGCATAACATCCTTGCCTCATCAGCTTGTTAACAACCATAGCTGATACAAGACAGGTGGGAAGAATCTTTCTCTCTCCTTGAAAGATCCATGTGCTGCTATCATCAGCAAACACAGCCTGTTTGGATTCACAATCCAAGACAACTCGATACCTTTCTAAGGTATCCATCCTGAGGATTATATCAAATCCTTGCATATCAAGTAGTATAAGGTCCACTTGAATGCGATGATCAGAAAAGAAGAGGATGCAGGGAGAGCATACCTCATGCAGAACGGCAGACCCACCCAACAGAGTCAACAAAAACAAGCTATCTGCCCTATGACTAATTGTCATATTGCAGTTACGAATCACTCTCCGAGTGACAAAGGAGTGCGTAGCACCTGGGTCAATCAGAACAGATACACCACAGGATTTAGACATATCAGAATATAAAAGTTCCATCTGACCTGCCACTACCCATGGATTGACCACTGCATCTGGTGGGTTCATAGCATAGAACCTCGCTGTCGCCTGGTGTTGAGGTGGTGCTGATGATCCAGCTTGAGACGCTTGTCCACGTCCTCGAGCTGCTCCTTGAGATTGCCTTCTCTGTGATCCATGTTGACTATGTCTCAGAGGCTGTGTCACACTGACAGGCCTAGATCGACAGTCCTTCATTAAATGTCCCACCTTCTCACAGTTGTAACAGCTCTTCTCCAATTGTTGTGGTCTGGGTGGTCATGTAAATGACATTGATGCTGAACTGTGAGTCTCTTGTATTGGTAGGCTTCGTCCCCTGCCTCTACTTGGTGTCCACTGTGTCTGAGCACTAGTTCTGGGTGGTGGAGGTGTAGGTGCAGAGAATCTAGGCTTATTAAAGTCTCTAGATGAAGAACCCTGGAACTGCGGATATCTTTTATGGGTTTTTCTCTTCTCGACTACAAATTTCTCTATCCTTCAGACTGACTCAATGAAGGTAGCATACCTCTCCCGATTCTCTAGGGCAGACACGCGAGTAGTCAAGTCGGCGTTTAAACCCTTCTCGAACCTTCTGATTCTTTCTTCTTCTGTGGCAGCCATGTGCGGACAAAACCGTAATAACTCCATGAACTTAGCTTCATACTCGCTAATGTTCATCATGCTTGCCTCAATCTCTCAAACTGAGAGATCTTCTCATCTAGGAAAGTCTTTGGAAAATATCTATTGATAAATTCCCGACGAAAATCTTCCCACGAGATCTCCACTCCAGGCCTCTTCTGCTCTTCCATGGTCCACCAGTGACCAACACTTCCCTTGAGAAGATAGACAGCATGTCTAACCTTATGAGCTTCTGGGATGTTGAGGATTCTAAAAGCTTTCTCCAACTCGGTTAACCACAGATCGGCATCTGCAGGATCAGCTGTACCAAAGTATTCGGTTGCTCCGACACGACGAAGTTGCTCGAACGTATTACCGATACCTTGTCCTTCAGGCTGGGCAGGTGCCCTAGGTGCAGGCATGGGCATCCTGTCGGTGATGTGTGTCATAGCAGTCATAAACTGCCCGAACATAGTTTGAACAACTGGATTTCCCATGTCAGCTGGGTCAAACTGAGGTGGTTCTCTGGGTGGCTCATGTACATGTTGTTCTATCTCTGGGTTCCTTGCACCTCCTTGGGGTGCAGCAACACTACTTTCTGCCACGTACTCCTCGTGTTGTTCAGACATCCTTAATTATCTTCTTCTCCTGAGGAGCAGAAGACTCTATTAGATAAGAAAGAAATACTAAGGATAGACTCGACATCCTAAGTCCTATGTCTCTGTAGACTCAGCGAACCTAGAGCTCTGATACCACTAATTGTGGGCTCTGATCTCCAAAATCACGATATAAACTTAGCAGAAGCGATTCGATTAACAGCGGAAGACAAAAATCACGGGAAATTTAAAAATTTTCGAGATAAGAACTTAAATCTATAAAAACTTCTTTCACAAAAGGAGACAAACTGTTTACATCTCAGATAATTACTTCTTCAGTAATTATATACAACATGATACAAAATCTCAAGAACTCAAAACCAAAATCTCAGACCAAAAGACTCCAAGGACCTGAGAGTACATAGAACACATAGGACTGACTATCTAACTATACAACTCAACAGTCTGAATCTCCACCTGAGATTTACTGTTGCTCCTGATACTGCTGCTGCTGATATTGGTCACCTGAAGATTGATTCCTTCGCCCTCGACGACTACCTAAAAAGTTGAAATCTACGGTGTGAGACAATTTTAAATTATTGTCCCAGCAAGAGTTATAACTCTTCTCCAGAAGCTTTATTATAGCAACCAAAAATAACATAGGCAATAAAAGCTTTAAGGTAATCAGCAGCAGATTGTTATCAATTAGAATAACAACATTTAAGGAATATGAAGAACATGTAAGCTAAGTAATGTATCTTCAACCAATGTATCTCGTAGTTCAACCTAAGAAGATATGCTACGCGGTTGATTATGTTTTACAAACATCATTATGCCCTGTGGAGATGAGGTATACCGCTCATACTCCAACCGTTCACTATTAAGTCGCATCGGTATCATACATAGGACATCAAAAGAGTCGGATTCTTATGACCTCATCTTCCTCAGTCAGTAAGAGGATCAACATGCAGGACATCTAATGTCTCTACTACTATAGCTTACCAGGGTATTCTGGTACTTCACTATTAGAGTCACAGTGGCATTCTGTACTCTCTTCGCTACCGAAAGATTTCTTGTTTATCTCTCATCGATGCGGTATAAAAGATTTCCTCGGGAGATTAGTGTTACATCACCCTGACATAAAACATAGTGAAGGATTGATAGATTAAGATACATCTACATCAATTCCTACACTTGGATGTAAGGAAATTCACATCCATATTACCCCACATATTCAAAAGTATGTGCTCCAGGAATCCCCTTAGGAAAACATGTTTCACCATCATTTAACTTCTGACAATGATGGATCTATGATCAGGGCTCTACATGGTATGATTATACTTGATTAGTTAGGTACATTTCAATATTCTTTTATCATCATACATGTTTTCAAACATTAATCATTAGCATAGCAGCTATGAAGGAAGAATACTAAATGTAACAAGCCTAACTCTCATTAATTATCATTTCTCAATATTCTCATCACAAGTCATCTCTTAAAACATGACCTTGATGGTATTCATGGCTCTCACAGCCTATCAATCTCATAAAATTCTATTAACAAGGCATCAAGATATATCACTATTCATAAAGCTAACAACATGCTTTCAATGAATATAGTATCATCATCCATACTTGGATGTGATCATCCTCATAAAGGAACCTGCATGGTTAAATCAACTGATAACAGTAAATAACTTATTTAAAGAAGTTGTATCTCCCTACTCATACAAGAGCTAGGTTTCCCTGGTTTTCATCAATTAGGGTTTACTATTCACATTTCATGTCATCACCCTAGAATTAGGGTTTACTATTCACCTCATGGTGAAATGATCTCATAACATCCTCATGTATGAGAAACATCATCATTAAAGACCTCAGATAAGATTAAGATTCATCAATTATCATAATTAGGGTTTCCATGATCTCACATAAGTGAATCATACCTAAACTTGCACATTCATGTATATTGAAGGTATTTTACTTGAGTTTCCATTATAAATGGTACTTTCTCTCTCCTATAACTAGTATATAGTGATTACACCACTCTAGATTAGGTTGGGTTAAGTCCTCATTGATTAGCACAAGTCAACTCATCACTATCATGTGATTAGGGTTTAATTAAAACAAGGTATCACTCAATTGAACCTTTCAGGGGCATTTTGGTAATTTACCCATTGACCATCATCATGGGTCAATTCATTAGCCACTTAGTCCCTTAACATATTAGGTTACCATTAGGGTTTAGATTAGATTATCATTGAACCATTTACACCTTCAAGTGATTAAGTATAATCAACCTTGAAGGTCTCCAATTGGTTTAGGGTTTAACCTTCAACCTTCAACCCATCTGATTCTTAAACGACCTTGAACTTGTTTAATCTCAAATGACCTTGAATCTATTTGAACCTTAAACTAGTGTGGACCCACTTAATCTTAAACGGGTGTGGACCCATTTAAGTCCAAACGAGTGTGGACCCGTTTGAGCCTAAACGAGTGTGAACCCATTTGAGCTTAAACGGGTGTGAACCCGTTTGGACTCAAATGAGTGTGAACCCATTTGGACTCAAACGAGTGTGGACTCATTTGGACTCAAACGAGTGTGAAATCATTTGGGCTTAAACGGGTGTGAACTCGTTTGGTCTAAAACGAGTGTGGGTCTACTTGGGTTCAAACCGCATGAACATAAAAGGTGACTCAAAGATTATGCTTGAAAAGGATTTCTTATGTTGAAGCTTTCAATTGGCCCAAGCCATGTTAACCACTTACAGATTGAGTCAATTAGGATGAGCCTCAATCAATTGGACTCCAAATTGACCCTCAATTGAAAGCCAATTAGGGTTAAATCTAACTCAATTAGGGTTTCCAATCGGCAAATCATCAATGTTCAACAATATGATTCAAATTAGAGTTGAACCTATCAATTGACCTCCAATTGGGGCCAAACTTGGCTCAAACGGTCTTGAGGTCATTTGGATGACCTCCAAACGGTCTTGAGACCATTTTCCCAAAGTTTGACCAAAAACCAAAATGATTTGATAAGGGTTGAGCCCTAATTAAATTAGAAATCAGCAATTTTCATCAATCTATCAACATCTTGTAATTGGACCCTCAAACCATCAAATTTCTTTAACCCTAGACATCCAAACGATCTTGGGGTGTCGCTAAACGAGTGTGAGATCGTTTGGATGAACCCCCAAATGGGTTGGAACCCGTTTGGGTCCTTCAACCCAAAACTCAACAAGATCTATATTGAAATCAGCAACTTTCACCCGATTAGGGTTAGGTTATTGAAGTGTCTTCAACTCTTAATTGGTTAGGAATTAGATTACAATTCTTTGTAGGAATGAAATTCAATATATTATGAACAGGTATTCCAAACGGTCAACGCTTGGTAAACTCACTCAAACGGGTTGGAACCCATTTGCCCAAAAGTTCAAGTTAATTAGTTTGGAAAATCATTACTTAATTCAATTCTATTGCCTAATTGATTGGCCTTCAACCTACGATTCCTTTGGAGTTAACCCCTCAATTTTGGTCGGTCATTAGCCTACATAATTGTGAACAGAAAACCCAAACGGTCCATGCTTGGTCAACCCTATGAAATGGTCTTGGGGTCGTTTTGATCCAAATAATCTTGCAGGATCGTTTGAAATCAAACAGGTTGAACCCGTTTGACCTTAAACGAGTTGCACCCGTTTGGACCAAAAGGGTCCAAGGTCGTTTCATAAAGTGACCTAGGAATACACGCCCATCATCCTCAACCTCTTTTCAGGTCAGTTCCTCCACCGTTTTGCTTGCAAAAGAGCAAGGAAGAAGGGAGGTAGAAGAAGAACTAATCATAGAAAACAAGAACAAAGATATGCATAACAAAGCTAAGAGTTAGAGTTATAAAACCCGCCTCAAACGTGGTTCCTAGAGCTTCCAAGCTTCCAAGATTCAAGACTTTAATGGCATCTTGAGCTCTACAGGTCGGCCAAGGTCAATTCTTCAAGAAAAAGATGGAGATGGTCGGCTAGAACAAGGAACCTAAGTAAGAAAACTAGCAATTCAACCTTGTAATACGATTCCCTCCATGAATCCAAGCTAAAAGGTGGTGTTCACTTACTTAGAACAGGTTGGTCGTCCCCTTGAGCTCCTGAGCTTTGCTTTGGCCGGTTGAGAAAGATAAGAAGTGAGGAACTGAAGGAAAACGTTTGCTTGGTTTGGAAAGAAAGGTGCTTATATAGTTTAGGCTGATTTCACCATAAGGACCTCTAGAACTTTGAAATTCTCATCAAAGTCCTTTCTTATTTAAGGGAACATCCAAACTCATCTAAACGTATGCAAAGCTCATGAAATCTCAAGATCTAGGGGTAAAGAAAGCCAACTTTCAACTAGGGTACATACATGAAAGGTTTCCTTACTCAAACTTAGTGAATTTTATGTACAAAGGTCATTTTTCTTATCTATTTATTCATTGATGTGTCCCTTTCACCATTTCTACTCTTAATGATGACAAGAGTCATAAAAGATGTTCTATATGGTGTATTTTACAAGTTGCACCCCTCAAATTGGGTAAACTGCATTTTACTCCAAATTAGGGTTTTTAAGCATAAGGATTATTCCACAAGCTGCATCTAGATGCCCAAGCTTGGGAAATCCATCATGTCTCATCATATTCACTCATATGATGTCTCATTATCAAAAGAACATCTTAACATGTGCAATTGCAAGTTAACCCCTTAACTGGGTAATTTGCACATAAGCCCCTGCATTACCAAAATAATACTACAACTTTGTTTAAAAAGGATAAAATTGAAAGTATATGTTCATGAAGAACTTAATTACATGTCAAAAGATAATCACCAGGGTTTAATTACATATTTAGGCAAAGCACCTAGGGTTAGTTTATAACCCAGGTCAGGGACGTTACAAATTGTGAACCCGTTTGATCTTAAACGAGTTGCACCCGTTTGGACCAAAAGGGTCCAAGGTCGTTTCATAAAGTGACCTAGGAATCCACTCCCATCATCCTCAACCTCTGTTCAGGTCGGTTCCTCCACCATTTTGCTTGCAAAAGAGCAAGGAAGAAGGGAGGTAGAAGAAGAACTAATCATAGAAAACAAGAACAAAGATATGCATAACAAAGCTAAGAGTTAGAGTTATAAAACCCACCTCAAACGTGGTTCCTAGAGCTTCCAAGCTTCCAAGCTTCAAGCCTTTAATGGAGTCTTGAGCTCCACAGGTCGGCCAAGGTCAATTCTTCAAGAAAAAGATGGAGATGGTCGGCTAGAACAAGGAACCTAAGTAAGAAAACTAGCAATTCAACCTTGTAATACGATTCCCTCCATGAATCCAAGCTAGAAGGTGGTGTTCTCTTACCTAGAACAGGTTGGTCATCCCCTTGAGCTCTTGAGCTTTGCTTTGGCCGGTTGAGAAAGATAAGAAGTGAGGAAGTGAAGGAAAATGTTTGCTTGGTTTGGAAAGAAAGGTGCTTATATAGTTTAGGCTGATTTACACCATAAGGACCTCTAGAACTTCGAAATTCTCATCCAAGTCCTTTCTTATTTAAGGGAACGTCCAAACTCATCTAAACTTATGAAAAGCTCATGAAATTTCAATATCTAGGGGTAAAGAAAGCCAACTTTCAACTAGGGTACATACATGAAAGGTTTCCTTACTCAAACTTAGTGAATTTTATGTACAAAGGTCATTTTTCTTATCTGATTATTCATTGATGTGTCCCTTTCACCATTTCTACTCTTAATGATGACAAGAGTCATAAAAGATGTTCTAGATGGTGTATTTTACAAGTTGCACCCCTCAAATTGGGTAAACTGCATTTTACTCCAAATTAGGGTTTTTAAGCATAAGGATTATTCCACAAGCTGCATCTAGATGCCCAAGCTTGGGAAATCCATCATGTCTCATCATATTCACTCATATGATGTCTCATTATCAAAAGAACATCTTAACATGTGCAATTGTAAGTTAACCCTTAACTGGGTAATTTGCACATAAGCCCCTGCATTACCAAAATAATACTACAACTTTGTTTAAAAAGGACAAAATTGAAAGTATATGTTCATGAGGAACTTAATTACATGTCAAAAGATAATCACCAGGGTTTCATTACATATTTAGGCAAAACACCTAGGGTTAGTTTATAAACCAGGTCAGGGACGTTACAGTATTGGTGGCCTGGATTGAAGAAAGACGTTGCTGAGTTTGTTATGAGGTATCTTGTGTGTCAGCAAGTTAAAGCTGAATACCAAAAGCCTGCAGGAACAATGCAACCTTTACCCATACCACAATGGAAGTGGGATCATGTAACCATGGATTTTGTGGTTGGTTTACCCAGAACAGCCAAAGGACATGATTCCATTTGGGTAATAGTTGATAGGTTGACAAAGACAACACATTTCTTACCTATTAAAACAACCTACTCTACTGAGAAGTTGGCACAGTTGTATGTAGATGAGATAGTACGACTGCATGGAGTCCCAATTACCATTGTTTCTGACAGAGGTCCCCAGTTTATGAGTCATTTTTGGGAGCAACTTCATAAAGCTTTAGGCACAAAGTTAAGGTTTAGTACAACCTTTCATCCTCAGACTGATGGACAGTCAGAAAGGACTATACATACTTTGGAGGACTTTCTTAGAGCATGTGTTCTTCAATTTACAGGAAGTTGGGATCTGCACCTAAGCTTGATAGAGTTTGCCTACAATAATAGTTATCAACATAGCATTGCCATGGCACCTTATGAAGCTTTGTATGGTAGACGTTGTAGATCACCCCTATGTTGGTATGAAACTGGTGAATATCAACTTTTAGGTCCTGATCTTATGCAGCAGACCACTGAGAAGATTAACATAATACAACAACAGTTAAATGCTGCACATGATAGGCAAATATCTTATGCTGATAAGCATCGTAGACCTTTAGAATTCCTGGTTGGAGACAGAGTGTACCTCAAGGTCTCACCTTGGAAAGGAGTTCTTAGATTTGGAAGGAAAGGAAAGTTAGCTCCTAGGTTTATGGGGCCTTATCCAACCATTGAACGGATTGGAAAAGTAGCTTATAAACTAGAGTTACCACCAGAACTACAAAAGTTACACCCTGTGTTCCACATTTCCATGCTTAGGAATTGTCGTCCTGATATAGAATCATTTCTACAACCCATGGAAGTAGAATTGAATGATGATGTATCTTATGAAGAAGGACCTGTGTCGATTCTTGATAAAAGGATCAAAAAGCTGAAAAGGAAAGACACAAGTCTTGTGAAAGTTCTCTGGAATCACCGTGGTGTTGAAGAAGCCACATGGGAACTAGAGGAAGAGATGAGGAGGAAATACCCTACTCTTTTCTCTTAGTATGTTTTTGTAATGATTTTGGGGACGAAATCCTTGTAAGGGGTGGATATTTTGAATCATCCCTGACCTGGGTTATGAACTAACCCTAGGTGGTTTTCTTGAATAAGTGATTAGATGCTTGTGTTTATCCTGTGAAATGAAATTAAGGCTTTTGAGGAACTTGTATTTCAATTTCAGTCTTTTTTTCTTAATGTTAAAACATTCTTTTGTTAATTTTGGAATAATGTGCAAATTAACCAAGTTGAGGGGTTAACTTGCTAATTGCACATGTTAAGATGTTCCTCTGATGCTGAGACATCATGATAATGTATATGATGTGGTGGTATGGATTCCACAAGCTTGAACACCAAGATATAGCTTGTAGAGCAATCCTTGTGCCTTAAAACCTAGTTTTGGTGTAAAGTGCAATTTACCCAAAACCTAGGGTCCAATATGTAAAATATACCCTCTAGATGATCTCTCATGTTTCTTGGCATCAAGCAAAGAAAATAAAATGAGAGGGGCACCTCATTTGAATGATCTAGAAGGAAAGATAATCTTGATATTAGAATAATCAAGATTTAAGCACATGGCCCTTTAATATATATACAACTTATTAAGATGTTTGGTCTCTTTTCCTTTAAACCTTGGATAATTGAAAAGTCTTGCAAGGTTTTAGAAGGTGGACACATATCCAAGAAGTGGAGGAGGACTTGGTGGATATACTTGAGAGATAAAAGGAAATAAGTCTCTTTTTCCCTTTTTCCTAAAAACCCATAAATATATAAGGGACCTTTTTCCAACAATGCAAGGGATCATTTCCCTTAGTTCTTTTCCTTATCTTCTTGCCTTGGCCGACCAAAGGATAGATCTGGAGAAGAGGAAGGATGACCAAGCTGGTTTGGTAAGTATGGATCACCATCTAACTCGAATTCATGGAGGAAACCATAAAACAAGGTTGGTTTCTTGGTTTTCTTTACACGATTCTTCTTTCTAGCCATCTTCTTCATCCAAAAAGTGGAGGAAAGACCTTGGACAACTATTGGATCTCAAGACATCATTAAAGCTACAAAGCTTGGAGCTTTGGATCATACCTAAAGGCGGGTTTTATAACTCTAAACCTTGAGCTTTGGTTATGCATCTTCATCTCCATGAAAAATCATTAGTTATTCTTCTTCCTTTGTTACTTTTGTGTTCTTGCTAGAAATTCCATGACGAATAACCCCTATTCTTGAGGTAGATGAATGTTACATTAATTCCTATGTTTATCCAAAAACATACATTAGAAAATGGTCTCTAAAACTTGCTCAAACAGTTTCCCAAACCGTTTGGGAGCAAACGGTTTCAAACCATTTGATTGTAAACGATTTCCACCAAACCACATAGAAGCAAACGGTCCAAGACCGTTTGGATGCGTTGACCAGACATTGACCATTTGGAGGACTATTGAGAGCAATGTAGATTAATTACCTACCAAAAATCATCCATTAATTCTAAGTGGATCACCAATTGAAGGCCCATCAACCATCTAAACCCTAATCGGGTCAATTGCTGATTTCAATAATAGTATTGTGTTGAAGTTTGGGTCGAGTGGCCCAAATGGTTTCAAAACCGTTTGGGGATCACCCAAACGTTCTCAAGACCGTTTGGTGATCATCCAAGACCATTTGGAGGTCTAGGGTTAAGTAGGATTGACCAATTGAGGATCCAATGATATCAAGTTGATGAATAATCGATTGCTGATTTGGTGACCAAACCTAGGGTCCAAACCTTAATTGAATGACTTGGTTTTTGATCAAATAATAGGAAAATGGTCTCAAGACCGTTTGGAGGATATCCCAATGATCCCAAGACCATTTGGGGGTCACCCAAGACTATTTGGAGGTCTAGGGTTGACTATGGTTAAGTGGTTGAAGATATTAAGGTAACAAGTTGAAGTGCAATTGATTGTTGACCTATTGATCAATCCAATGAGTCAAACCTTAATTGGTTGAGTTGGTTTTTGATGTGGAATTGAGAAAACGGTCTCAAGACCATTTGGAGGTCCTCCAAACGATCCCAAGACCATTTGGGGTCAGGTCATGATCAAATTGAATGATGGTTCAATGATTCAACTCAATTAGATTCATGTTGAAGTATGTTGAAGGGTCATCGATTTTAAACCCTAATCCAATTGATCCAAACCCTAATTGATGATAAATTGAGGGTCAATTGAGGGTCAAATCAGTTGAGAGTTGACCTAATTAACTCACTTGATGAGTGGCTAGCAAGTGCATGATCGATTGAGGGGTTCAACATTGGAAACCCTAACTCAATTGAAGTGGTTGAGACAGTTTTTGGTCCTTGCAGTTTTGAGGTGTTTTGGACCAAACGGTCTCAAGACCGTTTGGGACCAAACGATCCCAAACCATTTGGGCTCATGTGGTTTCAAGGTCAGTTGTGTCCATGCAGTTTCAAAGTCAAATTTGACCAAACAGTCTTCATGACCAAATGGTCTTCACCCCATCTTGGGCAAACATTCTTGAGTGTGCACTTTACCAAACAGTTTCAAAAGTCAACAAGACCAAACGATATTCAACACCAAATGGTTTCAAGGTCTGTCCAAGACTGTTTGGGGGTTTAGTGTACAAGACCGTTTGAAGTCTAAAATGGTTAAGATCGTTTGATGCCTTAGTGGTCAAGATGGTTTAGTGGTTGATTAACCCAAACCCCATAAATACTTAAAGTGGCTAAAGGACCAAATAATTAGCTGATTGAGACATGATGTGATCAATGGTGATCATAATAAAGGTACCCTTGAAGGGATGGAGTAATAAATACTCTTTTGAATGAGTAAGTCTTAATGATCACAATAGTAATGACATAACCCATGATGTCAATGCTGAATTGACTTAGCCTAACCAAGGGTGATGCAAACATCAACTTATAGAAAGATGAAATAGATGTCTTCTTATATGAATGATAAATCAAGTAGTGGACTTCCATTATGAGTGAATACCTAATTAAGGTACAATCCTTCATAGTGAGACTATGAAAACCCTAATTGTAATGATATATGAACCTTAACCCTAATTTGAGAATGATAATGGAAGTATCCCTAATGCATGATGATGATGTGATCCTAATTCATTATGATGACATGCTACACCTTAATTAAAGGTACTTTGTTGATCACTCCTACTTAGGGTGAATAGTAAACCCTGATGGTGAGATAGTAATGATAATCCTAATTAAGGATGATTCAATATGAATAGTTAACCCTAACCCAGGGTAATGTGATGAATATGATAAATCCTAATTCGGAATATGTTAAATAAGAGCCATAACTTTGAGTGACGTGATATGAATAGTAAACCCTAACCGAGGATGATATGCAATGAAACTATAAATCAGTCGTGTTGATCTTCTGTAGCACGACCGTGCAAGGTAGCACGACCGTGGTGGCTTCCCGTTGCACGGCCGTTCTTGGTTGCATGGCCGTGGTGTTCTATACTTGACTTGGAAATAATTGTATTGTGCTGATATAGATATAATGTGCATGTTATCAATCATGTTAGTCATGCAAGTCTTTATAAAGCAGTGAGCATAGCCAGGTAAGGGTTATGATGCCATATTCATTGAAAGCACTTTATAAGCTTTGAAAGCAATGATATGCTATGTTTCGTAGTAAGAGGTAACAAATGAGACTGATAGGTTGTATGAGCCATGAGAAAATCTGCATTGCCACTATCATGTTTATACTGATAAATGACTTGATGGCAATATGTTACTTGGTAACAAGTGTTTTGATGATCTAAGGGTTTGAACACCCATATTCCTGAATCATAATGATGAGATGGTTAGGGATTGATATCCAAATCTTAACTAGATGTGAAATGAACTTGATACAATTAGTACTCTTTCTTTATAGTAATGTTTTATTGGTTTATGTTTTGAAAATATGCCTGATGCTAAAAGAATGCCATAATGTACTTAAATAATCAAGTATACTGACATCATGTAGAGCCCTGACCATAGATCCATCATTGTCATAAGTTAAATGATGGTGAAACAGGTTTTCCTAAGGGAACTCCTGGAGAGCATACTTTTGAGTATGTGGGGGTTATGGACATGAATGTCCTTACGTCCTAATGAGGGAATTGATGTGAGATGTACATTTAATCTCTCAACCCTTCATTATATGTATATGTTGAGATGTTGTATCACTAATCTCCCGATGATGTTGTTAATGTCGCATCGATGTGAGATAAACAAGAAATCCCTCAATGGCAAAGAGAGTACAACATGCCACTGTAACTCTAATAGCGAAGTTGCCAGAATACCCTGGAAAGCTATTTTAGCAGAGACATGAGATGTCTTGCATGTTGATCCTCACTCTGACCGAGGAAGATGAGGTCATAGAAATCTGGCTCTTCTAATGACCTATATATGGTATCGATTGTGATTTCGTAATGGTCGGTTGGAGTATGAGCGATATACCTCATCTCCTCAGGGCATAAGTATGTTTGTAAATTGTAATCAGCCGTGTAGCATAATTGCTGAGGTTGAACTACGAGAAACAATGATTGATGATGCATTGTTTATTTAGTCCTAATTGGACCAGTAATATACATTTTCTTCATATTCCGTATTGATTAAATGACTTGTTACTCAATCAAGTTATAATTGAAATGATTGCTTAATGAATGTTGCTTTACTTAGCCTATTCAATAATTTACTTGCTGTTGAATATTTATAGTTCTACTTCTTAATGGTATTCCATTAATTGCAATAAAAATGCTTATGGCGAAGAGTTATAACTCTCACTGGGACAATTATTCAATTATCTCACCCCCGTGGGATTCAACTTTTTAGGTAGGCACCGAGGAAGAAGGAACCCTTCAGTGGGTGTGCAACAACAGCAGCAGCAGCAACATCAGGGAAAGCAGTGATCCACAGGTGGAGACACTATCTGTCAAGCCTTGTAGATAGAATGTCCTATGTAGTCGTCTCTATACTCTCAGGTCCTAGGAGTCAGTAGATAGTTTTATAAAGATCTGAGGTTTTTGGCTTAATGCCTCAAGGATTGTTGTATACTGCTCATGTACATCTTAATAGGGCAGTCAATATTATGACTCTCGAGATGTGGTGATACAGAGATGTGTTAATGTATCAACTTGTAAATAACTTATCTTGTTCTTTTATGAAAGAGTCCTACAGTTGGTGGACCTTTGTGTAAAAAGTTTTAAAATTTTGTGATTTTCAATAATTCTGCTTCTAATTAATCGCTTCCGCATTAGTTTAAATCCGTTGATCTTGTTTTCGTGAGACAATCGTCACACAAATGGTCAAATCACATGGTCAACCCCAAACTAGGGCATCCAAGCAAACCCTAGCAACAACACTCAAGGTGTCACCACTTCTCTCCTCATCATACCAATGTTCAACAAGGAACCCCTAATCACCACTCTCTCTCTCTCTCTCTAATGATGCTAAAGAATATAAAGAACATCAAGCATGTGACAAATTGCAAGACAAACCCTTAACGTGGGTAAATTTTAACTAGGTCCAAAACAAGCATACATATAGTATAACTAGCTCAAACATCATCCGCATTGGGTCAAACTAAAAACACAAGAATGTTGCATGTTATTAAAGCATATCAAGAGATTAGATTAAGGTTCTAAGCATCTCATTAAGTAAAAGCGAGCAAGATCAAGCACTAAGCTAGGTCAGAGGCCTTACAACCATAAACCCCTGACAAGGATTTTGCCCCTAAAATCCTACGCAAAAAGATACATATACTTCCCACACATCTCATCCTCAAGATTCCACATGTCTTCCTCAACACCACAGTGATGCCAAAAAACCTTAACCAAAATGATACCCTTCTTCTTAAACTTCTTCACCCTCCTATAAAGGATCAACATAGGACCGTTCACATATGGTACATCCTCCTCCATATCCACCTCAATAGGATGTAACACAACCTTTGTGTGAGGGTGAAATTTCCTTAACATCAAAATATGGAACACTAGATGTAACATGTGCAACTCAGGTGGCAGCTCCAACTTATAAGACACCTTCCCAACACGTACCACCATAGGGTATGGTCTTATATACCCTGGGAGCCAAGTTACCCTTCTTCCAAAACCTCAACACGCCTTTCTAGGGAGAGACCTTGAGATTTACTATGTCTCCCACTTGGAACTCCAATAGTCTACAACGATTATCAAAATACAACTTTTGTCTGTCCTGGGCTTCCTTCAACTATTTTTGTATCATCTTAATATTCTTTGTCATTTGTTGTATAAGATCAGGACCCAAAAGCTAATATTTTCCCATCTTATACCAACATAACAGAGATCTACAAAGTCTCTCATACAAATCCTTGTAAGGTGCCATGTCAATGCTTCTATGATAACTATTGTTGTATGCAAACTCTATCAAACTGAGGTGTACATCAAAACTACCCAAAAATTACACGACACATGCTCTTAATAGATCCTCTAAAGTTTTATATGGTCCTCTCATACTATCCATCTATATGTGGGTGTAACACTATACTGAACCAAAACTGCATACCAATGGTTGTGTGTAGATGCTACCAAAAGCGACAGGTAAACTGAGGACCTCTGTCAAACACAATGGTAGATGGGATACCATGCAAACGTACCATCTCATAAACATAAACCTGTATAAGATTCTCTACTATATACATTGTCTTCACAGTGAGGAAGTGTGCTAGCTTGATCAACCTATCCACTATTAGCTATCCTAGGAAGTCCAACCACAAAGTCCATCATGATACGACCCCATTTCCACTGTGGCATAGGGAACGATTGCAAAATCCTTACATGTTTTTGATGTTCTTCCTTAACCTACTGACACACATGACACCTTGCCACAAACTCATCCACATTACACTTCAAACCAAGCCACTAATACAAATATTTTAAATTGTGGTACATCTGGTACTTCCTGGATGCATAACGTACATCGAAGAGTGAGCCTCTTCTAAAACCAACTTCCTCAGATTATCAACATCAGGAACCAGTGCCCTACCATGGTAACATATTGTCCTATCCTCTTACTTATGGAAGCCATCACACTTCTCACTGCCAAACTCTATTGAGATCTATTGTATCACAATATCATCATGTTGTGCATCTCTGATCTACTGCCTCAGTGCAGGCTTAACCTATAATTGTTCCAACAATCCAACAATAAAGAGACCTCCAACTTTACATTCAACTAGTGAAGAGACACTAACATGTCTCTCTTATGGAACACCATGGAACAAAACTGTTCCTTCTCTATAGGTCATGATGAAGAAGACTTCCTATTCAAAGCATTTGCCACCATGTTTGCTTTCCCCAGATTTTAATCTATGGTACAATCATAATCTTTGATCTACTCCATCCAGGGTCACTGCTACATATTCATCTCCTTCTTTGAAAAGATGTAATGTAGGTTCTTGTGGTAGGTGAAGATGTAACACTTCTCTCCATAATGGTAGTGTCTCCATATCTTCAAGGCAAGGGCCACAACTATGAGCTCTAGATCATGTACATGGTAGTTCTCCTCGTATTTCTTAAGATGTCGTGAAGAGAATGAAATCATGTTCTTATCTTGCATCAGCACACAACCCAAACCATTCTTTAACACATCACAGAAATGGATATAACCTTTTACCTATTCTGAAAGAACCAACACTGGTGCACTAGTCAACTTCTCCTTCAAAAGCTAGAAATAAGCTTACACTTGTCATCCTAGAAAAACATCACACCTTTCCTTGTCAAATTCCTTAGGGGTAACACCATTGCAACGAAGTTCTTTATGAACCTCGTATAATAGCCTACCAAGCCAAGGAAACTACAAACCTCTATCAGTTTCTATGAATGCTCCCATTCTAACATTGACTGAACCTTCTTGGGATCCACACTAACACCCTCAATAGATATAACATGTCTAAGGAAAGACACCTCCTTCAGCCAGAACAAGCACTTACTAACCTTGGCGTACAATTTGTGTTATCTCAACAAAGTCAACGCTTTTCATAACTGATTCTCATGTTGTTGTCTATCTCTGGAGTATATCAGAATGTCATTGATGAAAACCACCATTAAGTTATCAAGATAAGGTTAGAAGACCATGTTCATCAGATCCATGAACATTGTTGGTGCATTGGTTAGACCAAACGTCATAAACACAAACTTGTAGTGACCATACCTAGTCCTAAGAGCTGACTTGCGTATGCCATCCACCTTGATCTGCAACTGATGATATCCTGACCTCAGATCTATCTTTGAGAACATTGTAGCACCCGTCAATTGATCGGATAGATTGTCTATCCGTTGTAATGGATACTTGTTCTTGATTGTCACCTTGTTCATCTGTCGCTAATTGATGCAAAACCTTATAGATCCATAGTTCTTCTTCCCAAAAAACAAGGGAGAACCCCAAGGGGAAGTGCTCACTCTGATAAAGATCTTCTCAAGCAATTGCTGCAACTGCTTCTTTAGCTCTTGTATCTCATCTGGTGCCATTTTGTAGGGTGTTTGTGCTATTAGTTGTATACTAGGAACCAAATTGATCTCAAATTCAATCTCACTAGGAGGGGGTACACCTGGAAACTCATTGGGAAAGACATCCTCAAACTCACGAACAAATGGAACCTCTTGAATAATTGGATTCCTCACCTTAGTATCCACTACATGTTCGAAGAACACTTCACAACCCTACCTCATCAACTTTTTGCTATCGTCACAGACACTAGACACACCGGAAGAATCTTCCTATGTCCTTGGAAGATCCATAAAACATCACCGTCAAAGAACGTACCCACCTTGGAACTATAGTCCAACACCACTCGATACTTCTCCAAGTATACATTCTAATGATCACATTGAATCTGTGCATATCAAGTGGTATAAGGTCCACTTCAAAGTTGTGTCCTGAGAAAGAAATAACGCAAGATGGACACACCTCCCACTACTCGATGGAACCAACTAAAGGGGTTTCTAGATGAATACTATCACATCTTCTGACTGACAAGCAAAGAACCTCTAGCTATCACTTCTCTAGTGATAAAAGAGTGTGTCGCACCCGGGCCAACCAAAACAAATATAAAGTAGGAAGAAGATAGATCTGAATGAAATAACTCTGTTTGACCTATCACGACCCGTGGGTTGACTACTCCTTCCAGCTGAATCATAGTATAGAATCGAGTCGTTACATGTTGTTTCCTCTATCCTCTGCTGGCTTGTCCAGAAGAACCCACCTATGATGCTTGTCTAAGTCCTCAACCTCCACCACTGTTGAACTATCACTGCTGTAACCCTTGTTGACTTTGTTTTAGCTATTGTGTCTCCTCCTCATCCTTCATTGGGAAAAATGACCTCAAATGCCCTTTCTGTCCACACCTATAACATGTCCTCATGTCAAATTGCAGCCTAGATGACCCTGTCATTGTGAGCTCCTATCGTTGGCAAACTACATCCTCTTCCTTTTCTCAACAACTATTGAGATTGGACAACTAACCTGTGTTGTATCTGAGGTGCTAAAAACTTAGGCTTCTTGAAGCCTCCAGAAGACTGTTCATGATACATCCCTGATATCTTCTTGGCTTTCACCTCATGCTTCTCCACAAATGAGTGCTCTATCCGCCTCATAGACTCGACAAATGTGGAAAACCACTCCCTGTTCTCTAAAATTAATACAATCATCATCAACTTAGATCTCAATCCTTTCTCAAAGTGCCTAACCCTCTACTTATCTATTGCAACCATGTATGGGCAATAGCTTAACAGTTCCATGAACTTTTCCTCATACTCATTGATCGAAGTAGATCCATGTTGGATATTCTCAAACTACAAGATCTTTTCATCTAGATAGGTCTCCAGAAAGGATTGGCTTACAAACTCCTGCCAAAAATATTCCTAGCTGATCACCACACCTCGTCTCTTCTCCTTCTCAATGGCCTACTAATGGACAACACTACCCTTCAATAGGTACACTACATGCTTCACCTTATCCTCTTCTAAGATATTAAAGATCTTGAAGGCCTTCTCCAGCTCTGTCAACCACATATATGTGTCTTTTGAGTCTACCGCACTAGCTTACTCTATCGCCCCAACATGCCTCAACTTCTCACAAGTCTTCCAAGAACTCTAGAATTCTACACCAGGGACAACCACCCTTGCTTGGAGTACATGCATCCTATCAACCATATGTGTCATCGTAGCCATAAACTATCCAAACATGGACTGGAAAGTGGATTGGCTATAGTTGTTGGGTCTAACTGAGGCATGTCAAGAACTCCATCTACTCTTACCTGCCTCCTCGCTCCCCCTCCTGGCATAGCAACACTTCTTTCTGCATGTTCTTTGTGTTCTCCACACAATATCTTTTCCCTTCTTCTTCTTCTTCTTCTTCTTCTACATAAGAAGAAGTTACCATCAGATTTGTTGGATGACACTAGAATAGAAACAAACCCTAGTCATATGTCCCTGTAGACTTAGTGAACCTAGAGTTTCGATACCCAACCAAGTGTGACATACAAATCACACCAAAGCACAAGATAGCTCAAAATAAACTGCAAAATTATCAACTATCAATCACATTACCAGAAAACATGGTAAATTAAAATTGATTTCAATATCCATAAAAGGAGTAAACATTTTACATCTGAGTCTATGAAATCTTCCATCTATATTATATAACATGCCAAAAGATATTATATATCATTATTTAATGGCCATCCTGCTACAACCGGTTACATATGATAACATGTTCACATATACAAGCCATATCTGTACAACTATGGCATACTTTCCAAATATCTCATATTTATGTACAACATCTAAAACACCACCAAGAACCTGAGAGTATAGGCAAAACACATAGGAACCTTCTACAAAACACTAGCATCGTGTCTGACCTTCAACAAGTACTAATCTCCTTGCTTCTCTTCCTCAACCATGCGATCTCTACCACGTCATGCATACTAGATAAAAGATGTCAAAACCCATGGGGTGAGACCAACATCCCAGCAAAGGATATAACTCTCCACCAACAACTTCTATAACACAGGTTATACTAAAGTAGGAAGATGGCATGATTATTAGGTTGAGCAGATTCAACTAAACCAATAATTAAAATTGACGATATGGATTAAGCAGTTTAAGCATCTACAACTGAGCAGTAGACATCTTATACTTTTAGATGGAATATGAAGAACATGTATAATCTTTATCAACTAAACAATATAAGAAATAAAGCATGGGTTCATCCAATGTGATTTGTATTTAACCTAGGCAATTATACCATACGACTATGTTACATCTTTTATTATGCCCTAAGGAGATGAAGATTACCATACTACAACTAACCATTTCTAAGTCAAAATATGTGTCATACAAGGTCTAGGAGAAGTTGGACTCCTATGATCTCCCACACCCTCAGTCAATCTGAGTTTGCCATAGTAACATATAGAGTCCAACTGCAAAACAACCTATTCTTCCTTGGTATGTAGCACAAAACTAGTAAAAATTGAGTTACGACAACAGCCACACTCCTGTCGAGGTATGATCACATTCATCCTCAAAGTATATTAGACATACTGAATTACATAACCTGAAATATAGCCTTGATGTTATCCTACCAGGGTATGACTGCAACCATCCATGTGATCATACAAATACTCAATAATATATGACTTTGAGCTTCCACTGAGGGAGAACCCGTTTCACCATCCAGCAAATACTAATGCTAAAAATTGATCTATGGAATAGGGTAACTACATAATCAGGGTTTTACTTGATTAGTTAAGCTAATTGGGCATCTTTTAAGCATCAACTAAGTTACAATGTACAAACCTTATACAAATTCTACAAAGATAAGGGGTAGATACAACTTACAGAATATATAAAATGTATGAGGTATAAACTTGTCCCTTCATCACACAATATCACTACCATACAAGGCCATCAAAATTATCACATCATGAGGGAAAAAAATTACTCATCACGTTACTAGAGGATATCACCTCAACTAGGCATAAAGACTCTACCAGGTCATATAATCAAATCACATAGTTCTTGCACATAATCATTATTTCAACATGCCTTATATGGGTTCATAATCATCACCAAGTGTCATTAGAGATTCCATATCAATCTCATAATATGATGTTCATTCCACCTGCAACATTAGGATTGCACTAGTAGGAGAGAGATATACTCCAATACATGCTATTCATTCAAGAACAAACACATTGTCACCATATATTCAAGACTAGGGTTAGGATTTCACCATAACTTAACCAATTAGGTGTTCAAAACAACAATCATCATTTAACCCCAGTCATCATCACCATAGTCCATTCCCTATTGACCGCTAACCCACACCATGTGACCGCTGAAAACTTGGATAGATGGGATTATCATTCGCTGATGATTAAGAACCTAGTTGACCACTGAACATTAGGATTGGCCATTAAAAACTGAAGTACATGGTCGCTGAAAACTATACCAACATATGATCATCGGTCTCTAAAAACTATACCAACATATGATCATCGGTTGTTGATGATCATGTTCTCAATTGATCATTGACGATGGTCATCTTAGCGACCGTCCAATCATGACTAAGATCATCGATCGAAGAGGAAAAACACCCATCCAAGTGATAAAAAAAGTGACAAGGTCAGCGATTGAAAGCAATCAAACAAGGTCAGTGACCAAAGAAATCTCATTGACTAATAATCATCATCAAGTCTTCAACCTCTCAAAGGAAACCACTCACAAATTTGAAATACATTCATCCTTCATCGACCAAAGGAGATGCTACTTAGAACCATCAAGAGAGGGAACACATCAAAACTGAGACAAACAAGGAGATCATCACCATGAAATCAAAACCAAGCATGAAGATGGGTCCAAGATGGAAAGCATCATTCAAAACCTTAGAAATTCGATCACCAAGCATGGAGGAACCAAACCAAGATAATAGAGAGAAAGCCATACATCAAACACATATAATGAAGAAATAAAATCTCCATCTTCATGTAAAGTATGAACCAAAACATGGTAGAAAAATCAATGACCAAGATGCATGTGAGAAACAAGAACTCCACCATCACTTAGATTTTGGGTAAAAGAATTAGGGTTTAGGAGAAAGAGTAAACCTATACAATATTATCATAGAATCATAATCCCTAAACGAGGTACAAATATCCAACAACATATACTCACGTTTGGGAAGCAATATAGATGTTGCATGTAAGATTAAGGTGCAATAGTAGTAGGGAAGAGAGTTACATAACCTACCTGATTATGGTGAAAGTGAACAACCTTCAAGCAAAGAGATCCAAAGGAGAGAGAAACACCAGCTTTGATCATCTCCATGACCAAGCTAGTCACCACCTCAAAAGAGAAGAAAACCGTAGGTTAAAGGTCAAGAAAGAGAAATCCAAAACTTCTAGACCAAAAAAGAAAGGAAGAAGGAGGAGATCTTCTTCTCACTTTAGGTACTACCATGTAAAATGATGGATTCGACCTTTATGAATAGAAGTTCCTCAAAAGACCACCATGGAGAACCATGGGTTTGGCAAAGAGAAGAAGAAAGAGAGTAGAGTTTTATAACAAAACAAAATCAAAAGGATAGATCACTTACCAAGGATCAAATATCACCAAAAGATCAACAAGAGAAGATGCTCCAACCTTGGATCACCACATGCATAGGGTTTCGGCCACCTTGCTCCAAGGATGAGCTCCTCTTCACCACCAAGCACACAAGGAAGACGAGCTAAAAGAAGGAGAGAGGGTACAAAGGTTGCAAAAGGATCATATGCTTGTAATAGAAGGGGTTTATATATCCAAGGGGAAGAGAGAAGCAAAGAGGATAGGTGTCATGCACATAAGTGCCACTTGTCCACCAAAGAACAATCATCCAACCACTAAAACCATGCATGCAAGATAAGTAGTAAAAAAACAAGAAGGATTAGTGGCCCCACTTGGTCCTCGGGGACCATCGTCCAAGGTAAAACAAGAGCACAAGGCCCATCGGTCGATGGCACATCCGCGACCCAACACAAGGAACCCTAGGCCATCATCAACCAAAAGAAGAGAGGAAAGACTCTACAACCTATAAGACTCCACCACACACACAAAACCACAATTGACTGTAGGGGTAGAACCAATAATCATCAGAGGTGTCCTCTGAAAGATCAAGACTCAAACGACCAACTCACATGGTCAACCCCAAACTAGGGCATCCAAGCAAACCCTAGGAACAACACTCAAGTTGTCACCATTTCCCTCCTCGTCAAACCAAGATTCAACAATGTGCCCCTAAGCACCATTCTCTCTCTCATGATGCCAAAATATATGAGGCAAATCAAGCATGTGCCAAATTTCAAGATAAACCCTTAACACAGGTAAATTGCAACTTGGTCCAAAACAAGCACACGTATATCGTAAGTAGCTTAAACATCATCCACACTGGACCAAACTGAAAATATAAGCATATCACATGTTATTAAAGTATCTCAAGAGATTATATTAAGGTTCTAAGCATATCATTAAGTAAAAGCAAACAAGATCAAGCACTAAGTTAGGTCAGGGATCTTACACATGTGGTCCTCCCAACTAGTAATGAATTATACATGGGGCATGAGGAAGTGGATACTAATATATTAGAATAATTGGCCATGAACAAACTCTAGATATGCATATATACATTGCAGTTGTGTGCTCACTTGTTTTACCATTATACAATGTGAATATGTAGTATCTTCTCCTACTTGTTTGACCCCCATTTGTTGATGATTGATGTACTTCCAAAGAAAATTCCAACTAGTCCCCTTAAGGATTTTGGTTGTTGTGCCTAGGCACCCACGTGAAAGCCAACTTTCGTCCAATCAACACACTACACATGTGAATATTAGAGTCTCTTCTAGTATGGAGATCTATCTGTTCGTCGGTCGAAAGAAAACAATAACAGACCTGATGTGTGGTAGGATATTTTTTTCTTGTTATAACAAAACAAACCCATGTTAACAGTTATTCTAATTACAACCGTGGTTGACGTATGCAATAAAAGACAAGTTCATTTCTACATACATCATCTTATAATGCAAATTTTATTTTAAGCTTTTTGCATATGTAAGTATCATTATTTTAGGTGCAGCTAAATGAATCCTCAGATTTTCCAATGAAGCTACAAATTCCTTTCGCTGCAGTTAAAGGAATCCTCTACCTGCATACAAAAGCAAATCATTCCATTATTTATTATGATTCCATAGTTCTTAACATATTGCTGGACTCCGAGCTTACTAAACGCTGCTGATTTAGGACTGTCCAGACTTGCAGCGGAATCAAATGACAATGGACTTTTAAATGGATGTGTTTCAACTGTAGTTAGTAAACAAATGATATTCGGGTTTGGGTGATGTTCAAGTTTTAAGGTTGTGTAATGTGTTTCGTTTGGGCTATATGTATGCGTGTTCAATATGAGTAAAGTTGACAATATGCTTATGTATGACATTATTTATCTTAATAAATGAGATTTTTTTATACATTTCTATTGTCTCGGTGATGGCTATGATTTATATCTTGGTGTTGAAAATGAATTGTGATTTTGTTAAAAGATATTTTGTATTTGTATAAGATTTTTGATGTGGAGGTGGGGATTTCTTATCGTTATTTGTCGGTATTACACAAATAAAATATACGTTAGTGCATGTCTGTCACCTAATAATAACGGATAGATAATTACATTTGCCGTCAAGCAATGAAATAAATAACATCAAATAACCTGATTTTTTTTAAGGTGGGTGCTCATTCCACGTTGATTACATAGTGTAAAATCCACACATTATATGTATCATACATTTTTATGGTGATGAGTAGTCATGTTACTTTTTTGTTTATACATTACATGTTTGACTGTTATCTATACTCTATTTTCAGTAGTGTCTAATTTCCAGTAATGGGAGAAGAGAGACCATCACTAGTAGGGTTGTTGCATAGACCCTCTTTGACCAGGGATCACTATATTGAGTAGTAGAGAGCAAAAGGGACGATGCCAATTAGTCAAAAGTCTATTGTATCTGCTAGACTACCTACACTTTCGCCAATTAGTCACAAGTCTATTGTATCTGCTAGACTACGCTACACTTTTACTCGAAAGGAAGTAAAATGTTATTTGTTCTCGTCATAATAGCAAAGTGAGAATATCTAAATGGAAAAAATGATTCGGGTTCGACGGCAGAAGAACGTGTTGTATTAAGACGCATGTAGGGTTTTGAGCCTGTAATCAGTTATAGATCTCTGTCTCTCTTTTCATCATAATAATGATGTGACGGCACTCTCAATAGAAAAACTGATTGGAGTTGGAAAGCAAAAGTTAAACAGAAGAAGATGAAGGGAGAACGTGTTGGATAAAGATGTATGGAGGGTTTTGAGACAATATTTGTCAATTGTAGATTTCGATTTAAGGAATCCATTCATTGGTTGATTGTGGAAAAGGAGAGTTAATCACTCGATAATCGTATATGAAGACTCTGTTGACACTATGATACAGAGCTGAAAGACGGAAGCTGAGTTTTGACCCTTAGTATGGTAAATGGTAGATTATGGAATAGAAATTGACACTTTGGATCAACATTTGAAGGAACAAAGTTCATCCCGTTTGTACACAGGATAATCCTCAAGAACATGTCAATTGAATATAGACAGAAGATGGTCCAAGTGGCAACTAGAGCGTGTCTCCTTACACGAGCTAGTAGACGATGTTTAGATAGTTACATGCCTTTTAAGCGAGTTACACGAGCTAGTAGACGATGTTTAGATGGTTACATGCCTTTTAAGCGAGTAAATTGGCGTTGTTTCGAGAAAAAAACAGATAGAGACAGTAGTTTTTTGATCTTGAGCGCAGATAGATAGGATGATCCACCATCGAGGACGGTTCTCCTGCTGCTTTTTTCTGGAATGGACCCCTGTGGCAGGTCACGTCGCGCCGATGTAGACTTTTGCGATTGAAGTTGCAAGAAAAGATTTATACCGTTGCGTGTCACACCCATCAACGGCAGTGATGAATTTGCTTGTTATCATCAATGGCTTGACTGGTTGCTTGTGTCCCAGTCTGGGATCTTCCTATTTCATCGACGGTCGCAATCTTCTTGTGAATGTGGCTTTTCCCTAACCTCTTATATTCTCCCCATCCCCGATTTTCAAACTGATGAGATGGAGCAGGCACTCTGAGCGTCCCACGGTACGAGTAAGATCATGGGTAACGATCCCAGGTCCCAGAGGACAGCAAGGTCAGTTTGCGATCTGACAATCAATCTAGAAACTATTCTGCTTTAGACTGCCACGCGTATGTTATTTGTTTCTCAGATGAAACAAACAGGAGGAAGTCACATTACCAGCTTGAACCTGGCTGGAGCGGGTGCTACCTGCAATCCCTTTTCCCTAAGCAATACTTGACTTTATTCCTCTCCTTAGTATCTGTTCTCTTTTCATGAGAGTTTCATCATATTCATACGTGGGCCTTCAGTGGTTCATTTAGGTTGATACTTTTATGGTTCATGTTATTTTTTTGTTGCATCAGATGCGATATGTTCCTCACAACTATGGAGTCCATGAAACCTCTTCCTCCTTAACAATTTCCAAGATTGACAGATACCCTCGCGGATGGCTACATCGCGGGACAATGACACGACAAAGTGCTGACGGAATTGTTAGTTCACACAAGTTCAATCATACTTAAAAGAAATGATACAACTTGAATAGACCTATATAGGTTAGAGAATACTTTTTTTTGTAAATGTTGTGCTTATTGGTCCAATATATTCTATCCTATTTTTTTATAAATGTATATTATTTTGCAATATTTGAAAGTGGAAATTACTGCTATAGATGGAGTTTAAAAATGTATTTTTTAATCTTATCGTTTATCCTAAATTGGCATCATTGTATTGTTGAGTCTTATCCTTGATTTAGTCTTTGTTTCTATAACCATCCTTTATTTAGTCTTATCTAGTTTGGCCAAACGTTTCCATTATTCTTATCTTATAATTTAGTTTTATCTTCATATTTATTCTTATCTACTCCATTGCGGACTCTATAAATCAGATTAGAGGCCGTACTTTTTAAGAGGAGCCATCACAATGTGCCAAATAGATTGCTAAAGAGGAGAGTAGACGTGAGTCTTGGGTTTGGTAATTCATATTTAAGGTGCGCAAATCCTTGTTCCAATCAAATTGGACAAGTGAAACAAAGAGAAATTTCCTGCCAACTTGACTTTCCCAATTCGCTCGGTTGGACCAGTTGAGCCGATCGGTTCAACCTTTCAACCGATCGGTTCAGCCTATCCTGAGTCGATCGGTTCATCACATGAGCCGATCAGTTGGGAGTGCAGACTGTGCAAAAACCAGCCAACTGCAGTTTCAATCAATCTGATACTCTAATCAATTGGTCCAACACCTTGAACACTATGATATTGAGCTATCAATTAATTGAGTGTTTAATTGAACTACTAAACTCCTTTCGTAATCAATCTAAACATCATTTGTGGATAAACTCCTCTTCCAGGTTAAATCCTATGTGTGTGACCCTGCAGGTCCAATTCACGTTGGCAGTGAAAGTCCATAACACTTATGACTTCACAAGCAAAGAGCGGTGCCTAGTCGCACATCAGTGCTACCCAAGTGAAAAAGGAAAGTTGGAGAACAACTTTCAATCCTACAATCTGTGAATGGTGTTATAGCGAATGTATAATTCCTTTGTCACTAATGTCCTGAATGAACTCAAGGCATGGTATAATCATCCTTTCAACGTTCATTCATTTCCTTGATCTCAGAGCAGACTGGGTGAGATGTGTGTGACATCAATATCAAATATTGATTCACACATGCATGTGCATGTCTTTCTCAATCCTACTCATCAAGTGGCCATGGACATCAAACTCCCTTAGGAGGGACAAATCCCATATCTATCACTCACCCCTCAAAAGCCCCATGTGTCAAAGTCACCCAGTCATCACCTTTATAACAACTCATGTTTCAGGACTGCGTTTGATGATGTCAAAGTGTACCCAACGACATGTGTTGAGTGTAGTGATTTTAGGTCAAAGAATCACACTCACCACCATCACTGTGAGAACTAAATGTGACTATCAAATCATGGTTCCATGTGTCACTCTCATGGTGGGTATGTCCAGTACACTTGTTCTCTAACAAGTACCTATGTGCTTGGTTTGATATCACTATATCATGACTAATGAGATTTTGTCATCAACTAAAACACAATCTAGTCTTTAGTATTATTGATGTCTATAGTTAATTCCATAATAACAAATGACTAGGGATAAAACAAGAATGTATACTCTTAACATCTGCATGATCTCATCGTTTAGGTCCTGAACCTAAAAGCATACTTCATTGAGTAAACAATTCTTTAGACATCTATCATGTTACACTATCATCACATAAATAGTTAAAACATATAGATCGGAAATTGCCTTTATTATTATTCAAATCATTTACAAAGTATCCCATTACAATCATCACATGACTTTCTCTATGGGCATACATACCAACAGACTCCCACTTGCACTTAGAGCCAGTCACCTAGGAACCTCAGTCCTTATGATCTATCATGACCGTCATGCTTCTGCTGAGAAAGGGCCTTAGTCAGTGGATCATCTATGTTGTCTTCAGTTGGTACTTTGCCAATCTTCACATCTCCTCACTATATGATATCTCGTATGAGATGGAAGTACCACAGTATGTGCTTGGACCGCTGATTTGATCTGGGCTCTGTAGCTTGAGCAATAGCTCCATTATGGTCACAATAAATCTCAATTGCATCACAGCTACTGGGAACTATACCAAGTTCAGTGATGAACTTCCTGACCCACACAACTTCCTTTGCTGCATGTGAAGTGGCAATATACTCGGCCTCTGTACTAGAATTGGCAACTGTTTCTTGCTTGGAACTCTTCCAGCTCACAACTCCATTGTTTAGGCAAAATACAAATCCTGATTGTGATCTGTAATCATCTTTGTCGGTTTGGAAGCTTGCATTGGTGTAACCCTTTACTACCAGATCTTCCTCGCCGCTGTATATAAGGAACTGATCCTTAGTCCTTCACAAGTACTTGAGGATGTTCTTTACGGCTGTCTAGTGAGCATCCCCGGGATCTGACTGGTACCTACTCGTCATGCTGAGGGCATACGAGACATCTGGGCGTGTGCACAACATAGCGTACATGATGGATCTGATGGCTGATGCATATGGGATCCCATTCATACACTCTCTCTCTCCACAAGATTAGGGACATTGAGATCTAGAGATGGTGACTCCATGTAGCATGGGGATGTTGCCTCTCTTTGAGTTCTCCATGTTGAACCACTTCAACACTTTATCAATGTGGAGACACATCCCGCTATCACACAGACAACGAGGTGTCACGCGAAAACGCACAGAAAACACCATAAACCATTAATTACCAAAAACACGGGTTAATTAAAACCAACTTCAGAAAACGGATAAACCAAGAAACTATTACATTCCGGTCCTCATCCTGCAAGGAAACATGTTATATAAACATTTACAGGCCTTGATACATGTCCACAACTTAGGAGATCAGCTGTCTTGTCATCACATGAGTTCATCACCTGTTCTTTATACATACATAACGGTCCACATCCGGCCAGCAACAGGACATACAAAGCATCAACAACTATTCATTATGGAACAATGTAAAAATGCTCCCAAGGACCTGAGAGTATAGGGATGACTCTAAGACTCTACTACAAAACGACCAAAACAGTAGCATGTCCATCTCTTGCCTTCTACTGCTCTTCTTGTTGCTCGGCCGCAACCCCGAGACCACCACCACGTCTAGCTCGAACACCTAAAAAGGTTATAAACCAGCGGGGTGAGACACACAGTCCCAACGAGAAACATAACTCCCCTCCGAAACCATAAAACCAAAGGAAGATTAAAGTAATAGCAGTAGATAATTGATAAAATGTATAACAAGAGCAGTCTATATAGAAAAGATATTCATACCATCAGGCTTACCAAATGTACAGAAGGCATATAACCCAATATCTCTTTATGGAACATGATTGACAAGATATGATTTATAAGATCTTACCACCTAGCATAAGGAACATATAAGCAACTATATGTATAACAAGATTAACTGGACAAGCAAGGCCTCAATCAATGTTCTGTATTTTGCCTTCAGAAATAAATACTATTCGACTGGATTACATATTATTATTATACCCTGAGGAAATGAGCTGTACCGCTCAAATCCAACCTTCGGTTGCAAAACCCATGCCGGTGCCATACAAGGTCAAAGGAAGAGCCGGACTCCACGACCTCCCACCTCGTGGCTAGTATACAAGTACAACATAAGCAGCACCGTAGTCTCATGCTTAAGTGGCCTCAGCCACAGGCTCAGGCTACCCTTTGCCTAGCCTGCCTCGGTGCAGGTATCAGTGCAAGTGAAACTGAGCCACGAGCCTGTTCACCGTGCTCTGAGCCTTGAACACATTCATGCTCCCATATCACATATCCTGAGCCATGGGCCTGTTCACCATGCTCTTATCATATTTGGGCTACGGGCCTAAATCTGCATCATGGAGTCTACAACCGAAGTTGCACTCTTACCTCCTCACTTTAGGCTAGGAGCAACCTCGCATACTCAACAATATGCACTCTGAGTTAACCCACAGGAGAACCCGTTTCACCATCAACAACTTCTGACGGTGATGGATCTATGGCTAGGGAAAACTACATGATATGTTCCACTGTGATTAGTTAGTACATTTTAAGTGGATTGTTAAGGCAACCAAGATGTAACACATGCAAACTATAACAAGGATAAGAAACATGAAACTCTCAACATCATCCTGATCCATCACAAGGATCTAGCATTACATTGCCATGGGATCTCAATCCCTCATCACATAGTGCCATTTTCTCTCAAGGCTTACATCATCACCATGGGATAGCAATCCCAGGTATCATCAGAGGATAACACCTCATCAAGACACTTTAGCCAAACTCAGGTCCTCAGACCAAAACACATCATGCATGTTTTCTCATCATCAAGAGTAACCATCAAAGCAGTGTTACTCAAACATATATATACCTCATAGCCCTTTACCTGGCTACGCATCCATATGAAACACCTGCATGGTTAGTATGCACAATCATCAAGGATTGACAGAAGAATCATATTATCCAACATAGGGTGACATTGATGATCATATGCTTCATTATACATGTCTCAACCTGTGACCATTGGCATAGTCATATCATCAAGCAAAGCATCTTAATTGCTTACCATTCCTCAACCTTACTTATGTAATTAAGATGATCATAAACATAGGTAATACCATGTCGAGTTACATAGATGTGATCTACTATAACGATTACCATCAAGCATATCAAGGGTCACTACCATAAGCAAAATGTGATAGCATGAAACAAGATCTAGCATATCAGTTTTCTAGAAGGAACAAGACCCTCACTAGAAGTGCCCACTACCCTCACAAGAAGTGTAATGGGTAGGGCACCCTCACTAGAGGTAGTATCAGGCAGGGTACTTCCTCAAACTGCCCAAGCACTTCAGCCTCCTATCGGCCAAGCAAATTAGTAGGGGTGTCGGGTTACCACCTCAAGATGTATCGTGCAACAAGGACCCAAGGCATAATGTGCACCAACATATCGTGCAGCAGGTGTATCATGCACCTCTGTATCATGCATCTCAGTGTCGTGCATCGCTGTGTCATGCATCATGGATATCAGGCATACATATGCAACGTGCAGCTCAGCCTATATCATGCAACGGTGCGTTATGCCCTAGGTTACCATCTCAAATTAAGTGTATCGACCATCATCACTTACAAGGTATGACACCCAAAGATACAACTCAAACGGACACAAAGAAACCTGTCGTCCAACGAGCCTACCCTCATCCTATCGGCCAACACACGAGGCAACACAGGTCCAGATCGCAACGCCCCATCATCCCAGGTGTAACGGCATCGAGCTACCATCTGAACTAGGCGTGCTAGGCAGGGTATTCAACCATGTGTGATGCCCGACACACACAAGGGCAGGAACCAGGTGTAACGCTCAACCCAACCATAACAAGGCCGAGTGTGTCGGGCAGAGCATTAGCATAGTGTGACGCCCGACACACAAAAGGTCAAGGACCATGGTGTATCGCCCAACATAGCCACAACATGTCAACCAAGGCTCTAGGTCAAGAGGGGTATCATGCAACATCATCCCCAAGACCATAACGGACAAGATGCAACTCCATAAGGTCGTCACCATCCTCAAGCACAAGGGCACCAAAACCCTAATGGATCAAGAATATGGCTCACCTCTCAACAACCAAGAGAGAGGGGTCTTGTACAACTTCGTATCAGCAATCGGGCAACACAAGGATCAACTCTAACAAAGTTCTACAACCACTACAAAGCTCACCTCTTGAATCCATGGTGAGAGAAGGGTGTTGCTTAAACAACTAGAACACAAGCTCACCTCTCAACTTAAACGAGAGAGGAGTATTTCCCATATTACTAGAGTTTAAGCTCACTTCTCAAGACCAAAGGAGGGAGAGGGGTGTTGCTCAACAAGAAACCCTAGAACATGGTTCGGCCAACTAGAAGCAACTAAGCCAGAAACTAAGCTAGCAACATACATAGCCGATCATAAACAACATACAAACAAGAACATAGAAGATGGTAGTATAGTTAGGGTTAGGAGTTATGTAACCCGCCTTAAGCAAGATCCAAGATCCTAGCACCAAGCTCCAAGCTTCAACACAAGAAGAAGAGCAAGGCACTCTAGGGTTTGGCCACCATTAGAGGAAGAAGGAGACTCCAAGATAAGGATCGGCCACCAAGCTTGCAAAGGAAGGGGGTGTCATACACCAAGGGAGAGGGAGACTAAGGAACTAAAGGGATCCTTGGCAAGAGAAAGGGGACACATATATAGAAGAGGATGGAGGAGAAACCAAGGTAAGACAAGGCAAGGTGTCACCTACCTAGGGACACTTGTCCATGAGCAAAGCCACCACTCTAACATGTCTTAAACACATGTCCAAGGCCATTGCCACATGCAAGCATCAAGCACCAAGTGTCCACTAGTGGTGACACAAATGAGGTCAAAGAGGTCCAAGAGGTCCATGGGCGACACACCTCCACACCGTGGCCGACACACTCCCATGGGAGACACAACTCAGGCTGACATAAGCATGGCCAATACACCACAGGCCGACACAAGGCTCACTTGCCCAACACAAGGTCCAAAGAGGCAAAGGCAAGGCCCAACAAGACTCATCCAAGCCCAAGGCAGCTCAAGAAACGAGCCCAACCCTTCCTCTCAACACTAGAGGAAGCAAGGAGAGAGAGGAACACCTCATAAGGTGACAAACTTGCCCACAAACCCTAAACTTGGGTAAATTACAAGTAGCACCTCCAGCTCTCAACAAAGCACCAACAAACCCTAATCACCACTAAAGGTGATTAGCAAGCAACTAAGCATCAGGGTTAAGCAAGGCAAATAGGATAAGCCCTAAACGGAGGTCAGGGTCCTTACAAGCTAACCCCCTACAAAGGGATTTCGTCCTCGAAATCCGAAGATAAAAGTGAGGGATACTTCCTCCTCATCTCTTCCTCAAGCTCCCACATCGCTTTGTCAACACCACGATGATGCCAAAGAACCTTTACAAGAACCAGGTCCTTCGTCTTCAGCTTCTTAACCCTTCTGTCAAGGATCATCACATGACCTTCCTCGTAGGTCACATCTTCATCAAGCTCAACTTCGACTGGCTGTATCACTGTCCCTGTATCTGGATGACTTTTCTTCAGCATACTAAAATGGAACACTGGGTGTAGCCTGTGCAACTCTGGCGGCAACTCTAACTCATAGGCTACCTTGCCCATACGTGTTATGATTGGGTATGGACCCATATATCTGGGTGCTAGCTTATCCTTCCGTCCAAACCTTAGCATACCTTTCCATGGCGAGACTTTAAGATACACTTTGTCTCCTACCTGGAACTCCAAAGGTCGTCGACGATTGTCTGCGTAAGACTTCTTCCTGTCCTGTGCCGCTTTCAATTGTTGTTGTATCACTTTGATCTTCTCTGTTGTCTGCTGTATTAACTCAAGACCCAAAAGCTGATATTCACCAGACTCATACCAACATAAAGGAGATCTGCACTTCCTGCCATACAAGGCCTCATAAGGAGCCATGTCAATGCTTCGCTAATAACTATTGTTATAGGCAAACTCTATCAAACTGAGGTGTATGTCCCAACTACCTAGGAACTGCAAAACACAAGCCCGAAGGAGATCCTCCAAAGTCTGAATAGTCCTCTCAAACTGTCCATCTGTCTGTGGATGGAAAGCGGTGCTGAACCTCAACTGCGTTCCCAACGCTTTGTGCAACTGTTCCCAGAAACGATTCGTGAACTGAGGACCTCTGTCGAAAACTATCATTGCTGGCACACCGTGCAAATGTACTATCTCATCTACATATACCCGAGCAAGCTTCTCGGCTATATACGTTGTCTTTACAGGTATGAAATGGGCAGACTTCATCAATCTGTTCACTATTACCCAAATGGAATCATGATTCCTAGTTGTCCTGGGCAGACCAACTATGAAATCCATGGTTATATGATCCCATTTCCACTGTGGTATCAGTAAGGGTTGCAACATACCTGCTGGCTTCTGATGTTCAACCTTGACTTGCTGACATACCGCACATCTAGCCACAAACTCAGCTACATCTTTCTTCAATCTAGGCCACCAATACAAGTCCTTCAGATTATGATACATCTGGGTGACTCTTGGATGCATAGCATACATCAATGTGTGTGCTTCCTCGAGCACTAGCTTCCTCAGATTATCAGCATCGGGGACCACCATCCTATCATGATAGCAGACTAGTCCATCTCGGACGCATGGAACCCATCACGCTTTTCGCTTTCGAATTTTGACCTGATCAACTATACTGTATCATCCGCTTGTTGTGCATCTTTAATTTGCTGTCTCAGTGTAGGCTTGACTTGCATATGTGCTAAAAGTCCCGCTAACAAGGAAACTCCCATCTGCACATTCATCTGCCGCAAGGAAACAAACATATATCGTCTATGGCATACAAAAGAACTCAATTATGCCTTCTTTGTAGAAGAAGAAGACTTTCGGCTAAGCGCATCATCTACCACATTCGCCTTACCAGGATGATACTCGATGGTCAGTCGTAATCATTTATTAGCTCCATCCATCGACGTTGTCGCATGTTTAGCTCATTCTGCAAAAATATGTACTTTAGATTCTTATGATCTGTAAAGATCTGGCATACCTCTCCATAAAGATAGTATCTCCAAATCTTTAACGCATGAACCATGGCTGCCAACTCCAGGTCATGAGTCAGATAGCTCTCCTCGTGTTTCTTAAGCTGTCGCGAAGCAAAAGAAATCACATGATCTTCCTGCATCAGCACACATTCTAGACCTTTCTTGGAAGCATCATAGAAAACAACATAGCCCTTTCCAGGCTCTGGTAGGACTAACACTGGAGCACTAGTCAACTTCTCCTTCAAACTCTGGAAAGCTTGCTGACAACGATCATCCCAGACAAAAGGTACATCCTTTCTGGTCAACTTTGTCATTGGAAACGCAATCACATTGAAGTCCTTGATAAACCTTCGGTAGTATCCTGCTAATCCCAGAAAACTACGAACTTCTATCAGTGTCTTCGGTTGTTCCCATTCCGCAACAGACTCCACCTTCTTCAGGTCCACCTTGACTCCTTCTGTAGATATCACATGACCCAAGAAAGTTACTTCTTCCAACCAGAACCCACACTTACTGAACTTGGCATACAACTGATGTTGGCGAAGAAGAGTCAACGCTAGTCGAAGATGTCACTCGTGCTCTTTCCTGTCCCGACTATAGATCAAGATGTCATCTATAAAGACTACAAAAAACTGATCTAGAAACGGACGAAACACTCTGTTCATCAAATCCATGAAAGCAGCAGGCGCATTGGTTAGCCCAAACGGCATAACCACAAACTCGAAGTGACCATACCTCGTCCTAAAAGCTGACTTTGGTATGTCATCCGCTTTAATTCTCAACTGATGATATCTGGACCGTAGATCGATCTTTGAAAACATTGTATCACAACGCAACTGATCGAACAGATCATCTATCCTCAGTAATGGGTACTTGTTCTTGATCATGACTTTGTTCAACTGCCGGTAATCTATACATAACCACATCGACCCATACTTCTTCTTAACGAACAACACTGGAGCACCCCAAGGCGATGTACTCGATCAGATGAAACCTTTCTCCAACAACTCTTGCAACTGCTTCTTAAGCTCTGCCATCTCTACTGGAGCCATCCTATACGGTGTTTGCACAACTGGTTGCGTTCCTAGAACCAGATTGATATCAAAATCAATCTCTCGGGGTGGAGGAACACCAGGGAACTCATCAGGAAACACATCCACAAACTCTCGAACAACCGTCACCTCCTCAAGGCTAGGACCTTTCGCCTTGGTATCCACAACGTGAGCTAAGAATGCCTTACATCCTTGCCGTAACAACTTTTTCACCACCATAGCAGACACTAGACACGTCGGAAGAATCTTCCTTCTCCTTGGAAAACCCACTTCTCTCCATTATCATCAAACACAGCTTGCTTGGAACCACAGTCCAAAACAACCTTATACTTCTCTAAGGTATCCATCCCAAGGATCACATCGAAACCACACATATCAAGTGCTATAAGATCCACTTGTATATTGTGTCTCGAAAAAGATAAGACACAAGATGGAAACTCTTCTCGAAGCATCGAGGAACCATCAAGAGGGGTTTCTAACAATAGGCTATCTTTCTTACAGGTAATAGGTAAACGACAGTTTTCAAGCATACTATAGGTGATAAAAGAGTGTGTAGCACCCAGGTCAACCAGAACATATATAAAGCAAGAGGAAGACATATCAGAATGAAATAACTCCATCTGACCTGTCACCACTCTCGGGTTGACTATCGCCTCTAGCTGACTCATAGCATAGAATCGAGCCATTTCTTGCTGTCCACGTCCTCTGCTTCCTTGAGCAGACGATCTTGCTTGCGATGCTTGACCGCGTCCTTGCCCTCTGCTACTACTGGGCTATTGTCTATCAGACCCTTGTTGATTCTGCCTTGGCTGCTGCGTCACTTCAACATATATACTAGGGCAATTTGACCTCCAATGCCCGATCTGACCATAAAGATGGCATGACCTATCTTCAAACCGTGGCCTAGATGGCCCTGTCACTGCCACTGAAGTTTTACTATGTGCCTTTGACGGTGAAGAAACATAACCTCTTCCCTTTCTCAGAGACCATTGCGATGGTGCACTGGAACACCTCATCACGGACGGTGCTGAAAACCTTGACTTCTTGAAGCCACCAAACCTCTATCCCTGGAACTGAGCAGGCCTCTTCTTAGACATGGATTCTCTTTTCTCCCTAACTGACCGTTCGATCCTCCAGACAGATTCCACAAACATAGAAAACCGCTCTCGGTTCTCTAATGCAGAAGCAGGTGTTGTCAGCTCAGCACTCAGGCCCTTCTCAAAATGTATGATCCGCTCATCATCTGTTGTTTCCATGTGAGGACAAAATCTCAACAAATCCATGAACTTGGCTTCGTAATCAATGATGTTCATCGTTCCTTGGTGCAAACGCTCAAACTGACTGATCTTCTCATCCAGATATGTCTTCAGAAAGTATCTGCTCATGAACTCGTGCCAGAAAACCTCCCAACCGATCACCTCACCAGGTCGCTTCTCCTCCTCGATGGTCCACCAGTGACCAGCACTACCCTTCAGAAGGTAGACAGCGTGCTTGACTTTGTCTGCTTCGAGGATGTCGAGGATCTGGAAAGCCTTCTCAAGACTTGTCAGCCACAGATCTACATCTGCTGGATCAGCCGTTCCAGCATAGTCCGAAGCTCCGACTTGGCAAATCCGCTCAAAGGTCTTCCCAATACCCGATGTTTCACCATGGGGAGCCTGTGCTCTTGGCGGAGGCACTGGCAATCTCTCTACCATGAGATTCATCGTAGCCATTATCTGCCCCATAAGCTGTTGATAGGCAGGGTGTTCAAGAATGGTTGGGTCAGGTTCGGGGACCTCAGGCACCCGATCTTCATGTGCCTGCCCTATTGCTCCATCAACTGCTGCAGCATCACTGTTCTCGACAGCATATTCTTCATGGTTTCCAGACATCTTGGCGTTCTATTCCGCTGAGGGCAGAAGATGATTCTAAGAAAATCTGGAAAACTCACAAGAACAGACACAACCTAGTCCTAGATCCCTGTAGACTCAGTGAACCTAGAGCTCTGATACCAAACTTGTGGCGACACATCCCGCTATCACACAGACAACAAGGTGTCACGTGAAAATGCGCGGAAAACACCATAAACCACTAATTACCAAAAATGCGGGTTAATTAAAACCAACTTCAGAAAGCGGATAAACCAAGAAACTACTACATTCCGGTCCTCATCCTGCAAGGAAACATGGTATATAAACATTTACAAGCCTTGATACGTTCCACAACTTAGGAGATCAGCTGTCTTGTCATCACATGAGTTTATCACCTGTTCTTTATACATACATAATGGCCCACATCCGGCCAGCAACAGGACATACAAAGCATCAACAACTATTCATCATGGAACAACGTCAAATTTCTCCCAAGGACCTGAGAGTACAGGGATGACTCTAAGACTCTACTACAAAATGACCTAAACAGCAGCATGTCCATCTCTTGCCTTCTACTGCACTTCTTGCTTCTCGGCCGCAACCCCGCGACCACCACCACATCTAGCTCGAACACCTAAAAATGTTATAAACCAGCGGGGTGAGACACACAGTCCCAGTGAGAAACATAACTCTCTGCCGAAACCATAAAACCAAAGGAAGATTAAAGTAATAGTAGTAGATAACTGATAAAAGGTATAATAAGAGCAGTCTATATAGCAAAGCTATTCATACCATCGGGCTTACCAGATGTACGGAAGGCATATAACCCAATATCTCTTTATGGAACATGATTGACAAGATATGATTTATAAGATCTTACCACATAACATAAGGAACGTATAAGCAACTGTAAGTATAACAAGATTAACTACACAAGCAAGGCCTCAATCAATGTTTCATATTTTTCCTTAAGAAATAAATACTATTTGGCTGGATTACGTATTATTATTATGCCCTGAGGAAGTGAGCCATACTGTTCAAATCCAACCTTCGGTTGCGAAACCCAAGCCGGTGCCATACAAGGTCAAAGGAAGAGTCGGACTCCACGACCTCCCACCTCGTGGTCAATGCACGAGTACAACATAAGCATGACTGTAGTCTCATGCTTAAGTGGCCTCATCCACAGGGTCAAGCTACCCTCTGCCTAGCCCACCTCGGTACAGGTATCAGCGCTAGTGAAACTGAGCCACTGGCCTGTTCACCATGCTCTGAGCCATGAATGCATTCATGCTCCCATATCACATATCTTGAGCCATGGGCCTGTTCACCATGCTCTTATCATATTTGGGCTACATGCCTGAATCCGCACCCTGGAGTCTACAACCGAAGTTGCACTCTTACCTCCTCACTTTAGGCTAGGAGAAACCTCACATACTCAACAATATGGGCTCCGGGTTAACCCGCAGGAGAACCCGTTTCACCATCACCAGCTTATGACGATGATGGATCTATGGCCAGGGCAAACTACATGATATGTTCCACTGTGATTAGTTAGTACATTTTAAGTGGATTGTTGAGGCAACCAAGATGTAACACATGCAAACTATAACAAGGATAAGCAACATGAAACTCTCAACATCATCCTGATCCATCACAAGGATCCAACATTACATTGCCATGGGATCTCAATCCCTCATCACATAGTGCCATTGCCTCTCAAGGCTTACATCATCACCATGGGATAGCAATCCCAGGTCATCATCAGAGGATAACACCTCATCAAGGCACTTTAGCCAAACTCAGGTCCTCAGACCAAAACACATCATGCATGTTTTCTCATCATCAAGAGTAACCATCAAAGCAGTGTTACTCAAACATATATATACCTCATAGCCCTTTACCTAGCTACGCATCCGTATGAAACACCTGCATGATTAGTATGCACAATCATCAAGGATTGACCGAAGAATGATATTATCCAACATAGGGTGACATTGATGATCATATGCTTTATTATACATGTCTCAACCTGTGACCATAGGCATAGTCATATCATCAAGCAAAGCATCTTAATTGCTTACCATTCCTCAGCCTTATTCATGTAATCAAGATGATCATAAACACAGGTAATACCATGTCGAGTTACATAGATGTGATCTACTATAACGATTACCATCAAGCATATCAAGGGTCACTACCATAAGCAAAACGTGATAGCATGAAACAAGATCTAGCATATCAGTTTTCTAGAAGGAACAAGACCCTCACTAGAAGTGCCCACTACCCTCACAAGAAGTGTGACGGGTAGGGAACCCTCACTAGAGGTAGTATCAGGCTGGGTACTTCCTCAAACCGCCCAAGCACTTCAGCCTCCTATCGGCCAAGCAAACCAGTAGGGGTGTCGGGTTACCACCTCAAGATGTATCGTGCAACAAGGACCCAAGGCATAACGTGCACCAACATTTCATGCAGCAAGTGTATCAGGCACCTCTTTATCATGCATCTCAGTGTCGTGCAACACTGTGTCGTGCATCATGGATATCGGGCATACATATGCAATGTGTAGCTCAGCCTATATCGTGCAGCTGTGTGTTATGCACTAGGATACCATCTCAGATTAAGTGTTTCGGCCAGCATCACTTACAAGGTATGATAACCAAAGATACAACTCAAACGGCCACAAAGAAACCTATCATCCAACCAACCTACTCTCATCCTATCGGACAACACACAAGGCAATGCAAGTCCAGATCGCAACACCCCATCATCCCAGGTGTAACGACATCGAGCTACCATCTGAACTAGGCGTGCCGGGCAGGGTATTCAACCATGTGTGACGCCTGAGACACACAAGGGCATGAACCAGGTGTAACGCTCAACCCAACCACAACAAGGTTGAGTGTGTCGAGCAGAGCATTAGCACAGTGTGACGCCCGACACACAAAAGGTCAAGGACCATGGTGTATCGCCCAACACAACCACAACATGTCAACCAAGGCTCTAGGTCAAGAGGGGTATCACACAACATCATCCCCAAGACCATAACAGACAAGATGCAACTCCACAAGGTCGTCACCAACCTCAAGCACAAGGGCACCAAAACCCTAATGGATCAAGAAGATGGCTCACCTCTCAACAACCAAGGGAGAGGGGTCTTGCACAACTTCTTATCACCAATCAGGCAACATAAGGATCAACTCTAACAAAGTTTTACAACCACCACAAAGCTCACCTATCGAATCCATGGTGAGAGAAGGGTGTTGCTTAAACAACTAGAGCACAAGCTCACCTCTCAACTCAAACGAGAGAGGAGTATTGCCCATATTACTAGAGTTTAAGCTCACTTCTCAAGACCAAAGGAGGGAGAGGGGTGTTTCTCAACAAGAAACCCTAGAACATGGTTCGGCCAACTAGAAGCAACTAAGACAGAAACTAAGCTAGCAACATACATAGTTGATCATAAACAACATGCAAACAAGAACATAGAAGATGGTAGTATAGCTAGGGTTAGGAGTTATGTAACCCACCTTAAGCAAGCTCCAAGCTCCTAGCACCAAGCTCCAAGCTTCACCACAAGAAGAAGAGCAAGGCACTCTAGGGTTCGGCCACCACTAGAGCAAGAAGGAGACTCCAAGATAAGGATCGACCACCAAGCTTGCAAAGGAAGGGGGTGTCATGCACCAAGGGAGAGGGAGACTAAGAAACTAAAGGGATCCTTAGCAAGAGAAAGGGGACACATATATGGAAGAGGATGGAGGAGAAACCAAGGTAAGACAAGGCAAGGTGTCGCCTACCTAGGGACACTTTTCCATGAGCAAAGCCACCACTCTAACATGTCTTAAACACATGTCCAAGGCCATTGCCACATGCAAGCATCAAGCACCAAGTGTCCACTAGTGGTGACACAAACGAGGTCAAAGAGGTCCAAGAGGTCAATGGGCGACACACCTCCACACCATGGCCGACACACTCCCATGGGCGACACAACTCAGGTTGACATAAGCATGGCCAATACACCACAGGCCGACACAAGGATCACTTGCCTGACACAAGGTCCAAAGAGGCAAAGACAAGGCCCAACAAGACTCATCCAAGCCCAAGGCAGCTCAAGCAACGAGCCCAACCCTTCCTCTCAACACTAGAGGAAGCCAGGAGAGGGAGGAACACCTCACAAGGTGACAAACTTGCCCACAAACTCTAAACTTGGGTAGATTGCAAGTAGCACCTCCAGCTCTCAACAAATCACCAACAAACCCTAATCACCACTAAAGGTGATTAGCAAGCAACTAAGCATCAGGGTTAAACAAAGAAAATAGGATAAGCCCTAAACCGAGGTCAGGGTCCTTACAGTCAATGTACGTGCTTTGACTTAGTTTGAGAAGTTGTTTAGATCTATCTCTATAGATCTTAATACCTAGAATGTAGGATGCTTCTCCTAAGTCCTTCATTGAGAAAATATTCCCAAGCCAAGTCTTTACCTTCTCTAAGGCTGTGACATCATTTCCCATCAATAGTATGTCATCCACATACAATATGAGGAATGTGGTCGTGCTCCCACTAACCTTCTTGTACACACAAGGTTCATATTCATTTTGAATAAAGCCAAACACTTTGACTTCCTTATCAAATCTAAGATTCCAACTCTGAGATGCTTGGTTCAATCCATAGATTGACCTTTGTAGCTTATAGACTTTATTGGCATTCTTTGGATCTACAAAACCTTCAGGTTGTGTCATGTACACATCCTCATTTATATTCCCATTAAGGAATGCAGTTTTAACATCCATTTGCCAAATCTCATAGTCATAGTAAGCCACAATAGCAAGCATGATCCTGATGGACTTAATCATGGCAACTGGAGAAAAAGTTTCTTCATAGTCAACACCTTGAACTTGTCAGAAACCCTTTGCAACCAATCTGCCTTTATAAGTTTGCACATTGCCATCCATATTGGTCTTCTTCTTGAATACCCACTTGTACCCTATGGGTTTTACCACTTCAGGTGGTTCCACCAAAGTCCATACTTTGTTGGAGTACATGGATTCCATATTGCATTTCATGGCCTCAAGCCATTTCTCAGAATTCGGTCCCTCCATAGCCTCTAGATAGGTAGTTGGATCATCATCTATGATCAACTCACTGCCTTCCTGAGTCACAAGGTATCCAAACCTCTCAGGTTCAAGGTGTGTCCTACTAGATCTACGAGGTCCTTATATTACTTGAGGAGACTTAGATTCCACAACACCTTGTGAATCTCTTTGTTCCTCTTGTACATCTATCGATTCAATGTTTTCTTATTGGGCTTGAACCTCTTCAAGCTCTATTTTCCTCCCACTACTTCCTCTAGAAATAAATTCCTTTTCTAGGAACACAACTGTCCTAGCAACAAACACTTTGTTGTTAGTAGGGTTGTATAAATAATATCCCCTCGTTTCCTTGGGATATCCAACAAAATAACATTTATCGGACTTGGGTATAAGCTTATCAGGAAACATTTTCCTGACGTAAGCCTCACAACCCCAAATCTGAATTAAAGACAAATCGGGACGCTTCCCGTGCCATATCTCATATGGTGTCTTTTGAATTGATTTAGATGGTACTCAGTTAAGTGTAAACGTGGCGGTTTCAAGAGCATGACCCCATAAGGAAATCAAAAGATCAGCAAAACTCATCATTGATCACACCATATCCAGTAAAGTGTGATTCCTTCTTTCAGACACACCGTTATGCTATGGTGTTCCAGGCAGAGTCCATTGTGATACAATACCACAGGCTCACAGAAGGTCCTCAAACTCTTGGCTTAAGTATTCTCCACCTCAATCGGATCAAAGTGCTTTAATACTTTTACCAAGTTGGTTTTGTACTTCATTCATGAAATCCTTGAACCTTTCAAGGGTTTCTGACTTATGTTTCATCAGGTACACATAGCCATACCTACTGAAGTCATCAGTGAAGGTAATGAAGTACTGACACCCATTTCTGGAATTAGTTCTAAAAGGCCCACATACATCAGTATGTATGAGTCCTAATAGATCACTAGCTCTCTCACCTTTACCTGAAAAGGGAGTCTTGGTCATCTTGCCCAACAAACAAGATTCACATGTCTCTATTGATTCATAATCAAAAGAGTCTAGATAACCATCTTTATGGAGTCTAGAGATGCGCTTCTTATTTATGTGCCCTAGACGACAGTGCCAAAGATATGTTTTATTTGAGTTGTTGAGTTTTTGCCTTTTGGTGTTTACGTTGTATACACTTGTCTCTAGATCTATCAAGTATATATAGACCATAAGACATCGAGGCACTGCCATAAAAGATCCCATCTTTTGAAATGGAAAACTTTCCATTCTTAATAAGAAATTCAAAACCATCCTTGTCTTAACAAGAAATGAAAATGATATTCCTATTTATGGAAGGTACATAATAGCGGTTATTCAACTCTATTATTAGCCCACTAGGAAGAGTTAACTCATAGGTTTCTACAGCACTGGCAGCAACTCTTGCCCCATTGGAAACACATAGTTCAACCTCGCCTTTCCCCAAAGGCCTACTTCTCTTAAGATCCTTCACATTTGAACAAATGTGAGATCCGCATCCGATATCAAGTACCCATGACAAAGAAGTAGTAAAGTTAATCTCTATCATGTATACACCAGAAGTAGAGATCTCTATCTCTCTCTTCTTCTTCCATCATTCCTTCCATCCTCACCATGTTTTGAGTGCAGAAGAATTTGGTTTGGCGAGAGAACCCTTCTCTCCCTTACCTATGTCATTGATCTCTATCACTGAACTATCCTTCTTCTTAAGCATACATAGAGTGGATTCAAAGGCTACTGGTATATCTAGATTATGCAAAACACTTCTCACAATCCCCAACCAGTTATGGAATTTATTCTCAATTAATTTGCCCATTTTAAAAGATGATTCTTTTGCCATTCTACAAGAGAAAATTGCATTTCTCAAAACTCCTTTTGATTTGATTTGATTTGAATAGAATTTGATGATAGTTAATTAGGCCTTTAATTAATTACCGCTCCCACTATTTTGATTCAAATGGATAGCCCTCACCATCAATTCAGAAGATTGCAGCGTACAATCTTCTAGTGGGTCAAGATCCTAAAATCCTCTGAGTCATGGACCAGCTAGGGCTGTCACCCACAACTTAGATCTTCCAGGTAGTCAACTCTTGCCAATTGCATCATATGCAACTCTTGAAAGATGTCATGTGCAACTCCATGACATGATCACCTCCATGCCTCAAGGTTCTAGATCCTATCTAGGTCACCTTGTTAAGTTTGACCCAAAGACAACACGATGAATATGCACCCTTATAGGGCAGACCCACATATTCGTCCTTCACGCTTCCACGAGATAGATGGTGTACCACGCTAGGGCGTGCCCAGACTTGGCCGATCAAGCTTTTCATGTGTGTCGCATTTGGAAGGCATCTAAAACTTTAATATTTAATGATGGATTTGGTTTTTATAGGTACATATACATATCCAATCACCACAATATATAGTAAGTATCATATACTTGCTATATCCCACAGAAAACATGTGAAATGATAAAATCAATGATTATGGCCATCCTAATGTGATTCCTAGAGATAAGAGGAATCACAGTCATATATGTCCACATCACATGCAACCTGTACAAAATGAACTTTGTGCTTTTCCTTTCTGGATTTGATCAACTCATCTCCATGATTGATCGGCTCGCCATCAGGCCAATCGGTTGGGTTCCACCAACTGATCGACTGGTGCCTCCAACCGATCGGTTCACTAGTCATCGTGCATCTCCTCAGGTATTCACCCACTCGTCTCGCTCCTTGAAACGGTCATCTAGATTGCCAACGATCGGTTCACGCCTTGAACCGATCATCTCAGTTGTCATCAGATTGTCCTCCATTCTTCGACATAATAGGAAATAAAAGATCTATCCTATTTTACATTTGAAAAGGGAAATTCCCAAGTTACATTTGGGGAAGAAAAGGTAGGAAAGAAATCTCAAGTTATCTCAAGTTACATCAGGAATAGGAGATAGGGAATCGGTGAGCAGACTGGGATGCAAGCCACCACATTCAACCACACACAAACATAGGGTTTATTGGCCATAACCACGCTATACATCAACCACAAAACTTGTTTAAGGGCGATGCACATCGAGTGAATTTATATTACATATCATATATGTATATTGGGATTTGTGGATTTAGGATTGGACATGCATAAAGCCAATTTTATTCCCATCGTATGCAATAAATAAAGGTGACAAACCAAAATCGATCACATCGATAATCCTAAAGTATAGAGCAGTTGACCTGGCTCTGATACCACTGTTGGGTTTTATGGGAGACAGAGAAGGCTGTGGAAACAAAAAATTTCTTCTCCCAAACCCAGAAAAAGGAATCGCGTCAATGTCTATACATTAGGAAGGATGGTTTGTAGAGGCATACCTTGTCCCGACGCTTGCTCGACGACGTCACCTAGCGGCTTGCGCGGTCTTCACCTCTTATCTTGGATGGTGTCTGTGCAACTCCTGGTCTCACCGAGACTTTCGGGATTGATAGCTGTCCTCCGAGCGGCAGAAGTCTCCCACCTCTGTAGTAATCCAGATGGACTACCTAGAACTATGATCTCCTTGTCCCACAAGGAATCAGGAGGAGTCGTACCCTCCTATCGGTGTACTAGTCACCAACACACTCTCCTACAACCAGTCGTCTTTCTATAGTTGTCTTTCCCTTGCTATGCCTCCCTTATCTGGTAGCACTTGCTTGGACTCTCTCAATTACTACAACCAGAGAGAATGACAACTTTGTAGAGCAACTGGTGTTCTGAGTTGTACTTTGAGAATCCCCCAATACCCCTATATATAGGAGTGTCATGGGACAGGGTTCTCTACCTCAGACAATGTGTGATTAAAGCAGGAGTAGAAGGGTTCGACATTTTTCACAAAACAACCAATCTACACCAACTGAACTGATCGTTTCAAGCATGAAATGGTTGGTTGGGGACCTGAGCCGATCGGTTCACACCTGAACCGATCGGTTGGGACACTTGAGCCAATCGGTTCAAGCATGAGCCGATCGATTCGTGGTCCTGATCAATTCCCGATTGACTTTGCCTCTTTGGTTTCGAATTGATCTAAATACCAATCCTTGTTCCAATCAAATTGGACAAGTGAAAGGAAGAGAAATTTCTTGCCAACCTGACTTTCCCAACTTGCTCGTTTGGACCAGTTGAGCCAGTCGGTTCAACCCTTGAACCAGTCAGTTCAGCCTGTCCTGAGCCGATCGGTTCATCACATGAGCCAATCGGTTGGGAGTGCAAACTGTGCAAAAATCATTCAATTGCAGTTTCAATCAATCTAATACTCTAATCAATCAGTCCAACACCTTGAACACTATAATATTGAGTTATCAATTAATTGAGTGTTTAATTGAACAACTAAACTACTTTAGTAATCAATCTAAACATCGTTTGTGGATAAACTCCTCTTCCAGGTTATATCCTATGTGTGTGACCCTACAGGTCCAATTCATTTTGGTAGTGAAAGTCCATAACACTTATGACTTCACAAGCAAAGAGCGGTGCCTAGTTGCACATTAGTGCTATCCAAGTGAAAAAGGAAAGTTGGAGAACAACTTTCAATCCTACAATCTGTGAATGGTGTTACAGTGAATGTATAATTCCTTTGTCACTAATGTCCTGAATGAACTCAAGGCATGGTACAATCATCCTTTCAACGTTCATTCATTTCCTTGATCTCAGAGCAGATTGGGTGAGATGTGTGTGACATCAATATCAAATATTGATTCACACATGCATGTGCATGCCTTTCTCAATCCTACTCATCAAGTGGCCATGGACATCAAACTCCCTTAGGAGGGACAAATCCCATATCTATCACTCACCCCTTAAAAGCCCCATGTGTCAAAGTCACCAAATCATCACCTTTGTAACAACCCATGTTTCAGGACTGCATTTGATGATGTCAAAGTGTACCCAATGACATGTGTTGAGTGCAGTGATTTCAGGTCGAAGAATCACACTCACCACCATCACTGTGAGAACTGACTGTGACTACCAAATCATGGTTCCATGTGTCACTCTCACGGTGGGTCTATTCAGTACACTTGTTCTCTAACAAGTACCTATATGCTTGGTTTGATATCACTATATCATGACTAATGAGATTCTATCATCAACCAAAACACAATCTAGTCTTTAGTGTTATTGATTTCTATGGTTATTTCCACAATAACAACTGACTAGGGGCAAAACAAGAATGTATACTCTTAACATCCACATGATCTCATCATTTAGGTCCTGAACCTAAAAGCATACATCATCAAGTAAACAATTCTTTAGACATCTATCATGTTACACTATGATCTCATAAACAGTTAAAACATATATATCAGAAATTGCCTTTATTATTATTCAAATCATTTACAAAGTATCCCATAACAATCATCACATGACTTTCTCTATGGGCATACATACCAACAAAAACATCTATAGAAATTAGATTATGGTTCTAATCTCCCTTCAATCAAAGCAAAGAGGGTTAGCCCAAAACTTGGGTCAGGGTCCTTACAAGTCATAAACCCCAAACAAGGATTTCGTCCCCAAAATCCCAAGCGGCAAGAAGACGGGTGTTACTTACACATTGCATCATAAATCTCCACAAAGCTCCTTGGTGTCACAGATCCATGACCAACATATTGGACCTTTCCCCAGAGCCAACACATGGTTTCTTAGTACTGGTTACAGACTCGGCTCTCCGTCTCATCGCCCTTTGTCCGATACACTCTTTAGATACTGGAACATCACCTGCAACTCGTGACACTCAGGTATCAGTTCCTTTTACTGATATATTGCCTTCCTTGTTACATTCTTGATGTGCTACTCTAATCTCACAGGCTTGTCACTTAAGCTTCGCATAACCTGTATCACTATCCTTCTGCTATATATATTCCAACTATTCCTTCTCCTTCCACAAAGGATGTCTTAGTCCAAGGAAGATCTGTCTCATAAGAGGTTATCACTAGATACATACTTTACAAAACACATGTATGCACATGACATGCCTCATAATACACCTCACTGTGTATCTCTTGAGACTTATCACAAAAGGAGCTAAAAATCTTGGTTATCAGCAACCACATCACCTCGGTTTCAAGCCTGCCATGTCTTCCTGTCGGCTCCCAAAGGTATATCTAGCACCAACTCGGATGGTGACAGATATGCACTATCTTAACTAATCTGGATAGGATTCACAAACCCCATTCATCGATCTCTGCCTGAGGCACATCCTACCTGGATCTTCCTTTACTCGAGACTTAGAGTATTCCAAGGAATCCAGCTTAACTTGATGAACCTTTTTCCCATGACAACCTATCCTCAGCTTCTTTCCTTGGGTTCATACCTTCCGATGTCATGTTTATGCAGAGCATAAACCCCTAACATGTGATAGCCATACTATAGACACTTATCCAAATCATACCAAAGCCAACCTTTCCACCTCAATCAACTTCACACCTTTCCAAGGATATCCATTCCCAAGGTTATCTTGATCCTTGACATGTCATATCTAGGAATAGAAAGGATACAAAAATAGTATACTTCATCCTACACAACTAGGTCATACAACAAGGTGCTTGACAATAGGCTATCTCTCTCCTTATTAACAAAAGGAAGCATCTGCCAAACATGCTATAAGCATTCAGAGGAGGGTACATCCTAAACTGGGTCATCAGAAATAGATAAGAGTGTAACATCCCTGACCTAGGTCACACTTTAACCCTAGGATTTTTGATTAATAAAGATGATTAGATGTTTAATCTTATCTTGTGAAAAGTAATTAGGGCTCATGAGAAACTTATGTTTCAATTTTGGTCCTGTTTGAACAATGTTGAAGCAATGTTTGCTTATTTTGGACTAAAGTGCAAATTACCCAAGTTGAGGGGTTAAATTACAAATGTTGCATGATAAGATGTTCCTCATATGTTGAAGAATCATGAGAATGAAGATGATGCAGAGGTATGGCTTGTGGTAGCCTGAGTACCAAGGAAAAGCTGATAAAGCAATGTTTGTGCATTAAAACCTAGTTTTGGTGTAAAGTGCAATTTACCCAAAACCTAGGGTTCAATATGCAAATTAACACTTCAATAAGGTCCCTAATGTTTCTTGGCACCATGTAGAGAAAATAAAATGAGAGGAGCACCTCAATTGAATTAAGTTCGAGGAGAGAGAATCTTGATATTAAAATAATCAAGATTTAATCCTAATTGAAACCCTAATTCGATTTAGGGCAAAAATAAATGTATTAATTAAAGGGCCTTCAACCAAAATTAAAATGGTTGAATTCAGATGTGCGTGGAAATCCTTGAGCCTTGCAAGGACCACGAAAATATCCAAGGGAATGGATAACTCACACACAATTTTATTAGAAAAAGAAATATGCACTCACATATGGATATTAATATTATATGATTTAAGGTGCTTGATTTGCTTTTCTTTAAATCATGGATAATTGAGAGTAATAAGAGGCAAACAATTTAGCCTCGTTCCTAAGGAAGATGAGGGGGAAGAGGCGGCCATATTTTTGGGATTAAATGGATTTTTACAAAGCATATTCTCTCTCATTGACATTTTTATAAAAAGACTTTTTACAAGCCAAATGAAAGGCTTTTACGACCCCACTTCTTCTCCTTGCTTGGGAAATGACCAAGGGAGATTGGGAGGATCTGTAGGACGACTCCCTACCTGTTGGTAAGCTTCTTGACCTTGGTTCACCATGATTTCATGGTGGAAATCACAAATCAATGCATGATTTCTTCGTATTTCGATCTCCTCTTCAATTCTAACCATTCCTTTTCACTCAAACCTTGAGGACGAGCCTTGGAATGGTGAAAGGAGTTGCATCCACCATTGTTTCCGTGAGCTTGGGGATTTGTAGCTCAATAGGAGGAGGGGTTTATAACTTGAACCCTTGATTTTGTTATTGCATTCAATTCGCCATCAAATAATGATCATTTCTCTATTTACAATTATTGATTTGGTTGATTGATGCAATCTCCATGGAAATCATAGCAGGTTTCGTGGGTCTAGAGCTTGATGATGATGAAATCATCATAAGCACACAACTACCCAAATATATAGACCAAACGGTTTCAATCAAATGTCCAAACGGTTTGTCTTTTGGGAGCAAACGGTTTCAAACCGTTTGGAATGAAACAGTTTCACTAAACCGCATAGAAGAAAACGGTTTAGGACCGTTTGGTGATGTTGACCAGGGTTTACCGTTTGGGGACTTGTTCATAATGATCTAGGTTAATGACCCACCAATTATTATTGATTAACACCAGTTGGTTAATGAGTTGAAGGTCCATCAATCACCTGAACCCTAATCGGGTTGAGTGCTGATTTCATAAGTGATTGAGTTTGAAATTTGGGTTGATTGACCCAAATGGTTTCAAAACCGTTTGGGAATCACCCAAACGGTCTCAAGACCGTTTGGAGGTCAAACAAGACCGTTTGGAGGTCTAGGTTTGAGTATGGTTAAGTATTTGAAGATTCAAACATATGGTATAAACCCTAATCAGCTAAGTGCTGATTTTGCAATTGAATGAGTTAATGCTTTGGGTTGATTGACCCAAACGGTTTCAAAACCGTTTGGGGATCACCCAAATGGTATCAAGACCGTTTGGGGGTCACCCAAGACCATTTGGAGGTCTAGGGTTAAGTTTGGTCAAGTGTTTGAAGGTCCAAAGATACCAAATTGAAATACAATTAAGTGCTGATTTGGTGACCAATCCTAGGATCCAAACCCTAATTGAATGACATGGTTGATGATGATATGATGGGAAAACGGTCTCAAGACCGTTTGGAGGTCATCCAAACGATCCCAAGACCATTTGGGGGTCACCCAAGACCGTTTGGAGGTCTAGGGTTGACTATGGTTAGGTGTTTGAAAATCTAAAGGTACTAAGTTGAAGTGCAATTAAATGATGACTTGTTGATCAATCCAATGATCCAAACTTTGAGTGATTGACTTGGATTTTGATATTGACATGGGAAAACGGTCTCAAGACCATTTGTAGGTCATCCAAACGACCTAAAGACCGTTTGGGGTCAGGTCATGCCCAATTTGGATGATGGTCCAATGGTTTTAAAGTAACTAGTTTCACATTGGTTAATGTTGAAGGATCATCGATTCTAAACCCTAATCCAATTGATTCAAACCCTAATTGATGATCAATTGAGGGTTAATTGAGGGTCAAATCAGTTGAAGGATGACCTAATTAACTCAATTGAAGTATGGTGATGGGTCCAATTGAAGATTGGTTACATGAATTCAATGATTGAAGGAATCAACATTGAGAACCCCAAATCGACTTGATAGGTTGAGACCATCTTTGGTCCATGCGGTTTTGAGGAGGTTTGGACCAAACGGTCTCAAGACCGTTTGAGTCCAAACGGTCTCAAGACCGTTTGGGACCAAACGATCTCAAGACCGTTTGGGACCAACCGATCCCAAACCGTCTGAGGCCCAATCGATCTCAAGAGTGCTTTAGCAAACGGTTTCAAGTGACCACCTTTAGCAAACGGTTTCAAACCGTTTGAACTTTGAAAGACCAAAACCGTTTGGGGCTCAAGTAGTAAAATTTAATTGAGGACTCAATTGGTTAATACACTTGGACACCTATTGTAATTGAAGATTCAATTGGTCAAATCAATTGGATACCTTATGTAATGGAGGTCCAATGTGATTGAATCTCTTGAGAATTAAGATGATGAATGATCCATTGATCCAATGATGATTAGTAATGATAATCAATGAAGGTACAAATGTTGAAACCCAAATAGTACCTAAGTGATTAGTGCCAATTAAGGGATAAACCCTAATTGCTTATAAGAACAATGACTTGGTACATTATGTTAATCATAATTGTATGTACTAGATTGAAGGGTTGATGTAACCTAATCAAGTTGAGAGGATGATGGAAAGGAATTCATACATGAGTATTGATCATGTGATGAATAGGCTATGATCCTTAATAAAGAGATCATGAAACCCTAATAAAAAAGGTTGTTGAGCCCTAACCCTAATTTAGAGCAATATCAGATGTAACCCAAACCCAGGGTAATGTTGTGACTCTAAACCAAGATAATAAAATGTGAATCCCTAATTGAGGGTGATTCCATGTGAATCCCTAATTGAGGTTGATTCAATGTGAATCCCTAATTGAGGTTGATCCCATGAGAAACCCTAATTGAGGGTGATTCCATGAGAAATCCATAGTTGGGATGAATAGTAAACATTAAGTATAGGCAATGAGATATGAAAGCCTAATGAAGGGTGATGCTATATGCAATCCTAACTCTAATGAAGTATGATAGCATGTGAAATCCCAAAGCCCTAATAAAGGGTAAAGGTGTGTGAAACCCTAATTGAAGTTTTAATACATGAAGCCTTAATCTTGGACAAAATGATGACAACCCAGAACCCTAATAATAAAATAGTGGGTAAAACCTTATAAGGGTGAAATATCATAAATGGTTCAATATAGGCAAGCTTATTGTAAGCAATGTCTTAACCTGAGATGAGTTCATATCATTAAAGATAATTGGACCATTCTTATGTGTAACCTATGCACTTAATGGTAAGAGTGATAGGTTAGTGGATGAAAGGATTAAGATGAGAAATACCTTAATCCAAGATAAGCTGATAACTTAAGAAAGTTGGAAGTGATGAGGAAAGTGATACATCTAGATATGAAAGACTTTACTCTTAGCATCTCAAAGTTGATATACTTTGATAACTATGAAATCCTAATGTGAGATGGGAAACCCTAACCCTAAATTGGGTAATGGGACATGAGAAATCATAATATGATATGAATAGTAAGCCCTAACCCTATTGAGGGAATGGAGGTGTTACTATTGTATTACATGAAGTAATATGTTATCGTTGCCTATTGAGAGGTGACAAGATGTTTAATGGCCTTGTGAGCCATATGGTTAAATGTTGCCTAGTGAGAGGTGACAAGATGCTTTATGGGCCTTATGAGCCATGAGAGAAATTATGGCATAGTGAGAGGTACCAAAATGATTATAAAAGTTTATTATAAGAAAGGATAATGTTTTAATAAACTTAATAAGAGGAACAATTGTATTCAATAAAGAATGTGTAAATCTATGCAGGCTAACCTCAGGGTTCAGAGCCTAAAGTAGTATGTGATGATCAATGATGAGTTAAAGGAATTAAATTCCATGAACTATGTTATCAGGATTGGTTAGAGTCCAATGCCTGGTTGTGAAATCAGGATTGGTTAAAGTCCAATGTCTGGCTGTGAAATCAGGTTTGGTTAAAGTCCAATACCTGGCAGAGGTGTAATGCCTGTAATCAGGATTGGTTAAAGTCCAATGCCTGGCTGTGAAATTAGGATTGGTTAGAGTCCAATGTCTGGCTGTGAAATCAGGTTTGGTTAAAGTCCAACACCTGGCAGAGGTGTAATGCCTGTAATTAGGATTGGTTAAAGTCCAATGCCTGGCTGTGAAATCAGGATTGGTTAGAGTCCAATGCATGCCTGGCCGTGAAATCAAGATTGGTTAGACTCCAATGCCTGGCTGTGAAATCAAGATTGGTTAAAGTCCAATGCCTGGCTGTGTAATCAGGTTTGGTTAAAGTCCAATACCTGGCAGAGGTGTAATGCCTGTAATCAGGGTTGGCTAAAGCCCAATGCCTGGCTGTGAAATCAAGATTGGTAGTTTCAATGACTGGCGGTGTAATTAGGTTTGGAAAAGTCCAATACCCGATAGAGGCTAAATGCCTGTAGTGATAACACAGGATTGGTAATAACCCAATGCCTGTAATGATGATTTAGGATTGGTATTAATCCAATTCCTGTATTGATGATAAATGAGTACATGGTAGATATATCTCTTTATTTATTTTTCACAGGTTGGCTAAGGCCAACAGAATGAAAAAAGAATGTTTCATGGGTGACATAACAAGATGATGAGTGTCACAAGAAAAGTTTGATATGATGGTATAACATGTTGGATAAATGATATACATGTCATTCCTATTCCTTATTAAAAGAATAGATGATATATTGCTCTATCATAAATAGTTGCAATGCTTACAAAGTTGAGGATGCTTTAAACTGCTTAACCTCTGCTCAGTTTCATTTCTTTAAATTGCAATACAATGTTTTGGCGGAGAGTTATATCTCCCGCTGGGGCAATTTACAATTGTCTCACCCCTGTGGGATCCAATGTTTTTAGGTGGACGCGGACAGAGAGGTAGGAAACCTTTGGCAGAGAAGGAACAACAACAGCATCGAGGACAGTAGTAATATCTCAGGTGGAGATACTACATGTCCAGTTGTATAGATAGTAGTCCTATGTGTTGTCTCTGTACTCTCAGGTCCTCAGGATTTATAGATAGTGCTTTCATCATCGACTCGAGATTTTGGCTTGATGCCTCAAGATTTTTGTGTTGTCTATATATAATGTTATAGGACATCTAATGTTGTAATCCTCGAGAAGAGATAGTACAAGTCATGTACCTTTAAATCAGGATGCATACAATGTTATATAATGATTCTTGATGTAAGAGATTTCTTATGTTTGGATCTCTTTGCAAAAAGTTTTAATTTTTAGTGATTTTTAGTAATCCGCTGCAAATGATTTGCTTCCTCTTAAGTAAATCATGTTTTTATAAGTTGTATGTCACAAAGAGGAAAGGAGAAGACAAAGCAGAATGGATTAACTCCATACGACCTGCCAGCACACCCTGGTCATCTCACCGTTTCTGGTAAGCTCAAGCCTCGAGATCTAATTGTTGCCTATTTCCATCTAGTGTCTGGTCAAACCATCTGGTCCTCACTTGCTTATCCTTATCAGCGTTCCTCTGTGATGCTGATCTACTACCTCGAGGGTCACCACATAGATCCAAACTCCAAAACAAGCTTCCAGCTTGTGGGTTCAAGGTCAAGGACGGTTCACCACCATACCTCCACGGTCTAGGCATCTTGATTCTCAACCCTTTTCTAGAAGCATGTTCTCATGTTACCATACGCTTGGCACTTCTCATATACTAGTTTTCCTTACCTTGGTATCCATCTCTTGAGTCAAAACTCATCACTTCCAGTATCGCCATCATAGTCTACCATTGCCACTGGTTCAAAACATGTCAAGGGGATCCTACTATAATCATCTATCATAGATATCTCTATCTTGGAAGCTAAATTCTAAGATCAACTGATACTTTTCAAAGTTTCCAACCAGAGATATCTCCAAAAGCATACATATCAAGTGACACAAGGTCCACTTGACAGCCATTCCCTCAGAAGGAAGGAACACAAAGGAACAAACTTCTCCTATCACCCCATCAACATCTATGGTTTCATATCAAGGGGGAGGATATTATCACTTTCTTTGATCCTTACATGATCTTTCAACTATTTGTGCATCGTTAAACCTTGTTCCATCTAGTTTTATCCTGTTTCTTCTTAGTTTCCTTGCACTCAACACAGGAAGCAACAAGACCATTACATGTTATTATTCTTTTATTCTTGTCGTCATTTCATGGTAATCGTTGATTATATCAGATTTTTGTTTTCTTTTTGTGAAAAAGATCGTTACTCTTCACATATTCTTTAGTGAACGGGGATCATCTCCCTTTTTCTCTTTTTCTTATCATGAATTTGCACTTTATACTTTCTCATTTCTACTTACGTTTATTGGTTGGTCTGAGATTATCTCAGGTTCCATCTTATTTACTCATCACTTGTTCTTCTCTTTCCTCTAACTTTATCTTTGCTTTCATGTATTTTCTTCATCTTGTGTGAGTTTTACGCTTTTACTTACCTTGTGATCATAGGTTAATCTATCTTTTGTCATGTATATCTCTTGGGATTATGGTTTCAAGAACTTATCTCATCATATTCTTATACAGATTTAGGTTTCATAGAACCATTACTTCTTCTTTTGATTATCAAGAATCCATGTATTAAGAGGTTATGGTGCATTCATTTACTCCCTTTATAACAAGATGAAGGTATTAGCATCATATTCCTGATTTTCTATGCTCTTTAGATTGCTCCAGAATGACTACTTGATCAGAGTAATCAAGGAGGAAGCAATCTAAGGCTCCACACTTACCTATGTCTTCAATATTTGAATACCGGGCCAGGGCATCAAGTACTAAGATTAGGTAGTATGCACCATATTTTATGTCACGGTCCAACCTTAGACACCATCCTAATCCTTGTTCTAGTGTCCTTGTAGACTCGGCGAACCTAGAGCTCTGATACCAAACACTTGTGACACCCCATCCACAAAAGAACATGATTACATGCTAACCAGCGGATTACCGAAAATCACAGGAAATTAAAACCGATTTACAACAAGCACCATAAGATGAGACATGTAATATTGAGCCAACACTTTTCTTTTCATATCATATTTCCAAGGTGCTACAACATAATTTCCCATCATCTCATTACATGAAATAATTGTTCCACATGCTGATTTACATCAAGATACATAAACCGAAAATCGTACATCGATCATATTACAAGAAACATCGAAAAGCTTCCCCAAGACTTGAGTGTATAGGGACAACACATAGGACTCTATTGCTAGACACTATCTATGCCACTGGGTATGATACCTCTGCATATCATCCGTAGCCACATGAGCTTCATCTCGCCAGACACGTCCACCTGAAAAGGGTTATTAACCAGTGGGGTGAGACACACAGTCCCAGCAAGAAACATAACCCTCTACCAACTTTATTATGATCACATATAATTGGTATAAGAAGATTATAGGAGCAACATGCTGAGCAAAGCTAACTTTATTAACATTCTTACCAAACTATCCATGAGGCATATAACATGCATTCTTTATGGAACATGATTGACAAGATAAGTTTTATGAGATCTTATCACAAGATATAAAGAATGTACATATAAATTCAAGATATAACTGGATCATCTACACAAGCAATGCCTCAATCAATGTTCCGTGTTTTGCCCTAAGTAGTATACTATTCGGCTGGATTACATTTTATTATGCCCTGAGGAAGTGTGTCGTCCCCGCTCAAATCCAACCTTCGGCTGCGAAGCCCAAATCTGGTACCATACAAGGTCAATGGGAGAGCCGGACTCCATGGCCTCACCTCTTCATGGTCAGTGCACAACAATCAACAAGCATGACCGCAATCTCTTGCTGAAGTGGTCTCAGCCACAGGGTCAGTCCCACATGCCGCCCTTTTCATCATGAGCCACAAGCCTATTCACCGTGCTCCTGAGCCATGAATGCATTCATGCTCCTTCACACTAAGCCATGGGCCTGATCACCATGCTCTTATACACATATTGAGTCCACAACTGTAGTTGTACTCCGATCCTCCTATTTTCGGCTAGGAGAAACCCTGCATATTCAACAATATATGCTTCGGGTTAACCCACAGGAGAACCTGTTTCACCATCACCTAATTACTGACGATGATGGATCTATGTCCATAGAAAACTACATGAAAAGTTCATCTATAATTATTTAATGCATTTTAAGTAGATTGTTGGGGCAACCAAGTTGTAATAAGCAACCATATATAAAACATGAACAACCTTATATTTCATTACTTTGGTGTTATACTGCTATTGCTTTTCTCATTGCCCTCAACAGTCATCACATAGTACCAATGCCTCTCAAGGCTTCATCATCATACATCATCATGGGATATCTATCCCTTCTCTCAACATCAGAGGATAACACCTCAACTTGACACTCAACCTTTATTAGGTCCACAGACCTTCCACATCATAATGGTGATACGTGTTATCTCATCAACAAGGATTATCATCTTTGAGTGTTATACATAACACATATTCCTCATAGCTCTTACCTAGCTATGAATTAATTTGATACACCTGCATGGTTAGTATACATATTGAGAGAGATAACTGAATCACCAAACATAGATCTTTATGTTTATCATGCTATTAGGACTGAAGGTACATGCTTGGATCAACATCCATGATTATGACTACATGAAGCACAAAGTTGTATCTTATAAACATATTACATTATTGTAATCAAACCACGAGCATTCTCTATGCCCTATATCTCATGAACATAATCATGTATCTAATTATCTCACTTAGAACCAACTTTAGGTATCAAACATATCATGATTATCATATCGTTAAGATTAAGGTTTATAGGATTGTAACAATCATCTATTATTATGAACACATGAAGCATAAGTCATAGATGGTGTGTTAAGAAATACAAATTACTATTACCATACCATGGGTATCCATCATACCCTTTATCCTATATCATCATGCACGCCATCCCTCATGATTCATCTTTAGGGATCATACAACCATGATCTATTATCAAGCATCATCAAAGGTTCATCTATTATCATCCATAGGTAACCACTATACAAAGGTTCACAACCTATCTTGTCATAACCCATCATGATCAAAGGTGTGAGCTCAAAATAATATACATAGAGCTATCGGGTCAGGGCACAACCCTTACTAGAAGTATCACCTATCCTCACTAATACAAGGCAGTGACCACAAACCCTCACTAAAGGGGAGTATTGGGTAGGATACCAACCCTCACCCAAGGTTTTCAGCTACAAGCATGACATGCATCCATGCACAAGGAGGTATCGTGCAAACCAGGACCTATGGTGTGTCGTGCAACCTGATCCAAAGATGTGTATCGTGCATCCATGCAAGGTTGATATCAAGTAATCGGGTACAAGGGGCGTATCATGCAACACATGGGTGTCACATATCATCCAGAAACCTATCACCCATAAGGGTTAGGGTTTCATTATGGGAAACCCTCAACTCTCTATCGCCTAAGGCCATATCGGCCAAGGCCATGACGCCTAAGGCAGTCTATCGCCAACTAGGGTTTGGGACCCTATAATGATCAAGGTGTCATATCATCCAACCTTCAACTTGTATCGTCCAAGATCTTATATCGCCCAAGCTCAACACATGTGTTGACCAAGCCTTCAACTCTAGAACCATCCAATCTATCAAGCACATACTCATGCCGGGTATCATATCCCCATATAGGATATCGGCCAAGGACTTAACCCTTGTGTTGCCCAAGCTAACATATACATTACATGCTTATCTCGGTTTAGGGTAGATGATATCGGTCAAGACCTCTATAGGTGTGTGTTGGGTAAGTAAGGGTGTCAGATTATGTCCTTCACCAAGGCATATCGGGCAGGGATACTGGTATCACTCAAAAGCTTAACCAAGAGTAAGGCTCTCATCCAATGTATCATGCAAAGCCATATCACCCATCTCATCATAACGGCCAACCCATCATATCGGGAAACATTCCACTAACTCATCTATTAAGCACTAAATCAAGAGAGGGGTCTACGAGAGGCCATCCAACCACAATTCCCAAGAACACCCCCTATCGGTCATCTAGGGTTAGGGCTCCATATCGGGCAACTAAGGTTAGGATCATGTTGTCGGCCAAGCAAGCATATTTCCCCCATACTAGGGTTAGGCATCTGTATCGTCTAAGGCACCACTTCTAGGTCTAACGCCCACACTAAAGGTCAGCTTATCGGTTTCATATACTACCAAAGACATCACCACCATATCACAAAAGATATCAACCAAGGTTTCAACCCCAAGAGCATGTCGTGCAACAAGGGTAGGCCATCATCTCACCACTAAAGATCAACACATCATATCGGCCAAAAGTCCAATTAGGCATCATCCACCCATATCATCCAAACACTAAATCCTAGGGTAGGAAAGGATATCGGTCAGCATACCATATCGTCTAAGAATACCAAAATTTGTCTCACCTCTCAACAACCAAGTGAGAGGGGTCTTGCACAACCTTTAGCATATCAGGAAACAAGGGTAGAGTAACACCCTATCGGTTATGTAATTCAACATAATGTCCAAACACCTAGACCATAGGTTCACCTTCCATTATCCAAGGAGAGAGAGGATTTTTTCCCAAGCTACTAGAGCATGGCTCACCTCTCAAGTCCAAGGGATATTGCTCATGTGACATCGGCCAAAGCAAGACCTAAGGGGCAAAGCACTGTATCGTGTAACCACTGTATCGGGCAAGCACCCTATCAGATGGTTCATCTTCAACCTCAAATCACCCAATAACATTATGCACAAGATAGACAAGAATAAGGGAGTAATAAAACGTAGCATTCCCATTAGATCAGATTCCAAGTTTCACATATATAACTATCATGGAGAAATGTATCGATTTAAGTACAAGAACCAATATGTGCACATATGAAGGGTGAACATAATAGAGGTGGTTAAGAGTTATGTAACTCGCCTTAAGAGGATCTCCATGGAAGGCACCAAGCTTCTTGGTCCAAGCAGCAAACCCACGTTCCTCACCATGCACAATCATCAACCAACCAAGCTCAAACTTGGAACATAGGTCCTCCACAAGGTGCCCTACAACATCATTTGCTTTCTAATGATGCTAGAGAACTAAAGACCCGCTCTACATGTGACATATTGCAATATAACCCCTTACTTTGGGTAAATTGCACTTTGGTCCAAAACAAGCAAACATTGCTCAAACAACATCCAAATGGGACCAAACTTGAAACATGAGCTTGCCACGTGATATCAAAACATATAGAGAGATTAGATCAAGGTTCTAAGCACCCTTCAATCAAAGCAAAGAGGGTTAGCCGAAAACTTGGGTCAGGGTCCTTACACCATGCTTCTGTCAGGAGTTGGCAAACTCGTCGGTAGTCTCGAATCCTTGAGAGGAACCCATGTCCTCAACATTGATCGTAGGTGTATCTTGGATTCTAGATCCTAGAGAGAAGATTGAGCTATGGATCACAGGGAGCAACAAACCAGGTCATCAATTGATCTTGGTGCCCCCAGGATGATAATTACCCTATTAATATCGCAAGGGTAATAAGGGTAGTCCTGGTTATATTTCATTTTTTGGAGAGTTTCAATAAACAAGTCAACATGACAAGATTGCCCCCAACCAATTGATTATATGTAACACATGCCTAAGGTACTTTTGTAATTCTGTATTCTATTTACATCGCATTAATCATTGCTTTAAATTTATCTCACTATATGGTTTCCTGGATTCTAATTAGTCCATTTTATAATATTTATAGTAAATCATAGGATACATAGAAAAATGCCAATAAATAGTCATTGGAAAGGAGTTTTTGAGTGGAATCTGACATTATGGTTTTCAAGGTAAAGTTTGTCTTTATATTCAGATGTTTTATTAGAAAAACTAATTTGAATTATGAAACCCTAATCATGTATGGCATATGATTAAGGTGATATTCCAACCCATTTTTCCTCAGTTAATTATGTTGATTAGTGAGCCTAATCCTAATGCACCCAAACCCTAATTCACCCTAATTCAACCAAAGATCAGTACAAGGTATTGATTAATGATGTTTAAGAATAGATACTTAGAGCCTAATCAAGTCAAGGGGAGATTTAACCTAGATTGGACTCAAGGATCAGGAATACTATCTTAGTATCTAAATTGCTCCAAGGTAAGCGGGCAATGCATATTTGGCACAAGTAGTTTTTGGTTGATTGAATGTTTATCTATGATTATGAACTTTACTTGAATTCATGAATTATGAATGTCTTTTCAAGAATACATCATGTATATTTATCACTTTTTGTTTGATTGTTTATTTGTGGTATATGGTAGAACACTAATTAAGATTATGATTAAGACTTAATGAATCATGTTCAAGAACGGAAACCCTATTATGATTTGAGAGGGAGAAATCCCATCATGCTATTAAGGGGATATTTATTTTGACATGTTTTTCAGTAAAGGGTTGTATTTACTAATTTAGTAACCAAAAGATTAGGTTTGTTTCACTGTAATGGAGAAAATTGACATAATTTGCAGTTATAATAGGCATGTAGTACGACATTCTCCCATTCAAAATCACCAAATGCATTGATCCGTCTTTCGCACAATGCTACTCCTACTCGCTTGCACTATCTGAAACCAACAACCCCTCATTTATGTCCGTATGTACCAAACATAGACTACCATTTTACAAAACCTTTCAGTTACATCATTTTTCATTTACATGGACTATCTTAATGCGCAATTTGCATATATCCATCTTAGTCCTACAATCCTAACGTTCCCTAAGAGGGAGCAATCTTGTCATGTTCAAGATTAAGATTAAGAAAAGTTAATATTTAAGTTAAGACCTAAATAAATGATGAAGATTAAGGAATTGGCTAATTTTTTATATGTGCCTCATTTATGGACCTAAAAGGGTCGTTATGGGATTTCCTAGTATTACATGATTTTGTAACGACCTCACCTCCCGATAACCCCCAATCAAGGGAGACCAAGAGGTCAGAGACACTATCCCAATATTTTAGGATCCATGGTTTGACATTTAATTAAAATAATCATCAAATTCTACTATTACTAAACTGAAAAGCTGGAATAAAATAAAACTTTTTACATACCTCACAAAATTTGGATTATAAACTTCTATCCATAAAAAAGTCTATATAACTAATCCACCTTGAAAAGTTTAGTTGTGTCTTCACAAATTTTGATTTACTGGTTGTCCATTTTCAAAATTGTACCTAAAACACCGTCAAACAAAACTTCGTTCAGTATATTGCTATACTGGTATGTGGGGGACAATCACAATTTCACAAATATGTTCTAACAACCTAAATATAGCAAATAATTGATTAACAATCCAAATTACATTTTCAATGTGACTTGTCAACCACTTTTGCCCTAAACCTTGGATTACCCTGTGTTAGGGTTTTGTCCTTGCAAGGTAAATAAGGCCACCTTCTCCATCCTAAGCTTAGTGTTTGGGGTTACCTCTCGAGGTGCCCAATGGTCTTCCCTCTAGGTCTTGATAAAATCAGACCTTCCCTTCGAGGCTTGGTCTTGCAACATACATCAGGGTGGTATGTAGGTTCGATAAGCACATTCATATTTAATTGTGATACACATAGGGACTTTATAGGATTGCAGAATTGAACATCCAACAGTTTAGGTTGTATATCAATAGAGAAACTTCATGAAACACCATGAATCATAAAGGCAAATATTCATAAAGTAACCACATACTTGTTAAGTCAAATCAACAAGCTAATAGTAATCCAAGCAAGAAAGTGTCTAGGAAAGAAGTTCAATCCACATAAACAAGCAAGAACCTTGAAAAGTACATGTAATCTATTTTCTATTCACTTCCTCAGATTCTATTCATTTGAACTTGCTTCCTAGGGTTTCCTACTTCCTTTTAGGGTTTCATAAGGGTTCATCTTCATTATTGACACTACAAACCCTAAGACAAAAAAACTAATCACAAACCCTAAATAACTTGTTATATTCTTCTTAATAGGCTTAGGATCAACTCATAATTACACTATGCTGTGGAATATCAAATTAATCATGTTAATCACCCTTTTTACCTTAAATTAGAGTTCTATGTGCATGATCATAGATTCATGTGTAAAACCCTAAAACAAGCAATTCATTATCTAATATCTGGTTCAAATCTCACTTTTCCCCTCAACATGTTACTACTACTCTAATTAACCCATTAAGACCTTAGATCTGATCTCCAATCATAATTAGGGTTTTTAACCAAAGTTTAATGCATCATATGATCAACTTTAGACTCTTTTAGAATTATAAACAAAATTAGGTTCTAATAATATTTTTAACAAATTCCTCCTAATTTTTTGAATACTTTTCATATATAAAGTTTCTTCATCCGATCTTCCTATAATTTTCTTTGATTTTTGCCAATTAACTTGACTCTGGCCAATCAGGGACTGACATGCGTCCTTTACGTGCCTCACCAACTAAATAAAATGCATAAAAAGATGAGAAAAACCTTACCTGTATAGAAGGACCGGGAGGGCAGATTGGTAAAATGCACGGTGTCGTCTTCAACCTCTACGCACCATCTACTGTGAGTCGAGGTCAACTCTCGGGTTGACTTCGAGCTTCTGACCTCCTGTGAGCGAACTAACTGCACTGGGACCTCCTCCTGCACCTCGTGAACTCGTTCAACCACTCAATTCCTCCTCCATGCAACTCCTTCACTACCAACTGACCTTGGCTATTTCGGCGAGGTTTGTTGCTCGTTGAGGGGAAAGAACATGGGTGTTCGTCAAATTGAGGGTACTAAATCGTTCGTGGCAGCGCTGCTGTCACAAAGGAAGAGATTGTGGGATTGCTCATGCGGCCACACACCCTACCCTATATATAAGGTATCGAGCAGATCCCTGGTGGATTGGGGATTTCTTCAATCCTCAATGAAACCCAACCAACCTTAGGTTAGATATGTTCGGGAGGATCCCCTGAAGGAGATGGACTCATCCATAGCTTTGCAGGTTGCCTCAATCCTAAGCAATCTTCGATTGAATTTCTCGAAAAACCTGGACTTTGTGTTCCAGTCTCTCGTGAGACTGGGATTTGGTCCCAACTATGGATTGCGGATCCAATGGTCGTGGGTGAGCGTTCAATTACCAAAAATTGGGATTTAATCCCAATTAAAATGTGACATATATATCCTAGTCCAATTATCTTTCCACTTTAGGATAAATTCAAAAATCAATATCTCGTAAACCGTGCATCCTTTTTCAACCAATTTTAAAGGAAACTTTGGATCGATATTATCTACTTGTGTACCAAAATTGAGTCCCAAACTACAAAGGAATGTGTAATTATCTTCATAGGCAAGTTATCTTTCAATAAAGCTAATTTAATTGGTATTTTCTCTTTCCTTTCCTATTATCTTTGCAACATGGACTCCTTAGAACCCAAGAAATCCCAAAGATATGAAATATCTCTTTGAAGGATATTCCCTATCCTTCTAGAGGATTCTACCTCTTTCTGTTCTCCTTATCATAATTATTCTTTTATTAACTAAATTTCTTTTTCCTATTATTTCCTTTTCCTGTTATCGGGCCCTATAGCCAATAAGGCCTACAAAATCACACATGCAAGGCTATTTGTTAACAAAATCCATAAATTCAAATCAAATCACACAATTATTTGTTCATATATCTTTAACAGGAGAAATTACATTTATATCCTGAACTAGGAAATATGAGGTTATAACATCCTCCCCTGAAAAATGAGGTTATAACATCCTCCCCTCCTTTTAAGAATTTTGTCCTCAAAATTTAGGACTCAAACAAACAATTTAGGATATGCTTTTTCCATGTCCGCCTCTAGCTCCCATGTGGCCTCATCCTCTCCATGGTGCTTCCAAAGAACCTTTAACATCTCTATATTCTTACATTTGAGTTCTTTCACCTTGTTATCTAGAATCTACAAAGGTGACTCAAGATAGGTCAACTTTGCTTGAAGCTTAATATGCTCAATGCTCACTACATGGCTCAGATCTTGCACATATTGCTTCAGATTGGACATGTGAAAAACATCATGCATCATACTATACTGAGGGGGTAACGCCAAACAATATGCAACTTCACCAATCCATTCTAACACCTCAAACGGACCCACGTATCGGGAACTCATCTTCCCTCTGTTCTTAGATATAGCTCAGAGCGGTAAAATTTTCAAGAATACATGCTCTCCTATAGTGAATTGCATGTTAGTCCGCTTCGCATCAACATACGACTTCTGTCAATCCAGGGCTCTCTTTTACCTTTGCTTTATCAAAGCAACTTTATTTACATACACTTGGATCTCATCTGACCTCAACAAAGTCATCTCAGTGACATCATCCCAGTGAAGCAGTGACTGACACAATCTCCCATAAAGAACTTCATATAAAGGCATCCCTATACTGGCTTGGTAGCTATTTTTGTAGGAAAACTTAGCTAAAGGTAAGTACTGCTCCCATGATCCACCCCAATCAAGCAGATAAGCTCTCAGCTGATCTTCTAATGTCTAAATTGTCCTCTCTGACTGATCATTCATCTAGGGGTGATAAGTAGTACTAAACTTCAACCTTGTACCAAGTTCTTCTGTACCTACTTCCACAACTTGGAAGTGAACTTCGGGTCCCTATCAGAGATGGTGGAACTATGTATGCCATGCAAACATACTATCTCCCTGATATACAACATGACTAGGTTTGACACCTTGGTAGTGGTATTCAGGGCAAGAAAGTGTTCTCACTTGATAAGGCAATCTACCACAACCCAAATTGCATCATGACCTCTCTTAGTCTGGGGTAGAACTACCACGAAATCCATGATGATCTGCTCCCATTTCCACTATGGAATCTCTATCGACTATAAAAGTCCACTGGGTCATTGGTGTTTAGCCTTCACCATCTATCAAGTAAGATAGCTAGCCACATATGCCACAATGACTCTCTTCATTCCTGCCCACTAGAAATACCCTCAGTAGATCCTTAACCATCTATGTAGTGCCCGGGTGTACCGTATACTTAGAACCATGAACCTCTTGAAAGATACATTCCTTCAACAAAGAATCTTCAAGAACCAAAATACGGTTCCTAAATCTGATCCCTCCATCTATTCCCACTGAGAGATCGGTATGTGGCTTCTCCAACAAGCCCTTCATCCTGCTGAGTTCTGGACTAGTCAAATGTGCCGCCACTATCTCCCTCAACAACTCTGACTGAATATGAATATTGGCCAATCAAACTCAGTCCTCTAACGTCTGTGGAGTCCACTCCATCAGCTCTTCTAAGCTCTTCCACTTACTGGACAAAATAGTCACACACTTGAGTTGTTTCTGACTCAGCGCACCAAATATGACGTTTGCCTTCCCAGGATGCTAGGCAATGGTGAATTCGTTATCCTTCATGTACTCCATCCATCTTCTCTATCGTAGGTTTAGGTCTCTTTGTATCAGGAGGTACTTTAGGCTCTTATGGTCGGTGTGGATCTCAAAGGTAGCTCCATACAGGTAATGTCGTCATATCTTCAATGCACGAATAATAGCAGCCAACTCTAAGTCATGCGTCGGGTAATTCACCTCATTGGGCTTGAGTTATCGGGAAGCATATGCAACCACATGCCAATTATGTTCCAACACACATCCAAGTCCCATATTTAATGCATTAGTGAGGATCATGAAACCCTCATTACCCGAAGGCAAGGTCAAAGTGGCCAACTTCTCCGTTAATTCTTGGAAGCGAGCTTCACATACGTCAGACCACACAAATTTTTCATCCTTCCTAGTCAACTTGGTGAGCGACAAAGCAGTTTTTGAGAAATCCTTGATGAAACGATGATAGTATCTGGCCAACTCCAAGAAGCTTCAGATCTCAGAGGGATTTTTTGGTGCGGTCTAGTCTCAAATAGCTGACACTTTAGTTGGATCTACGGCGATCATTCCTCCAGATATGATGTGTCCAAGAAATTTGACACGGTCTATCCAAAACTCACATTTCGAGAACTTTCCATAGAACTTCTGCTTTCTCAGGATATCAAGGACTCTACCCAGATGGTCATAGTGTTGAACTAGGTCATCAGAGTACACCAATATGTCGTCTATGAACACGATCACAATGGAGTCATGGAAGGGTTGGAACACACTGTTCATAAGGCTCATAAGCACACTAGGTGCGTTGGATAACCCAAACGACATGACCACAAAATCATAATGGCTATATCGGTTTCAGAAAGCTGTCTTAAGTATATCATCACTTCTCACTCTCACAAGATGGTGACCTGACCTCAAATCGATCTTGGAAAAGACTCGGGCTATTTTGAGTTGGTGAAACAGGCCGTCTATCCTGGGTAAAGGGTACTTGTTCTTAATGGTCACCTGATTGATCATTCGGTAGTTGATACACATCCAGAGTGATCCATCCTTATTATTCACAAAGAGCACTGGTGCTCCCAAGGTGAGGTACTTGGTCGGATAAAACCTTTGTCTAACAACTCCTACAATTGGGTTTTCAACTCAAGCAACTCGTCAAGGACATTCTATAGGGTGCCTTAGATATAGGTCTAGTCCTGGGAGCTAACTCGATGGAGAAATCTACCTCCCTCTCAAGGGGAATCCCTGGTAAATCATCTGGTAACACGTCTACATACTCCCAAACAACCTCTATCTCCTCTAAGGGTCGTACCTTGGCCTCAGGCTCGGTGACTATGGCTAGGTATGCTCAGTAGACTTCAGATATCATATGCCCAACCTTCAAAGCCGACACATAAAGGCTGGTAGTCACATCTCTCCTTCCTCGAATGGTAAAGTGTGGATGACCACGTTTCATAATAAGGATCTTCTTTTCTCTACAATCATTATGTGCTCTATAGGTGTAAAGTCAATCAATACCAATGATTACATCGAAATCATTCATATTGAGGAGGATGAAGTCAGTGGGAAGTTCGTGACTCAGGTACTTAACTGGAAAGATAGGGTTTTTTAAAAGAGATGTATATATCTGACCACTTGGGTTGCGACATCAAAAACATAGCCTAAATCCTTGATGTCCAAACAAAGAATAGTTGCCAGATTTCTTGAAATGAAAGTATTAGTAGAACCAGAATCAAAAAGAGCTTTTACATTTTGTCCCATGGCTTCAAGAATGCCTACATAGTTTTATACTGTATCAGACTACTATTACATGATCAAACTAAACTGAAAGGAAAACTCTATGGGTTATTACCCTCGATCAACCTATTAGCATTTGCATGGGCTTATTCATTGTTGATGGCAAACACTCGGGCTTGTCTTCTCTCTCCAATAGGTGGACCTCCAACTGGTACTCCTCCTCTTGTTGGGGGTGTTGTTGCCACTAGTTGTGCTGCCACTGGACCTCTCAAATCAAGTAGAGGACAGTTGGCGATGAAGTGTCCCTCCTGCTGGAAATGGTAGCACACCCTCTTCTCGAAGCGACATTTCCCAGGATGTGTCTGTCCACAGGTACAACACTTCTGAAAGTGACTCTCACCACATGGCTTTCCTTTGTTTCCATGCTTACCCTTGGTGTGGTTACATCCTTATCTCTTATTGTGATCATTCTTCACTCCTTGAGTACCTTTAGTGAAACCCAAATATCCTTTGGGTGAGTTCTTAGCAGGCATCACTATCCTCTCCATGTCTAGGGCGGTGTTGTAGGCTTCAGCGAAGTTGTTGGTTTACTCACCATCACATGTGGCTTGATTACAAGGTGAAGACACTCTACAAAATGGTCAACCCGCCTTTCCTCAATCATCATGTGCTGAAAATGCTCCAAGATGCGAAACTTGCAGCCAAAGTCTGCAATAGATAGGCTACCCTAGATCATGTTGGTGAACTCTCATTCCTTCTCCTTCTTGGCTAAGATGGAGATGAATCTGTCTGTAAAGATAGTCTTGAAGTCGGTCCATGCCATCGACCCCTCACTCAGATCTCGACCCATGATGTGGTTCTCCCACTACATCTTGGTTGCTCCTTCGAAGAGGTGAGTAGCAAAAGGAACCTTCTTGTTTGTCTACCCCTCCAGCATGTGGAAACCATTTTCAACTGCTAGCATCCAATCATATACTTTGTCAACCACTTAGGTCATATCCTCTCCCTAGAATTTCTCAATATTCATCTTGAAGAAGTCCAGAATGGTGACTCCAAGTTAGGAACGAATGAACAAGTGACTCACCATTTTCATCTATGGCTATATCCCTGAGGTCCAGGGCACTAATGGCCTCAGTTAGCCTCTTCTGCTATTCCATCCATAAGGCATCAGGGGTGTGAACTACCAATGTAGGTCTTGAACCACCAGTTAGGTTTTCCTCAAACTTGACCTCATCCATAGACATGTGTTCCTCTTCCTGGTCCATCTCAGGGTTGTCAAAGGGAACTAGCTTAGGATCAGGGCCTTCTTCTGAGGCTCCCTCGGGTCTCTTTCTCTTCTTTGAGGACTCATCACCCCGATCCCTCTTCCTCTTCTCAGAAGATCCCTTGCTCTTGCGGGGAGGCCAACCCCTAGCTGGGTTCTCGGTGGCCTCAACGGGAGTAGCTATGGTCTTTACGCGAGCCATCTACATAAGCATAAAATCAAACTTTAGTTTACATTTAAACTATTTCTACTTATGTCGATGACATCTTATTTACATGCCTTTTATTAATTTGGTGGAGGATTCCTTAATCCTTATCATACTCACCCTAACCTCAAGAGGGTGGGGAAGAGAGAGAAAAACCCTAAACCTTAGATCCATAATTGAATTAGGGTTGAGAAGGGACAAAATAGATGAGAGAGTCCTAAAGGTATTTTATTTTGAGTCAAGACCTCAAACATTAGCTAGGAAGTCACACCACATTGGGAGTCCTCGTGACCGACTAGCGGGGAGGAGGAAAATATTGCTAGCCCATGGACCGTGATCCTTTTCTAGACACCTCCATCTTTGGAAAATCCTCTAATACTCCCTCGATTCTATAGAGTTTGTAAAATTTAATAATTCCTAAGGATTAAATGAGAAACCATGACTTTGATACCAAACGTAATGACCCCACCTCCCGGTAAACCCCAATCAAGGGAGACCAAGAGGTCAGATATGCTATCCCAATATTTCAGGATCCATGGTTTGACATTTAATCGAAAATAATTATCAAATTCTACTATTACTAAACTAAAAAGCTGGAATAAAATAATTTTTTTTTCATACCTTATAAAATTTGGATTCTAAGCTTCCATCGACAGAAAAAGTCTATGTAACTAATCCTCCTTGAAAAGTTTAGTTATATCTTTACAAATTTTGATTTACTAGTTGTCCATTTTCAGAATTGTACCTAAAATGCCAACAAACAAAACGTCGGTCAGTATATTGCTATACTGGTATGTGGGGGACAATCATAATTTCACAAATATGTTCTAACAACCTAAATATAGCAAATAATTGATTAAAAATCCAAATTATGTTTTCAATGTGACTTCTGAACCACTTTTGCGCTAAACCATGGATTACCCTCTCTTAGGGATTTGTCCTTACAAGGGACATAAGGCCACCTTCTCCATCCTGAGCTTGGTGCCTAGGGTCACCTCCTAAGGTGCCCAATGGGCTTCTCTCTGGGGCTTGACCAAATCAGACCTTCCCCTGGGGCTTGGTCTTACAACATGCATTAGGGTGGCATGTAGGTTTGAAAAGCACATTCATATTTAATTGTGATACACATAGGGACTTTATAGGATATCAGAATTGAACATCCAACAGTTTAGGTTGCATATCAGTCAAGAAACTTCATGAAACGTCGTGAATCACAAAGGCAAATATTCATAAAGTAACCACATACCTTTTTAGTTGAATCAACAAGCTAACAGTAATCCAAGCAAGAAAGTGTCCAGGAAAGCACTTGAATCCACATACATAAGCAAGAACCCTAGAAAGTACATGTAATCTATTTACTATTCACTTCCTCAGATTCTATTCATTTGAATTCGCTTCCTAGGGTTTCCTACTTCCTTTTAGGGTTTCATTAGGGTTCATCTTCATTATTAACATTATAAACCCTAAAACAACAAAACTAATCACAAACCCTAACTAACATGTTATATTCTTCCAGACAGGCTTAGGATCAATTCATAATTACACTATTCCATGGAATCTTGAATTAATCAAGTTAATCACCCTTTTTACCTTAAATTAGGGTTTCTATGTGCATTATCATAGATTCATGTGTAAAACCCTAAAACAAGCAATTCATTATCTAATAGCTAGTTCAAATCTCACTTTTCCCCTTAATAGGTTACTGCTACTCTAATTAACCCATTAGGACCTTAGATTTAATCTCCAATCATAATTAAGGTTTTTAACCAAAGTTTAATGCATTATATGATCAACTTTTGAATATTTTGGAATTAGAAACGAAATTATGTTCTAATAATATTTTGAAAAAAATCCTCATAATTTTTTGATCATTTTTCATATATAAAGTTTCTTCATCCGATCTTCCTAAATTTTCAATGATTTTTACCAATTAACTTGTCTCTGGCCAATCAGGGACTGACACACGTCCTTTGCATGCCTCACCAACTAAATAAAACACGCAAAAAGGCAACAAAAACCTTAACTATATAGAAGGACCGGGAGGGTAGATTGGTAAAATGACACGGTGTTGTCTTCAACCTCTCTGCGTCGTCTACAATGAGCTGAGGTCAAATATCGGGTTGACTTCGAGCTTCCGACCTCCTGCGAGCGAACTAACCACACTGGGACCTCCGCCTACTCCTCACAAACTCGTTCGACCACTCAATTCCTCCTCCATGACGCTCCTTCACCGCCAACTGACATCATCTATTTTGATGAGGTTTGGTTCTCGTCGAAGGGAAAGAACAGGGGTGTTCGTCGAAATGAGGGTACTAAATTGTTCATCGCAACGCTCCAGTCACCAAGGAAGAGATTGTGGGATAGCTCACGCGGCCACACACCCTACCCTATATATAGGGTATTGAGCATATCCTTGGTGGATTGTGGATGATGTTCGTCGAATTGAGGGTACTAAATCATTCGTCGCAGCGCTCCAGACACGAAGGAAGAGATTGTGGGATAGCTCACGCGGCCACAGACCCTACCCTATATATAGGGTATCGAGCAAATCCTTGGTGGATTGTGGATTCCTCTAGTCCTCAACAAAACCCAACCAGCCTTAGGTTGGATAAGTTCAGAACAAATCCCCAAAGGAGATGGACTCATCCATAACTTTGCAGGATGCCTAAATCCTAAGCAATCTTCGATCAAATTTCTCATAACCTAGACTATGTGCTCTAGTCTCTCGCGAGACTGGGATTTGGTGCCAACTGTGGATCACAGATCTGATGGTCGTGAGTGAGCATTTGATTACCAAAAATTGGGATTTAACCCCAGTTAAAACGTGACATATATATCTTAGTCCAATTATCTTTCCAATTTAGGATAAATTCAAAAATCCATATCTCATAATCCGTGCATCCTTTTTCAACCAAATTTCAAAGAAAACTTTGGATCGATATTATCTACTCGTGTACTAAAATTCCAAAGCAAAAGGGCATTATCTTCATAGGCAAGTTATTTTTCAATAAAGACAATTTAATTGATATTTTCTCTTTCCTTTCCAATTATCTTTCCAACTTGGACTCCTTGGAACCCAAGAAATCCCAAAGATACAAAATCACTCTTTGAAGGATATTCCCTAGCCTTTTAGAGGCTTCTACCTCTTTCTTTTTTCCTTATCTCAATTAATCTTTTATTAACTGAATTTCTTTTTCCTTTTATTTCCTTTCTTGTTATTGGTCCCAATAGCCAATAAGGCCTACGAAATCACACATTCAAGGCTATTTATTAACGAAATCCATACATTCAAATCAAATCACAAAATTATTTGCTCATATATCTTTAAAGGGAGAAATTACATTTAAATCCTGAACTAGGAAAAATGAGGTTATAACATATTTCCTGGTAATCATGGTTTCCTATGGGGCGTTAAGAGAGGTGGCATATACTTACTTTTCCAATTCATCATGTTTAAAGTTATCCAATGAATGCTTAAGATAACCCATGATCAATTTATGTCAAATTATTTCATGTCAAGTTTATAAATGTCAAGTTATTATTTATCTATCTTATAATTTTCCAAATACCACTTATTGATGTGTTGTTTGTTTTGTATGGTTGGGGACACGATGTCACATGATGTGGAGCAAGTGAAGGATAGGAAGGACAATAAAGGACTAGTATAGCTTTAAACCAAGCATCGTGGGGTTCCATTCACCAAGTTGATCCAAAGTTTCAAGATATTTTCCATTATCTTTAGTTATGATACCAAGTAGATTAGATCTTATAGATGCATGTGATGCCATTTCCTTTATGACAAGAACAATGTATGAAATAGGTTTTAATCAATGCAAAGTGTTTCCATGTACTTTAAATTCCAAGAATAGAATTTTTTGACACCCTTATGTGATATTCATGTGATGTGAAAATATGGGTGTTACACAGATACACACACACACACCTACACACACACACAAATATATATATATATATATATATATATATATATATATATATATATATATATATATATATATATATATATATATATAGGGAAATGATCTAGTGAGAAACATATCTGGTGAGAGCATGAGAGGCATTTGAATAACTCTCCACACAGATCAATTTTTCATAATCCAACCGTACATATTACAAGTATACCTTAATATTTACCTTTCTATAAAATTTTATCACCATCCAATTTGTAGATCATTCACAACAACCAAATATTTTTCGACGCTCTATATTGAATTTCCGTCTGATCGTTGGATGTAAAAAGTGTATATTGTACATATGGACATGTAAAAAATGTCTGATTGCAATGATTTTTTGTGACAAGGTAAATGAGATGATGCTTTTTTCATCTATATGGTTGGATTTTAAAAAATAGTTACGAACTTGTAGTTATAAAAATGCCTCTCATGCTCTCACCGTAAGATGTTTCTCACTGGATCGCTACCCTATATATATATATATATATATATATATATATATCCTCTTGGAGAAAAAACTTGAGGAGATGCCAATCTTCTCATAACATGGAGACCAAGATGAACCAAAACTATCCTAGTTTTAGCCCCTCTTTTTATCTCGACAATAACCAATCATTCTATGGAAGTCCCAAATATTTTTTGATGATATCAGATGTTATTGGACCAACCCTGAGGGTATATAAGTCATCATAGATTTGACTCCTAACCCCTACACCTCTCTTCCCTTCTCTTCTTAGTTTATAATTCTTGGTTTTGTGAAGTGAGTTTTAAAATCTTCTCAAGACATGGTTGCCTATTTTCTAGTTGTATAATAGTATTTCTACCATAACTTAATTATATTCTACTTGTAAATGGTGGGAAGATAAAATATGATATTTACCTTAGATATATCTAGACCTTTTAGTGACTTTGCACTACTACGGAAAATGCTTTTTGAAATGAGAAAAATACAATAGTTATTCGATTGTGTTTTAGTTAGCATATTTATCACAACAGTCTATTTGCATGTTGTATATTGTATAGTTTATACAATACAAGTTATATGTAATGAGCCAAAATCATTGTAGTATATGTGATGTTGCAACATTTGCTAAACTATTGTAATATATTGTATTATCGCAACATACTCAAACATATTGTAAAAGAATTTAATTTCATAACATGTTGTAACCTGTTGTAACATTCACACATTACAACCTATTGTAATAGACCATAATTAAACGTCATAGTCTAACCCATTATAATATACCATAATCAGACCATAGGCATTCACATGTTGCAATAGTTACCTACTGTAATAGACCACAATCACACAACATGATGTAACTCATTGTTATAAACCAAGATCACACAATAGACTCTAACATGTTGTTATATTCCATAATTACATAAAAGACTCCAACATGTTGTAAAGTACGGTGTTTCTTTAGATAACATAAATACCCTTAATTATCTCATATTATATTTAAAATTTATTGTAGATTAAATTAATAAATGCAACCCACTGCATTAACTTTGTCTACTTTTCAATTAGCACAACATGTACACCTCCTACAATCCTAAATTTTGATTGATGTGGTGAGTGCTTTCTCTCCACTATATGAAAATGAATATTAGCATAAAAAGTTGTGGAAACATAAATTTTTGGTCACAATTGATGTACTAATAACTATAAGTATTTTTTTGAATGCTAATGACATGGTTAATTAGGACAACTTTGTATGCCATCCTTGATACTATCTTAATTCTGTCACTAAACCTCTGAACTTTTTAATGCATAGAGAGTAGTGTTGTAAATGGGTCCAAGTATGTATGCATACCTACAAAACCATACCCTTTAAAACTCATTAGGGGTCCAAAATTTAATATTATTTATGGACCCGCATACCCACAGATCCATAGTTAAGTGAGTCTAATCATAGGTACAAGTATTCTCATGCATGTTAAAACTATAATACCACATTACCAAATTAAAATATACATATATTATCAATTCATATCTCATTAAAAAAATCTAAAAAGCTTGAAAATATTCATGTGATATAATGGTTAGTTTCTAATATTAGGTTCTAAACGCACTAATAGAAACATGAATCTAAAGTGATGCTGGTATCAAAAGAAAATTACACAAGGTCTGGTATGACAATACCTTGTTTCAATTTATACATGACCCAAATATACCCTTTTTGGGTACAAGTTGTTGTCAACAAGTTGTCATATTAAAAACAAAATTTGTATAGGATAAAGATTTAAGTTCAAAGGAATGTCTCTACTTGTTCGATCAGATGATCAATTGATTGAATCAGATATACTGAATAAAATGGCATTACCTTTTACTTAATTAGTGTGTCATCATTTTTGGACTCCATTTGAGGGGCAACGTCAGAAGGGGGGAAATGCAACACAACGTAACAGTTCTTCTGTTCCACCTTTCCTACAACACAAGCAAAACTGTAATATACAATTCACATCACTTTGGTGGATAACCCACCCTAGTTGTTATCTCCTCCATAAAATTTGTATACAAGGTAAATTTCCTCCACTCTTATACCATTCCCCTCCTCTATATGCCTCTATAACTTTGCCCTTCATTCCCCCAACACCCGTATTGGCATCGCACTTGATGGTCAATCTGGATTTCTGATTATTTGGGTTTTTGATTCATTGTTCCTAGATGACGTTTCCTATATTTTTGTATCTCTTTTTCCACTTTTGGCCCTTTGGCCCTTTTCCATTTGTTTCTAGATGAGAATCACCAACGTGAGTGTCTCACACACCAATACTAGTGGTACTCACATTGTGTTTAATTTGAGATGAATGAACATGAGGCTCACATCCTACATGCTCAAGTCCATATACTACATGATGACACTAAGTTGTATTTCAATAACATGGTATTTCTAATTTCTGTTTGACTTTGACTTGTTCAAACTTCAATACATCAAAAGGCAATACGTCTTTTTGGATGTTTCTTCCATAAAGTTGATTGCCACTTTAGAATGGTATGTATCGGGTGGTCTTTTTCTTACTGTAATGCTTCTAGCATTTAAGGCATCAAGTTAATCAAAATGAGTCCATTATGCTTAATGAACCATTTATCATTATCTAATAAATTAACAATTCCTTGAGGAGATAGATAGAAACTCAGCATATCTAATGGCATTTAGTAGCACCTTTTCCACAAGTTACAATATGTGATGATTGGAGTATATCAATGCCTAGATAATTTGTAGCCACAGGGACCATGGTACTACATACCTTTGTATCCCCTTTATCATCATGTGAGCCTTAATTTATAATGACTCTTCTATCATTCTTGGAATCCTTACTTTTTACCTTTACCCATTCGAAATAGCACATTCCACCTACCATCATTTCATGCATATATAAGAAAGGCCTTTTTTACTTTTCACAACAATGTGGAGGCATGCATGCATGAATGATTTCAAACTTCAATGTCTACTAGAATCCATATGATGCTTTTCCTTTAAAATTGTATGTGTTTCTCATTCAAAATACTATGTATTATTAAACAAATAAAGTATATGATCACATATCTTAAATCAATGTTGTTAAGAAACCCACATTTTTATGGATAGCAAAGTAAACTAGGTTTGGTATATATGTAATAATACAATCCATACATCTACACATTCCAATAGAATATATTAACCAGTCATGGTGAAATCTGGTTTTATTTAATTATATTGTTGGTACATACTTCCCAAGTGGTTTGGCAACACTATATGTTCAAGATAATTTGGTGAAACTGTCTTTAAATAACACTGTATATGTCCAATAATTTTGTTTTTAGATCCATAGGTTTTGCCATTCAGAAAGGACAGACAGTGCAATTTGTTGTCTGTGCTTCTACTAAGGCCTTTATGTAATTATTGGTTATTACTATTATATAAATGAAAAAGAAAATATACAAAATATTTTGTTTTGAGAAAGGATTAATAGTAGGCATGTTTTCTTCATGCATTTGTTATTACATTCACTATTGAAAATGGTATTATTCTATATTTATTAATTAAACATGGAAATAGAAAATGTATTCTCATCCAAACATAAAATCTTTTCTTGTTTGTATTTTTGGCATTTAGGATGCTTCTACAAATTCTACACTTCATATATGGTCAGTATAGAACCCAATTTCTCCTTGGTGAAATTATTTTTCTTACTAGTCATGGTGTTGGTCGACGTTGAATAGGACACAAAAACTTCTTATTTGGTTGTAATATTATCTAAGAGGTATGGTATGGCTAATAAAATAACTCTAGAATCTTTCACATCTTCAACTTTATCATCTTCTTCCATATTTTCTTTTGTGACTGATATTGTTGATTGTCTTTCATTGTGGTTTGATGTCTTGATTTCTCCTACATCATTCTACATTTGTAGTTGAATTAGGACTCCTTCTGAGGATTATGTTTCCTACCTCTCTTGATTCCTCCAGAAACATTGGATTAGAATGAAGTCATGCTCCTTACAAAGAGTTGTCTCAAACATATCATCACCAGATCACTTTTCAACTTCCCTTATCATAAATTTTTTTTTTCTGGTGGGGCAATCATATTGTGTTATACAAGATAGTCAATTCCACCTTTCATGGACAGACTAAAAATTTTGATATAACCTATCAATTCATTAGGAACATGGTATTCATGGGATATATTTGCATTTTGCATGTTTCCACTACAGATCTGGTATAAGATTTCCTTACCAAAGTTCTTCAAGATTTTGTAATGTGCTAGTTTAATAAAAAACTAGGGCTTACTCTTCCCACCTATGTGTTAAAGAGGAGTAATAATCTACCTATGCAGAATGAAATGTTAATCATGGATGTAGAAAAAATGTTAGTCTACTAACTATAGTTTAGTATTAACATTAGCTAACAATGTTGTTATTTACAGCTAAATTCCATAGAGTATATTGTCAAACCCATCAATCTTAAGTTTGCCTTTCCAATGTGTGTTGTCCATTACATAGTGTAGTGGTTCTTTTAAAAATCACCAAGGCCGATAGATGACATGCTAATGGATAATGAATGAATTTTACTAACATATAATGATGTTGGTAGGAGAAATCTTAAAAAACAACAATTTATACCCTTCATTTTGAAATAAATACATCTCTAGTAAATTCTACAAAATTTATTTATGCTTATATTATAGTTATTTTACACACTGACCATAGTAATCAAACAACACAGACTGTGGGTATTATGTGATGAAGTATATGATAGAGATCGTTGATGTGAGAGTTGGAAATATTTTCAAAAATGTAAGGTAATAATTATACTCTTTAGTTTGTTTAAACGTCTAAATGCATTGAATAATTGACAATATGTGATATATTTGACATATAATTGTACTATTACTTAAGTATATTGGTTCTTGCTTCAACCAAGAAGTGATCGATGAGGTCTGAAATGAGTGGGTAATGTGTTCTCTTGAACATACACCAGATTGTCTGATATGAGTAGGATATGTCTGTTCTTTAGCACATACCAATGTTTAAAATCTTTGTGGCTAATTTTTAGTTTGATTATAGAGCATTTACTCACTAGTTTGAATTATTGTGAAGATTCAATGAAAATTCTATTCAATTATGTCATTAGACCTATCCTAAAAAATTCTTTCCACAAACCTCTTTGTCTTTCTTTAATTTTTCTACAAATTATTCTAATGACATTACCAAGAATTGTAGTGTAATTCATGTCGTGTTTCTTAGATTGACATTGTTGGTTCAACTTGAGATATTTTGGATCAATTTTTTTACAAAACTTTGTTCTTATTCACCATCTTCATTTGCATTGTATGGAAAATTATTTTTGATCATCCTAGGTTATTCTTGACACTCAATCATAAAGAAATAAGGGATAATACAATGACCTTTAATTTTTCAACATATTTCATCCTTCCACGTGTTGAATTATTATAGGATAGAATGATTTGAGAGTCTTTAATGTGAGGTTTTCATACCATTAAGTATGGTTAAAGAATCTTATGGATTAGTCTAGGTTTTCTTCTAGTTTTAGCATTATCCTACATTTATCCCATCGTTAAAACCCAAGATTGATACATTAACTTTCTAGGTTTCTGGGAGGATTTGTTTAATAATTGAATCACAAGACTATTGTGTTCCTTTCAAACTACTTTGTTTACCCAAATCCACTTTTAAGAAAATATTTAACTTGGACTATGTTACATAATAAAATATATGTAAATAAAAATGTGTAAGGTTGAGTTTAGAATTTTTATAGGAAGATATAGCTAAAATTGAACTAATTTTGACACTATGGTGGTCAGAGAAAATTACAAGTTTATGTTGCATTAGGTATTGGTATAGAGTATCTTTCTTTAACTATGATTCCATTGTCATTAAATTATAGGTAAACTAACATGATATCCAAAAAAATTAATTATGTGTTATACTTTGACTATAATTTCATAGATCAAAATATAACTGTTAGTTTGATGAAAAACTTCCTATCAAAATCTATTATTACCCCTACTAAATTTCTCTTCTTTTTAGATTGTCTACGTGTTGATATCTTAATATATTCCTTGGGATTATTTCATTATCTTTAAGGTCGAATTTTATGTTTCTTTCCAATAATACCCTTATTGAACTCTAAACACATATCAGCTCACTTTAATTCTTTTTTATTAATAATATGAAATACATTATTATTCAATCTAATATTTAGTTCAAAGATGATGTAATTTGTTTCATTGTTAGAAATATATTATTTACTTAATATAAAACATGGCTTTTGTACATGTAAACTCTAACTTGGTTTTTTTAGTAAACCCCAATCTTAAACTTTTAAAAATAATATACATATTAAATTAAAAAAATATAATATAACTTTTAACTTTCTTTCCATATTTTATTTTCTTATTTTATGATAAAAATGCATTCATCTCAACAATTTCATGATGTGCTATTTTATATTTTTTATTAATTGATTCTTTTAAATATGTTATCTCAACTAAACAAGGCTTCTTGTTTCTCCTTGTTGTTCCTACATTTAAAATTTTACAAATTACAATGTAGTGGGATCTGGTACAACAGTTCTTGGGAAAGTAGTGGGGTTGTTCTTAGAATCCATTATTATAAGTATGTTTATTCTAAGGCAATAATAGGATATCAGTCTTATTCAATATATGTCACATAATCTTTCCATTATGAAAAATTAAAAGTTATCTAAAACATGATGATCAAATATTTTTCACTAAGTTAGTCTACATTTAGAACCATACCTCGTAAAGCTGCATTCAAGTTAGATTAAATAACCATCAATTATGAACTAAATATATACAACATTTATATCAACATGATGTTTCATTAACTCTATCCAATATCTGTATGAATTCATGTCATTCATGAATATATTAAATGATAGGGAACTATGATGAACTGACTTTTTGCACTATTCTTGTTGAATTACTTCTTTTTCCTCAATAATTTCAACTCTCAACCTCACATCATTTTTTTCTTGATTACTAGATCAATTGTGACACTCACTATGAGATTATAATGTTCAATTCAAATAATATGTGCCTTGTGACATTAGAACATAGATAAATCTATCATGTTAACCAAGTACATTAAATAAGTGATCTATGTGATATGGCCCTCTAACTTTTTCACTGCATGAAAAATATGTATATGGAGCAATGCTCAAACATTCATAAACTTTAAAGCTTGAATTTGACAGATAAAAAAATAAAGAAATACCAAATAATACCCCTTATTATCTAACATTTTCCTACTCTGAAACCTATTTGTCCCCTAAGTCAGATCCTAGTAAGATGTACCCACACAGTCGTCTTTTGTACCAAATTGTTGTTCACAAGATAACGCACAATGGTGCTAGTTTGTTTGAACTTTAAAACTCCCTCTCCTCCATTCCTCCAAGTCAAAATTGGTTCGTCAGATCTGCCGTCTTCACCTTTACATAACATATCCTAACAACCCCATACATGATCTCTACATTTAAAACATCCAATTATCCCCACAGTCTAGGCACAAAACTCTTGCAGTACAAAACCCTTCACCAAGAAACCCCTATTTATACCCCTGAAAACCTTCACTTCTCTTTTTAATCACAAACTCAAGTATAAATTTCACCAAGATCACCCTTGCATTCTCCACCCAATTCTATTTCTAATTATCTCTATCAGAGCACCCTTCTCTCACCTCCTACCCCATCATATGCTTATGGAATTCCAACAGAGCCTCCCTAACCATCACGAGGAGGATTCATTGCTTGGAGTTCTCCCCCAAAAAATGATGCCCTTGCACCTCTTTCCTACTCACTGATGAACATCACCAGGATTAATAGGAGGAAGATGAAGCCTGAGGACAACTCCAACAAGGGTTGTGGAACTCTCTTGATCTCCAACTACACCTTGTTTCTTGTAATACCTCAAACCCAAACTCTTTTCTTCATCACACAACTAACCATCATTGAATTTTGTTTCTAGAATAGCATCATGCCAATAGTGTCTTGGTGACTTTACAATGCCATTCATAGTCAACATTTTAACTCTCTCTTGTGTTTGCATTTCCCAAATTCTTTCACCTCTTCACACCTCTACCGCCATGATGTGATCCACATTTTGATCAAACAATCTGGGGTGATTTTTATCCATACACCATAAGATTATCACACCCTTGATTGTAATAGTGGGTTTACTATCATTCTTGCATCTTCATCGCATCCTCTGAGCTAGAGCCTGGATCACAGATTAATGAAAGGATTTGTAAAGTGAGATCTCTCCCATAATCCATGAAGCTAGTATGGAAAATTCACTAACCATTTTGAAACTATTTCCTATTTTGCCTAGACTTTTTCCTATTGGTCAAATTGTAAATAGGTAATATATATCTCATATGTCCAAAAAAATGCAAAAATATCAGTATGCTCAATGAATCCTCCAGAATAATATGGACCCATCTTATGTTTGGTTCCAGTAAATTTATATGATGAATTATTTATCTATTATATCATAATTAGGGTTTCCTTAATCATCTCAAAGCATGATCACATTGGAAAACCTTATAATGTGATATATATTTATACCATCCACTATGTTGGACATAATCGCTTTTTGATGACCTAGTTATTTGATAAAGATGGTATAGAATGATGCAAATGTTTTTTATCCATTAAGGATTTCATTCATAATAGTGACCTAGGTATAGATCATGCATTTGCTATGAAAATACCCAATATTGAAATCAATCTTGAAATATCAAATCATTGCTAGTGTATAGATAAATGATCGCCACTAAGGCCTAGTTAGAAATTATGCACTCCACTCTTAAATAATGAAAAAATAATGTTTAATATCACAATATTGAACCTTGATCTATATGTTGTTCATGTAGGATCTGATCTGAATCCATGATTAGATCATTTACTCTAGAAAACAATCCAGAAAGGTATGCAATACATTTTCTCTTTGAATAAACTAGTGGCACTGAAGATACTTGTATGTATACTTAAAAATATACTTGGTTGTGCATTTTTTTGAGCTACCATGTTCCACACTGGTTACTCTTTTGAAATTCATAATTGTATATTTCCAAAGAACCAGAAACATAATGATAAAGCCCATTATGATTTCATAATTAATTATGATGTTGATATTGGGTGAAGGTGACGTCCTCATGTCAGATTGATTGAGCTTGTACAAAATGATGGCCTCCTCCTTTGAATGGAGAGATGGATATAGGTGACCTCCCTCATCTTTTTTTGGTAATGTGAGACATATCAATTGTTGATATCATCATAATATGAAAACTCATAATAAATATGTTGTTGAATACTTGTTATTTATTATGAATATAAGTCATTAAAAGTATACTATTATGTTATTAAACTATTTTAGATTTTTATATGTGTGTACCAATGCATCACATTGATTATGTCTTAATTTTAATGAATTTAGGTCATGCAAGACACTAAAGATCACGTACCTATTCATGTGATGTTTCATTCGTTATATGTAGGAACAAAGAATGTTTCATCATATCTAAAAATCACATGGGATATTATGTAAATGTGATGTAGTATTTAGTTTATGAGTTTTTCATCTTGATATTTACTCTTTCCTTGTTGCCTCGGATAAAGTTGTGTAAACTATAGTTCAATTTTAAATAAAGTAGAATGTCATTTGTTTTATGCATATGATTGTTTGTGTGATTTATGGGTCACTTTGAAACACTCTAATCAACTTACCACCGCTCACTTGAATAGTGGGACTCACATTAAGGTAACAAGTGACCAGTGACAGTTGGTATTAGAGCAATATCATACTTTGTTATGCATTGATTAGTTAATATTCCCAATCTCTTGAACAATGGAAACCCTAAATTTCACTATGTGAAACTAAGGTGTTAAGACAATGATAACAAGGGATTTTAGTAGTATTATCTCCTATATGTCTAGCTACAATGGTTGAGATTCCCCACTATATCTGGCCTTATTGGATCCAAAAATTAATTGAAGTAATTTCCTTTAACCCTTGATAGTCTTCTTGAGTCACTTGCATCGCACATTATCTCGAAAGTGATCTCCGACTCTGGGCTTGCAAGGTTGGTGTTATTGTTAGAGCCTAAGCCACATATTATAAAGAAGTGGCGTAACTTATCATATTCTCTCTCCATTTAGGGTGTTTTTACTTTATTTGTATTTGTATCTATAATGGATATCCTAAGGATGTGGGAAAACTAATGTGTAAACTAATTCATAAAAATGGGAAACAATTGTAATATTTCCACGATTTAAATATTTTCGACTTGAAATGCAATATGAGAAATTGATATAAATTAAATCTTTGTAGATGGCCCCAAAAATGAGAAATAGTAAGGATGGAGTAGGATCTTATGGAACCAATGATAAGGATAAGGAAAGAGGCCTAGGGGGGATGCGGAAGAGGTCCATTTTTCCAATAAGTTCATTAATGTGGGTAATTTAAAAGAAAAAAAGAAAGAAAGTTCCTATGGATGTCGTGCATAACATGGCTCTCTACAACATTACTAGTACCTACAAATAACCCAAAACTATCACCATCTAGGATTTTGTAAAACTTAGTTCAGAAGCTTTCTATGGGGAGGATGCAGTTCATGTCTGACATAAAGACGATGTAGATCTAGTGTCAATGGAGAACACCTTTATGGTATTGAGGTGCATTGAATAGGATAAAGTGCCTTTAGTTCCCTACTAGATGAAACACAAGACTAAGTTGTGGTGCATGGAAAAAAATATTCATTCACAACAGGTCATCCCTATAAACTATGAGGCCGTCAAACCCATTTTTACAAACTAATTCCTACCTACTTCTGAGAGGAATGAGAAACATAAAAAAGTCCGTACCCTTTCCCAAGGTACCAACTCCATAGATATGTATAGTTGATAGTATTGTCTCCTATAGCATCATGTCACTAAACTCACTGAAGAGATGATAATAGATTATTAGATAGATGGGATCCTTTAAACCATTATGGCCTTTGTTTCCTCAAATAAACCTACAGACTTTCAGGATGCCTATGATCATGCCTTCTTCATGGAAAGAACATTAGGGGATGGGGTAGGGAAAGGCACCTACCCTAGCCTACCTAAGGCCAACTAATGTTGTTCCTAGAAAGCCTGACTAGAGAGGTAAACCCCAATATAAACAATGTTAATATGCATAGAAAATGACACAAACATCCTAGAAATCCTCTAACATAAAAAAATCCAAGGACAAAACTAGAATTACAACTCAAACCCTACTTAGAATTAGAATATAGGCTTGAATAGAGGGCGATATCAGAAACCCAACGTTCCTTAGAGCCGCAACTATGGTAATTATGTTGGATAGTAGAAGTACCCAACATCACTTTTCCACTTTTGTAAATCGAAGAAACATTTTAGAGACAATTGCCCCCTTCCTCCCCAAATATTGTACAAATAGTACGAACATAGGATGACCCATGTCTTATGTTGAATGTGGATGTTACAACCCCAACTTTAGGGTTCGTTTGGTGGGAAATGAGATTTCTCATATTAAATATATTTGAACAAATAAAGATATAATTTTGTTTTGAATAAATGGATTTTGTTTACAATAGACTTGATGATTTTTTTGTGGGCTTTGTTGGCTATTGGGCCCAATAACAAGGAAGAGACAAAAAGAACTCCATTATTAATAAGAAATGGAGAAAATAAAAATGTAGAAACCTCTCGAAGTTAGAAATATATAATCCAAAGGTGGATTTCGTGCCTCTTGGGTTCCTTCGGTTCCAAGGAGTCCAAAGTTGCAAAAAGAATGCAATAAGAAAAGAAAAGATCAATTAAATATTTCTTTATTAAGAAAGAAATTGAAAACAATGATAAAATGTGGAAAATAAGAGAGAAGGGGTATAATTGAATTATCCTTGGTGGATTTTCGTATCCAAAGGATTCCTAAAGTTAAAAGGAATGCCAATAAGGAAAATGAAAAAGATAGAAAAAGAGAAATCCCCAAAAAGAGATATTTTAATAAGAAATAAAAAAGATAATGTGAAATTATGATTATTGATGCATCTAGAAGGATAATAAGTATCCTTATGAAGGAATGTCGATATCTTGGAGTTTCTTGGGGTCCAAGGAGCCCCAATGAAGAAAGAGGAAAGAGAAAATACCAATAATGTCAAATAAGAAGATAATATGATGCATAATGAATGATTTTGGGGGCATTGTTAAAAAGGAAGTATTTTGTTTTAAAAGAAAATAAAATTTGTGCCAATGGATTAAAAAGCAAGAATAAAGAGAATAAGTGATAGGAATTTCGAGTTCCTAATTATCCAAGAAATATCAAAGGGTTAGTGAGGAGAGAGAAATCTTGCTTTTTCATGAAGGAATCGTATTCCTAGTAGGAAAGACCTTATTGCTTCGTGAGCAAGCTTCGTAGGGCATTGTTACCCTCATCTATAAAAGGAGAGAGAGCCCTGGGCCGAGTCTAGGAGAGAGATCCCACGTACCATCCTTTATTCTTCTTCTTCTTCTTCTTGTTTTTGGCATATAAACCCTAATCAAGAGGGTAGTCCAACCCCCGGGACACGAGGAGCCATGGGATGGAGTTTGATGGAACCACGATGCTTCAACGACACCATGAGGAGCACGACCATCTTGCCCACGCTCTGAAGCTTGCACAGCAGCCAGTGTATGCTTGCAGGTCGGCCTGAGTTGCGAAGCCAAGTGGGCCCGAAACAACCTCTCAACCTGCGACCTAGGGACACCCCCCTGTGCACAGAGGCACAACAGAGGTAGGGGAAGTCTCCCTGGCACCCGTCGAGGTCAGGTTTGGGGTAGGGGAGCCACACCAACCAAGGTTGCAGTGGTCTGGTTAGGTCGTCGCAAGGTTGAAGGTGACCAAAGCACGTTGGACCGATTTTCCCTCTGTGGGCTGAAGAACCAACTCACTTAACCAAGGGCAAAGACGACTTTGCATTATGTTTTCAAATTAACAACGTTGCATGGAGCAGGGACACGTGGCGCTTGTTGATTGGACTAAATAGGTAATCCTTGTAAAATTCATAACTAATTAACAGTAGCTCGGATGGATGCACATTATATATGAATTTTGATCAAAAAAACTCAAGGAATGTAATAAAAATATATTTGAAGGTTAATTCCTCTTGTAATTCGAAAAGTAGTGTAACTTATCAACTTTAATGCTTCAATGATGAAGAAACCCTATTTTTGAAATGATTAATGTGTTTAGTAGGGTTTAATGGATGATTAAAGTTTATATTAGCCTAGTAATCATGAGAAGATACATTGAGAACAAAAAGGATGAACTTTGCACGTAATTGGTTTAGTTTAGAAATTCATGTGCTTAAAAATGCTTTAATGGGCCTTGAAACCCTAATAATGGTAATTATGACTCTTAATAGTTTTAGTTGTTCAAAATCATGATTAAAGTCGAAATATGATAATTCTAAGCTATTTTGAGTATAAAATTTTCTAATTGCGGATAAATCCCCTTAATATAGTAATTAGGGTTTTCTGATTGATAAATGTAGAATTAATGACAAATAGAGTTCATATGTGAGTTAGACCATAATAAACTATGAATTGATGATAAATGAGCATAATGATCTTGTCATAGATTAAAAGTATAAAAATGGTAGCTTTAATGTAAAAAAGGCTTAATGGACTTAATTGACGGTTAATTATGCTTTTTCTGATATCAGGGTTATATGTTGTTAAACGATAACCTATCTTTTGTGAAGAATAGATGAGATAATTAGGTTTAAAATAGTAAAAGATGAAGGGAAACCCTAATTGCAATGAAAACCCCAAAAGTGGGCTAGAAACCCTAGGAAGCGAGCTAGGTTTAATAGATCTTGATGACATGTGTAATAAAAGGGAATTGCATGATTATTTCAGGATCTTGTTCTGTGCGCTTGCTTTCTTGGATTTCTTACTTGTAGGGATTATTTTGTCTCAAATTAGCATGACAGGTATGTGGTTACACTTATGAATAATCACTTTAGATTCACAATGATTTCTGAACGTTTTTATCGGTTACTTGGAAATAACTGTTGGATGCCTTTTATTTCATGCAAATATAGAGTGACTATGACTATCACTATAAATGAGTATATAACTGGCTTAGATCTGGATCCTCCTCTATGGCTTTGCAAATGCTAAAAAGGGTCATCTAGAGTAAGGTCTAGGCTATCATGAGTTAGAAATTGGGCTACCCACGTGTAGTGCCATGAGACTCTATAGCACACCATGAGTTAAGGAGTGGGCTACCTACGGGTAGTACCATGTGACTCAACCCTAGAAACAGATTCACCGGATAGGTAGAATCATGAGGGGTTTAATGGGGATCTACAAAAAGGAAGGTAGCATCTAGGTCCACTGTAGGGACATCGCAGAGGATAGGTTATGTATGGATCATGCAGTTATATTTAAAACATAAAATTGGTTCTTAAACTGTAATTGACTACAATATGTTGTTATTAATTGCACGATTATTGTTTTCCCCCACATACCAACTTTACGCTGACCAACATTTTGTTTGTCGGCGTTTTAGGTACAAAGCCAAAAGGACAAACAGTAAATCATCATATTGTGAAATACATGAATTCAAATACAAGGAGGATTAGTTAGAGTAGAATTCATATGTGGATAGAAGTTTAGAGATCCAAGTTTTCAAAAGGTATGTAGAAATTTTATTTTATCACAGCTTTTCAATTTAGTTTAGTAGAATTTTATAATTGTTATTGATTATTTGTCGAACCTTTGATCTAGAAATTGGGTTAATGACTCTGACCTCTTGGTCTCCCTTAATTTGGGGTTATTGGGAGGTGGGGCCGTTACATTTGGTATTAGAGCATGGATTCCTCATTTAATATGTAATAATTATTATATTTTACAAACTCTGTAGAACCCGAGTTATTAGAGGAATTTCTGATGGACAGAGGTGTCTAGAAAAGGATCACGCCCGGGGGCTGGCAAGATTTTCCTCCGCACCACTAGTCGAAATACAAGGACTCCCAGATCTGTGTGACTGCCTGGCCAAAGTCTCAGGATTTGACTCGAAATAAGATACCTTTAGGACTCTCCCATCTTGTTCAACCCTTCTCAACTCAAATGCTGTTAAGGATTATAAGGATTAGGGTTTTCTCTCTTTTCCTCACCCTCTTGAGGTATGGGTAAGGTTGACAAGGTTTAAGGAATCCTCCACCAAATTAATAAAAGGCATGTAAATAAGATGTTATGGACATAAGATTAATAGATTAAGTGTAAAAGAATAGATACATGCTTAGGTCGTATGACATAAGTTGTCATTCCCTCAGGAGAAACTTGAGGCGAGACCTTCTTGTCATGAGGATAAGTAAAGAGAGTTAGTCTTGGAGGTAGAGAACTCCATTTCAAGTAGAGACCTGACACATCCTCTGGATGATGTTAACCCTAACCCTAAGTGTTTGTTAGAGAGAGATGACATGATGAGTTAGATGTCATGATAGACCAGGCGTGAGGGTGGACATGCTTTTGAATGCCCATATGAGCCATGAGAGGCTGGACGACCTAGTACCTTTGGTGACCCAACCTTAGGAAGGGTCGTGCATGTTAGAGTGAAGGATAACTCCTTCAATGTTGAGGTTAGATAAGAACCTATAGAAACCCTATGGGCTTATGCAAGTAGGGCATTGAATGCACCCAGAATATGACAGCAGTGTGAGAAGTATGTCCAAACCCTGGCCAAGGGAGTATGTTGGATAGATGATGAGATAAGCATAATGAGTTGTGGATAACCTTGAGCAAACATAAGTTGAAACTAGGCTTCACCCACGTAGAGGTATGCTTGTGAGCTTGATCCATCTTCATGAGAGAGGACCTTTTAAGGATGGTTGTGGAGTTAGTTCTAGAGAGAGAGAGCAAGACTCAAGCAAGAAGGTGGGAAGCCTAGACTCTGAGATATAAGGAAAAGTGGGGAGTTGAGGATGATGCAAACTAAGTGGATGTTTGTGGTTGAATCATTCTTGATCCCTGGAGGCTGATGACATCCTGGTTGCCATGAGAGGAACCAAACCCTAGAGAGAGGATGAGTATGCTGGTACCTCTGTATCTATGGTATAGATGGGGAAGATGAGTTCCTTAAACCATGAGGAGGTTTAGTAATAGGTTTGTAAGGATTATACCTTGTTGGTTGTCCTTGAGGAGGCCTCTACTCTGAAGTTTTGCTCGAGTAGGAGGATGACAATAAGTGCATGTTGTACCTTGTACATGCTTGGTTCGTGGTTAAGAGGTTGAGCATGCAGTTGGACACCTAAAAAGTGAGCCTAGGCCTAAGAGGGGAAGTGGTGTACCTGATTCTCATGAAGAGATTTGAGTTTCTATAGATTCAAACATGGTACTCCTCATGGTTAGAGGAGAGGGAACCCCTTAAGTTTAAGGTATGTTTGACGAACCCCCAAAGGTAAGTGATGACATGGGAAGGTATGATCGTGATCTAGTGTTGAGGATGAGAACAAGTATGACCTAGCATGGTTTAGTAGGTGGTCTGATTGTGCCTTAGTGGCTGCTGAGTTAAGCATGCTCATGTGAATATAAACCCTAAGGATGTTTGTGATCTTGTTGTCAAGAGTTGTAGTTTCCTCCCATCCTAGGAGAGGAACCATTTGGTAGGGTGTGTACCAGTTTGTGGGTTTTTTGGAAACCTAAAGAGGTCACATAAGATTGTGAGAAGCTAAGTGAAAAGTACATGGTATGAGAATGAACTTGTAGACCCATAGATAACCATCTCTAAGTGCATGTGGATGTGTTACCATGGAGGTTACTGGTATGGGGCCTGACCATGGTAGGCAGGTTGCCATGACCCCTATGAAAGGATGGAAGTCAGCCATGAATGCAGAGAGAGAGAGAGATGATGAAGGCTTGGGTAAGGTTCTAAGTTGAGCATGTACTATGATAGAATCCCAAGTCTATCCTAGGGTCAAGTAAGGATAAAACTGATGGAAGTAGGAGTTGCCTAATTCCCTAGTTGCATATGACCATAGGGTCGGGAGGTAACAACTATCATTGTCCGAGGGCCATGAGTTAGGAGATTGATCACCTTCATGAACTCATAGGACCAAAAGGGAAGATGAGTAGGGCACTCTCTAGATGCATGAGGGAAGAGGGATGACCCCAAAAGTGCCGACACCCTATAGACCTAGAGGAGATGACCAAGAAATGTGTGTGGACATAAGTAAGTTCGGGACTAGTTTTCCCATGGAAGTAACTTTGATATCGAGAATGATGTTGAGACATGAGATGCGCGTTTCAACTAAGATTTAAAGGTGTACTGGCGGGGTGGGATGTACCATCTCTACTCTTGGAACAGGAAGAACTCTGTATTTGGACTGTAGCCAAATGCTTATTTCCTCTTGTTATGGGAGTGAGAGATAAGACAATACACATGCCATACACCAAGGATAAAAGGTGATGTGAGTTGGAACGTTGCCATGAGGTAGCAGGACAGAGATGATAACATACCCTGGTGGAGTGAATGATACATGGATGGTTTACAAGGTAGTCATCTTATGAGGATGTTTTTATCATGAGATATGACTCATACAAGGTTGAGTACGAAACCCTAGGAAATAAGCTCAGAGTCTTCTTGATGAAGATAGACTTGGAGTTGAGATGAGATAATAAGTGGAGTATCTATAGGTGTATGTCTTCAACATTACCTAACACCTAAGGATGAGAAGTGGTAATGGATGCTCTGGATGAGATGTAGCTACCTACTTTAGCTAGAGACTATAAGAGGTTGTTAGGTTAACCCTAAGGTGAAAAAGAGATAAGTTTGGCTAACATCCATATGTAACAATATTGGTTGATCAAGTTAATGGTTGTTTGGTTAGCCAACTTAGGCCTTGATGTAATGAAAGGAAGGTTGTAAACCTCAAAAGAAAATGATGAAACCCTGATAAGAGTGGTTTAGGGTTTCTAAGGAATCAATTTTGGGGAAACATGACATACATGAGATCATGATTTAAGATTACCATATACTATAGTACTACCAAGATAATAAGTGACAATAGTACTTTGGATGCTTAAGATGAAGTTGCATGGGGTATTTTGCCATGCAAGTCAGGAGGTGAAGGATGAACAGCAGTAACCCAGTGTATCGATGTAGAGGATAAAAGAGTTCCTAAGAGGGAATGGGAGTTCATCACTATGGATGTTGTGGTAAGTCTCCCCTAGACCAAGGTCAAGATGCAATATGGGTTATGGTAGATCGCCTTACCTAGATGACATGAGAAAGAAAGAGTACTGTCAAGATACAGATCCAGTTGAACTTCATATGAGAGAGACGGTTCAACTACACCATGATGCGAGTTCAAAAGTTCTTGAGTATAACCTAAAGATACGCTTCCATAAGGTGGAAGTAGATACATGAAGAACTTGATGTTAGTATAGTTTATCAACTCTAACTAATGGTTAGTACGATCCATACTAGAGGGTCTGATGAGAGCATGTGTGCTCATTCACGGTGATACATAGAGATAGTTTTTGCCCTTTGCAAGATGTGATGATAACCACCATAGCCAGTATCAGGTGTAAGGAAGCTCTATAGGAGAGGTTGTGTCGGTCACCACTTCATTAAGATGATGTTGGTGAAGGGACCTCACGAAGGTCAAGAAAGGAGAACAATGTGTGCAGATGAAGTCGCTTTGATCATGCAATGGCTGAAAGGAGCCCAGAGACGACATGAGTTGTAAGCTGATGCAAGGTAGACTGACATGCAGTTCACTGTGGACGAATATGTGACATGAAAATCCGACCCCTCTAAGTTATAGCTAAGAGAGATGAGTTCCCGATGCATGGGTTCTTTTGACATGGTTTGGTGGAGAAGGTTAAGTTTGCCCTTACCCCTCAGGATAATGTGATGTGTGATGAGTTTCATGTGTCCAATTTAGAGCACTATGTGAGGTACCTGGACCATGTGCGAAGAAATGAACCTAGTGAGCCCCAAGGGAGGCTGAAATGACTAGAGTCACCTATGAGGTTTATAGATGCCAAGGTGAAAGAACTCAGAGAAAAGAATATGTGATGATAAAGGTTCTTTGGAAGCACCATGGATAGGGTAAAGCCAAATAGGGGCCAATGATGGACATGGAAAAGTCTTATCCTGAATTGTTTGTTTGCTTGATGGAGTTGTGAGGACAAAATTCCTATAAGAGGGGAAGGATGTTACAACCCTAACTTTTGGATTCATTTGGTGGGAAATATGATTTCTCATATTAAAGATATTTGAACAAATAAAGATATAATTTGTTTTGAATAAATGGATTTCGTTTACAATAGCCTTGATGATTATTTTGTGGGCTTTATTGGCTATTGGGCCCAATAACAAGGAAGAGACAAAAGGAACTCCATTATTAATAAGAAATGGAGAAAATAAAAATGTAGAAACCTCTCAGAGGCAGAAATATATAATCCAAAGGTGGATTTCGTGCCTCTTGGGTTCCAAGGAGTCTAAAGATGCAAAAATAAAGCAATAAGAAAAGAAAAGATCAATTAAATATTTCTTTATTAAGAAAGAAATTGAAAACAATGATAAAATGTGGAAAACAAGAGAGAAGAGGTATAATTGAATTATCGTTGGTGGATTTTCGTATCCAAAGGATTCCTAAAGTTAAAATGAATGCCAATGAGGAAAATAAAAAAGATAGAAAAAGAGAAATCCTCAAAAAGAGATATTTTAATAAGAAATAAATAAGATAATGTGAAATAATGAATATTGATGCATTTAGAAGGATAATAAGTATCCTTATGAAGGAATGTCGAAATCTTGGAGTTTCTTGGGGTCCAAGGAGCCCCAATGAAGAAAGAGGAAAGAGAAAATACCAATAATGTCAAATAAGAAGATAATATGATGCATAATGAATGATTTTGGGGGAATTGTTAAAAAGGAAGTATTTTCTTTTAAAATAAAATAGAAATTCGTGCCAATGGATTAAAAAGCAAGAATAAAGAGAATAAGTGAGAGGATTTTTGAGTTCCTAATTATCCAAGAAATATCAAAGAGTTAGTGAGGAGAGAGAAAGCTTGCTTTTTCATGAAGGAATCAGATTCCTAGTAGGAAAGAACCTTATTTCTTCGTCAGCAAGCTTCGTAGGGCGTTGTTACCCTCATCTATAAAAGGAGAGAGATCCCTGGGCCGAGTCTAGGAGAGAGATCCCACGTAGCCTCCTTTCTTCTTCTTCTTCTTCTTCTTCTTCTTGTTTTTGGCATATAAACCCTAATCAAGAGGGTAGTCCAACCCTTGGGACATGAGGATGCATGGGATGGAGTTTGATGGAACCACAATTCTTCCATGACACCACGAGGAGCACGACCATCTTCCCCGTGCTCTAAAGCTTGCACATCAGCCAGTGTATGGCTATAGGTCGGCCTGGGTTGCGGAGCCAAGTGGGCTCGATATAGCCGCTCAGCCCACGACCTATGGACACCCCCCTGTGCGTAGAGGCACAACGGAGGCAGGGGAAGTCTCCCTAGCAGTCGTCGAGGTCAGGGTTGGGGTAGGGGAGCCGCATCAACCAAGGCTGCGGCGGTTTGGTTAGGTCGTCGCGAGGTTGAAGGTGACCAAAGCGCGTTGGACCAATTTGCCCTCCGCGGGATGAAGAACCTACTCACTTAACCAAGGGCAAAGATGACTTTGCATTATGTTTTCAAATTAACAACGTTGGATGGAGCAGGGACACATGGTGCTTGTTGATTGGTCTAAATAGGTAATCTTTGCAAAATTAATTACTAATTAACGATAGATCGGGTGGATACGCATTATATATGAATTTTGATAAGGAGAACTCAAGGAATTCAATAAAAATATATTTGAAGGCTAATTCCTCTTGTAATTTGAAAAGTAGTGTAACTTATCAACTTTAATGCTTTAATGATTAAGAAACCCTATTTTTGAAATGATTAATGTGTTTAGTAGGGTTTAATGGATGATTAAAGTTGATATTAGCCTGTTAATCATGAGAAGATACATTGAGAACAAAAGGGATGAACTTTGCATGTAATTGGTTTAGTTTAGAAATCCATGTGCTTAAAAATGCTTTAGTGGGACTTGAAACCCTAATAATGGTAATTATGACTCTTAATAGCTTTAATTGTTCAAAATCATGATTAAAGTCAAAATATGATAATTCTAAGCTATTTTGAGTATAAAAGTTTCTAATTGCGGATAAATCCCCTTAATATAGTAATTAGGGTTTTTTGATGGATAAAGGTAGAATTAATGACAAATAGAGTTCATATGTGAGTTAGACCATAATAAACTATGAATTTATGGTAAATGAGCATAATGATCTTATCATAGATTAAAAGGATAAAAATGGTAGCTTTAATGTAAAAGAGGCTTAATGGACTTAATTGACGGTTAATTATGCTTTTTCTGATATCAGGGTTATATGTTATTAAAAGATAACCTTAGTATCTTTTGTGAAGAATAGATGAGATAATCAGGGTTTATGAGTAATTAGGGTTTAAAATAGTAAAAGATGAAGGGAAACCCTAACTGCAATGAAAACCCTAAAAGTGGGCTAGAAACCCTAGGAAGTGAGCTAGGTTTAATAGATCTTGATTACATGTGTAATAAAGGGAATTGCACGATTATTTTAGGATCTTGTTATGTGTGCTTGCTTGCTTGGATTTCTTACTTGCATGGATTATTCTGTCTCAAATCATCCTGACAGGTATGTGGTTACGCTTATGAATAATCGCTTTAGATTCACGGTGATTTCCGAATGTTTTTATTGGTTGCTTAGAAATAACTATTGGATGCCTTTTATTTCATGCAACTATAGAGTGACTATGACTATCACTATAAATGAGTATATAACTGGCTTAGATCTGGATCCTCCTCTATGGCTTTGCAAATGCTAAAAAGGGTAACCTAGAGTAAGGTCTAGGCTATCATGAGTTAGAAATTGGGCTACCCACGTGTAGTGCCATGAGACTCTATAGCACACCATGAGTTAAGGAGTGGGCTACCTACGTGTAGTGCCATGTGAATCAACCCTAGAAACTGATTCACCGGATAGGTAGGATCATGAGGGGTTTAATGGTTGATCTACCATAAGGAAGGTAGCATCCAGGTCCACTACAGGGACAACGTAGAGGATAGGTTATGTATGGATCGCGTAGTTATATTTAAAACATAAAATTGGTTGTTAAACTATAATTGACTGCAATATGTTGTTATTAATTGCATGATTATTGTTTTCCCCCACATACCAACTTTACACCGACCGACGTTTTGTTTATCAGTGTTTTAGGTACAAAGCCAAAAGGACAAATAGTAAATCGTCATATTGTGAAATACATGAATTAAAATACAAGGAGGATTAGTTAGAGTAGAATTCATATGTGGATAAAAGTTTAGAGATCCAAGTTTTCAAAAGGTATGTAGAAATTTTAGTTTATCACAACTTAGTAAAATTTGATAATTATTATTGATTATTTGTCGAACCTTTGATCTGGAAATTGGGTTAACGGCTTTGACCTCTTGATCTACCTTAATTGGGGGTTACTGGGAGGCGGGGTCGTGACAGTGGATGAGGAAAATGCCAATGAGAATAAGATTATGGAAGGTATATTTAAAATTTGACAATATTACCATAAGCACTTTATTTTACTTAATTTGTGAAAACACCTTACATTAGATATATGTATATACATAAGTATGATGCTACTCTATGATCATTCTATTGACACTCCATTTGACTTTGGGTCAACACACCCATTCATATATACAAGTGTAGAATCTATGCTTAATCTGGAGATACTGGATTTAGGGTATATACTTGATGTAACTAGCCCTAGTGAGAGAATGAAAAGCACCTACTATGTTTTTGAATACATCCTTCTATCCTATGTTTTTCATTAATGGAAGTCAGATTTGATACTCATATACATAAAAAATAGTGAACTTATTATGGGATGAATTAGATACATAAAAACATGATGTAATTGATTGTCATGCCAAGAAATTTATCATGTCTATACCCAATCATCCTATATCAATAATTCCTAGAAGAAAATATTCATACCAAAATATTGTCATTTTTGGATTAAATCCTATAGGAGGATCTCCTGGGCTTCCACCTTACTATGATATTGAACCCTATATTGAATTAGCATCGGGTACCAAACCTAATTCTCAAGAACTCCATAAAATGGTTCTTGTTGAATTGACAAAACTGATAAAGCACTTTTAGGAAATTCTAGACAAAGGTTTCATCCACCCTAGCAATGTTCGGGAAATCGGTCCTCACAACCGCATATACTCCCACTTATGCCTATTCGGTCACCCTACTGCACCGTATATTGCTAATCAGTCCACTAAGTGGTCACCCTACAACACCATATATTGCTAATCAGTCCACTAAGCGGTCATGGGCTGCATATACTCTCGCTTGGCCGATTAAACTCCGCTTTTTGAAAATCCCACAACTAATTTCCATCTGTTTCATACGTACAAGCATACATATACACTCATTCCAATATATATTAAATTTTAAATATATAGTCATTCATTTATATGTATACATTGTAATACATAGAATAATTTCCACCCATTTGTACAATTATACAAATATCTTTTGACACATTCATATGTATATATACATTGTAATATACCTACATATACAAACACATTTGTACATGTGTACATGTGTTTTGATTTACTCGCATTTATACACACTCTTAACACATATTTTTACATTGATATACATATATTTCAAAATTTGTACATCCATTACAAAAACATTCGATAGATAGACATGTATACATATATAAGTATGTCATACATGTATACTAATACGTTTAGATGTAAATACAAATAACTGCCTGATATATATATGTATATTTTTATTTATGTTTTCAATATATTATTTTATATATAATTAGTTTAATGAAAAAAATCCAAAACCGCATATACTCCCGTATATACTCCCGCATACCGCATAAACTCTATGCGGTACCCCCTCCGCCCGTACACCGCATACCACTTTCCTGAACAATGCACCCTAGTACATCCCCTTGGGGAGAACCCATTCACTTTGTCAAGACAAAGGATGGATCTTTTCAAAAATTTGTTGGTTATTGTTTGATAAACCAAGCTACCATGAAACCGATATATTTCCCCATAATTGATGAACTTTTGATCAGATTCATTTTTCTCACATCTCCTCAGAAATTGATCTCCATTCTAATTACCACCATCTCAAGGTTAAGGAAAAATACATCCCAAAAACCACCTTTTGATCTGGGGATGGCACTATGAATTTTCAATTCTTGCCCTCTCAGTTAAGTAATTCCCCTAGCATATTTATGAACTTTATTAATAGTGTCTTCCAACCCTTTATTGATGAGTTTGTATTGGCGTCCATCGATGATATTCTAATCTATTGCAATGACATTATGTCACATCATACCCATATTTGCAAATTTCATGGTATCTTCAAAACTTATAAATTTTCCAATATGAGTTTTTGATTTCTGTAGTTATGATTTTGGGCCACATAATTTTCGGAAGAAAAATTTCTATTGACCATGCCAAAGCCTTAGATGTTCTTGAATGGAAATACCTAAGAATGTTTTAGATATATGGATTTTTTTAGATCTTAATGGTTATTACTAATGCTTCACACCCATTTCAAGTAAACACCCTTGCCCCTCATAAATCTCACCAAGACAAGAAAAAAAATTCTAGTCAAAGGAGTGTGAGTCCGATTTTTAGCAGTTGAAAATGAAACTATGCACCACACCTGTCTTGAAATTTCCTTCCAGAAATGATGACTTCATAATATTCATCATGCATTTAGATTCAGTTTGGGTTGTTTCCTCATACAGGAAAGGAAGGAAGTTACTTATGCCTCTTAATAGTTGAGGTCTAATACAAACACATGACCTCAAACTTTTCACGATTATTTTTTCAATGAAGATATGGTGCCACCTTCCACATACTCTGTGACCAAAAGAGTTTGAAATACATCCTAACTTAAAAGGATCTCAATCATAGATTGAGGAGATGTCTTCAGTACCTCATGGACTACAACTTCACCATTTCCTAACACCTTGGTAAGCCAAATGTGGTGGTCGATGCATTCAACAGGAAACAAGATAAGTATATTGCAATAATCACCACCAACTGTAGGAAAATGGAGGTCAGGTCTCCATGGGCCATGATGCATATGTGTGACATTCCATAATGGAAAAAATTAATGTTGAATCAGGCCTCATGTAATAGTTTTTAAGCTCAAAATTATAGCAGTCTTGAGGAGATGACTTTGTTGTTGGAGAAGCCCCATACATATCTTTCATTGTTGTGGATGGTGTAATCTAATATAGACAAAAAATAATGGTTCTAGAAGATTCAGATATGATAGAGAAATTTCTACAAGAATCTCTATGTACAAGGATCTACATGAGGGAAATATGGCTATAGAGGAGGCAGTGTAAACAAAAAAATTATCTACCATATTCCCCATAACCGGTGGATCGCGTCAATAACTACAACGTAGGAAGGATGGTTTTCAGGATACCTGGTCCTAGAGAAAGTCAGTTGACAATCCTCATCGTTGAAGATGTGTAACTCTAAATCCTTATTTCACTAGGACTCGTCAGACTACTATGCCTCCTGGTCTACACCATGCACTGCAACCACAAATCTTGTTTTCTTCAGTAGCTCTGCTTGTCACAGACTGCTAGTTGATGTTTTCCTCCTAGCGGTAGACAATGCCCTCCCACCTCTATAGAAGTCCAGATGGACTACCTAGAACTCATGTGGTCTCGGTAGAATGAATAGGAAGGAGTTGTCCCTCTCGTTAGTGTACTAGTAGTTACCAACTTTCTCTCCCACAACAATGATCTCAATTTCTCTTTCCCTTGTTGTTTCTCCCTACTCGATTAGAACTTGCTCGAGATCTCATGGTTACTACAAATAGAGAGGACAACATTTTTTAGAGCAACGGGTTCTCAATTTTTTGTTTTTTACTCAGGGAATCCCCAAGGGGTTTGGGTCCAAGTTCCTAGTCGATGCGGGAGTGGAAGGGACCGGAAAATTTCAAAATTTCTCAACAATTATAGAACTTTAGCAACATGTGGCAGACAAACCAATCATCTAGTAAGCCAGACGGTCGGCTCAGATTCCATACATTTGTCTGGATCATCCCAAATCAGTCGTCTGGTGCTTTCCCAGTTGCACACAAAATCAACAATTTATTTCCACTTAATATTTCATATTAATTCCTTACACAACAAGTATTGTACAATTGAAATGAACTAGGAAATCTCTAGAACCCTCCTTTGTCTGAATTGATCCATGGTTGTTTTCTTCACCCAGATAGTCATCTAGTGAGTCGAGTCAGACTGTTTGATTCATCCAAAGCCAATTTCAACTCGAATCAAGACTGACTCTTCACGCACCCATCTCAACATTTGAGATGGTCATTTGGCACTCTAGATGGCCATCTCAAAACTTGAGATGGGTGTTTGGTAGTGTAATCAACCTACATGTTGTGTTAATCAAATACCTAAACACTTTAGTACTCAATTCAATTGTCATTTAAGATTAAACTCCTCTTCTAGGCCAAGACCTATGTGTGTGATGCTATAGGTCCCATATTACGTTGGCAGTGAATGTCCATAACAACTTATGAAATCACAAACAATGAGTGGTGCCTAGTCACACATTAATGCTACCCAAGTAAATGGAAAGTTGGGGAACAACTTCATCCTGTAATCTATGTATGGTGTTGCAGTGCTTGTATGGTTCCTTTGTCACTGATGTCCAGATTGAACTTGAGGCATGGAGAAGTCACCCTCTTTATCATCCAATCTTGATTCTTGAACTAGAGAAGACAATTTGGGATATATGTAAGTTCAATATTACATATTGACTCACATGTGAATGGTCATACATTTCTTAGTCTCTCTAATCAAGAAGCCTAGGACATCACACTCCAATAGAAGGGAAAAATCCCATATCTATCACTTACAACCAATCCCCATGTGACAAAGTCACCCAGTCATCACCATTATAACAACCCGTGTTGGAGGACTACGTTTGATGATTTCAAAGTGTACCCAACGATATGTGATGAGTTTAGTGATTTCAGGTCTAAGAACCACAACCACCACCATCACTATGAGAGTTGACTATGACTTCTATGATGATGGTTATCATGTGTCAGTCTCACAGTAAGTCTATCAGATACATTTTTCTCCAACATGTATCTATGTGCTCAGTTTGATATACCCATATCATGACTAATGAGATTCTTTCATCAACCAAACCACACTCTGATCTTGTGTGTGTCTATCAACTTTCCACAATAACAACTGATCATGGACATATTAAGAATATGAATGTGTGCTCTTAACATACGTATGATCTCATTTCCCCACATCTTAAACATCAAGACATATGTCATTGAGTAATATTATTCTTTGGACATTTTAAATGTTATGTCATTATCTCAAAACTGAATTAAATAAAATCAATTAGAAACTTGCCTTTCATTTATAATCAAATCAAATTTACAATTTGTTCCATTACAATCATCACATGATTGTCTCTCTAGGCATACATATCAACAAACTCCCACTTGCACTTAGAGACAATCACCTATGAATCATATTCTAAGTGATCTTACATGATTTTCATGCTTCTACTGTGAAAGTGCCTTTGTCAAGCGATCAAAAATATTATTTTTAGTTAGTACTTTGCAAATATTTACATCTCCTTGATGTACGATCCATTATATAATATGTAGCTGGCTTTGTATATGCTTTGAGAACTGATGCGATCTGGGTTCCTTATCTTGTGCAGTAGCTCCATTGTTGTCACAATACAACTTGATTGCCTCGCTGATGCTTGGAATGGCCCCAAGTTCTATGATAAACTTATTGATCTTTACAAACGCCTTTGTTGCATTTGATGCAGCAATATACTCGACCTCTATTGTAGAATCGACAATTTTCTCTTTCTTGGAACTCTTCCATATTATATCTCTATTGTTGAGGTAGAACACGCATTTTGATTGTGACTTGTAATCATCTTAATCAGTCTGGAAGCTTGCATTGGTGTAACCCTTTATCACCAACTCTTCCTCTCTGTCATAGTCCAATAACTGATCCTTAGTCCTACTCAAGTACTTGAGGATGTTCTGTATATCTATTCAATGAGCATGATCTGGATCTAACTGATATCTACTCATCATGCTCAAGGCATAGAAGACATCTGGATGGGTACACAACATTGCATGATGCATGATTGATCCAATTGTTGAGGAATATGGAATCAAACTCATGTGTTCCCTTTCTTCATAAGAACTGGGACATTGAGTTGTAGAGATGGGGAAACCATGACGCATAGGCATGTTTCCTCTCTTTGAGTTCTCCATGCTGAACCACTTCAACACTTTGTCAATATATATGCTCTGACTTAGTCTAAGAAGCATTCTGGATCTATCTTTATAGATATTTATCCCCAAGATGTAGCTAGCTTCTCCCAAGTCTTTCATAGAGAATGTATTTCTAAGACATATCTTTACTTTTTGTAAAGTAGGGATGTCATTCCCCATCATTAGTATGCCATCTACAACATGAGGAATGTCACTATGCTCCCACTAACCTTCTTGTACACACAAGGTTCATCTTCATTTTGTATAAAGCCAAACTCTTTGAATGTCATCAAAATGGAGATTCCAACTATGAGATGCTTGCTTCAATCCATTGATTGACCTTTGTAGCTAACATACTTTATTTGCATCCTTTGGATTATAAAACCCTCACTCTGTGTCACATACACATCCTCGAGAAGATTCAAGTTAAGGAATGCAGTTTTAACACCCATTTGCCAAATTTCATAGTCATGATAAGTTGCAATGGCAAGCATGTCCTGATGGAGTTAACCATGGCCACTGGACAAAAGGTTTCATCATAATCAACACCTTGAACTTGTCTGAAACCCTTTGCAACCAATCTTCCCTTACAGGTTTGAACTTTTCCATCCATGTTGGTCTCCTTCTTGATGACCCATTTGCACCCTATGAGTTTTACCTCTTCAGGTGGATCCACCAAAGTCATACTTTGTTGGTATACATGGATTCCATCTTAGATTTCATGGTCTCAAGTCATTTCTCATACTATGGTCCCTTAATAGCATCTTTATAGGATATTGTCTCATCATCTATGACCAATTCACTACCTTCTTGAGTTACAAGATATCCAATTCTTTTAGGTTCAAGGTGTGTCTTCTTAGATATATGAGGTTCTGGTGTAACTTGAGGAATTTGAAACTCCACAACATCTTATGATTCTTCTTGTTCCTCTTGTTCATCTTTCAGTTCAATATTTTCTTTTTGTTCTCAAACCTCATCAAGTTCGACTTTTCTCCCACTGATTCTGTTGGAATTGAAATCCATCTCAAGAAATGCAGCACCCCTGTAAACAAACACTTTGTTGTCAGATTAGAAATAAAAGTAATATCCTCCTAATTCTTTAGGATATCTAACAAAAAAACATTTATCGGATCTTGGACAAGCTTTTTAGGAAACATTTTCTTGACATAAGCTTCACAACCCCAAATCCTCATAAAAGACATATTCACGCTTCCCATACCATATCTCATATGGTGTCTTTTAAACCGTATTAGATGGTACTCAGTTTAGTGTTAAGGTGGCAGTTTGTAGAGCATACCCCCAAAAGGTAGTCAAAAGCTCACCTAAACTCATCCTCGATCATACCATATCCAGTAATGTGTGATTCCTTCTTTCCTATACACCATTATGTTGATGTATTCTAGGAAGAATCCACTGGGATACAATCCCATGGGCTCTAACAAGGTTCTCAAACTCTTGGTTTAAGTATTCTCCACCTTGATCAGAAGGAAGTTCCTTAATACTTTTACCAAGTTAGTTCTATACTTCATTCATAAACTCCTAGAACTTTTCAAGAGTTTCTGACTTATGTTGCATTAAATAAACATATCCATACCTATTGAAGTCATCATAGAAGGTTATGAAGTATTGATACCCACCTCTAGTGGTTGTTCTAATAGTGTGTATGAGTCCTAATAGATCACTAGCTCTCTCATTTTTACCAATGAAAGGGGTCTTAGCCATCTTTCCGACCAAACAAGATTCACATGTCTCTTTTCATTCAAAACCAAAAGAGTCTTGATAACCATCCTTATGGAGTCTAGATATGCAATTCTAATTTATGATCCCTAGAAGATAATAACAAAGGTATGTTTTGTTTGAGTTTTTGAGTTTTAGTCTTTTGGTATTAACGTTATATACATCTATCTTTAGATCTAACAAGTAAAGACCATAAGACATTGGGACACTACCATAAAGATCCCATTTTTTGAAATAGAACATTGACCATATCTAATATGGATTTCAAATGCATCTTTGTCCACAAAAGATATAGAAATGATGTTTCTATTTATAGTAGGTGCATAATAGTATTTCTTTAACTCTCCTACAAGCCTTGTGGGCTGAGATATACTATAGGTTCCAAATGCACTGGCCACAACTCTTATGTCATTAACAACTCACTGTTACACCTCGCCTTTTCCTAAAGGCCTACTTCCTTGCAGATCCTACATATGAGAACATATGTGAGATCCACATCTGGTAACAAGTAAACATGATGATGAAGTAGATAGATTTATCTCAATAACATATATACCTAAAGTGGAGATCACCATCCCCGTCTTCTTTTTCTTGAATGCCTTCAAGTACAAAGGATGAGATCCTCTTGTATTTTTCTTTCTCCTTATCTTGTGTGTTGAATATTAGGATATAGGCTCAACCTCAGAACTCTTCTCGATCTTTCTTTGATCCTTGGACTCATCTTTGCTAATCACAATCACAGGCTTGTCCTTCTTCAATTTTTCTTCAGCATGAATCAACATGACAAGCAATTTTGACATGCAATAAAGTGGATATATGATTACGGCATAGTCTTAAGAATCATATCAGTATCCAACTCTTGGCTTGAGGTGAATTCCGTTTCTTCAAGATGATACACATGTCCAGTCATATTGAGCACATATTCTTCTACTAAGGTTCCCTTTGTCAGCTTTGACTCAAGCAACACCTTTAGGTTATCATCCCATTCTTGCTTTGTAAGACCAAGTGTTACTTTCTCAAGATGTTTTACCATCTCAAGAATAGTCATGTCTTCACATTGCTCATGCAACTCGTAGTTCATGTAGCTAATCATAAGGTACTTTGTCTCTAAGGCATCATTGGAATGCTTCCAGTGAGCATCCACTTGTTCCCTAGGTGCATTAGGAGTAGGTATTTTTGGTAGTAGTTTGTCAAGGACATAGATCTTGCACTCTTGATTGAGAACACTTCTCAAAGTCCAAAACTAGTCATGGAAATTTCTCCCGTCAAGTTTGTCCTTCTTCAAGACCAATCTAAAATAGGATTTGTTCATCATTTGATTCTACGAAGAAAATTTGCATTTGTCAAAAATCATTCAATTTGATTTGATTTGAAAATTTTGATAGCCCTCAATATTAATTTAGAATATTGCAGATTACAATATTCTATTGGGCCATATCCAAGATAATTCAACTATGGCCTAATCAAAACCACACAGATAGTCAACCATCAATGTAGGAAACTCTTTCCAATTTCATCATATGCAATTTGGGATAAATGATATGTGCAACCACATGGCATAATCATCTGCATGCTTCTAGGGCTAGACGCTCTGAGAATCACTCGTGAAGCATGACCCAAAAGTTGACATGATAATAATGCACCCCGCAGAGGCAGAACATACATTATTAACATCACACTTCCACAAGATAGATGGTCCACCCCATGAAGGCGGAACCTATGCTTAGTTGATCGAGCTTTTCATGTGTGCCACTTTTAGAAAGGATATAAGACTTGATATTATAGTTGACGGAGTTTGTATTTATAAATACATATATTTTATCCATTCACCAAATATATAGTATGTATCACATACATGCTATATCTCACAAACAACATGCAATAAACAAAAGTGATGGTTATGGCCAGCCTAATGTAATCCCTTGGAGACAAAAGGAATTACTTCATCTAGGTCTACATCACATATAGAAACATGATGATGATGAAGATCTATGCTAGCAAAACTAGGTTGATCAGTTCAACCCTTGAACTGATTGGCTCACCTTCTGGCTGGTTGTTAGGTCGTGTTACTGATCGTTGGGTTCCACCGGTCCACCATCTGTTGACTCCTCCAGCAGATCGGTCGAGTCTACCAGCCAATTGGTTTGTCCAGGATGTCCTCCATAGTCCTTCAGGCAGTCGGCTTGTCTTCGAGACATCTTCATCTTCATCATAATAGAAAAGTAAACTATCATACTTTTACATAATCATTCTGAAACCTCGAGTTACATAAGAGGGGAGCAAGGGTAGAAAGAATTAACTTTACATTGGGAACATAAAATAGAGGCTCAATATGTAGACCGATAAACGGATAAACCAACCACACAACCATGCATAAAATATAGGGGTTCTTATCCATAACCATGCTACACATCATACTGCTTTTAGGGCGACATATATATATATATATATATATATATATATATATATATATATATATATATATATATATATATATATATATATATATATATATATATATATATATATATAGGGAATTCACTTGCTGCCCGCGCGGGTAGATAAGCAAAGTTACCCGGCTCCCTAGTTATTTCACGCTACAGTGTGGTAATATGGGAGCGGTGGCACTAATTGTAAATATGTGTGCAAGTGTTTTACGTGCATGGATTACACGGTGGCAATATTAGTAAATATGCTGTAAATCAATACATGTGCATGGAGTGACGGTGGCAGTATAGTAATTATATTATAAACAATTACACATACATGGAGTAGCGGTGTAAAGCCTGATCCAATTATAAAGATAGAAGCTGATATCCTAATAAGTCTTGGACACGTATGGTCATGCATGCACATCGAGTAAAATTGGTCTTTTAATATCTTGAAAAGGACAAAAAACTTGATGATATTTTTATTATATTTCTCACCAAACCACGTATCATATTTAATCGGATCATGAAAGCAAAAGATAGAAGAAATCAAACTAATTTTCTAGCTGATCATATATCAATTTTGGAGTATACACACGCTAACATAACATGTCTAAAACCATTATAGTGGAATCTTTTTATAGAGATAAATAAACACATAGGAAATAAAATGATACTACCAGATTGTATTACGTAACATCATCCTTAGTTACAAATTTTTATTTTCTATTACATATACTCTGTTCTCATTACAATTAATCAGTTATCCGTACAAAGTGTTTAAATTCTACAACATATTATTGCACACAAAAGAAAATCATATCATAGTTGTATTTTGAATCATATTTTCATAAATGTAGATGCCCACAGAAAGAATATGCCTACAAAAATAAATAATTTATAATAAAAAGAAATATTTTATAATGAGATTTGATAATTAGAAATAATGTAAATAGCAAAGAACAATTGTAACTAGTAAAGAGAAACTGTAATACGTGAAGAAAAAATGTAATACAAAAGAGTACATTGTAACTAAAATAGACATTTTGTAATACAAGAAACTAGAATGTAATATGCTAGAAAAAATTAAAAATATAACCATGTGTAACATTTTGTAAGGATAGTTGAGCGAAGAAAAATTAGAATAACAAAAGAAAACTGTAACAAACATAGATGCTTGATGATATAAAAGATGATCCAAAAGGTGTTGAAAAAAATTATAAGAAATAGAAACAAGTAAACAAGTGATATTCGGTTATCCTTACAGATGGCACTTGCTTATCACAATATGACTGTCCATATTACAAAACATTCACATACATTACGGTTGGCTCTTGCCTATTACAATGTAATTGTCCATATTACAAATGACACTTGCTTATTACAATATTACTATCTATATTATAAATTGTCACCTACATTACGGTTGACTCTTGCTATTACAATGTGACTGTCCTTATTAATATGAGTATCCATATTGCAAAACTGTCTCCTACATTACAGTCGGCTCTTTCCTATTACAATGTGATTGTCCATATTACAGATGACATTTGCTTATTACAATATTAGTATCCATATTACAAAATTGTGACCTACATTACGGTTGACACTTGACTATTATAATGTGATTGTCTATATTACATATGACACTTGCTTATTACATTATGACTATTCATATTATAAAACTATCATCTACATTATAGTAGGCTCTTGTCTATTACAATGAGACTGTCCATTGCCTATGTTACAGATGACACTTGCTTATTATAGTACAAATGACCAAAATTGAGCATATACACAAAGACACCAATAACCATTGCCAAGAAGAAGATGAAATATACAGTTATCCAATATATAGATAATCTCTCTAACTAAAACTATAACAAACATGAACAAATTTATAATGAGTATGAGCATTCTGTAATTTGAATACAAATTTATAATGAGAAGGCATTTTGTAATAGGAAGCAACCTTATGTAATTTGAATTGAAAATTTGTAATGAGAATGGGAAAAATGTAACTAAGGATGATGTCTTGTAATACAACATGCTTGTATCACATGTTGTATCATATTATATAGACTCCGATCCATATGTAATCAACTAAAAAATAGCAATTGTTACGTATGGAAGTAGTAGGTTGTTGGGGTTTTTTTATACTTTCATCCACATTAATTACACGTGATGCTGCTATAAAAATAATATTATACATTCTAACTTGCCAAACCACGTTGCAAATGAATCAAGAACAAAGAATAATAATTTATTCAGCCTTACAGATCCACTCACCACCGTCCCGTCCCCACAAACGAATTAGAAATACTATTGATAATTACATATTTGTGCCACCGCTTCATCATACTAAAAAAGACGGAAGTTTGATATTTACCAAAGCTTTCACCACTACTTAGACACGGGTAGAATAGTTGGTTACCCACGCGGGCAGCCAAGATAAACTCATATAGGGTATATCTTCGATACCCGTGCGGGTAACTAAGATTCGCTACCCGTGCATCAGTTTTGTAATGGGAAGGTATGCATTTGTAATGAGACAATCCAAATTTGTAATGAGACGACCGCAATTGTAATACAAAGACTCATTTTGTATTACAGCGCTGTTACAATAATAAATATATATTTATTACTGTAACAACGCTGTAATACAAAATGAGTTTTTGTATTACAATTTTGGTCATCTCATTACAAATTTGGTTGTCTCATTACATATTTGTGTCATCCCATTACAAAATTGATGCACGGTTAGCGAATCTTAGTTACCCGCACAGGTAGCGAAGATATACCCTATATATATATATATATATATATATATATATATATATATATATATATATATATATATATATATATATATATATATATATATATATATATATATTCCTACGCGGGTAGCTACCCACCCCCCATTTTGGTTACTTTTTTTCAAGTTGGTTACTTTTGACATGTAGAGGGTTACTTTACCTTGTAAACTATTGAGTTTCATGCATAGATAGTTGTGTTTGTAATAGAAAATTTCAAAACACGGTTATATATATGTTGTGTATTTTGTACGGGATTACATTTTTAGTCGTATAGTTAGTTTCTGATCAACATAGTTACTTTTTTTTATAGCAGAATTACTTTTCTGGTCAGAACAGTTACTGTTTTGGCTGCCGGGTAGCGAAATCCAGGCTACCCACGTGGGTATTAAAAATGGCCTATATATGTATTAGTTTGAGATTATCATGGTATTGGATTTCACAAGATATTATTCACAAGTTATGTAATAATAGAATGACAACACCAAAATTTGGTCATATCAATTATCCCATAATATACTAAATTGACGTTGGCTTTGATACCACTTTTGGGAAATATGGCTACAGAGCAAGCAATGGAAATAAATTTTTTTTATCTACCATATTCCCCATAACCAGCAGATCGCGACACTAACTATAATGCAGGAAGGATGGTTTCTAGGATAAACCTGGTTCTAGAGAAAGTCCAGTGACAATCCTCGTCATTATAGATGTTCAACTCTAAATCCTGATTACACTAGGTCTTGTCAGACTACTGCATCTTCTAGTTTGCACAACAGACTATAGCCACAAACCTCATCTTCTTCAGCAGCTGCTCTTGTCACAGACTACTGGTTGGTGTTGTCCTCCTAGGGGCAGACAACAACCTCCAGCCTCTAGAGAACTCCACACAAACCTCCTAGAACTCTTGTCACCTGGCTATAATAGATAGGACGGAGTTGTCCCTCCTATTGGTGTACTAGTCATCAACTTGTTCTTCCACAAAAAAGATCTCAATTGCTCTTTTCCTTGATGTTCCTCCCTAGTCGGGTTGAACTTTCTCGACCTCTCATGATTACGACAACCATAGAGGACAAACTACGACAGCCGAAATAGTCATCTGGCAAGCCAGACAGTCAGCTCACATGCCATACGGTGGTCTGGCTCAGTCCAGATGGTCGTATGGTTCTTTTTCAATTGCACACAAAATCAGAAGTTTGTTTTCAATTAATATTCCATATTAATTCCTTATACAACAAGTAATGTGCACTTAAAACAAACTTTGAAATATCTAGAACCTTCCTTCATACGAACTGGGCCATCTTATCCATGCAAGATGGCTATCTCACTCACCTTGACGATCGTCTGGTGAACCGAGTTAGGCTGGTCAGTTCATCTAAAGCCAATTTAGTCTTGAATCAGGCTTGACTCCCCAGATGCCCATCTCAACATTTGAGATGGTTATTTTGCACTCCAGACGGTCGTCTCAACACTTGAGATGGGAGTTTGGCAATGCAGTCAACCTATATGTTGTGTGAATCAAATACCTAAACACTTTAATATTTAATTCAATTGTCATATAAGATTAAAATCCTCTTCTAGGCTGAGACCTGTGTATGACCCTATGCCCATGTTTGGTTCGGGATTGAGATTATGTAGTCTGGACTGGGTTAGTCAAGTTAGTCAGTAGATCTGGATTGGGTTATTCTGGATCAAGTTTGATTTTGTTTGGAAACCCAGTCTGATTCTGGCTAGCTGGTCAGGATTGAGTCAGGTTTCAATCTGATTTTGTTTGGCTATCAGTCAACATTTTGTCTGATCCTATTTAGCAACCTAGTCAGGATCTACTTATTCTGTCTTGTTCTTGCAAAACTGTTATAACAATTATAAAGTATGACTAGTAGAGTTGTGATGCCACTAAAATACAAGTTTAAAATTAATAAAAAAATATTTTATTGTATACATAATGCCGATGATAGTTTTTGTTATTTAGTGAAGTGAATATATGATGAGTATGCTCATTTTATATGTTATTTTAAATAAATAAAACTTTGCAGTTGTCTTGCATGACATGTTCACGTTGTATGTATGTATAGTTGTGCATATTTGATCCATTAATGGGTGACTAACAAACTAATGATGACAATGTTATCATGTTGTATGTATATATAGTTGTTCATAAAGTACATGAAACATCATTAGAAAGATAGTATTATTAAAATTGACATAATTGTTCCATAATAAAAGATCTGACAAACAAAATATGATAATGCTTACATCAAAACTTAAACAACAACAACAAGAAATCATAATAACATGTTTAGATCTCGGGTAAATGTGTCATGGACCAAGGGAGAGCGGGCAAAAAAGGAGCGGCATGCCATGGGCCTAGATCTAGACACCCATACACACATTCTAAGATGGAGATCAACCACTCTTCTACCCAGTCTTTAGTGTAGACGATGATTTTTGTTAATCCCAGGTAGAACCGTCCGAGTTGGCCCACTTTAGCGCCTCATCGTAGTCGTCCCATGACACATGATAGTCTTCCTACAATGATGACTTGGGTTGTTGTTTGATGTCGTCTTTTGGCCAATCAAACAACAAGGGAAAATGACGAACAGGGTGAGTGACCCCATCATTTCCTTGTTCCTGGTTCCCATTTTTGCCCCCCTCATGTGAAGGCTCACAACACTTTTTGCACACAAGGTTTTGTTGTACATATTTTTGTATCTTTGACAAAGGCCACAACATCTTTTGAAAATTTGCATGTGACTTTGACCATGATGTCGATATCTAAATGTAATAAATAAATAGAAGTATGAGCAAACAATGATAATAGCAAACAAACTATGCCAATAATTTATACAAACAAAAGTTGCCAAGCAAACATAGATAAATACAAGTCTGAACATGATGTAAGTCTTCTGAACATAATAAATAAGAAGAAGTTAGATCAAATGATGATAAGAACAAAGTAATGATGTCCATAAGTTTTACAAATAAAAGTTGCGAGTCAAACATAAATAAATACAACTTTGAGCAACTATGTTACAACTTCATTCGTCATTGTTAAGGTATTCAACAACTCCTTGTTGGTAAGTGTGACGATTTGTAACAAAGTTGTGTTGAATGACATGTTGCACAACCAATGGTGGGGGAGGCAATAAAGCTACCAAAATGAAACGCTTTTCTCATATGAATTCTCTCCTAAGGTACTGCCATCGAATTTATACCTCGCTCAAATAAATGTAAGCCCCCCCCATTATGTTTTGAAAGTCACACCACACCTCCATCCAAGCATGTGTAGTATATACTCCATTCACACATCTCCCCATGTCATATTGGTTTCTCATCAAACCTCTAAGAACCATATCAGGCTCTGTACACCATATAACATACGATGTTGTGTTTTGGCGAGCCATATTATAAATATATGTATGTAATATATTGCAATAGTAAGACTTTATTTCACAATGGTGCAGAGATAATATGATAAGTTAAATATAGATAATGTAATGTGCATATAACAAAGGGCATCCAATGTAGTTAAGCCATACATAAACAACATTGTGATAAAGTAAGAGCATGCATGTTGTACCAAGCATATGATATAGCTTTAACAACAAGCAAGCTCAGGGGTCCGATTACAATAATTAAAAAGAGCATACATATAAATGTTAACATGGTCAATGTTGTAATGGATTTCATTCGTTGCCTTCACCACATACTCCTACAACAACATTGTTGTTGTTTTCAACACTGGTCACATTCGGCATGACAAGTGGATGAGTACACATTAAATCATACGAAAGGAATCAATTTTTTTTAATAAATTGTTTCCTTAGGTTCTTCCAATGGGTTTTCAGCGTGTTCAACTGAATGCCAATCACCCCGATAATGTTTTGAAAGTCAAGCAATGTCTCATTCCTAGCCTCTCTAGTATATGCTTTGTTGACACATCACCCCGTGTCATATTGGTTTCTCATCACATCAAGTAGGATTTGATCGTACTCTGTAGACCATCTTAGAACATGTATCGTGGTACCTTGACCACCCATAGTACAAATGATGTATGTAAGATATTGAAATAGTATAAGGGATCATTTCACAATGGTGGATATAATTTTATAATTCAAATATTAAGATTGCATTTGCAAATAACATAGGCCATACAATCAAATACATCCATAACCATGCAACAACATTACGAAAAAACTAGCAAGCTTATGATGCAGGCGTAACAACACTGTTATGGAGTCATTGGAGGTGTAGCAGTATCCAAAAGAAGACTACAACTTTCCTCCAAATTCCAAACAAAGTTTTGTAAAACTTCATAGTCGTGCTTTCTGTAGGTGTAAACATGATCAGAGTCGTGATGGATTTCAACAAAGTCCTTCATGTTCATGGCATGGCCCCATACTTGTAAGGCCCCTAAACTTTCTTAATGAGTTGAATAATCTTAATTATCATAATTTAATTATTATAACCCTAATATAACCTTGTTATATGCTTTGAAATCATAAGACAAGTTTAAGTTTCAAATTTGGTCCAATTTGAACATTGTTTGAGCAAGTTATGCAATTTTATGCACATTTTGGACTTTTCTGCAGTTTACCAATTGTGAGGTTTTCTTTATGATTTATCACTTGCATTATGTTCCCTGTTTATTCTCTCATCATTATTTAATTTTTTGAGCCATGGGACACCTATTTAAAACTTGGTTTGAAGGTGTTTTCCTCAAGGGTATTTTAGGGTTTACTCCTTCATGGATGAGCTACCTTTAGTAGATATCAACTAATGAATTATTTTATTGGCTTGGAAATTCGACAATGGAAAGCTAATCAGGTCTATATGTATAGTGGGGGAGCTTCTTGTGTGTGTGCTGGTATATTCTTAATAGTTTAAGGCCATGGATGCTTCGAAAGATACTAGAACTTCAACTTTTTCTTTTTCTTTATCATAAAGTTTCATATACTTATCCCTAAGCACCCAAATGAGCCATTTTCTCTCCACCACTTCCCTCCTTATACATACCTTGTTCTCCCTCGGTTCTTCTGCGAATTTCCTATCCAAGGAAGAAGAAAGAGGGGATCTTCTTGGAAAAAGAATCTAGGGTTGCAATTGGCTTCCTTTTAGGGTTTAAAACCTTCCTTCTAGTGATCTTGACCTAAAAGAGTAAGAATCCCCTTCTTTCCTCCGTTTATTTCTTTTTTATCCTTCCTCCTACCTTTATCTAGGTCGGAATCTTGCTGTTCCATGGTATAAATTTGTCTAAATCTCTAAAACCCTACCTTTCTTGCTCCTTACACTTAGGGTTTACTCATTTGATGAAGAAAGATGCTAGATGGATGAGTTCACAGCTTATTCTTGGATTTCCTACCCTATATGCTCGTGTCTTCTTCTGTTTGGGAGTTTATCTTCTAATTATAGGCAAGTTTAATAACTTTCTCCATGTTTACTGGTTAGCATAAGCTTGCTAGCTCATGTTCTTGCTTGAAAATGGTGATCCATGCACTATAAAGCTATGCTTGACTTGGATTTCGATTTTTATAATGTTCCCTGTTCTAAATTTAGTTCTACACGAACCTGTATTCATGTGTACATTATTCCTAAGGTGTAATATGACTTTTATCATGTTAGTTTGACAACGAATGGTGCTAAAAACCTATCAACCAATGGCCAATTTTAGGGTTTAAAGTTGATTTCTTGTATAAACACATGATTCAATGGTGGTACCATTACAACAACCGATGGTGTTGTCTTCATGACAACTGATGGTGGTGACCAATGGTGTCAACTTACACTCACCCCTTAGGTAAGGTGTTGCCTAATTAGAAGCCCGGTGATTAACAACTAAGTACCCTAATGATGCTATCAATCAATGGTGATATTAGTTTGATATTTGATGTTGATTAATGAATATAGTGTTGATCTAACAACCTATGGTTACTTAAATGGCCACTAATGATGGTGGATAAGGTCTCCAAAACCTATGGTGAGTTAATCATGGAGTTGTAGCATTAATTAAGCCTTATACCAATGGTTTCTTGGGTCACTTGATGCAATGGTCAGACCTATACTGTAATTGATGGTTTTAACATATGAACTTGACCCAATGATCAAGATCTAATGTTTATACCTCCAATAAAGTGGAATGATTGGTAATATAATATTTTCATACTAATAATGTGATTTATATGGTTTTGTTTATATAATCAACTTAAGGAGCTTACTTGTTGACAATGGATGGCTTGTTTTAAATGAATAGTCGATTGTGGGTTTTACCGTACTCTCAACCAAACCCTTATTGTTATTAATAAAAGAATGTCTAGGATTAAATGGTGAATTTTATAGATCACAACTCAATAACACTATAGATGATTCATTCAAGGTTCTTACTTATGTAAACGACCAATGTGTTTACCTTTTCAACATTTCATGGTTAGAAGTTGATGCCTCAATATTTCCATTGTTTTGGGTGAAGCATGTAGTGTAATGTTATGATTCTAATGATGAGAATTTGATGGTTCAATGCCTTAAACTTGTAGTGTTACCCTTTCCCTCATATGACTATGGTTTATAATCACCATAATGAACTAATGGGTAACCCTAATGAAGTATATCTTGATATACCTAGCTTTAATATAACTAAATGATGGTAATTGGGTATAAATGGTCCTTGAATGACTAATACAATCATGGAGTACTCTTTTACTAATTTTGAAACCCTACTATGCTATAACCCGATGGTTACACCTTGATTTATGTGTGGGTTCATATTTGAGAATAGTATGAAATGTGATGGTGATGCTTCACCTTATGCATCCATGATCCAATAAGGATGTCATGAGTTAGGGTTTGGGTATAAGTGTTGATTAGTAACATTAATATAATTTATCTTGTTGAACCTAACTCTAATACAAATATATAAAGATGGGTATTCATGTTTAACATTCTTGTATGATGGAATGATGGTGGAATAACCTCATTAATATGATCATAACATTAATATGTTAATTGATGGTTATCATAACCACATGGTTGATACTTTCTTGTGCTAAACATGTGCATTATGAATATGATGATGGTTAATCATATCTAGATTCCTTGCATGTTGGTGTAATAAAGGAATGTTCTTAATGTTAATATAGCCTTGCTATGATTGTTTATGAATATTTCCTAGCTCATTAATGCAATATTGTGTTGATTTGGTGTATTATATGTAAGTGATGTTGTTGAGCCTTATTCTAAGGCATGAAAAGATAATGATGATCTTACAGGGAATAGTATGATGGTCTTAATGACCTTTGGGCATGGTTGATCCCTGAATGAGGTGTAATCCTCTTGTGTTGATAATGGTTGATACCCTGCGATATTGTGAAAAGGATTTATATCTTATGATAGTATGATGATCTTAATGACCTTTGGGAATGGTTGAGCCCTGAATGAAGTGTAATCCTCTTATGTTGATAAGGGTTGAAAAGGATTTATATCTTGTGATAGTATGATGACTAGTGTGGTCTCATGAATGACAAGTGAATAGTACCATGTGATGACGAGATGAGAAATTATGTTCCACAAATTTTAAATCTTTTAAAAGTTGTGATATTTGTATGCTTTCTAGAAGTGAATTAGGGTTTGTATGTCCACTTGTGTGATGCAGCCTTAATCCACCCAATTGGCATAACTAATCAATTGCAACCCTAATCATGTATTTCCCTATGTCATAGACCCATCTTCAGTGTCAAAACTTGCTGGATGGTGAAATGAGTATTCCTAAGGGAAACTCGGAGCACATACTGTTGAGTATGTGGGGATGGCAAGTTGAGGATATATCATTGTCATCCACAATGAAGGTTATGGAGGATGGCTATGGTCATGCCTCGTACATCTCATGTGATTGAGGACAACTGTGGTTGTACCTCAGATTAGAGGGTTTTGTATACCTTGGTTTCTAGTGATGTGACCTGTACCAAGGGCAGACTAGTGGTGAGCATCTTGACTATATGTCACTGTGGTGGCAACTTTGACTGATATGTCACTACCTTTTTACTTGTACTGACTAAGGGGAAGAGATCTTTGGATACTGACACTCCTAGTTCTTGTATGGAACTGAATAGCCCTTCGCAGGGGTCCGTTGGACTTTGGATGGTACAATTCAAATTCCCCCAGGCATAATAAAAGATGTCAGACAACCGTGTATCATATCTATTTAGGGTTATACACAACGCTTTATATTGGATGATAACCCTTGTTTTCTTTCTTTTCACTGAGATCATGTATAGTACAATAAGAGATAATAGATATGCTTATGATGTAGTTATGCTCATGTTGTAAAAATGCTTATGTTGTCAAATATACTAACATTTATGGTTAAGATGTTGTTGCTAATTATGTTTAATATTGCTAGCCATGCCTATGTAATTAGAAATGCTTAAACTACTAATTATGCTATGTAGTTCATTGTGTTACGATGTTAGTTCTACTTATGATATATATCTATTCCCTTTATTTGAGATGCCAATATTGATAGCTATGTTATGTTACTAGGCATATTCATGATGTCAGGGATGCTTATGCTATTGGATTTCTGGTGTTGTTAGCAAGGAATATGAGGATAGTTAGATTAATGATAATGATTGTTATTAGATGCAATTTGATGATATTTGAGTAGATATTTATCCATGGAAATGGATTTATTTGTTATCTATATATGCATTAATGATCATACTTTTTGCTAAGATTAATTGCTTAATCTGTTTAGCATACTTGAATTGTTCAATCTGTTCAATTGATTATTAAATACTCCAACTGCTTAGTTATCTACTATTTAAAATGTTGTAATCAATAAGCATTGTTGGAGGTTTTATCTTTTATTGGGACATGGGTCTTACCCTTGTGGTTCGCCACATTTTTTTAGGTAATCGGAAGTGATGAAAACAAACATGTGGCAGCAAAGAGGAGCTATAGTAATGAATCTTTGAGAAAGTTGATTAGATGTCTAATGTGTCCTAGAGTCATCCATGTACTCTCAGGCCCGGGCGAGAAAAATTTATTTATGGTGTTTCAAATGAATCAGACTTTTGTTAGCATGTCAATGCTTATTTGTGTAGCATATACAAATATTATTCTCCTGTATACATTTGATGTGGCTAAGGCGATAGAACAATTTGTATCAAATTCTTGTCATAGTATGAATACAAGAAAGATATTGGGCTCTTATGTAAATGTTTCAGAGCGGGTGTTGATGTTGAAATTGGTTTTAATTTACCGATATTTTTGGGTATGTGATTAATTAGTGATCGATTATGCTTTATGTTTTGAGTAATCTTGCTTAGTGTAATGGGTTTTCACAAGTTGGTATCAGATCTTTAGGCTCATTGAGTCTACAGGGACACTAGGACTTACGACTAGGATGATGTCAAGATTAGGAATATGACAATAAAATATGGTGCATACTGCCTAATCTCAGTATTTGGGTACCTTGGCCAGGTATTCAATTACTGGAGAAAGGTATGTATGGAACTCTTAGATTGTTATCTTTTTTATTTCTCTGATCAAGTTGTCATTTTGAGACAATCTAAAGAGCATAATGAATAAGAAATCATGGCATGAATATCTCAATCCTACCTTAAAGAAGATGAGAATTGCATCATAATCTATCAAAACTTGAATATTTGCTAGCTAAAGAGAAAGACACAACACAAAAAAATCTAAATCTGAATACAAATAAGCAAAAAGGAGTTCTTGAAGATGTTATTCAAGAAGAGAATAAAGTAAAAGACAGATAAGTCTATGCTTATAAAGTGATTCAAGGTATGAAATCCACATAAGATGGAGAGAACTCCAATGATAAGTATAAAATGAGCCGGCGAGTAGTAGCCCAGTTGGTCGTAGCTCGGGGCCCCGCATGAAGGGTCCCGGGTTCGACTCCCGTTGGAAGCACTGCTTAGAAATGAATTTCCCACAGCGTTAGCCAGCCTCTGATGCGACTTATTGAGATATCAGTGTGCAGGCACACAGATCTTCCGGGTTTACCATCCCTACTATCTGGGCCTCCACCTTGAGGGATGGGTTTCCCCTGACAAAAAAAAGTATAAAAATGAGAAAATAAATGAGAATAATGACAAAGGAAGAAGGTGGAACCTAAGTTAATCTTAGACCAACCTATGTGTGCAAGAAAGTGTTAATGTAAAATAAGCATGGCGTTTGAAAGAAACTAAGGCAGATGATCCATGTTTAATAAAGAAAATGTGGAATATGATGATTTACCTATTGATAAGTGGCTGAAAAACATAATAAAATAAGAGAACTTACCCAAGTGTGATAAATAGTCATCAAGGAAGGAGTAATGAGATATGTTAATCATGATGATTCCTATTCTAATGTCAAGGAACCCGAAATGAAAAAAGGTAAATGATACATAAGAAGTTGTAACATGCATAATAAAAAGTAGAATTGGTTACCTTTCTACTAGTGATCCTTGAAAAATACTACTATGGTATGGGAAGTGTGTTTCCCTTTGTGTCTTTCCTTTCTAGGGCACAACTTTCAAGTGGATCACTACCACTTGGTATGTGTGGATTCACTACAAACATGAGGGTGGATAGCTTATTATAGCATAAGGTTGCTTGGACTATGGTTCCAAGATCGTAAAGTTTGTGATGAGTTTACTTTTGAGCCTTTCAATAATTTGGAAGACTCCTCTTATATGTTTCAAAACTTATTATGTTGATCAAAGTAGATGAGATAAGGACATGAGTTCCTTATAGCACATGAGGGGATACCAAGGTAATGAATCATAGTATCCAAGATGTATCAACAATATGGGAAGTATGTGAAGGTTGGAGAAGTTTATTAGATGAATATTCCAAGTTTTCATCTCCCTTAGAGAGAGAGAGAGAGTTGGTGATGACCATCTAAATGTTGTTTGGAAGGAAAAAAAACAAAAAACAAAAGTGATTCATAATGTAGTGTATGGTTCAGTGATAGATGGGTAAGACCACTATCAAGGATAAATGGTTTGCTGGTCAATAGATATGTGATATCGTGTTCCTTTAAGATAAACCTATGATCAAATATCAATGCATATGAGTTAGATTGTATGAAATAATTCAATGACCATGATGAGTTTAGAGTTATGTCCTTTATACTAACCAATGTACAAATAGAATTTATGAATAGGAGGAACAGAGTGTTCCAATCATGTCATACAAGTTATATCAAGCTTTGAATTATGACATGTCAAAGTATTTCAAATATGGTCAAAATATGATCAATATTTCTTCAAAAACCTTAGGGTTTCCAAAGAAACAATAGCTATGAAACAAGTTGAACAAGAGTGAGATGGGGTTGATTAAATGTTTTTATGGGATCATGATATGTCTTCTAAATAGGTTGTGTAAATCCTAGTTAGGTGAATATAGTGTTGTTGTTTCACCCCTAACAAGGTTGAATAGGAATGATGTTTACTTGTATGGAATGACAGGTGCCAGCGTCAACATTTATTTTGATGCTGAAAAAGAACTGACAAGTGTTCCAGTGTCAGTGTATCTAGAAAAAAAAAAGAATGGATACATCGCCCATTTTTTTATGGTTCAAGAAATGGTATGGGACACATGCCATAATTGGTAAAAATCTAGCAAGTATGACTTTTGATTAATATGTTGATACAATAGATATAATTTTAGGATGATAACTAGAATTTAAAGTTGAACATTACTACTAGAGTTGTACAGATGACACAACAAGTGTCTACATTCCATATTGAGAATGTCTTCTTAGGTGGGGGTTTTTGTGTTGACTCAAGTTGAGATATGTATGAATGATATGACATCACCATGATATGAAACTAACCATGTGAAGGTAATAGGATGAGGGGCAAAGCAAGTACCCATCTTTGTTTACCTTGGATTTCAGGGGAAAAATCCCTATTAGGGGTTTCTAGTTGTAAGGCCCCTAAATTTTCTTAATGAGTTGAATAAGCTTAATTATCATAATTTAATTCTTATAACCCTAATCTAACTTTTTTATATGCTTTGAAATCATAAGACAAGCTTAAGTTTCAAATTTTGTCCAATTTGGACATTGTTTGAGCAAGTTATGCAATTTTATGCACATTTTGGACTTTTCTAAAATTTACCCAACTGAGAGGTTTTCTTTACAATTTATCACTTGCATTATGTTTATGGATATTATCTCATCATTATTGAGCTTTTTGAGCCATGTGGAACCTATTTAAACCTTGGTTTGAAGGTGTTTTCCTCAAGGGTATTTTAGGGTTTACCCCATCATGGATGAGCTACCTTTAGTACCTAACAATTAATGAATTATTTGATTGTCTTGGAAATTCAAAAAAGGAAAGCTAATAAGGTCTATATGGACGCTGTGAGATCTTCTTATGTGTGTACTTCAATATTCTTAATAGTTTAAGGCCTTGGACACTTGGAAAGATACTAGAACTTTAACTTTTTCTTTTTCTTTATCTTAAAGTTTCATATACTTATCCCTAAGTACCCAAACGAGACATTTTGTCTCCACCACTTCCCTCCTTATACAAAACTTGTTCTCTCTCTGCGCTTCTATGAATTTCCTATCCAACTAAGAAGAAAGAGGGGATCGTCTAGGAAAAAGAATCTAGGATTGCAATTGGCTTCTTTTTAGGGTTTAAAAAGCTTCCTTCTAGTGATCTTGACCTAAATGAGTAAAAATTCCATTATTTCCATCATTTATTTCTTTGGTATTCTTCCTCCGACCTTTCTCCAGGTCGTAACCTTGCTGTTCCATGCTAGAAATTTCTCTAAAGCTCTAAAACCCTACCTTTCTTTCTCCTTATGCTTAGGGTTTGCTCATTTGATGAAGAAAGGTGCTAGATGGATGAGTTCACAGCTTATGCTTGGATTTCCTACCCTACCTACTCATCTTTTATTCTGTTTGGGAGTTTATCTTCTAACTAGAGGCAAGTTGTATAACTTTCTCCACGTTTATTGGTTACCATAAGCTTGCTAGCTCATGTTCTTGCTTGAAAATGGTGATCCATACACTAAAAAGCTATGCTTGACTTGGACTTCGAGTTTTATAATGTTTCATGTTCTAATTTCAGTTCTACATGAACCTATATTCATATGTACATTATTCCTAAGGTATAATATGATTTGGGTCAGGATGGTTTGACAACCAATGGTGCTAAACACCTATCAACCATTGGTCAGTTTTAGGGTTTAAAGTTGATTTCTTCTATAAACACATGGCTCAATGGTGGTACCATTGCAACAATCGATGGTGTTGCCTTCATGATAACTGATGGTGGTGAACAAGGGTGTCCAATTATGTTTACCTCTTAGGTCAGGTGTTGGCCTAATTATAAGCCCAGTGATTAACAACTAAGTACCCTAATGATGCTATCAATCAATGGTGATATTAGTTTGATATTCAATGTTGATTAATGAATATAGTGTTGATCTAACACACTATGGTGAATTAATGCTCAGTAATGATGGTGTATTAGGTCTCCAAAACCTATGGTGAGTTAATAATATATTTTTAGCATCAATTAATCCTTAGAGCAATGGTTTCTTGGGTCACTTGATGCAATGGTCGAACCTATACTGTAATTGATGGTTTTAACATATGAACTTGACCCAATGATCAAGATCTAATGTTTATTACTCCAATAAAGTGGAATGATGGCTAATGTAATATGTTGGTCCTAATAATGTGATTTATATGGTTTCCTTTATATGATCAACTTAACGAGCATACTTGTTGACAACGAATTGCTTATTTTAAATGAACAGTCGATTGTTGGTTTTACCATACTCTCAACCAAACCCTTACCGTTGTTAATCAAAGGATGTCTAGGGTTAAATGGTGACTTTTATAGTTCACAACTCATAACATTATAGATGATGCATTTAAGGTTTTTGCTTATGTAAACTACCAATGTCTTTACCTTTTCAACATTTCATGGTTAGAAGTTGATGCCTCAATAATACCATTGTTTTGGGTGAAGCGTGTAGTGTAATGTTATGATTCTAATGATGAGAATTTGATGGTTCAATGCCTTAAACTTGTATTTTTACCATTGACCTCGTTTTATTATGATTTATAACCACCATAATAAATTAATGGGTAGTCATAATGAGGTATAGCTTGTTATACCTAGCTTTAATAAAACTAAATGATGGTAATTGGGTATAAATAGTCCTTGAATGACTAATACAATCATGGAGTACTATGATACTATTGTTGAAACCCTAGTATGATATAACATGTTGGTCACACCTTGATTTATGTGTGGGTTCATACTTGAGAATAGTATGGAATGTGATGGTGATGCTTCACCTTATGCATCCATGATCCAATGGGAATGTCGTGAGTTAGGGTTTGGGTATAAGTGCTGATTAGTAGCAATAATATAATTTATCTTCTTGAACCTAACTCTAATACAAATAGATAAAGATGAGTATTCATGTTTAACATTCTTATATGATGGAATAATGGTGGAATGACCTCCTTAATATGATCATAACCTTAATATGTTAATTGGTGGTTATCATAGCCACATGGTTAATACTTTCTTATGATAAACATATGCATTATGAATATGATGAGCGATAATCATATCTAGATTCCTTGCATGTTGATGTAATAAAGGAATGTTCTTAATGTTGATATAACCCTGCTATGATTGTTTATGAATATCTCCTAGCTCATTAATGCAATATTGTGTTGATCAGGTGTATTATATGTAAGTGATGTTGTTGAGCCTTGTTATAAGGCATGCAAAGATAATGATGATCTTGTAGGGAATAGCATGATGGTCTTAATGACCTTTGGGCATGGTTGAGCCCTGAATGAGGTGTAATCCTCTTGTGTTGATAAGGGTTGATACAATTTTCTATTATGAAAAGGATTTATGTCATGTGATAGTATGATGGTCTTAATGACCTTTGGGCATGGTTGAGCCCTAAATGAGGTGCAATCCTCTTATGTTGATAAGGGTTGATACCCTGTGATATTGTGAAAAGCATTTATATCTTGTGATAGTATGATGACTAGTTTGGTCTCATAAATGGGAAGTGTATAGTACCATGTGATAATGAGATGGGAAATTATGTTCCATATTGACTGAGGGGAAGAGATCTTTGGATATCATCACCCCTAGATCTTATACAAAACTGATTATCCCTTCATAGGGTTCAGTTGGACTTTGGATGGTACAATTAAAATTCACCAAGTCATAATAAAAGATGTAAGATAGTTGTGTAGCATATTTGTTTAGGGTTATACACAATGCTTCATATTGGATGATAACCCTTGTTTTCTTTCTTTTCACTGAGATCATGTATAATACAATAAGAGATAATAGATATGATTATGTTGTCAAATATAGTGGCACTGATGGTTAAGATGTTGTTGCTATCTATGTTTAATATTTCTAGCCATGCCTATGTAATTAGAAATTCTTAAACTGCTAATAATTCCTATATAGGTCATTGTGTTACGATGTTAGTTCTACTTATGATATAGATTTGTTCCCTTTATTTGAGATGCCAATATTGATAGCCATGTTATGTTACAAGACATATTCATGATGTCCATGATGCTTATAATACTAGATTGCTCGTGCTATTAGCAAGGAATATGAGGATAGTCTGACTAATGATAATGATTGTTATTAAATGCAATTTTATAATATTTGAGTAGATATCTATCCAAAGAAATGGATTTATTTGTTATCTATATATGCATTTATGTTCATACTTGTTGCTAATATTATTTTCTTAATCTATTTAGAATACTTGAACTATTCGATCTATTCAATTGGTTATTAAATACTCCAACTGCTTAGTTATGTACTATTTAAAAGTTTGTAATCAATAAGCATTGTTGGAGGTTATATCTCTTACTGGGACATGGAACCCACCCTTGTGGTTTGCCACAATTTCTTTAGGTAATTGGTAGTGACAAAAGAAAACATGTGGCAGCAAAGAGGAGCTATAGTAATAAATCTTTGAGAAAGTTGATTAGATGTCTAGTGTGTCCTAGAGTCATCCATGTACTCTCAGGTGTGGGCGAAAAAATTGTATATGGTGTTTCAAACGAATCGTACTTTTGTTAGCATGTTAATGCTTATTTGTATGCCATATACAAATATTGTTCTCCTGTGTATATATGTTGTGGCTAAGGTGATGGAACAATTTGCATCAAATTCTTGTCAGAGTATGGATTCAAGAAAGATATTGGGCTCTTATGAAAATGTTTCTGAGCGGGTGTTGATGTTGAAATCAGTTTTAATTTAGCCATATTTTTGGGTTTGTGATTAATTAGTAATCAATTGTGCTTTATGTTTTGAGTAATCTCATTTAGTGTAACAAGTTATCACAACATTGACTTGCACTCGCAAGTTAGTATCATAATCTCAGCCTTCAAAGAATCAATTGTTTGGGGGGGGGGATTGACTGTCCAATGGAAGTATTTGCATCAGTCTTTTCCCTATAATGTTTTCCCAAGTTTGAGTTAATAACAATGCATGCAAAATTTACTTAGGAAGTGCAATCGATTATTTATGGTTTTACTATCGCACTTGACTAGAAGGATATATGTAATACATTTCGCCTGGCCTTTCACTCAGAATGCCAAAGTCATATAACCTGACACCCTTTGTGTTAAGCTCCAAGGCTACAACCAGACCATAATCACTCCTCAGAACTTCAGATGGATTCATCCACATCTAAAACACGATTGATGATTAGTAACATAATGTCAGGTTCAAAACATATATTTCTACGAAACATTATTGCAGAGTATTTCAATAGGACTAGTTGACTATTCTAACATACAAGTGAAGTATAATTGGATAGATCATAATATATTACAGCTATGATGTATTGTATCCCTCTTCCTCTATTAAAGAGTCATTATCGCTCTATAGGTGAAGTCGTTCGTGAAGATATAGGTGCCACCTCTGTAGAGTTTCAATTTTTGCTAGTAGCCTATCAACTCTTGTCAAACAGATAAAGTCACATTATTCTGACCATTTCTTATGTTTGTTGCATGCATATGCAAGTTGTGTTACCAGTGCATCCCAAATTGTAGTAAGGGTCGCCACGATAGGTTGTACTCATTGCACGAGCAAAATCATATGACATCTGGTTGGAACAAGACCCCTACCACATGTAAAATATGGTCTGTGGGGGTTGTTGTCTTCAAACTGTCCATTTGTCACATCTGTGGCATCCATGTACACTTGTATAGTGCATTAGAGGCCACATGGACATGACTGAATTCCATTCTCCATTTTAAGACAACCTAATGAAAATAATGTGACATTTTTATTAGGAGCCATAAAAAAATTTTATTAAACAAATATTTGAGAGCACGTCAAGTCGTAGATGAGTTCTCAAATGCTAATAATTTATTAAACAAACATTTGAGAGCACATGTCAATTTGTATATGAATTCTCAAAATGCTACAGAACTATTGACATATACAAAGTAAGGTCAACGAGTACTGCAAATGAAATTGGAAATTATTTCACGTAATACATCACCCTCCCTTGCATCTGTCGAAGTTGTCTGTTTCAGCGAACTTAGGTCGACCCCATTGGGTGGGACGATAGATGTTGGACTATTTTCTACCTCAATCATAGTTCACCATCATTCTGGCGATGTGTAAAATTGTGGAGGATACAACAAGACAGTACAAAGCGACATTGCGAATGTATAGGATATGTCGCCCCTTTTTTAAGGTAAGCAAATCACCTCTTCAGCACACTGAATGCTCCTTTTACAACATTACATAATTGAGCATGGCGGTGGTCGAACATCTCCTTGTTGTTGTATGAATGTTTTTTTCTTCTCTACTCAGACATATGGTAAGCGGTGATGTGATAAGGTACAAGAAACTGATGAGTGTTGGCGTACCCTGCATCAACTAGGTAAAACTTTCCAGGCAGTACTTTGAAACTGCATGTGGTCATTGCTTCTTATATGACTCTTTGGTCAGTAGTCGATCCCTCCCACCCAGTCAGGACATATGTAAACTCCATTGAGAAGTCTACTATAGCCATGTCATTCAGAGAGACATTCCCTTTTCTGTCTCGGTTATGATTTTTCTTATCGTGTTTCACCAAGACTGGGATGTATGTCTCGTCAATTGCCTCAATGGCATTGTACAACACCAAAATCAGGCGTAAACATACAAAGTAATTGTGGAAAGGTTATAAATTGTAGGGGATAACTATTACCTTGAAATAAGGGTAGAACCTTGGGTTCTCCAATATACGAAAATATGTTGTTGTGGTTGTGGTTGCGGTTTGCATGACAACATAGTCATGGCACAATGCACACACCCCGTCCAATACTTCATTGAACTTTCTACTTATGGACTCACCAGAGTGAATGTAGTTCTCAGCTAAAACATGATTTGTATGGCCATGGACAACCATCTGTAGGAAGTAGCATACAATCTCAACTGATGAGACACCTCTACTACTTAGTAACAAGCCATGACTCTCAAGCTTGCCCACGAGGGCTATTATAGTCTATGGTCACATTTGGTATAGGTCATAAGCCCTCTGTTCATTATTGGTTATGATTTCTATCACCTTTTGGAGGCCACTCGTAATGGTAACTGACCTAGGTATTGAGGTGGTATGTCATCATCATCAGAAATGTCGTTCATGATGGAGTTCGTTATTGACTCAGGTATTGCATCAGCAATGCGATTTGCTAGACCAGACACAATATCTAAAATCTTTGTAATTAGGTATGTTGTTTTTGTATGATCACTAGTAGACATGATGCCTACAATTAAAAGGATAACAACCTTGACATGATGAATAAAATCAAAAGAATGACAACTTGAACATAATATGAAAATTTTGATAGAAAAAAAAAGACATCAACATTAGATACAAATTCAATGGTATGGGAAACACATGTTTGTCCAAGAAAGTAATTATGAAAACAATAAGAAAATTGAAATAGATGTATCCAAACACACGAAACATAATGGAAAAAGAAAGTTCTAACTTATGATGCTGAAGGACCTCTGTTATTCCCACTTGTGCCAACATCATGGATTCCAGTATACCACACAGATGGCATACTAGATTTTTTGTTGAAGTTTGGTGACGGGGACTGCAAAGCAAATCCTTGTCGAGATGGCTCAAAAGAGGATGGCATTGAAGGTAGTGGTGTTTTACTACTGCCTTGGGACCTTTCCCAAAGGTCTTACAACCATATTGTTATTTTGTGTGGTGTATGTGTAAGTCTGAGGTAGATGATGTGGTTTGTTGACTCCTTTATGGCATTCACAAGTGTTGTAAATATAGGGCTAGGGGCATCGGGGAAAGTGTCATTGAAAAGTTTCAAAATTGTTACAAAGTCTTCTTTTTCAATGGCTCTACTGGACACATCTGTGCCTAACTCGTGTACCTTTGCGTACACCTATGTGAATTCAGATAACACTTCATTAGAAAGCACACATCACTTTTGTGACATTGATGGTCGCTTCCTGCACCTGTGGATAGGAGGATTCCTTCCCCCAACACCCTGGGTATTTGTTCCACCTCCCCTAGTCTCACCCTCACGTTGCATCTCAGGTGCGCCTATGTCTGGTTCCCCTACAGGGGTTTCTATGTTCATGGGTGTATCAGACGCATCTAAGTCAACAACAACTTCATCCTTAGAGGCAACGTCACATGGTATTTGTCTATCCATAGAAGACATCTCATGGTGTCCTCTAGTAATGTTCCTCCCTGCCATCAACTTGATGTCGTAGTAGTGGGGAAAGGGTCGGTTAATCAGCCTAGCCAGATCCTTGTTTTCCTAAGTATAAAAAAGTTTTTATTAGGATATTTATATGTAAATGTAGGACATTACTTTTGGGGTCAGGGTATGATTATTGTACATACCGCAAGGCTCTCCCTCCACTCAAGGTTGTCAGGCAGCTTGGGCTTGTTCCAAGTCTCATCCCGTCTGACGCCACTCTTGTTGGTGACAAGCTTTAATCTGGTGTAGTCCTTCCTCAGGTTCTTCCATCGAGTTTTAGCCTACTCTAAAGAACAACCCAACATCCCCATCCTATTTTTTAAATCATGAAGTGCCTCCCTCCAAGCATCCCTAGTAAACTGGCCATCAATACACCTGCCTACGTCATACTGCCTCTACAATGCTGACACTAGAGCGTCGTCAGACTCTCTTGACCATAGAATATGTAACATGGGGTCTACGGAAGACATACTTACGTAGGTGATGCAATATATAATTATAGTGAGGTTTTCAATAGGTACAACCCATGACAATACAATAATCTATTTGTTAATCCAATTATTAAGTCGGGTAACTTAGGTGATTTGTAGCAATACATCCCAATAAACTGAATTAAAAAACCATTCTTTGACTGAATTGAAGGTTATGGTTGTAGTTGTACATTCAAATATTAATGAAGTGAAGGTTTGCAATATGCAAGTCATGTGGCATAATGACCTAATAAGTGTAACACATGCATAACATAATAATAAGATAACACACCTATACTAGTGTGCAATGTTAATTCCATGTGCTAATAATGATCTAATCATATGTAACTTGAGCAAACTTAGATTAGTTTCAAAAAAGTAGGAAATGGTATAATTAAGGTTTCATGATATAATCATAATGTATAACCCTAATCGGCCATGTATGAAGAACATTGACCCTAATACTAGAGCATTTTATTTTTACTGAATCTACATGGATAAATAGGATAACTGGCTAATATGTTAAACTAATACCAATACAATAATATGATTATTATTCTGGTTATTAAGCTGGCTAACTTGTACTGGCAATACAGTAACCTGGTTGTTAAGGCCAGTTGAACAACTTGCAGGGTCAAATCTGACCAGCATTCTAATGAGTTAAAACACGACACAGATTTAGGAAATTCCAGTTAAACATGTATTTACAGATAGAGAATTCTATCAACATCATGCATTTCGTGTTTCAATTGTGATAGAGGTGTCATTATTATGTTGTAGACAAAAAGGTTATACTCTGCAAAATCTATATTTGCAATGACACAATCTGTATTCCTAGATAATATAATCTCTTGATCCAATTAGCTAACCCTCCTGTTGAAATGCCATGGGACTGAGCTGGGATGTTAACATGGCATTAAGAATACATCAAAAGAATGTAAAAACATATATTGTTAATATGAGCATTGAACCATATTCAGCTCCTAAATATGTTCAATATTTTTCTAAGATGAGTTTAGCACAACAAAGGGTCCCATACAACATTAACAATATATAGATAAAATATCATCAATAACATATCAGAATAATTTTATAATAAATTATTTATCCATACATCAACATCTATGTAGCTGTCAAACCAATACTGAAGAACACATTTACATTAGCAATATTAGGATCAAACCCAAATGCAAATGAACCCCATCGAAAACATTGTTGATTCTTTTATCAGTTAGCTCTAAATATGAGACTCAATTTAGAAAGGTTATGCGGTACAAAATTTCCATTATTATTGACTGGTCATAGTTTCTGAGATCAAAAGATAGCTACAAGGATAATAAGAAGATGTGTAGGTACATTGTGCCCTGTTCCCTTATCATGATTGTCAAATTAATTAACATTTTCTTGATTGTCAAATTCATAACATGAATATCACACATAGAATCTCAAACATTTTCAAGTGTGTCACCAAACCATTTATTATCCAAATCCCAACTCAAATGAGTAGAAAGTCAATGGGAAAGGACCCAAGAATCCATCCCTTGAACGGATGAAACCACTAATCATATATATGAATAAAACCAACAAAAACATCATTCATCATAAGTGAACCATAGGTATAACTAACATAAGGAGATACATACATGAAGGAAAATAACTTAGTACTTGACATCAACATCATAGTCCCTTTTATATTTTAAACCGCATGAAGATTTCATTGGTGTTACATTTTTAAAGTTCATCAACATGATTCATGAAAAAGTTGAAGTAGGGTCATAGAATGAGAAAAGAGTACCATTCATAACTAAAATCATAAAATCGAACACCATCAATGAAAATACATTGATACGCTATGAAAGTATTTTAAAACTAGTAGGTTTAAAGGAATATATTAGCTTGTCTAAGCTTATATAAATGCATGAATTGAAACAAAGAAAACAAAATCATAAAATACTTTATTATTACAAAAAGTATATGTTTAGTTCACTTTGATTAAACAATAAAACTTTCCTATAAGGAATTTAACCAACTTCTCAAATGAAGGGTCCATTGGGGACATTCAAAGAAATGCTAAGAACAAAAACTATCTCAATGTGAGGGATCTCAATGTACAAATGCCAAGAGATAACCATGTTTCAAGTGTTGTTCCCTTGCTTGATCAAAATTAAGTAGTTACATTATGCCTTGTGCCCTTATCATGAGAATACAATGAGGTAAAAAGTGTTTTTAATGGACAGAATATGATTAAACTTTTTAGTTAGTCAATGTTATATAATCTAAAAGAAAAAACTAGTCATAGGAAACAAGTAATTCAACAACTAATTGTAGCCAACTCGATTAGGGTTGGCTGTTTCACTAAAGTCTATGCATCATTCCTCACAACATCGATTTCAACATTCAAAAAATGCATGTAATGTCATCACAAAACTACATCTTAATTATAGATCATTCTTAACTGAGGGTGAAACATCACAACTATATAGGTATTTTAGATATTAGAGTTCATGATATAAATAGGAAAATATATTTTTTGAATAAGAGTAATGACTAAATCATGAACTTGTCCATTTAAGTCATTTTATGGAATATAGTAACTACTAGAGTAAAAGAGTGGTCATGGTTATATTTTATGAGACAAGGCATCATGTTACTTCTTGTTGTTACAAACATAGTATGGATCATCATTGGATCACTATTAGCATATGATTAAAGATCTAGAATTAAAATTAAGAATAATGTATCATGTTCCTTTTCACATCATAACTCACTAATCAAGAACAAGAGCGATGAACGTTAGATTTTGGTTCCCATAGTAGAAAACAATACTGATCTATAGTTGCACTATATCATGAAGTCATTGATAGGCCAATTTTTGTCGAATATTTAAAAGGTATTCATAAAAAATCCATATTTTTCCATATTACATGTCAGGGGATCAAATTTATAATTCAAGAGAGATGATGGTCGACATTAGGGGCACTCATTTTCATGTGTTCTTATGCTATACCAAAATATGCATTTGAGTCATAAACAGTCATGATTGGGTATTAAATAACAATATTTAATTAAAAAGGATTTACGATAAGCATTTTAGGCAAACCATTAGAATTATGAGTAATTTTAGATTTTGGGACTATTTTTAATATAAAGATCTGATTTTTTTTATTTATAGTATATAACATGCTGATATTTGAAAATTTGAGACATCTTTATCATTTAAGAAAGAGTACAAATATTGGAATATTCATGATAGAGGGGTAATATTACCTAACTAGAGATGAGGGGGGGAAATCAATACTTACTACTCGTTTATTGTACTGATTTGTAGGGAAAAAGCACAAATAACAGTGGATTCCATGAAACAAAATGAATAATGAACCCAACACAAAGTAAAAGGAAAATAGATTCCCCCAGGACAGTGGATTGTCAACGATTAGTTCTCATTTATTGTACTGATTTGCAGGAAAAAATCAAAGATTATTAAGACAAGTACATGACCATATATATGTAACTCAAAATTGTTCCAATCTAGGAAAAATGATGTAGTCGCAGGATATGTATCGATCAATCATGACCATTAAGTTGCAAGATATGAAAATAGCTCTCAAATGTAGCTTTGATTATGAATGTAAATAACTCTAAAAATTACAAAGTTGTAGGATATGTATCGATCAATCAATGTTCACCACATTTTATAAATTGTTAGACTTTGCATATATTTAAGTTCTATACACTCTAGTAACAAGATTGAACAAAAGTTCAATTAGGGGAATGGAATACCTGGAAGAGAGATTGAGAACAATCATGAACTAACTAGCACAGGGATGAGTAGCAGAGATGAGTACAGGAAAAAATATTGTGTCAGTATAAACTCAAAAATAAGTACAACATCATTATAGAAATGAATACATTATTCAAGATGACACACCTCTTCACAACTGGTCAAGAACGAGCAAAAACTTTAGAATCATCAGGATGAGAAACACCTTCAAAATAGTAGGGACGACAACCACATTCGGAATACCAGGGACGAGCAGCAGCTCTAGAGAACAACTGGTCCAGGATGTGGAGGTGGATGTGAAGGAGCTCGATGCACAACACACTCAATATGAAGAAAGACAAACACTCCTTGCCCTGGCTAGGGTTCCAACTATTCATCGACAAGATAGGAAAATGACACCTGAAGGGGAGTCAATTGGACAGTGACAACAGATGATGGTCAGAAGGACTGGGCATGGGTTACCTTGCTTTTTGAGGATTTAGCCACCTTAGTGGCTCGACGGTCGTAGAATACTGCATTAACTCACCATGCCTATGCCTCTCGTGACATCTGCTGGCCTCCATCCATGAGTATCTCGAGGTAGCAGACCTTGGAATCAACCCTCACTTTAACTCACATACACATATTGAGCCAGCGGTAGCAGGTAGAGGGAGACAGGGGTGAGAGGGTGAGGGTGGACTGTCGGGTAGAGGAGGGTCGTGAGGGAGTCAGGGGTCAGGGGGTCTAACCCAGACTAAGAAATCAAATCCCACCTCTACCGGGACTGGGTTGGTCCATTTTATGGGATTTTTTTATCCCAAAATGGGGGTCAATTGGGATTTTGAACCAAACACTATTATTGCCCAACCCAGACTGGGTTAAGATGACATGTCGCTAGCAGACAGAGTGGAATCCAGATCACATTGCGAACCAAACAGGGGCTATAGGTCCCATATTATGTTGGCATTGCATGTCCATAACAACTTATGACATCACAAGAAATGAGTGGTCCCTAGTCAAGCATCAATGCTACCCATGTAAATGGAAAGTTGGGAACAACTTCAACCTACAATTTGTGTATGGTGTTCCAATGCTTTGTATGGTTCCTTTGTCATTGATGTCTAGATTGAACTCTAGGCATGGATCAATGACCCTCTTTATCATCCAATCTTGTTTTTTGAACCAGAGAAGACTATCTAAGATATATGTAAGCTCAATATCGCATATTGACTCACATGTGCATGGTCATGCATTTCTCACTCTTGCTAATCAAGAGGCCTAGGACATCACACTCCAGTAGGAGGGATAGATCCCATATTTATCACTCAAATTCAATCCCCATGTGTTAAAGTCACCCAATCATCACTGTTATAAGGACCCATGTTTCAAGACTGCATTTGATGATGTCAAAGTGTATCCAACGACATGTAATGAGTGTAGTGATTTCAGGTCTAAGAACCACAACCACCACCATCACTGTGAGAGCTGACTATGACTTCCATGATGATGGCTTCTTCTCACGGTGGGTTTGTTTGATACACAGTTCTCTAACATGTATCTGTGTTCTTGGTTGGAAATAGCCATTTTAGGGAAATTCAACATCAGAGAGTCAGCAGAAATAGAAATTGTATTGACATATTTCCCATTAACCAGCAGATCACATCAATAACTATTCAATGGGAAGGATGGTTTCACAAAGATGTACCTAGTCCTAGAGAAATTCCAATGACAATCCTCATCGATGTAGATGTTCACTCTATTTTGGACGGTGTTTGTGCAGCTCATAGTTGCACTCTGACTCATCTAACTACTCCTCCATGGATAGCAGACTCGGACAATTGTTGTAATGCCTCCTCAGATCTCACCATAGAAGGCGAGTTGATGTTGTCCTCCTAGCAACAACCAAAGGACTCTTGCCTCTAGAGTTGTCCACACAGACCAACTAGAACTCTTGTCATCCTGCTAGAACGGATAGGAAGGATATGTCTCTCCTGTTGGTGTACTAGTCACTAGTATGCTCTTCCATAACAATGATCTTCAGTTGTTTCTCTTCCGTGGCCATCCCTCTGTATTTGGGTAGGACTTGCCTAGGCTCTCATGGTTGCCCCAACTAGAGAGGACAACAATTATCAGAGGAACTGATTCTCAATCGTTTGTGTATTAGCTGTTCCATGGGAAGCCCCTAGTACCCCTATATATATAGGAAGGGTTAGGGTTAGGGTTCCCAGTCCCCAGCCAGTACGGGACTAAAGTGGCAGTGGAAAGGACCAGAAGATCATGAATTTTTACAAGTACTCTGGAAGTTTCACAACCTACGTGGGCCAAAATGGTTGACTCGCCCAGCAAGACGGTTGTCTCGCCTAGAATGATGGTCGTCTTGTATGTGTGGCAATCGTTTCACCTAGTGAGATGATTGTATCGCACGTGAGATGGTCATTTCACCCAGCGAGATGGTCGTCTTAGATGTGAGATGGTCATTTTTCTAAGAAAAATGGTCTCTTCGTAGTTTCCAATTTTGCACATATGTTGGTAATTCAATTCAAATTAGTACTCAAATTGATGTTAGCACCAATTATTTGTGTAATCGCATTGCACAAATGGGCATCTGGTGTAACGAGATGGGCATCTCACACCATCCCAGACGGCGGTCTCACATTGGTGAAATGAGCGTCTCACATCCCAAGTCAGGCTGAATTCTAACTAGTGTACACAATCAGCCTGACACTCCAAACAACAGTGATAACCCTTGAATTGATCATTTGGTAGTCTAGTCAGCTGATCTGTTATGTGAATTGAAATACCTAAACACTTTAGTAATCAATTCAATCATCATTCAAGATCAAAGTCCTCTTCTAGATGAGTTCTTATGTGTGTGACCCTATAGGTCCCATATCACATTGCTAGTGAATGTCCATAACAACTTATGCCCTCACAAGCAAAGAGTGATGCCTAATCGCACATCATTGCTACCCAAATGAATGGAAAGTTGGGGAAAAACTTCAACCTACAATATGTGTATGGGTTACAGTGTTTATATAGTTCTTTTGTCACTGATAACAAGATTTAACTAGAGGCATGGAGTAGTCATCCGCATTATTATTCAATCTTGTTCCTTGAACTAGAGAAGACTACACGAGATATATGTAAGCTCAATATCAGATATTGACTCACATGTGTATGGCCATACTTTTCTCACCCTTTCTTATCAACAGACCTTGGATATCATACTCCTATAGGAGGGACAAATCTCATGTTTATCACTCAAAGTTAGTCCCCATGTGTCAAAGTCACCTAATCATTGCTTTTATACAACCCATGTTTTAGGACTTTTTTTGATGGTGTCAAATCATACCCAATGACATGTGATGAGTGCAGTGATTTTAGGTCTAAGAACCACAAACACCACCCTCATTGTGAGAGTTGGCTATGACTTCCATGATGATGGCTTCCATGTGTCAGTCTCACGATGGATCTGTTTGATACACTGTTCTCTAACATGTACCTATGTGCTTGGTTTGATATTGGCATATCATGACAAATCAGATGTCATCAACTAATTCACACTCTGATCTTACGTGTTATCGTTGTCTATCAACCTTCCACGATAAAAAATGATCAGGGACATAATCAGAATATGTATATGTACTCTTAACATCGGTATGATCTAACTTCAAAAATGCTAATAGTTGAAGACATATGCCATTGAGTAATATTATTCTCTAGACATTTATAGTATTCCATCAATTTCTCATAGCTAAATAAAACATAATAAATTGGAATCCTACCTTTGTTATTAAACAAATCATTTACATATTATGCCATTGCAATCATCATATGATTGGCTCTCTGGGCATACATACCAACAACCATATCATGACTAATGGGATTATTTCATCAACCAAACCACACTCTAATCTTGTGTGTTATTGTTGTCTATCAACCTTCCACAATAACAACTAATTGGGGACATAATGAGAATATGAATATGCACTCTTAACATCCATATGATCTCATTTCCCCAAGTCATAAACATGAAGACATATGTCATTGAGTGATATTATTCTCTAGATATTTATAATGTTACATCATTATCTGAATTAAATAGAATAAATTTAAATCTTGAATTTTATTAATAATCAAATCATTTAAAAGTTATGACAATACAATAGACACATGATTAGCTCTCTGGGGATACATACCAACATTAGAGAGGCACTTTTTGTGGAGGAATATGAAAGTTGACATTTTTCTTTCATTTGAAGGTGTCCAACCTTCCAATAGATTGAAGATGAACATCAATGGCCAAAACTTCTTCAACATCCCTTTCCTATCCACAAGGAAAAATCAGATAGCATTACCTTAGATTTTTAGTGGGTTTACCCACTTTAGAAAGGAGAGAAAATATACTTAGGTTGTAGTCAACCACCTAATAAATATGACTATTTCGTTCTAATTAAGAGGATAGCCAAAGTCCCAAAGTTAGTAGAGATTTATATCCTCAAGATAGTCAAATTGCACAGATTCCAATATCCATTATGTCATCGATTTAAACTTCACTTCTTGTTGGTGGAATAGGTTTAGAAAGAACTAGAAACTCACTAAACTTTAGTACACAATATCGTCCACACAAAATGATGAATAGTGTAAAAGGATGATTCAGGTTTCAAATTATTTGTTGAGATTGTGTGTTCTTGATTGGGGTGTATCATGGGACACTAGCTCCCTCTAATGCAGCCCACCAAAAACAATAGCTATTAGTCTAGCATAGACATGCCCATGTATGAAGACTTATATGGAAGGACACTTAGATCTTCCCTTCACTAGGTTGCAGTAAGTGCAAGACAAATTTCAAATTCTGAGGAGTTCTAGCTTAATAATGTCTAAATGATCAAGCAAAGGTTGGATAGGGTATACGAGAGTCATAAGTCATATGTTGATGCACACAAGATCAAAACCTAGTTTTTGGTGGGTGACCACGTGCTCCAAAAGATCCAATTGGTTTGGGATATCTCTAAGAATCAAGGGAAGATTAGCTCTAGATTCATACATCCGTTTGAAATCTTGGACCGTATGGGGGTGCATATAGATTGTATTTGCCTCCACAATATAACTTATTGCACAATATTTTCCTTGTTTCATGTTTGATTTAGTATTTCAAAGACCGCAGTCATGTCCTCATTCATGATCCAATCAAACTGAAGGAAACCCTTTTATACCAAGAACTCCTGATCAAGGTACTCAATAGTCAAACAAATGAGATCGAAAATAAAAAGAATCAATATGGTGAAGGTGCTATGGAAGCACCATGGCAATAATGATGCCACCACAGAGATGAAGTCAGACATGGAAGAAATATTTCATAATCTCTTTATGGAAACCTAATTTTTTGGGATACAATTCCTTATAAGAAGGGGAAGATGTGTTAAAGTGAGTTTTTACACTATTCTCATTGATGACTATTTTTCTAGTCCATAATGTCAACAATCAACCTCATTTTTTTCATCAATATATCAATTGTGGCACTCAATTTCATAATATAAGGTACAATTCATACAACATGCGGCTAATGACATCATAATTAGCTAAATCAGTCATGTTGCTCAAGAAAAATTATGAAGTTATCTAACTATGTGATATGACCCTCAAATATTTTCCATATGTTGAAACTTATATGGAGCAATAGCCAAAATTTTGTCAAATTTGAAACTTGCTTTTGAAGGATTAAAAAAATAGAAAGAAAATACCTAATAATACCCCTAATTATTAATATTTGCCGACAAAAAATAAGCATACCCCAGTATGGATCCAGGAAATAGGCGCCCATCCTTAGTGTTAGACTATGAATTTCTCTTTTGATTTTGATATCATGTTTTATTTAGCTTAGTCTATTTCCTATTGGTCCAATATTGTAATATAGCTAATAAATAGCTCCTATTTCTGAAAAATGCCCAAGCATATCAACAGTCCTAGTGAATCCTATAGAATAATATGGACCCATATAATGTTATACTCTAGTAAGTTTTAACAATGAGTCTTTTATATCTCTAGGAAATCAGGATTAGGGTTTCCCTGATTATTTCAAACCCTAATCTTATTGGAAACCTTAAGAAATGGGAAAATATTATCCTCTATGTTAGACTGTAATAAGTTCATAGTGATAGTTAGAATGGATATATATGATCTCAAATGATTTTGATGATCTTCATACACTTGGGGATTTATTCCTAATTGTGGCCTAGCTATTGATCATTCATCTATTTTAAAAATACTTGATACTAAAATCAATGTTGAAATAGCAAAATATTGCTAGATGATAGATGAATGATCACCCCTAAGGTCTAATTAGGAAGTAAAAATCTAACATTAAATGATGAAACAATGATCTTTTAACTAGAATATGATATGAATCATTAATATATCTACCTTGGATATTTTAGTTTGAAAACCATCTAAAAAGGTATCATTTATAATCCTCTTTGAATAGAGTAATGGTATTGAAGATACTTGTATGTTCTCTTGAGTTATAGTTGGTTTTACATTTGTCTGAGAATCCAAGTTCCCTATTGAGTAGTCTTTTGAATTTCTATATTACATCTTACCAAAGAACCTAAAACATAAATGATATTTACCATTATGACTTCATGAATAATGATGATGTTGATACTGGGTGCAAGTGACCTCCTCATATTATAGTGATGGAGTTTGTACAAAATGGTGACTTCTTTTTTTGAATGGATAGATGGATTCAGATGACATCCCCCATCTTGTTGCGGTTATGGATCCATATAATTTCTTTTCATCATCATAATGGGTAAATTCATAATAAAAACCTTATCAAATTAACTAAGATTTGAATTTATTATTATATATTTTTAATATAAATCTCGAAAAGTCTAATACTCTCTTAGGAAACAATTTTATCAGTTTTTAATGGTGCACCAATGCATAAAAATGATTATGTCTTGATAATTTAAAGAGTTTAGGTCATAAAATAAACTAAATAACTCATACCTTCTCATACATTGTTTGATTCATTATTTTCTAAAATAAAGAGTGCCACACACATTGAAACATCACATGGAATATTGTCAAAATGGGACTGATTTTTATCGTATGACAGTTGACCTTATATTGATAAAACCATTACAATATCTACATACAGAAAGAGTTTAAACAAACTCAATAACCAAGGAGGGAGAACAACTGTTAATAGATAGAACTGGATGCAAATGAGACACTTCTTCTTGGATTCCTCCCCTTTGTGCTTGTAAAAGAAGCTTTCAAGTGGAATCACATCACAATTCTAGGTAGCATCTACACAGAGTGGAAGTCTTCAGTATTGATTAGAGAAAGTAAGGCCAATCTCATTGTAAAAACGGTCTAAATTCCATGACCTCCTACAAGATAAGCCTACCAGGAAACAAACCACAAAAGAAGAAATAGTAGAAACCCCTTTCATGGCCAAAGTAGTTGCGGGAAACCTAGGGACTATGACTTCCTCCACAAAGGGAGGATCTCCACACAGGGAGGACTGATGAAACCTTGAACTCGAGGAAATATCAAGTGTCCATAAATGGCAATTTGAAATAGGCAGAGAACTACCCAGACAACAAAAAGATAAATGAAAACTAAAATAACTGAACCAAACCAAGTAGAAAGACAAAGTTGTAAAAGAAAGAAAAAACAAAGAGCTTAAACTTAACCCTTTGTAGTTTTCGACTAGAGAGAGGCCACCAATCTGGGCCACCTCCAAGGACAAGATCTAGTGATGAAGTTGTAGCCTCATATACCTCCACTTGGTGCGGTGCTAGTGAATAATGTGGAAAGTTTTTTCATGTGTGAATATGATTGTGTTGTGATTTGTGGGCCATAAAAGATGGGTCATTGTAATATTCTTAACATTGCCACCGGAGTAGTTGTATTGGGATAAGGTTATAGCTTATTTGTGATAGGAATTTCTACAATCTATGTTTTATACATTTATTTACTAACTACTGTTCTATGTATTCAATATAGTCCATGTCGTCAATTCTGGCATCCTATTAAATGATAACAACATAAATATTTTGAGCATGGAATTCATGAGTAAGAGATAGGAAAAGGAGAAATATGTGAAAATTGACTATTATAACTTTAGATATAGTAGATAAAATGACGTTTTGAGTGTGATCTAATTCATTCACACAATTCAAAATAAATGGATTCAATATCATTGCCATGATCTTGAGCTTAACTATATAGTTGCAGTCATGTTAACATATGCTTAGTTGAAGTACACCCCTCAAGACCAATAAGAACTTGAGGATAATTGAATTGCTAAATATCCTAAGATCCTAAAAGGCATCCATCAATCCTTAAATTCTTCACCTTTGCCACTTCTCCCCCTTTTACATTTCATAAACATGACATTGGTAAAATATGATGTAAATATTAGTATTTTAGACCCACGAAAGGAAGGATTATATGGAATATCAAATTATACATAGTCTATTTCATTAAACAAATAACTCACCAATATATCTAATAATATCCACCTAATAATAGCATGCAACAACTAAGGGAAAAATATGTGTCGTGGCTTTAATTCATTCCATCTACGACCTTATTTTCCATCAATTGTATGAATTGAAGACCATAAATAAAGTGATTTAATTTCATGTTTTCTATTGCATTTGAGTAATTAAGGTACTTATAATATCAAAAAAATTCTTAGAATGTTCTTATAATTCTAGCATGTGTGATCAATTGAATCCCCTATCTGAAAAGGACATCACGTGAACCGTCCAACTTATAAAGTCAGCTAGACATTTATTGAAACTTTCATTTGACCAAATTGGTCATGGATCAAAATTCATCAGTTGACTATGAATTCCCATGTAAACTCCATTTATATATAATAAACTCAAATTTTAGTCATTTGACTTATAGAACATAAAATTCAAACATACATATGTATTGGTATCTTTAAAAGATTATATAAGTTAGTTTTATAACATTTAGGATTTCAAAATTTTCACGTGATGATGCACAACTAAAAATGCGATTTTGTCTACATTTGACATTAATTCATCCAATTTATCAAAACTCATCCTAAATCTCTTTCTCACCCCAACTTAAATATTAAGTTACCAAACACTTAATTTCAATATAAAGATGCTAATTTTTTCCAAAATGTTAACATTCTACCAAATAAGTAAGTACTGAATTACTCATTTAAGCCCTAGTTAGCTATCTTAGTTAAATATAGGTCCTCGTAATTGTTTCCCTTGCTATGCTTGGAGTATGTGCTAAGTGGATTAATAAACAAAATGAGAATTCCTATACGATGGACATTGTATGATTTTTTATTTTATTTTTAGGGTTGTTGATGATCTTTTTATCAAGTTTTAGGTTGAATTTCACCTTAATATGTATCCCCACCTTGATCATCTAATTGAAGATTCATGTGATTTAAGAATGAGAAATACATATTTTTTTGTAAAGGGTTACCTTTATCGTCACAGCGACATATACTTTTTTGCACTGATTTAATTCTTATCTGATAGATCATCCCTTCCATATGCCAACAAATTTCATTAAAGGACTCATCTAGATGATAACATAAGGCTTGAGGATTTCTCCTTCTAGAATTAAATATATATTGGTAACATTATAATTGATGTAGAGTTAATTTAACTCATACCATACAATACTATGGTACAACACTAAATTGGACTATTGACACTACTATGGAAAAAATGTACTTTACACTTATCCTTAACATGCATCTCAAAAAAGACAATGTAGGAATCGATAATGTGTCAGATTGGATCATTTTTCTTTATACTTCCTTAGTTCAAGTATCTTGAATTTCAAGAACAATCATTTTCCTATTTTATGAATAGGCATTGTTACGTCCTAGTTTTTTTTGAGTTATTTATTACTATAACAAAGGTATTTTTGTGATCTCCATTGTCACCAATAGTTGTATGTGGGAAAGGGGGGTTGGAAGTCCAGCTAGATCTTTGTATAACACTCACATATGTTGTTAATAGGATAATTTGTATGACAAGAATAATTGTACTAGGTCTTTATCTTTGTCATGCTTGAGAAAAACTTGACTTGAGAAGTGGGGTAGTGTGAAAATATCCATTTGGATCCTATTTTAAGGTGTATAAATAATAATTAGGATTTTGTGTGAAGCTCTAGTCATGATGATGGATAATTGAGGAATCTCCTATTTGTTGCTTATAATTACAAGTGGAATTGACCCATGTAGACTCAACTGAAGCCAATACCGTAGCAAACATTTATCCATTGGGCTCATGTTATTCTTTAAAGGATAATAGTGTCTTTTTTGTCTATATAGTGCCATCTTCATTGTGACTTTATGATCCTTTACTTGTACCACTAATGGGTTTTGTTAGATAATGGCTCAATGTTTTTATGAATCCCTTGTGTTTATAACTATTTTGGGTTAAACCACATATATTGTTGTTGTTATTTTTCTTGATGTTGTAGGGAAGGATACTTGACGTGTTGCATTCTTGGATGACATGAGAAGACTCATCTTGATGTCAATAAGAAGATGATCATGGTAGCCTTTGATAATGACCAAAGTTAGATAAGTGAATAAAATATAAGGGAATCATGTTCCTTGCTTTTGGTTGCAAGAAAATGGAATCTCTTTGGAAGTTAAGAAAATAGTTGGAGCAATGAGGAAGCAATAATGAAGTTCACAATGAGTTACTCCAAATGACATTATGTTCTTCAATATGAAATGATTTAATGGTTGGAAACTATATACAAAATATCACTTCTAGATAAGATCATAGGTTCATTATTTAAATGGACTTGTAGTGGGTGGTGATCTTATTGGACAACAAGAGGTGTTAAATTATAATATGTAACATATTCAGAGGTCATAGGAAAAACTTTGATTATGTTTTACTTTAACACTTTGTTTTATGTGGTAACCTTATGATAAATTATCAGAAAGATCCTATATTTACCATGGAGGAAGTAAACTAAGGTAGGTTGTCTTGTTCCTTTTCTCATGACAATGGTCAAATGCATGAATCATTCAAATTCAATTTTAGATTGTTTTCTTCATAGTTTATTACTTGTTTAAATCTATTTGTCATGGTGAGTAGCTAAATCTTGTGGCTCCAACCTTATATTTTGATATTTATGGGAGTGGTAGGTTGTGTAATCAAACAAAAATACTCATAAATGTTCCAACAAGAGACTAGAAAAATCACAACTCAAGACAAGTCATTTTAGTTATTTATAGAAACATGAGGCAGTAATGATTATCTTATAAAAATCATTCCTCCATAGTAGTAATTTGACGTTTTGTACCATAGTGATGGGAATTATCTCTTCATATTTTTTCTTGAAGGACACAAATTTTTTTCTTTGGATTATCAAGAATTCTTATAAGGTCAACAATCATTATTTTAGTAAAATCTTAACTAAAAAGTATATTCTACATTTATAAATGTTTAGTTTTCAAAGTTTTTTTATCTTTTGAGAAATCATAATTTGTATAGTATTTATCTAAAATGAAAACTTCCTAAGAATTCATATATGTTTTTAAATATCTGTTGTCTTTTGAAAATTGATTACTATGGATTTCAATAATTGGAAGAGAATATTAAAAATTAGATATTTTTCATCAGTAATTTTTAAATAAATTTATATTTTACAAATAAATTTTAAGCATGTATGTGCTTATGTTTTGTAGTAGTTTGCATATCTTAAAAGTTGAATTTTGAATTGTCATTCTTTTTATTTTTCACTACTACAAAACATGTTGCATTTGAAGGTCAATTTTCCAAGCAATTACTTAGAAATCCCTTAAGGTCTCGTTTGGTTCACCGGAAATAATTATGATAGGATAGGTTATGCAATTATATGGGATGGAACATATATAGGATGTGACATACCACTTCCCTAACTTTGTTTCCTTGAGAACAGGAAAACATTCTCAGACTTTCTCCATACTATAGCTTATTTATCCATTACAATGTGTAAACCATCAACTTCTACAACATCTTCTCACAAGTGTTTATATTTTATTTGTCATTATCTAATATCCTTATTTGAATTGAAAATCTTTTACTCTTTTCCAGAAAAAATTATCATACATGTTTTATGAAATTATAATAGGGACTTCATTTTTAGATAATTATAATTGGATAATCTTCACAAAATATTGTTAGATCATGGAAAAAGAGTATGCGCAATTGTATTTTCTAGTAATTTATACAAAGATGGTGAACACTCTATTCTCATGTAGCCACCATCCTCACTGTAGAACCGAGACATCAAGAATGTTGTTATTGTATCATTAAGCACCACAGATAGTAAGGTCATTTCGTAACGCACTAGATCAGAATGAACATGGTTGTGTATGTTCTCATTATCAGAAGAGGGTCATTCATAAATAGATACTATGTTACATATGGATCCCTACCTTGGAAAATTTTATAAATGCTATGACCAGAGTCGGTGTTAAAGTAAAATCGATGCAGGAGGAGTTTAATTGGTATAGCAATGTTGTAGATGGTCTTAAGAAATGACTGGAGAGATGAGATATATTATAAGTAGAAGGAGAACTTCATCTCTAACATTGTAGTAGGTTTCATATTATGGTACATGTCCATAAGAATGGGACACTCCAAAATTGAAGGTGAAAAAGAAAATATCGCTGGTTGTAATAGGAAAATGGTATTAGTAGTCTAATTGTGTGTGAGAAGATCCATGACACATATACCATTCAAGTGCCTTGGGCCCCCTCCTTACTTAGAATTTGTGTGGGATTGAGATATTTTTATGATGGAACTATCATCCTTCTTTCATTTTTGTGGAAAGATTTGCATCCTATCCTATCCAATATCATGTGAACCAAACATGGCCTAATGGTATGATGTGGTTGGGTACAATCCCTAGCCAACATAGCATGATAAAAGGATTTGTGACTAATAGTTGTTGGTCAAATCCTATGCATGACACTTAGAAACAAAATCATTGAAAATCCAAGAAGAAGATAGTGAATAGTTAGATATGTGATCAATACCTTCGATCCATGGATTTCCATAATTATCATTCTTATACTCCCACATTTGGGAATTCCGAATGTGGTCATCAGTACCTCTAACTTGTGTATTACTATCAAAATTCTCTATCACAAGAAAATAATAGTAGGATATTATTATTAAATAATAATAGTTCATAACTAGATAGTAGCATCCATAAATGCTAATCTAAAACAAGTAGTAAAAGAACATGTTGATTATTGGATATTGTTTAACTTTTTCTTAAAAATGACCATGAGATTGTATATGGAAGTATTAGGAGTAATAATATCACTCTTATTGAACTTTGATTCTTTGTTCCAATCTTACTTACTTCTTTGTGTTTGACTTATTTCAAAATGTATCAAAAGAATAATTGGGTGAAATTTATAATAAATTACTAATGATTAGATTAACATAAATAAAGATTAACAAGGTTTTTTTGAATTCTTAAAACAAATAACACACCCAGATCATATTTTGTAAGTTTAATTTACATACAAATACACAAAATACTTAATTCAGTAGCCAATTCCTTTATATTAATAGATGATACTACATATTGTTTTATAAAAAGAAACATGATCTTAGGGATAAAACATAGATACAAGAAATGATAATACAATAATATAAAATAAAACAACTCTTGACTAGGTAAATGGAAGTAGATAACTATAGCAAACTCTTAAAGTTAAAGAATGAATAGGATGAGTATATGGTGTGTATAGTTTCTTTTCTCTAAAACCCCCATCATCAATATTATTTTTGTTTTCTTCCTAACCTTTAATAAGAAATAATAATGAATAAATTTCACTATTTTGAGGTAAGGATATTTGTGATGTGTATCTACAATTTGTTTCTTTATGCAAAATGATTCATATACTATTAAATATGTAGAAAAATATTTAGATCATATATAAACAAAAATCATATGATGGAGTACACATTATTGACACATGAGCATGAATATTAATGTTTCATGAATCAACAAGCATTATAATGATGTATATATAATATGCCTCTTTATATTTAAATATACATTCAGATTGAACTAAAACTAAAAGAATACATAAGATGCTACAAATGAGATGTAAACCTTAGGTGATTATTTCATCATTGTAGAATGAAGCATCATATTTAATTTCAAATACTATAAGAATTAGCATAAATCAAATTATCATACAAGAGAATATTTTCAAGTTATGATGATTTACTAATTAATAAAATATATCTAGTAACAGAGAAATAGTATTGGCATCAATAAATTATGCTCATACATTATGTATAGTATTGGTGTTGTATGATCAAGGTAAAATTTTATATTGCATACTTAAATAAACAAAAATAATAATACAATATGTCTTTTTTTTAAATCATAATAAAAAACATGACTTATTGACTAACATAACACACTTTTTTCATGTAGACATTTCTTTTAGTATGAATAATCTATAGCCAAGTTAGGTTTCCCTAAACAAAGAAATAACTCTTGTTGGTCAAAAACAAGAATTACTTCATCCCACATTAAATTATCATTAATATCTATATTACCAACTATTTAGTAAGGCACAATACAAAGTTACATCAACTCAACAATTTCCCTATAAATATTTTGTTGCATCTTTGATACAAACATTGAAGCTGAAAGATAATATATAGTACAATAATGAAAACTATTTTTCAATAAATACATGCCATGCTAATAATATATAATTATTGATTTAGTATATCTTGGTTGTTGAAACAAACAAATTTAGTACTGCAATTTTCGATCACAAGATACTTCGGTGGTGTACATAACTACAGAATATGAGACCATCTTTCTTCGTTTCTGTGAGTTACATTATTTTGTTTTCCATTCTTGGTGTTGTAATTGATTGACAACAAGTAGAATGGAAGGATGGAATGATGAGATTCTACATTAATATGAAAGTAGAAGGAATGAAACATATATAATGTGTTGTGGTAGTCATAGGTAGGCGAAACTAAAGAGAAATGTTAGATATTTCTATGACAAAGAAATCATAAATTTCTCCCTCACAAGCGATAAGGTAACCCCAGGAAAAGGCATGGAAAAATTATGGAATAATGAAGGAGGTAAAAGTTACCTAAGGGTGTCAGATAAGGGAGAAATTACATATTGGAGCCATTGGATCCAACTAGGAAGACAAACATCGAACCCCCCATCGCCATGATCATGATGTAATTGATGAAAACAAGCAATTGAGAAATGAGGTCTTGTGTTGTTGGTATTAGGTGATGGGGTGCGTTTGTATGGAAAAGGATGGCAAGAATTTGTTTTGGATGACATCGGGAAATAAAACCACTTGATTATGGGCATTGGAGAATATTGAGATAGGAAAAAGATTTGGTTAGGGACTAAAAATAATGTTGTTTAGGGATAATACCTACTTTATTCTAGGATTTTATTCCTCACCTTTATTCCTTAAATGTACAATATCTTGTGTGGATCATATTATTTGTTTTAAATAATTGTTATATTTATTTATGGTTTTATTATATTTATATCACTCTGATAGTTATCAACCCCCTTTTAATCCATTTTTCATTTATCGCTCATAAAAATACTGTCTATATTGAAGAAGACGTTACCTAACTTTACCAAAGGTTATAGTGATGTTCATCACAATTTTTGGCATGTATACTTTCCTATCTTAGGGTACTTGAAGCGATGAGTTTGAGTCGCATTTATAGACCTTTTTCATATGTGTTTTGTGCTCTAATTACTCATTTTTATGGATAATATTGCATAATTCACTCATTTCGGTCTTTGCCATCATTCTATGTCAAATCCCCTTTGTTTTACCATTTTGAGCATTATTTATCATATTATCATAATTTGTGTGGATTTACTTGGTCTTGTTGTGGAATTTCAGGAAAAACAAGTATCTGGTTCCGTCGATACCATCGACGGAAGTCGATACCATCGACGGAAGTCGATACCATCGACCAAGCCACAGATTGCCAGCCGAGAGGAGCAGTACAGAGTCGATACCATCGACACTCAAGTCGATGGTATCGAGATCCCTTCAGATTGCTGGTGAGGAATCCGTCGATACCATCGACCCAAGTCGATGCCATCGACGCGTGGAGGCTACAGCGTCTCTAAACGACAACAACCGACGCTAAAGAGAGTCGATACCATCGACCCAAGTCGATGGTATCGAGATGATATAGACACTCAGATGAAAAGGAAAGAAAGCTGCCACTAATACGCTGGGTCGATACCATCGACCCGCGTCGATGGTATCGACGCCGGCAGATATGCGTTGGATTCGTTTTGATCTCGATCGGACGGCTGGAGTTATTTGACGACCTAATTAGGGACTTATTCCTAATGACGGCCGCCCACATGAGAGGGGGGCTGGATTGTTGGATTGCACGAGTGCCGAGAAAGGATAGAAAGGAGAACGGAGGCCAGAAGCTCATCCCGGGTGATTTGCACGCTGCCGAAGATGAATTCCACCATCGACAGGCGGGGAAGCTCGTATTCTACGCCAAGGATCTACCGGTTCTTCTCCGTTCAGGGGTTTTCCCACTTGTTTCACGTTTTTCTTATGAATTCCCCTATTTCTACCATGTATTCGTGTGAGATGAACATGAGAGGCTAAAACCCTCCATCTTTAGGACCGGGAGTAGCCCGGGAATGCATTGTATGACAATTTTATATTGATAATTCATATTTTCTCTCTCAAATCCGTGGTATAGATTCATTTTCTCCATATATATTGTTATGCTTGATCACCATAATAATAACTTAATGCCCTTAATCACTTCGACAGAAGAATTAACGGTTGAAAAGAGACGAAATCTACATTAATCAATAAAACCCTTGACAAAGGAGTTGTAAAATTAATGGTGGGAACTGAGAGATCATTTATAATGCGTTTAGTTTAGGGGAATGATTACTACGACGGTGGAATCAACCTAAACCTAAGTAGTGAGTTACACCACGACAGTGGGTAATTCTGTTTTCAGGCCACTACCCGGATAGAGAGAGAAGAGTGAGGAATTATATAAAACCTAATACAATGTTGACCTGCGGTGAAATTGCAATCCTAAAGATACTCTTTTGAATTGATTAAATTAATCTTTAATCGATTGTTTTCTTTGTTTCATCTTGTTTTCTTTTTAATTTCGACAACAAACCCTATTTTGTCATCCGGCCTAGCTGATTGCAATTAGTTAGTAGGAGTCTCCAATAATTCACGTATCCCTGAGTTCGACTCGGGCCTCACAAAGGCCTATATTACTCGACGCGTATACTTGCGTTTAAGCGCGTAGTAAAATAGACGTCAAGTTTTTGGCGCCGTTGCCGGGGATACGGCGAATTATTGGCACTTTGAGTGCTAAGAGCGGCCACTCTAGGCCACATTTTTTTTATTTTCTTATTTTGAAACAATTTTAAATATTCCTAAATTTCTCTATAATTGTGTTTACTCGTTCAAAGCATAGTACTAAACCCCGATTTTCTTATTTCAGGTACTTTGCATGGTGCATACACGTAGCGCAGACTACGCGAATCGCACACCTGAGGTTCCACCTCCGGGACCAGAGGACGAGGATTTTTACGAGCACGATCACCAAAGCGACATAGATTCTGAATCTGAGCAAGAGCAAGCAGAAGAAATGGTCGAACCACAGACGATATGGGAGAAGATCAAAGCATCCTCTTCATCAGCTTCAAAGGGGCCCATCAAGAAACAGGGGTTCAACATTCCAACCTACAAGATTGATCCCGCGTTGATTAACTTGGTTAAATCAAATGCATTTCATGGGTTGAAGAATGAGGACCCAGTGGCACACATCAGTCAGTTCGTTGAAAACTGCGATATGGTGAAGATAGACAGGTTCCCACAGGATGTTCTGTACCTCAAGTTGTTCCCAAGCTCCCTGGCAGGAGTTGCGAGAGAGTGGCTACATAACCTCGACGATGAGTTTGTTGAATCATGGGATCATATGGTGGAAGTTTTCTTCGAGAGGTTTTTCCCTCCTGAGAAGACCAACGACATGATTAGGAAGATTCACAATTTCACCCAACAGGCGGGTGAAACATATTCTGAGACTTGGGAGCGATTCCAGGTCATGTTGAGGAGATGTCCACATCATGGACTGGACAAGGAGACACAGGTGAAGATCTTCTATTTTGCTCTCTCCGAGCATGATAGAAGCAACTTGGACTCGGCCGGTTCAGGATTTTTCTTGAACAAAACTGATACGAGATGCTGGGAAATACTGAAGAACATGGCACGAAAGCAATCCTGGGGAGAAAGAGAGAGAGGCCCAGTTGAGCAAGCAAGAGTTGCCAGTGAGTCCAAGGCAATGAGAGAGTTAAATGAGAAGATGGATCTTCTCGCAAAGAAGCTACTGCAGAAGGAAGACAATGAGTCCGAGGAGGAGGCTCAAGTCAAGTACATGAGGCAACAGCAAGGGTACAGGAACAATGACTATTCATGGCGAAAGGACAAAAAGTTCTCATGGAAGGATCCGAACAATTTTCTGCAGGATCCGGACGCCAAGCCTGCACCAGCCACAGAGGACAAGAGCACGGAGTTGCTCAATCAGGTCATCAAACAAAACCAGGAGTTAATGAACACATTTGGGCAACAAATCAAGCAACAGGGCGAATTTATGAACCAATTTGGGCAGACTTTGCAGAGCCATGGGGCTCAAATGAGAACTATAGAGACTTCCATGGCACAGATGGCGGCTGAAATTGCAAGCTTGAAGAAACCAGCACATTTGGGTTTTCCGGGGAACACCAATGTTCCCGGGGGAAACCAGCAGGCCAAGGCCATCTTACTGAGGAGCGGCAAGAAGGTGTTGAATCCAAGGACGGATGACACAAGCACACCGCAGGACAAAGTTGAAGATGCAACCACGCAGGAGCAGGCCACACCTGTCACAGAGCAAGCTGAAGACATAGCTGAGAAAGGCAATGAAGAACAAGCTACTGAGGAGGAACCGCAGAAATTGACACCCTATGTGCCACCTCATCAAAGGACACATACTGTTCCGGTCCCCTATCCCAATAGCGCAAAGGCAACGAAGGTGGATGCACAATTTAAGAAATTTCTGGACAGCTTTAGGAAGTTATCGGTAAATATTCCTTTGTTGGAGGTGATTGAGCAAATCCCGTCTTACGGGAAGTTTCTAAAAGATGTCATCACCAAAAAGAGGAAAATACCCGACACTGAGGTCGTGGTGCTGAAGGAGCAAGTGAGTGCTTTCATTATGGGCACTTTTCCGCCGAAGAGACAGGACCCCGGTTGCTTCAATATTTCTTGTTTTATCGGGAAGTTCAAATTTGGAGAGGCACTCTGTGATTCTGGGGCAAGCATCAATTTGATGCCCCTTTCTACATTCAAAAAGTTGGGATTGAAGGAGTCAAGGCCAAGCAACATGACTATCCAATTGGCCGATAATTCTGTGGTGAAACCTTATGGAATCTGCGAAGATGTCTTGGTAAAGGTGGATCGATTTGTTTTTCCGGTTGATTTCGTGGTTATGGAAATGCAGGACGAGCATGGCAATGAGTTGCTACTTGGACGCCCATTCCAAGCAACAGCTGATATGATCTTGGAGATGGGGAGAGGTCGCTTGACCTTGGGCATTGCGGATGATCGCTTTGAGATGGTCATGCCCACTAGCAATGCATCTACTAAAGCAAAAGCACACTGTAACATGGTGAAACATGTGGAGCACAATATCTCACTTTGCCTTGGGAAGCCATTCTTGGACATGGCTCATGTGATGAGCAAGATGGATAATGGAACCTTAGTTGTAGACATTATGGAGCAAACTAAAGTTGTCTCTTTATGCAAAGCTGTTGGGTTTCCAAATGATGAGAATGAGGACATTCCACCTTCTTGGGAGGATGATGCGATTATTACTTCAGTTTGTGTTGCATATCCAGAATTGCCGTTGGAGGCGTGTTTGTGGAATGTCACTTATGATTGGATGCAGAGTACTTCACTCAAGGAGTGCGCCAAAATGCTTCAGATGCTTCCATGTTTCTACACGAGGCACTATGAAGACTTAGGTACACTTCCCCCATCGCTGCAATCATCTCTTACTTGCCCGCCGGAGTTGGAGTTGAAGCCACTGCCCCCGCATCTTAAGTACGTCTTTCTAGCTGAGAAGGACAAGCTACCGGTGATTGTATCTGCTTACTTGAGTGCGGAAGAGGAGGAGCAACTACTGATAGTGCTCAAGAACCACCGTGGAGCTTTTGGGTGGTCTGTTGCAGACATCAAGGGGATCTCCCCGACACTTTGTCAGCATAAGATACGGCTCGAGGAGGGAGCCAAGCCAGTCATTCAACCTCAAAGACGGCTAAATTTGAGCATGATGGAGGTTGTGAAGAAGGAAGTAATAAAACTTCTTGCTGCAGGGATCATATATGCCATATCAGATTCGACATGGGTGAGTCCCACACAGGTAGTCCCTAAAAAGGGGGGAATTACTGTTACTAAAAATCTTTTGAATGAACCTGTCACCACCCGATTGGTAACCGGGTGGCGTGTTTGCATCTACTACCGCCGACTGAATGCCGCCACTCTTAAAGATCATTTTCCTTTGCCATTTATCGATCAAATTTTGGAACGTCTTGCAGGTCGGTCGCATTTTTGTTTTCTGGATGGGTATTTGGGGTATAACCAGATTTCTATTGATCCTTTGGATCAAGAGAAGTCTATGTTCACTTGTCCCTATGGGACTTTTGCTTACCGACGGATGCCGTTTGGATTATGTAATGCGCCGGCAATGTTTCAACGCTGCATGCTCGCCATATTCTCTGACATGGTGGAGCGTTGTCTTGAGGTTTTCATGGATGACTTCTCGGTTTATGGGGCGTCTTTTGATGAGTGTCTATATAACTTGGACAAGGTGCTGCAGCGGTGCGAGGACACACACTTGGTCCTCAATTGGGAGAAATGTCACATGATGGTGACGGAAGGAATAGTGCTAGGACACAAGGTTTCTGGCAAGGGTCTTGAGGTAGACCCCGTAAAAATTGAGGTGATTTCTAAGCTACCCCCACCTAATTCCGTAAAAGGGGTGAGAAGATTTTTGGGACACCCCGGGTTTTATCGGCGATTCATCAAGGATTTTGCTAAAATCGCAAAACCTTTATCCGAATTGTTGGAAAAAGATGCAGTTTTTTATTTCAATGATAAGTGTCTTCACGCATTCGAAGTTTTGAAAGAAAAGTTGATTTCGGCTCCGGTTGTTCAAACGCCGGATTGGACAAAACCATTCGAATTGATGTGTGACGCTTCTGATTATGCAGTGGGAGCTGTTTTGGGGCAAAGGGTAGATAATAAGCCCGTTGTGATTTTCTACGCCTCCAAAACACTTAATGATGCTCAATTGAACTATACAACTACAGAAAAAGAGTTACTTGCCGTCATGTTTGCTTTTGAAAAATTTCGGCAGTACTTAGTGGGTTCTAAAGTAGTTGTGTGGACCGATCACGCTGCGATAAAATATTTGATGGAGAAGAAGGATGCAAAGCCTAGACTAATTAGGTGGATTTTGCTTTTACAAGAATTTGATATTGAAATCAAGGACAAGTCGGGAATTGAAAATGTGGTGGCTGACCACTTGTCTAGGTTAGAAAGGGTAGATGAACAAGGTTTACACATACCCATAACCGAGACATTCCCCGATGAACAACTTTTGAAAATTGATTCTAAGGAACCGTGGTTTGCTAAAATTGTTAACTATTTGTCTTGCGGGATCATCCCGGAAGACTGGTCTTATCAAGAGAAAAAGAAATTCTTTCATTCTTTGAGATATTATTTTTGGGATGACCCAATTCTTTTGAAGCAGTGCAGGGATGGTATTCTTCGCAGGTGTGTGCCGGAGGTGGAGTACGAGAGTGTTCTCCACCATTGCCATGCGTCGCCTACGGGAGGACACCATGCTAGTTCACGGACAGCAGCCAAAGTGTTGGAAAGCGGCCTTTATTGGCCAACTTTGTTCTGGGATGCTTACGAGTTTGTAAGGCAATGTGACCCGTGCCAGCACGCAGGTAACATTTCAAGGAGACAAGAGATGCCCCTGAATGTATTTCAGGAAGTTGAGGTATTTGACTTATGGGGCATAGACTTCATGGGACCCTTTGTGTCCTCAAATTCAAATTTATATATCTTGCTTGCTGTTGATTATGTGTCGAAGTGGGTGGAAGCAATCCCCACAAGGACTAATGATTCTAATATAGTGTGCAGGTTTGTGAAAGAAAATATATTCTGCAGGTTCGGGATACCCCGAATGATCATAAGTGATGGAGGCACACACTTCCGGAATCAGAAATTTTTGACACTTTTGAAGAAATATGGGGTCAAGCACAACATCGGCACCCCATATCATCCACAGACGCAAGGACAAGTGGAGGTCTCAAATCGGGAAATCAAGAAGATTCTAGAATAGACAGTGGCATCCACAAGGAAAAATTGGAGTGCCCTACTACCGGACACACTTTGGGCGTATAGAACGGCGTACAAAACACCTATAGGCACCACACCTTTTAGGTTGGCGTATGGCCGGGCTTGCCACCTTCCGGTGGAGTTGGAGCACAAGGCCCATTGGGTGCTAAGAAGGCTGAACTTGAGTTATGATGAAGCTGGGAAAAAGAGGATGTTCGAATTGAACGAATTACATGAGTTACGCATGACGGCATATGAGAATGCCCGCATCTACAAGGAGCACACAAAGCTGATCCACGATCTACATATCGAGATGCGCACGTTCAAGAAGGGAGAAAATGTTCTATTGTTTAACTCCTGTCTCAAATTGCATCCCGGGAAGCTGAAGTCCCGGTGGAGTGGACCCTTTGTAGTGGAAGAGGTGAGACCGCACGGTGCGATTCTTGTGCGTGATGGAGATGCCACGTTCTTGGTGAACGGGCAGCGCTTAAAGTTGTATTTTGGTGAAAACTACAAGAGAAAAGTGAATGAGGTCAAACTCATTACACTTGTGGATGAATGAGATGATGGGAAGACGTCTAGCCTAAGACGTTAAATAAGGGTGCTTGTTGGGAGGCAACCCAACCATTGGTACATTAGGATAGTTTAATTATAGTCGTAGATTGCTTTTATTTCGTTTAAATTTTAGTGTAAAGAAGATACCTTGATCCGTTTGTTCAATGTGCAGGCACAGGCAGGGTCGATACCATCGACACACTGGTCGATGGTATTGACATGGGTTCAGGTTGACAGCTGCAAAAATCGCACTGAGTCGATACTATCGACGGACCCGTCGATGGTATCGACATACCTACAGGCAGGTCGCAATAAAAGTGTCGATAGTATCGACACACCAGTCGATACCATCGAGATCTCTGGAGAAGTTCAGAACAATTTTGCTCAGTCAACTCGATACCATCGACGGCCTCGTCAATGGTATCGACATGATCACAGGTAGAAGTGAAAAAGTGGCGGTGTCGCAATGAAAGCAAGTCGATACCATCGACCCTCGTCGATGGTATCAACATCCATGTCACCGATCCGCGCCAAGGCATCGACGACGATTGCGAGTCCACGTCAGCGATCCGGGTGCTGCGTCGATACTATCGACTTCCGTCGATGGTATCGACACGTCAGCAATCCGAGTTTCCCGATCCAGCAAACGTCAGTCGTCGATACTCGCGAGGGAGGCGGATACCAGCGAGACGTGTCGATACCATCGACCCACGTCGATGGTATCGACGGGTCAACAGTGGCGTCGGCCAAGTCTATTTAAGGAGAATTGCAACGTCATTTGACGTCACACCTTCAGAGCAAACGTCCTCCTTTGCGCCGAGCACTCCCCCGAGCCCTCCAAGACTGAAGAGCAGCGACAGCGAGCGGAGAATCACTTCTCCATCTTCCTCGAGCTCTCTTCTTCTAATCCCATCTTTCTTGCAGCAATGGTGCACGCCGCCAGATCATCGTCCTCGAGCGCGAATCCCATGGGGATTGTGGAGTTTGTTCCACCCCCTACTGCTTTCGTGTCACGTCCGCACTTGATTCACCCATCCGCAGAGGTGAGGAAGGTCTATGAGGAAATCATGAAGTGGAAGATCGAGCCGACCCGGTATGTGGACCGGGGAATGATCCAGGAGCTTGGATTCGAGGCCAACTTGGCCTATGTGCTGAAGGGTCAAGCACGCCACACCAGCATAAGGCCAGGCGAGCTAGAGCGCCATGCGGATGGGTAGCCATTCTTCGGCGAATGGCCCACCTACAAGGAATTGGTGGCGGAGTTTATGGCGTCCCTCGACGTCTGCGTCGTACCCAACGACGTGGTGGCGTCGGACTGTGAGTGGATCAAGGGGAGGGTGTCCTTCCGGCTGTTCAACATCAACTACAACATCACTCTTCAGCAGTTCAACAACATATTTAACTGGAACCACTCCCAACATGATCACCGAAGCCCAGATTCCCGCACCGACTACGACAAGATCTTCGCCGAGCTAGTCACAGTGCCGGCAGGAAAGACAGTGAGCTACCATAATGCTACGGTAGCGGACTTCGAGCATCCCTTCTTCCGGGTCTTACACCGGATGTTGAGCCTTATGTTCTTTGCTCGGAGCAATTTAGCATTGAGCAAGTTTCAGGAGAGCGATCTTTTCTTCCTCTACATGCTCCTGAAGTGACAAGAATGCAACTGGGGTGCGTTATTTCTGCAGCGCGTCCTGGCGGTGAAGAGCAGTACAAGGAAGGCTCCGATCCATTTTGGTGGGCTCATCACCAAGTTGGCGCACTACTTGGGGCTGAATCTCCAGTCCATGACTCTGATTTCCATGAGGAGTAAGGTGAACGTGCAACATCTGCACCGTTCAAACCTTATCCTTCTCCGGGATGGGTTGGCGTACGCACATTGCCACGTCAACCAAGCTTACCAGGAGTGCGCACTGCCGGACGCCGCCTTCCACATCGAGGGAGCCCAGCACTTCCGGTGGCCGATCATAGCCGTCGAGTCCGATGAAGAAGAAGGCGGTAATGATGACCAAGAAGGTGAGGCTGAGGAGGAAGAGGAGGCTTTCACAACTCTTCACGCACGAGTAGCACCACGGAAGCATCCTAGGATGCATCCGGGTGCGTCTTCATCATCACAGCCCCCCCCCCCCCCGCCATCACCACAGCCCTCGCAGCCAGGCGAGGATGTCTACTCAATGCAAGGAATGTACACGATGCTGCAGGATATCCATCAGACACAGCAGCAGCATCTAGAGATGTATACCGGTATTCAGGATACTACGAACCGGTTACTTGACAACCAAAGGGTGATGTTCAAGAATGAACGTCTCCTCCTCGACAACCAACAGCAGATACACAATCAGTTGCAAAGGATGGAGATGCAGTAGGAGCCCTTTTACGACCATTACTGGAGTCAGAGCTACTTTGGAGGCTATCCACAGCCTCCGTCGAGGACCCATTACGATCCGAGCTTCCAGGGGGAGTATCCTTCTTGGGATCCTACGGCCCCACAGTACCCGCCTCCGCCTCCACAAGAATGATCAGGGTATCTCTGTTCCACTCTTAAGTTTGTTTTTGACTATGAGGCCATAGTCGAATTCAAGCTTAGGGGGGTAGCTAGAACAGCTCTATCTTTTCTTTTGTTGTTTTTAGTTGTTATTTGCTATTTGTTTCTTGCATTTTTAGTTTTTGTTTAGGATCCACATCTATCTAGTGTAACTGTGGATGTCATAAGAGTTTGTCATCTCGCTGTGTATTCATGGGAACTTTAAGGGAATTTTAAAATTTTTGTGTCTTTTGACTTGGTTGTCCTTGGGGAACGTATCCTATGAAAATGATTGATTATGTCAACTTTAAAACAATATGTCACACCTATACTCCCATTGACTCATGAAAAGTGGATAGTAACGGTTGTTTGAGCCTAACCTAACCAAATGGTAATGAGACCTTAATTGGATGTAAGAGAGAGAACCCTCTAAACTACTACACATGTCAGTAAGGAGGGACACATAATACTCTTCTAAGGTTCAGTCATCTAATCTTGTGATCATTCCACTTCATTTTTCCATAGTCCACCTAAGAATTGGAAGTAAAGTACAATTTTAATTCCTTCTTGTGTACATAGCATTTAGATAGGAATTGCATTGATATTTTCCATACTTTTGCATAAAAAGAGAAAAATATAGGGACTCATGCACATTACCTTTAGGTGCATGCCATGTAGTTGCACTCATGACTTTCATGATTATCATGCATAAAGTACACCATGTATCTCAATTTTTCCTAAAAAGTGATCTAAACTGTTCCATACCTTCGAAATATTGCAAAGATTTCCAATCATGAAGAAAACAGCCCAATACATGTATCTCTAAGAAATTATGGATATGTGGGCTAAAAGAAAGAAAGAAAAAAAAAGAGAAAAAAAAATTCCTGAAAATCTAAAAAAATTGAAAAAAAGAAAAAAAAAAGAATTTAGAAGAAAGTGGAATAAGAGGGAGAAAGGAACATGATATCACTCGCATTACAGGAAAATTGAGTACATGTGGCTTAATTAGATTTCCATCTCATTTTGAGGTGGAAGGTTAGTGCATGCATCAGTTCACCCAATTTAGGCATTAGGGCATTTCTAATGTGCATTTGCATCATTTAGGACATTTTTGTTTTATGCATATTGAAACTGTGCAATACTTCCAAGTTCTTCCATGAACCACCCTTTCCATCCAACCGTTGCTCGGATTGGTAGGCCACCATGAATTTCTCCTCACTAATGATTATCAGGAGAACTGCTTCCATGTAAATGGTAGTTAGGGCGAGCAATGTAGTGTAAGCGATCACAAGATGCACCAATGCTGAATCGGCGAATTTTATTATGTTAACTGCCTTATGTGATAGTGTTCATCAGTTTGAAGGATAATTTCTCTTATTGATGATTATTGTCGCCTTTAGGGTAATTACTGTTATGTGGTTAGAGAAGGCCGGGTTGAGAACGTTCAGTGGGAGTCACATGGGATGTGGGTTGGTGTGTTGATTTTCAGTTGACATCTACAATTCTATTCTAAGGATCAGTTGCTCGAGGGCGAGCAATGTTCAAGCTTAGGGGAGTTTGATGCGATGATTTTGAGTTGCATTTATAGACCTTTTTCATATGTGTTTTGTGCTCTAATTACTCATTTTTATGGATAATATTGCATAATTCACTCATTTTGGTCTTTGCCATCATTCTATGTCAAATCCCCTTTGTTTTACCATTTTGAGCATTATTTATCATATTATCATAATTTGTGTGGATTTACTTGGTCTTGTTGTGGAATTTCAGGAAAAACAAGTATCTGGTTCCGTCGATACCATCGACAGAAGTCGATACCATCGACCAAGCCACAGATTGCCAGCCGAGAGGAGCAGTACAGAGTCGATACCATCGACACTCAGGTTGATGGTATCGAGATCCCTTCAGATTGCTGGCGAGGAATCCGTCGATACCATCGACCCAAGTCGATGCCATTAACGTGTGGAGGCTACAACATCGCTAAACGACAACAACCGACACTAAAGAGAGTCGATACCATCGACCCAAGTCGATGGTATCGAGATGATACAGACACTCAGACAAAAAGGAAAGAAAGATGCCGCTAATACGCTGGGTCGATACCATCGACCCGCGTCGATGGTATCGACGCCGGCAGATATGCGTTGGATTCGTTTTGATCTCGATCGGACGGCTGGAGTTATTTGACGACCTAATTAGGGACTTATACCTAATGACGGCTGCCCACACGAGAGGGGGGCTGGATTGTTGGATTGCACGAGTGCCGAGAAAGGAGAGAAAGGAGAACGGAGGCCAGAAGCTCATCCCGGGTGATTCGGACGTTGCCGAAGACGAATTCCACCACCGACAGGCGGGGAAGCTCGTATTCTACGCCAAGGATCTACCGGTTCTTCTCCATCAGGGGTTTTCCCACTTGTTTCATGTTTTTCTTATGAATTCCCCTATTTCTACCATGTATTCGTGTGAGATGAACATGAGAGGCTAAAACCCTCCATCTTTAGGACCGGGAGTAGCCCGGGAATGCATTGTATGACAATTTTATATTGATAATTCATATTTTCTCTCTCAAATCCGTGGTATAGATTCGTTTTCTCCATATATATTGTTATGCTTGATCACCATAATAATAACTTAATGCCCTTAATCACTTCGACAGAAGGATTAACGGTTGAAAAAAGACGAAATCTACATTAATCAATAAAACCCTTGACAAAGGAGTTGTAAAATTAATGGTGGGAACTGAGAGATCGTTTATAATGCGCTTAGTTTAGGGGAATGATTACTACGACAGTGGAATCAACCTAAACCTAAGTAGTGAGTCACACCACGACAGTGGGTAATTCTGTTTTCAGGCCACTACCCGGATAGAGAGAGAAGAGTGAGGAATTATATAAAACCTAATACAATGTTGACTCGCGGTGAAACCGCAATCCTAAAGATACTCTTTTGAATTGATTAAATTAATCTTTAATTGATTATTTTCTTTGTTTCATCTTGTTTTCTTTTTAATTTTGACAACAAACCCTATTTTGTCATCCGGCCTAGCTGATTGCAATTAGTTAGTAGGAGTCTCCAATAATTCACGTATCCCTGAGTTCGAATCGGGCCTCACAAAGGCCTATATTACTCGACGCGTATACTTGCGTTTAAGCGCGTAGTAAAATACACGTCATTACTACATTCATTAGACATCTTAGAAAGAATGAGTACAACCAATCATGCTTGGGTTTAAGGGTGTAGGAACATTCAAATGTACAAAGTTTCTATCTCTCAAGGTATTTGTTGATAATAGTACCAAGAATGCCTTTTAGGTCAAGTCATGTGGTTGCAACTCTACCATGATTCAAATTATAGGATACAAAATGCTTTTTGGTTTATTTTCCATCCCATGAAAGAAAAAAAAACATTTAATCATATATGATATTTCAATGAAGCACATATAGTTTCTGCATATAAACATGACATGTATATGATTTGCATATAGTTTTCTCATAGGGAAATATTTTTCATATCCTTCGTTTATAATTAGTAATTTTGAACCTTAGTTTGTGATTGTTGTTAGAAAAAAAATTTAGATATGCAAAATGATACTCATGAACTTGGAAAAAATACATATTTTAGATTTTAAGCAATGTGATGGGCCAGGCATTTATATAATGTGCTCCTTTTTTAAATTGAATTTGAATAGTTATTCTTCTTCTTTTGTGGAAAAATATTCTTATCTAAAGCTAAAAGTACAAAAATATTAGATATGTGCCTACTCTGATAGATATCTCTATTTGAAGGTCTTACTATAGTAACATAAAATCACATTATTTGTCTTTAAGCCCTCAAATGGTTAATTGCAAGAGTGTGTAAATGAAAAGGAGATAATGTAGTTGATATAAAATGAAACCTAACCAAATGTAATGCCCATGCCCACTTCCCTAGGCTCAAGTAGAGTTTTAACAATGATAAATGGCCCCAAAGATCACCACTAGCCTTAAATGTGCCCTTTATCCTCACTCACATGCAAGCCAAGGTCAACTTCCTGACTGTTCACCCATCCTAGTACTACTCCAAGCTAAGCACGCTTAACTATGGAGTTCTTTAGTGATGGGCTCCCAGAAAAGGACGTGCACCTTGGTGATATTAGTAGTCCTATCATTCCCTTTAAGATCATTTTATCGTCGGCCTCAAATTCAAGGATGTTACAATCTTCCCCACTTAGACTCTTGGCATCCTCGTCAAGGCTTAATATACAGCCTCATAATCGCTTGCCCATTTTAATGCAAACCCAGAATGGCCCATGGACACGCATCTTACATCCACGGCTACCAGTGCAAGAGCGGCTCCATCGCATCTCAGTAGATAGCCCTTTCCCAACTTGTCTGGACCATACATATTAAGATTGGCATCTCACACGCCCATGTGGGCCCCACCTACTGGAGGAGAATCAACTTTGATACCATTTGTAATGCCTGAGCCCACTGGTTTAGGCTTTACTAGAGTTTTAAGAATGATGGCTGGCCCCACGGACCACCACTATCCTTAACTTTTGTGCTTTATCCTCACTCACGCGTAAGTCGAGGTCATCTTCTGGACTAGTCACCCATCCTAGTACTACTCCAAGATGAGCATTCTTAACTATGAAGTTCTTTTGTGATGGGCTCCTGAAAAAGGAGGTGCAACTTGTTGATATGGATAGTCATATCATTCCTTTTAATATCATTTTATCTGAGGCCTCAAATCCTAGGATGTTACACCAAATTCCACTGCATAGATGAGAATTCGTCCTATCAAAATCCACAAAATGACCCATGGGGTCCTAGCATTGGGAGAAAATCAGTGCTTAAAATTATGAAAAAGGTGTCATCATTATGCTTTAATAAGTATACATAAGGAACTATATGCAATAACTCTAAATTAATGATATAGAACTTGATCATGCATCTAAAGGATATGTTTCAATTCCATGTTTAATAAAGGGTTTATACACTCTTATATAATCATGCATCATGGTATTTCCCACGTGAATATATAAATATATAGTACAATGAATACAAGAGAAAATAGTCAATACTTGCATGTAAAATATATACATAACCACAAGGTTATGAAATAAGAGTGAAGGGAAACCATAAATTAGCAATAATTATGATTTGATTTATTTAGACTATTATCCTATATAAGAATGCAAAATTCCTTTCTAATTTCCAATGTTGGGCCAAGAAAACATTCTTAAATGAATATGTTAGACATATTTCAGTTTTTTTTACATCTATCATGCTTAGGAGCTGTTGTATGGTTTCAGATATTCCTTTTATGGTATCCTACATGAGAGTAAAACAAATATTATTTAATATACAATGCTTTTACTACCCATGTTCTTGTATTGAAGAGCTAAAGACTGACTTTGTAGGGATTTAAACCAAACAGTAACCTTCCAAGGTTTTGTAATAAAGTCTAAGATTTTTTTCCTAAAATTTCCTTTTTACACTATGGTTCTTATTCTTTTCTAGAAATAGAATTATATGGGGTGATGTTTTTTAGTTCAAAATCAATATATGTTTATGTTTTGATCAAACTTCTTCAAGATTTAAATATACATGTTTCTCTTATCTAGGCACGTACTATCAATCTACCTCTACATATGTATAACCAATTTATTTTTTATCGGATAGGACAAATACTCGATAAACTTTACCGTGTTGATGAACATAGTCTTCAGCTCACTACATCTATATTTGCACACTAGCTGTTGAAAATTGACACCACTAAATCTTTTTTATTTGAGGTAATCATGGTTGGTAATGTATATCAGGTTGAATATGAATCTCTCCCAGTGTTCTGTCACTGATGTGGTACATTGGGACATCACCAAGGTGAATGATTGCAACCAATAGATACAGATACTAGAGCTCCTCCACAGTCAACCTCTGATGATGCATGATTGCATTGGTTGCCTGATGAGGAATGATGGAAAACTTTCTATGGATGCAAAATTCATAGTTGTTAGACTCCAATAAGGCCCAATAAATCATCTCATGATATTTCTTTGGGAAATATTGGAAACCATTTTTAATATTTGCATTAGGTACATGAAGAAGATGTCGAGAAACAAGCTAATATGAACAAAATCTACTGCCCCTATGATTGAAATTAGCCCTCCCAAGGTCTAGATGAGGAAGAGGAAACAAACATTGAGCCAAGATCCAATATCAGATTCAACTACAGTCGTCGTTAATGGCCAAGATACTCAGAAAACGACTACATTACTACACAACACATAGATTACTTCTTCATCTCTTCCTAACCAAGGGACAATACCTTCACAACCTTTTGATGATAATCATATTGTTGATAATCATATTGTTGTTTCTTTAGAACTTTGAGGTTATCACTCATGTAATCCATACTCCGATTATCAAAAATGCTATTTCTATGCCATTACTTGTTGAAGCTAATTCTCTATCTCCATCTACTAAAACTTTTATGGGTAAAGTAGGGAGGTAGACGAGGGGGTCAAGTGGAAAGATGAAGGCCCCACCTTATATGACGATGGCACAAACTAAAAGATTATAAGATTTGAATGACTCAGTTGAGTCATAGGATAACATTGAACCTAATTAATTTTCATGCTAGATATCATGCGTTGGAATGTTTGTGGAATTATCAAGGATTCTACCCAAAAACATTTGAAGGAGATTATTCGCTCCCATAGGACAAAATTGGTAGGTATAGTAGAACCTCAAATCTCTGGTTCTCAAGCTAATATAGTCATCCATCATCTTGGTTTTTCCAACACTCATCGGTCATAAGCTCATGGTTTTTCTGGTGGAGTATGGATTCTATGGAAAGCTAGTGATGCAAATGTTATTCTAGTTGAAAGTCATTGTCAGTATCTACATTGTCTAGTGAATAATCAATTTTATGTTGCTATCGTTAATTCTCATCTTGTTTTGAAGAAAAGGCATTTCCTTTGGCATCATTACTTCCTTTGACATCATCTTTCCTTTGGCATTTACTATCATTTATGATCATATCGTTCTGAATAATCAGTAAGGATTCATTGAACTTGGGTGGTCCTAGGGGGCTTTGATATCATGTTGTCATCTTCTGAAAAAATAGGTGGTTCTAAATTCCCTTTCTCAGAACCTTCTCTTTTTCAAGAATGTCTTCTGAATTCAGATCTTTCTTATCTGGGATATGATGCCTATCCATTTACTTATAAAGTATGGAGTCTACATCAATGTTTAGATAGAGTTTTGGTTAATTCACACTTCCTACTAGTTGGAGAATAGTACAATGTTAAACACCTCACTCATGTATAACACAATAATAACCCTATTTTATTATACATCAGTCATCAACAACTATTTTCTAAGGTTTTCAAAATGAAACAAAGTTGGAATCTAGATGAATCATTAAAATTGCTAATTATAAACTAATGGCCTTCTGAAGTGGATTTTAGTTATGCAATAACATCTCTCAAAAGGACTATCATTCAATGGGATTCAAATAATAGGTGTATGGAACATGCTAACCTCCATTACATTCTGTGACAAATACAATTATCTCATGATGAATTGGATGTACATTGTTGCCTAGAATCAGAACGGATTTGTTCTTCTATGCAGACTCAATTTGATGTGATCTTATCAAAACATTTTGTTAATATTCATCAGAAAGAGTCATATTACAATCTTAAAGGAGGTGATCCCATCACGTCTTTCAACCATGCATATGTAAACTCTAGGAGGCAATCTATTCGTATTAAGTCTCTGCTAGATGATAACCATTTGCTTATTGAAGATTTTGTAGCTTTGAAACAGATTGTATTATAATATTTTAAGTCTCACAGATTCTAATTCCTGACATTTCTAACCTGTTTGATTCAATTGAGGCCTCTTCTATGGCTTTCCTCCCTACAGAATCTAAAATATTCAATACATGGTTTTGTATGGGAAGAAATAAGGCTTCCAAACCAGATGGTGTTGATAGAGAATTCATGCCATGTCATTGGGACACTATTAAACAATATATTATCTACAAAGCATCTATTTCCCTTGAAGGATATCTATTGCCTCTTAATTTTTGTGATATTATATTGGTGTTGATACTCAAGATTCCACACCCTAGAAAATGTAATCATTTGTGGCCAATTTCATTGAACCATAATTGTCTAAAGTTATGCATGAGAATTGTTGTCAATCGTATGAAGCCTTTTCTCTCAAATTGGATTACTGTTGAGCAATCCAATTTTATACATGGATGACATACAATTGATAATATACTTTTATTTCAAGAATTGATTCACAATATGTGATGTCCTTCTGGTGCGAGAAATATGGCAATTAAAATCGACCTGGAAAAATCTCATGACCACATGAACTAGCCTTTTATTCTTGATACTATTACACATGTTAGAATTCTACCTCCTATCAGAAATTATATCATGAACTCGATCTGTGGTAGTAAAGTACAGACTGCCTAGAATGGTGAATTGCTTCCTAGTTTCAAAGCAAATAGGGGTCATTGAAAGACATATCCTTTATCTCTGTATCTCTTTATTATGTGCCTAAATTGTATAACTCTCATGATAAATCATGTTGTTGATTTAAAAACATGGAAACCATTGAATCTCACTCAACAAGGACCGGCTTTCTCACACATTTATTTTTCATATGATATCATTCTTTTAGCTAGGGAAAATATGCAGCATATTCACACCATAATGGAGTTATTCATTCTTTTGGTTTGATCCTTTGTTAGTCCATATCAGTAGACAAAATTGTTATTTTCGTTTCCCCAATTGTACCTTCTATCTTGAGAAAATAGATTTGTAGAACTTCTAGTATGGTCATCACTGATAATTTGGGTAGATACCTTGGTGTGCCAGTTATACATGGTTGTGTTACTAGAAACTTTATGAGGTTATCACTCATAAACTGTGGTAGGCAAAAGTACTTTTAATGCAGTAGGAAGGCGATCAAGAAAGAGAATTGTAGACACACGTGTAGTGAGAAGCCTGGTACTGGGGGGTAGGAGAATGAAAATTGGGAAGAAGCTGACATTTATAAGTACCTAAAATATCAACATGATTATCGAAGACTACAATTTCTATTTGACCAACTATGGAATGGAAGTTATCAGTGCCACACAGTACGAAATGAGTTTTCACGTTCTACATTAATTACTGGGATTTAAAAAGTTCTTACCCAAACTATACCTTATACCCAACTACATGATTGGGTGCAGTCTCACATTCATGGGTGGGCTGCTCGTACTTTAACTCTTGCAGGTCAAATATGTCTGGTGAAAAGTGTAGTGGAATCTATTCCTACATATACAATGCACACGTCGGTCTTACCCTTATCAATATGCTCTTAGATGAATTCTATTATTCAAAGATTTTTGTGGTCTCAGTGTGATAATAAATTATCCTTCTCTCTACTGCCTTGGGAATAACTGATTGCTCCTAAATAGGAAGGAGTTATAGGGTTGCATTCAATGCATGAATGGAATGTTGCACTATTTATGAAATATGTGTGGCAGTCCTTACAGGATGTCACAAGGTGTGGGAAATGAGTATCCAAAATATGTATCGTCATTTTAGGTCTTCTACAAGCTATAGGAATACGCCATTTTGGAGGGTAGTTTACTCAATGATTGATTTATTACTAGCTAATATATGTAAGAAGATAGGCAATGGAAATTCCGCATTATTCTGGTACGAAAATTGGGTACCCATGCCTAGAAATGCTTATGATTGGGCAATTCATCAAATACATATTGAATTACAAGGTTTGAAAGTTTCCTCCATGGTTACATTATCTAACAACTGGGATTGGGATTTCATTATCCAATATTTACCAATTGAAAATATAGATAATCATATCTACAATTTACAATGCCCACATCCACATTACTCTGATGATATTAGGATATGGAATCTATGTAGTTCTAGTAAATTCATACAATATTTTCTTTTGACTAGAGATAAATATAGATCAAAGGTTGGCCATTGGTTATCTTTATGGAAACAAAAGCTACCTGGATACATCAAAAAAAATTATGGCTTCTATTACATGATCCTCTAATGATAAATCAGAGAAGGGTTGGAAGGCACCTACATGCAGACCTGACGTGTCCATGGTGTGGTTTATATCTTGAAATCACTTTACATCTATTTATAGATTGCACTTATGTGACACAAATATGGAAACTACTTTGGATTCAATCGTGGCTACCGTTGTTCTTTACTCTATATTTGGTGACCTTATTCAAATCTATAATGTAGGTTCTTGGATCAGTCCTTAACATCATTGCAAATGTGTGTTATCAGTTGTGGCTTGCGCACAATAATATCATATTCAATCAATCTTAAATTACACCTAAAAGACTAGTTTCCTTAGTAATGCTCAAAGTGTCAGCCTTTAAGCTCGCATTTAGTTCAAAGGACGTACTGGACAGTACCCATCCCCATATTATGTCCCACTATCTTAGACCTCCTGCAGGGTGCACAAAAATAAATATGGATGCATTAGTGCAGCTATCGATGTCTTCTATAGTTGCTATTGTAAGCGAGCATAATGGACAATGGTTACCCCTCCTTATGATATATAATAAAATTAAGAAAAAGTTTTCATCTTGAGGGGGGATGTCACATTTATGAAATCATAGCAAATAAACACATAAGTCACCATTGAGATTCGTACATTGTTCTTCAAATAGGAATCTACAATTGAGTGCCATAACATGTCTAAACATTTCTAGTCATGGAAATAATGCATAAATGTAAACATGATTGGACCGCCTAGTATGGATGGAACCCCACCAGTTAGCTCTTATAGGTCTTCTAGTCCTTTCTTGCTCCTCTTGAGTCCTTACTTGCTCCAATTCCTAGGGACATTGTGTCCCCAACCATGCAAAGGGGAAAAATATACATCAGTAAACGATACTAGCACATTATAACATGAGAAAAATAAAATATAGTTGACGTGTAAGAAAAGTTGACATGAATTGACTATAAGCATTCTTGAATCATTATTAACATGAAGAATTGAATAGTAAATGTATGAATCCCTCTATAATGCCCCATTAGGAGCACATGATTTCTAGGAAAGACCGTGATGCTAGGAAAGCCCTTATTGACCCCTTGAGGTCCATGATTCGGGAGCATATAAGAACTAGTTCTATTCCAATTAACTTGATCATTAACATGAAATTAACATGGCATTAACATTAACATAATCATGATTCTTGAACTTAACATGATGGGATTTCTTCCTCTTATGTCTTAACATGATGGGATTTCTCCCTCTTGATCATTAACATAAATTTCATGAGTCATTAATCATAAACTTTAATCATAGTGAACATTATAATCATATGACATATATAGTAGTCATCAAGCAATAATATCGAGTGATCATGATTAAAACATTAAACTTGGAATAATAACGTCTACTTTGTAGTTAACATGCAATCAATCATAATTACTTGTACTAGTCAGCTTGACCCATTTACCATGGAGCAATGTAGTTCCTAAGATAGTCTTCCTGATCCTTGAGTCAAATCTAGGTCAAACTTCCTCTCAACTTGATTAGGCTCTAAGTACCTATTCATAAATATCATTAATCAATACCTTGTATTGATCTTAGGTTGAATTAGGGTGAATTAGGATTAGGCTCACTAATCGTCATCATTAATTGAGGAAAGATAGGTTGTATTAGATCACCTTAATCATATGTGATACATGATTAGGGTTTCATAATTTGAATTAGGGTTTCTAATAAAAAATCAGAATATAAAAGCAAGTCATGACTTAAAAACCTTAAAATCATATTCCTCTAGAAAAACCCTTTCCGATGACTATTTATTTGTATATTTCTGAGTACCAAAAATTGACCAATTTCGGAGCAGAGAACTATATTGTGACATCAATTCAAAATAACATTAAACTAATTTAAATAATGGATGAAAAGGATGAAGGACCTTATATGTGTGTTGTTGGGTTTTGTGGAGAAAACATGCGTGAAGGAAGCATCAAAAATTCCACGCAACCCAAAATAGGATCTCGTCGACAATAGCGTATTAAGAAAGAGTGTTTGCGGGATATACCTTATCGCAGAGCAAGTCCGACGATGTCTCGCTGTATGAGGGTGTGCAACGACATTGGCCTACATGGACAGAACTTCTCTCTCATTCGTTAAGTGTGTCGCAGGAAGATCCAGCGGTGCTCCTTTCGTGCGGTGATGTATACCGCTCATAGCGCGTACAGATGGTTGTAGATGTCCTCTGAATGCAGGTGTCTTAGTGTTTGCATCTCTACTTCATCCACGTGGATGTATTGGAACTCTACGTCACACTTTCTAAGCCGGCGGGAAGGAGTCGTCTCTATGCGGTGGTGTGCTAGCGTCGCGGTGCTCTCCTTTCTCTCTTAAGGATGGTGATGACTAGGGTTTACATACGTGAGTGTAAACTAAAAAGCCTCTCTCAATATCTTATATAGATATCGCCCGTCAAGATCCTTTAAATAGGAGATGAAGGAAAGTAGGGTTTCCTAAACCCATCGGTAAATAGAAATACTACATTAATTAAAACGCTCATGGATTAATTAGAATATTAAGGAATTCATTAATTAACCAATTAATCACATTAATTGATTAATTAATATCCAATTCTATGCAATCGCTTGGGATGGCTCTATGGGCATATATACCAACAGACTCCCACTTGCACTTAGAGCTAGTCACTCCAATATTATTCTAATCAATTACATAAAAATTTTAGTAATCAATGTGATTCAGAGCTATTCCAATCAAATCCACAATTATACTCCTATTCCAAAACATCCTATGTGTGGTACCCGGTAGGCTCCAAATTACGTTGGCAGTGATATCCATAATCATATTATGATTTCACAAGCAATGATTGGTATCTAGCAAGACTTTATTGCCACCCAAGTAATTGGAGAAGTTGGAGAACAACTTAACCTATCATTCATGATTGGTGTTACAGTTATTATATAGTTCCTTTGTCACTGATATCCGGATTGAACTCAAGTCATGAAATTGTTATCCTCTTCAACATTAAATCCATGTTCCTTGAACTAGAGCAGCCTGTCTGAGATATATGTAAGCTCAATATCACATATTGACTCACATCAGCATGGCCATGCATTTCTCAGTCTTGCTTATCAAGTGGCTGGAATATCAAACTCTCATAGGAAGGACAAATTCCATCTACATCACTCACAGTCATCCCCATGTGTCACAGTGCACCCAAGCACCATCTTTATGGCAATCCTTATTCAGGACCATGGTGGATGATGTCAAAGTACACTGAACGAAATGTGATAAGTGTAGTGACTTCAAGTCTAAGAACCACAATCATTACCATCATTATGAGTTGTGACTCAAACTACCAATCATGGTATCCATGTGTCACTCTCAAGGTGGGTCTAACCGATACACTGTTCTCTAACAAGTATCTATGTATTTGGTTTGATATCTCCATATCATGGATAATGAGATTCTTCCATCAACCAACATACATTCTAATCTTATGTGTTATTGATGTCTATGGATATTTCCACAATAACAACCGATTAGGGACAAAACAAGAATACATACTCTTAGCATACATATGATCTCACTGTTTAGGTCATCAACCCAAAGACATATGTCATTGAGTATATTATTCTATAGACATCTATAAGTTTTATGGTCATCTCACAGTATAAAACACAAACATATAGATTGGAAACGTGCCTTTATTGATATGATCAATGTATTATTACAAATTGTTTACATAGTATCCCATTACAATCATCAAATGATAGTCCTCATGGGCATACATACCAACAGATTCCCACATGCACTTATACCCAATCACTCATGAATCTCAATCCAAGTGATCAAACATGTCTGTCATGTTTCTGCTGTGAAAGTGCTTTTCTGAGCGGGTCAGTCGCATTGCTTTCTGTAGGTACTCTACAAATCTTCACATCTCCTCATTGTACGATCTCTCGTATGAGATGGAACTATTGTAGAATATGTTTGGAATGTTGGTGCAATCTTGGTTCTTTAGCCTGTGTAATTGCTCTGTTGTTGTCGCAAAACAACTCAATTGCATCACCAACGCTTGGAACCACTCCAAGTTCAGAAATAACTTCTTGATCCACACATCTTCCTTTACAGCATTAGATGCGGCAATATATTTGGGCTCTGTTGTAGAATCTGCAACTGTCTCTTGCTTGGAACTCTTCCAGCTCATAGCTCTGTTGTTCAGGAAAAATGCAAATCCAGATTGCGATCTGTAGTCATCTTTTTCATATTGGAAGCTAGCATCGGTGTAACCCTTTACCATGAGCTCTTCCTCACCACCGTATACCAAGAATTGATCCTTAGTCCTTCTCAAGTACTTTAGGATGTTCTTTACAGCTATCCAGTGACATTCACCCATATCTGACTAATACCGGCTCATCATGCTCAAAGCATATGACACATCAGGACAAGTACATAACCTCGCGTACATGATAGATCCAATTGCTTATGCATATGGAATCTTACTCATGTGTGCTCGTTCATCACATGAACTAGGACATTGGGCTTTAGAGATCATAACTCCATGGGACATGGGCAAGTCACCTCTCTTAGAACCCTCCATGCTAATCCTCTTTAGCACCTTGTCAATGTATGTGCTCTAGCTTAGGCCTAGAAGCCTTCCAGATCTATCTCTATAGATCTTGATCCCTAGTATATAGGATGCTTTGCCTAAATCCTTCATAGAGAAGGTCTTCCCTGGCCAACCTTTAACTGTCTGAAGAGTAGGGATGTCATTTCCCATCAATAGTATGTCATCCACATATAATATGAGAAATACGATTGTGCTCCCACTAACCCTTTTGTAAACCCAAGGTTCATCTTCATTTTGACTAAAGCCAAACTTTTTGACTACTTCATCAAAATGTAGATTCCAGCTTTGAGATGCTTGCTTCAATCCATATATTGACCTTTGTAGCTTACAAACTTTATTGGCTTCCTTTGGATCGATAAAACCCTCAGGTTGTGTCATGTACACATCCTCGAGTAAATTCCCATTAAGGAATGTTGTTTTAACATCCATCTACCAAATCCCATAGTCATGATAAGCTGCAATGGCAAGCATGATCCTGATGGATTTAACCATGGCAACTAGTGAGAAGGTCTCGTCATAATCAACACCTTGAATTTGACAGAATCCTTTCGCAACCAATCTACCTTTATAAGTTTGAACATTTTCATCCATGTCGGTCTTCTTCTTGAAGACCCACTTGCACCCTATGGGTTTTACCCCTTCGGGTGGATCCACCAAGGTTCATACCTTGTTGGTGTACATGGATTCTATCTCAGATCTCATGGCTTCGAGCCATTTCACAGATTTTGGTCCCTTAGTAGCTTCTAGATAGGAAGTTGGCTCATCAGCTATGCCTGATTCGTCAATGTCTTGAGTCACGAGAACTCCAAATCTCTCAGGCTCAAGTCATGTCCTACTAGACCTACGAGGTTCCTATGTTACATTTGGAACTTGAAATTCCATAACAATTTGTGAGTCTTCATGTTCCTTATGTACCTCCTCAGGTTCTCTTCTTTCTTGTTGGTCTCGAACTTCTTTGAGCTCTACATTCCTCCCACTAATTCCTTTAGAAATAAATTCCTTTTTAAGAAATATAGCAGTCCTAGCAATAAACACTTTGTTGTTAGTTGGTGAGTAGAAGTAGTATCCCCGAGTTTCCTTGGGGTATCCAACAAAATAGCATTTTTTAGATTTGGGTCCAAGCTTTCCAAGAAATTGTTTCCTAACATAAGCTTCACAGCCCCAAATCTTTAACATAGAAAAATTGAGACGATTCCCATTCCATATCTCATATGGTGTCTTTTGAACCAATTTGGAAGCTACGTGATTAAGTGTAAACATTGCGGTTTCAAGAGCATATCCCCATAATGATATTGGAAGTTTGGTTGAACTCATCAATGATCGTACCATGTCTAATAATGTATGATTCCTTCTTTATAAAACACCATTATGTTGTGGTGTACCATGTGGAGTCCATTGTGATACAATACCACAGTCTCTCAGAAGGTCCTCAAACTCTTGGCCTAAATATTCACCACCTCGATCTGAACGGAGTGCTTTAATACTCTTACCAAGTTGCTTCTCTACTTCATTCATGAAAGTCTGGAACATTTCAAGAGTTTCTGACTTGTGTTTCATAAGATATACATAGACATACCTACTGAGGTCATCAGTGAAGGTAATGAAGTATTGATAGCCTCCTCTAGCATTTGATATAAAAGGTCCACATACATCAGTATGTATGAGCCCTAGTAGATCACTAGCTCTCTCACTGTGTCTAGTGAAAGGAATCTTGGTCATCTTCCCTAATAAACATGCCTCACATGTCTCTAATGATTCAAAATTAAAAGAGTCTAGATAACCATCCTTATGGAGTCAAGATATACGCTTCTCGTTTATGTGCCCAAGACGACAATGCCATAAGTATGTTTTGTTTGAGTTGTCAAGTTTTAGCCTTTTAGTATTTACGTTGTATATGCTAGTCTCAAGTTCTATCAAGTACATACCATAAGACATAGGGGCATTGCCATAAAAGATCTCATCTTTAGAAATAGAAACCATTTCATTCTTAATGTGAAATTCAAATCCACTCTTGTCCATACAAGATACAAAAATAATACTTCTATTAATGGAAGGTACATAATAGAAATTCTCTAATTCTATTACAAGGCTCGTAGACAAAGATAAACTAATAACTCCAACTGCGGTGTGATGCGTGCTATTCAGCATGCCTTTTTCTGCGAATTATTAAGCTTGTCACATAGAAATTCTCCATTCATCTATTAAAATAATTGCACAAATTGATATTTTCTCGTTCTATCACAAAATTTGACAATCACGTGCATTTTATTGCAGTTTCAGGACTTGAGCCGATCGACTGGTATCTTCAACCGGTCGTCTCACTGCATCAAACTGATCGTCTGCCTATCTGAAACGCTCAGTTTGCCTTCAAGCATCGATCATTCATCTCATCAGACGACGGCTGAGATCGCTCGATTCCAAATACCATACGCCCGGCTGATGGCCATTGCTGAGCGGTTTCAACTGTGCTGCCACCCTAATCAGGGTTGGCAATCGATCGATGGGATGCGCATTCCAGAACCTTCCAACTGATCGGCTGGTTCCCAAACCGATCGGTTGGCGGCGCGTAGACAGTAAAAGTACCAGCCGCCAACCTCAAAATAACCCTAAACCTAAATGTACAACCCCCTCCTTCGCCTATAAAAGGAGGGGCACTTCCTCCTCTATCGGGGGATCTTGGATTTCTTGTATTTTGGAGTTCTATAGCAATTAATCTTGTAATCATTCTCATATTATGCAATAAAGTAGGTTTGGTTCAAGCATAGATTTTTCATTCTTGTTCTTGTCTTTTCTCTCCGCCTTAGTTTTAATCTCCTTCCTTCCATTCTTTATTTCTGGAGCAAGGAACAAAGAACTAAGCCATTTCATTGTCTCTAGCATAAGGATTAATCTCCTGATTTCTGGGCTAGACTATGGCTTCATTTCTTTCTTCCTCCGTCTCCCATTTCTCCATGTGTGAGTAGTCTTTTATCGGGGCAAGGGGAATAACCCCTTAGCCATGGTTTTAATGACTTCTTCTTAAACGATTAGATGGTATTCGATTTTAATTGAATGATTGATCTTCAGATCGCATGTTAATCCGAATGGATATGACCATGGAAATCCGGATTTAGAACAATAAAATCGATTACATAGACGTTTTGATATGACCGTGTATTTTTGTCTTTTATGTTGATAAACTAGGAAGCATGAGCACCAAGACCAATGGGCTCATGTGGAGTTTCTCTTTTGTGAGTTTTTAATTCGCAAGCCTTCATCAAATCGTCATTTAAGATTTAGTTGTTATCGCCTTGGCTAGGGTGGTGAAAACCCCTACGAGCCTCGATTTCCTTCTCTTGATTTAATCACCGCATCCTTTGTTTGCTTTAATCCTTAGTCTTCCATTCATATAGTTTTGCTTGTATTAACAATCTTTTTATTTGTGCATGTTTATTCTTGTTAAGTGCCTTTCTTCTTGCATTAGTGTAATCATTCAAACCCCCAACTGGACTTTACTTTCTGCTTTAATAAAAAGAAAAATACCAAAAACAAATAATAAAATTCTTCAATCTTTGGGTTCTAAGAACAATCTCTAAATAGTTGTCCTGTGGAATCGACCCTTCTATACTACCCTTAAAACTGGAAGTAAAAAAGGTTTAAACTCTAGGATTAACCATCATAGTGATTGATATTGCAAAACGACGAGTATCAATTTGGCCGGGGTGGGGTGGGTGGTACGTAATCCACCCTTTATCTTCCCTTTTTCAACATTTCCTTCTGCATTTTTATTTGTTTACGTTGTTACTTTCAAACATAAGGCCTTTGTCTAGTCGGCCGAATGTTGTACTTTATCTTTAAAAATCAATTGCATTATCAATTTCATTTCAAACAACTTTGCAATATCAAGTTCCCTATGACCATGATAGCAATTTTCGGAAACGGTGGCAAGCCTTAGAGTATCAAATAGAATCAAATGAAGATTTTCTTAATTTTAGCATTAGATTAACTTATTTGTTTTTTCTCTTATATAATGTAGCTACATGTTTCTTCTATCTTATGCAACGACAACTAAAAAAAAACACGAGAAAAATAAATCGCACGCCAAACCCTAAGTCCGGGATGGCATGCCCTTCTTCCATACCCCATAAAGGGGTGTACCATAAAAAGATGCCAAAAAGAGCACACAAAAAAAATTATATCCCAAGTCGAATAGAGGAGGGATTTTTCCGTCACACCTCAAATTCTCTATTCCCGTGAAACAATAACCAAAAAAAAAATTTGAAAAATGATAAAAATGATGAGTGTCGAAGCGCAAGTTAGATCAAGATTGTCTTTACAAAGTATGAGATTAAAAAAAAATAAGTTATGAAAAATGTTTTCTTGAGAAACATAGTACTTGCAATAGGTGGTTCTAGGAGATGGGTCGCTTGGCCATTAAAAGGATAGAAGAATTGCTAACCTAGGGAGGATGAACTTGTTATTTCAAAATTCTTGGAATCTTTTTTATTTTTCAATTGCTTGAGGACAAGCAAAACTTTAAGTCCGCGGTATTTTGATGCGTGCTATTCAGCACGCCTTTTTCTACGAATTATTAAGCTTGTCACATAGAAATTCTCCATTCATCTCTTAAAAAAATTGCACAAATTGATATTTTCTCATTCTATCACAAAATTTGACAACCACGTGCATTTTATTGCAGTTTCAGGACTTGAGCCGATCGACTGGTATCTTCAATCGGTCGTCTCACTACATCAAATTGATCGTCTGACTATATGAAATGCTCGGTTCACCTTCAAGCGTCGATCATTCATCTCATCAGACGACGGCTGAGATCACCCGATTCCAACTACCAGACGCCTGGCTGATGGCCATTGCCGAGTGGTTTCAACTGTGTCGCCACCCTAATTAGGGTTGGCAACCGATCGATGGGATGCGCATTCCAGAACCTTCCAACCGATCGGCTGGTTCCCGAACCGGTCAGTTGACGGTGCGTAGACATCAAAAGTCCCAGCCGCCAACCTCAAAATAACCCTAAACCTAAATGTACAACCCCCTCCTTCTCCTATAAAAGGAGGGGCACTTCCTCCTCTATCGGGGCATCTTGGATTTCTTGTATTTTGGAGTTCTGTAGCAATTAATCTTGTAATCATTCTCATATTATGCAATAAAGTAGTTTTGGTTCAAGCATAGCTTTTTCATTCTTGTTCTTGTCTTTTCTCTCCGCCTTAGTTTTAATCTCCTTCCTTCTGTTCTTTATTTCTGGAGCAAGGAACAAAGAACTAAGCCATTTCATTGTCTCTAGCATAAGGATTAATCTCCTAAATTCTAGGCTAGACTATGGATTCATTTCTTTCTTCCTCCATTTCCCATTTCTCCATGTGTGAGTAGTCTTTTATCGGGGCAAGGGGAAAAACCCCTTAGACATGATTTTAACGACTTCTTCTTAAACGATTAGATGGTAATCGATTTTAATTGAATGATTGATCTTCAGATCGCATGTTAATCCGGATGGATATGACCATGGAAATACGGATTTAGAACAATAAAATCGATTACATAGACATTTTGATATGACCGTGGATTTTCGTCTTTTAGGATGATAAACTAGGAAGCATGAGCACCAAGACCAATGGGCTCATGTGGAGTTTCTCTTTTGTGAGTTTTTAATTCGCAAGCCTTCATCAAATCGTCATTTAAGATTTAGTTGTTATCGCCTAGGCTAAGGTGGTGAAAACCCCTACGAGCCTCAATTTCCTTCTCTTGATTTAATCACCGCATCCTTTATTTTCTTTAATCATTAGTCTTCCATTCATATAGTTTTTCTTGTGTTAACAATCTTTTTATTTGTGCATGTTTATTCTTGTTAAATGCCTTTCTTCTTGCATTAGTGTAATCATTCAAACCCCCAACTGGACTTTACTTTCTACTTTAATAAAAAGTAAAATACCAAAAACAAATAATAAAATTCTTCAATCTTTGGGTTCTAAGAACAATCTCTAAATAGTTGTCATGTGGGATCGACCCTTCTATACTACCCTTAAAATTGGAAGTAAAAAAGGTTTAAAATCTAGGATTAACCATCTTAGTGATTGATATTGCAAAACGACGAGTATCACGGTGGCAGCAACTGTTGCTCCATTGGTGACATGTAGCTTGACACGCTAGAGACGTGCGTTAAATGCAAGTGCATGTATTGAAGTAATATAGGCCTTATGAGGCCCAAGTCGAACTCAGGGAAACGTAAATTTTAGTAGACTACTACTAGGTGGTCACGATCAGCTAGACCGATTGGAAAAGTTGATTGTTGGTTTTGAAACAAAATAAAAAAACAAAGAGAAAACAAAAGCGAGCGATGATTAAATGTTTAGTTTAATCAAATGGAATGGGAATCCTTAGGGTTACAGTTTCACCATGAGGTCGCGTTGCATGCAATTCTACACAACTAACATAATTCATGCCTTATCCCTGATTATGGCCTGTAGTTAAAATTGCTTGCTTCCGCAATACAATTCACTACCTAGTTCTAGGTCATTTCCATGCCAGTAGTAACTTATACCCTAGATCTAAGTGCTTTAATAAATTCTCTGGGAATCCACCATTAACCGTACATCACCTTGTCTAAGTAATTTATTGGTTAATGAGTTAATCATGCCTTTTTCAACCACTAATCCTCCGTCAAGAGCAATTAACAATATTAGAAATCAACTATGGTGATCAAGCATAGTAAATTGTGATAGAAACATGATAACATATCAGGGAGAATTCAGACAAATTATTATAATCAATGGAAAATTGTCATACAGCGATTCCCTAGGCTACTCCCGATCCTAAGGACAATGGGGATTAGCCCTGAATGTTCATCTCAATGATACACATGGAGAAGAAATAGGAAAACATGGGGAAACGAATGAGAATATGATGTAAACCCTGAAACAGAGAAGATATGGATGATCCTCAGTGTGAGATGCATGTTTAGTAGCCTTCTGATGGTAGAATTGTCTGTCTGTGGCTCCAGAATCGTCCAGGGCGTAGCTCTGGGCTCCGTTCTTCACTCTCCTCTCCTTCGGGACTCATGTCGCAGAATAAAATGACCTCCTTAGCTTTGGGCCGCCTTTTCTTAGGTATAGGTATCACTTACAACCGCCAAAGATCGCAGTCGTTCGATCGTGGCAATTCTAAATGAAGTCCTGATCCAACGGTGTTGATACCATCGACGGGGTGTCGATGCTATCGACACCTTAGGGTGCACTTCCATCACTTGAAAACTAAGATCAACCCGTTGACTTCTTGATACTATTGACCAGATCATCGATAGTATCGATGTGCTGACTTTTCTTCTGCTGAGGTAATCTCGAGACCATTGATAGTGTGGTCGATTGTATCAACATGGATGCTTTCCCTCCACCTTGGTTACTATTGTCATGTCGATAGTATGGACCGGTTGATGGTATCGATAGGTTCTGGATTATAAAGTACCTAAAATAGAGAAAAAAACACAAGTCAATCCAAGGAATTTAGGAATTGATTCAAAATAGGATAAAATAAGATGAATTTGATGCATACAATGAGTATAGGCTAAAGGAATTGAATCATGCCATTATAGTCACAAAGATGACAAATGAACACATAAAACAAGTACAAAATTAGCCTATAAATGTGAGTCAAAAACCCAGCATCAAACTCCCCTAAGCTTGAACCTTACTCATCCTCGAGCACAAAACTATAAAATCTGATTGAGAGGGTCAACTATAGAACATAATCACATAAATGGTATCTCAGTATGATTCCCACCTACAAAACACATACCGGCCCTTACCAACCACGGAACGATAACTACCCTTTAGGCGACAATAATCATTTATGATAGATGTCCATCCCAAGATCACGAACACTATTAATTAAAGTAGTTAATATTATAAAATCCTCAGGTTCAGGCTTGGTGCATCTTATGATCTCCTATCTACGTTGCTCATTTTCTATAACTACCATCTAAATGGAAGCTACTCTCCTAATTTACATGAATGAGGAGACAATAATGGGTGGCCTACCACTTAGAGAAACGAGTGGATGGAATGGATGGCCATTGAAGAAATGGAAGCACAGTACAGTTGATCAAGCAAAAAAAAAAGAATGACCTATCATGATGTGAATGCGAATGAAAATGAAAATGTCCTAATGCTACATTTGAATGGTGCATGCACTATCATTCTGTATCAAGGTGAGATAATGTCACATACTAAATTTCAGGATCATTTATGCAATTTACCAACTTTTATACTTTTCTTTGCCTTCTAGTCCTTTTGGACTCTTCTAATAAATTTCCCATCCTTTTGAACCTTCTTGGGCCTCAATGTTGAATTTGAGCCTTTCTTGAGGTATAATTCACAAATTACCTACATTTATGTTTATGTAGAGGGTTTTGCACAAATAACCCATCTAATGAGATAACTGAGGTCTAATCATGCAATTCAACCATTAATGAGATAATATGAGTGGATTATGTTATTTGGAACTTTTTATATCCCTATTAGATAAGATATGAGTAATTTAATGTATTTGAGTGTATTTAACTCGGTTACTTTCTCCCTCCTCCAAATAGGGAAACAATGCACTAATAAGAGTATTATATGTTGAGATATGACTCATAATGTTTATATGTGACTAATATCTCGAGATACACCTTATTATGTCATTAAAAGATATTCTTTATATTAATTGCTCTTTTTATTCTTTATTATATGCTTTAATAGTCTATAAATTAATTATGGACCTAACCATTTGATTTTCGAGACAGTAATGGCATAGCATCTTTCTAGGCATTGTAATTAACCTATGGTTAAAATTTGAGGTCATTTGGACTTTATTTGACCCTCCAAATGGATTTTTCAAGTTCCCATAAGGTTTAACTATAGAATATCAATCGATTTTTCATTTATGTCATTTATTACATGTGTCACGCGCCCGCCCCCCACTGGATCTCGATCCAACAGATCTGGGGTCATCTTCAACCTCCAGCCCACCAACCAAATTGATGCCTAGGCTCCTCCACTTTGTTCTCCCTCGTTTCTCGATCATTTCACGAGATTTCTTTGCCAACGGGTCTGCCGCAATGCGTCGTTTAATTTAAGCCATTACATGCATGCTCTCATGCACCATGGCCAAAACGCCTAGGGGCACTGGCCATTGCTTCTCCTCTTCCACAAAAGTTTGGCTCTTCACACCTCCACACCTATATATATTACCATCCACAACTCCTCTGGCCTCCGTGTGAGCTTCCTCAAGTGCTAATTTGGCCCGAAACTCCCTCGTTAGCCACATCCACCTCCACCTTCTCCCTATCATACGACCCTTTTCCTGGCTGCTTGGTGATAGAAGCACCCCAATAAAGCATACGGGTGAGTTCCTCTCACCTTGAGCTTTGTTTCGAGTACATGTACGTCCGTTTTGGTCAAGTATAGCAAAAACGCCCAACTGGGCAAACACCTCCTTCGCGGTCATGGCTGGCTCGCGAGGAAGAAGATGACTCATGGCAATTTTCCTATTTTGCCCTCCTACATTCCTCATTTCCTATTCAAACTCTGAGGACCCTCTGGTCATTTCACTCTCTCTCTCTTTCACTAAGATTAGGCCTACGTGGCTTTTTCTTGCAATCTGATTGGTCCAGTTTCTTTAATTCATAGTAAATTGGTCCAAGCTCAGAAAAATGCAAATAAATAGTCATTGGAAAGGATACTTCATGTAGAATCTGATTATGTGGTTTTTTAGACATGATTCCCAATCCATTTTCGAAATGTTTGGATCTTTCTATTTCCAATGATGTCTCATTTATTGAGATTGTTTCATGGGTTCTATTCCCATTTGCTATGATGCAATATCATTTATATTTCCACTACTGCCAAGTAGATTACTCAGCATGAGGAATTGTTGACCAAACAATGAATGTAGTGTACATGAGTACAAACCACCCATAGAGGCATGTGTAATTTCACCCTGGGGAATGTGCATTTTCTCACCATATTATATATATATTAGAGGTTTGGGATGTGCATTTTCCCCTCTCCTCTTGGTTGAGGTTCGGTAGGTGCCTCACCCTGCATTAGAATATTAGTTGTCAAAATATCATTCATGCTTGTTGATTATTATTGTGGTAGATCCATCTTGGAAGAAGTTCTTTATTCTTAATTATTATACTTGCCTCATATTGTTGACTCTCTAAGTATTGTGAATCATTTTATTATGTAATGTTGCACTTTATTAATTGTCCTTATTCCTTTTGATTAACACATACTTTTATCTCTCTCTTGCTGGGTGATCCCAAACACCCAGGTATAGGGTCAGTGTGTGCATCAGAAGCTTGGTGAACCACCCTAAGACTAAGAATAAGGAGTTCAACCATCTAGCTATAGATGCCTATAAGTTAAGTTGTTTTTATTTGGACACAAGTTGATTTGGTTTTAGTCTTCCTCTACCTAGATCCTATTATTTGTATAAAGTTGTACACCCTTTTGGGAAATTTTGTAAAGTACTCTTTATACATTTGAATACAGTCAAAGTTTTAACTTCTGCTGCTACATAATTGGTGTTTTTATTTGCCATGAGTTTTTAGTAGAGAGTTGATCTCGACTCTTTACAGCATGGTATCAGGGCATAAAGGTAGTCGGAGTCTTGACTAATTCAATTTGTCTCCTAGATATAAACCCTAACCTTATATAGTTCCCTTTAGTAAAATTTCACCTTAGAGTGGACCTGTGATGAATGATTGATTTAGGATCATAATAGTTTCATACTAGAAATATAATTTGTCAACTTTTTGGTGATTAGTCTTTTAGGTTGCTACTAGGGCATAAGTTGATAGCAAAGGTGTCTAGAAAGGGCCAGGGTCTGGGGGCTGACAATATTTTCCTCAACACCACTAGCTTGGCTTACGATGACTCCCATATCCATATGACGCTGGCCTGGCCTAAGCTGATACTGACCGTCCCAAAATAGCATACCTTTGGACAAATTATCTTATTGTTAAGTAACCTTTTGAACCTAGTATATGATGTCTTGGTTAATCATGTATAATCCCCTTATGTGTCCTTAATTTCCTTATAAGATCCCTAGATTTCCAAGTTGGGAGTATCCTACCCTATGTTGGCCTTGAAGTTTATAATGGTGTTTAGTAAAACAACTAAGTGTTGGATCTCATACATAGTTTTACCTCAACCCTTTTTGAAAAGTGGACTTAGTAGTAGTGCTCTTATACCTTGATAGATTTTGGAGTTTTTGATTTTGAGGACGAAATCCTCTTTAAGGGGTTGGAGTCCCACAATTCTTTGAAATCAAGTTACTCTATCTTTTAAACCCTAACTCCATAGGCATGGGATTAGTGAGCTTATATGGTTAGTGTTGGACAAACAAATTATAATTATAATTCATCTTGTTTGTTTATATACAAATGAATATATAATAAGTCATATAAGGGGATAGTGCATATGCTTGAACCTTTACATATTCTTGATGCACATGATAGTGAGTTACTCATCACTAATTGTGTTTACCCTTAATGTTGTCCATGTCACCCTAATAGTATGGTTAGTAAGATTAAGGGTCTAGTCCATGCTAGGAATGCATAGCATGTAATGTTCATGATGACCTAAACCCTAATGTGTAATCATCTAGTCCTAACCATATACACATCTATATATATCTTTGATGCCTTCATGATACATTAGTGACTTAGGTGTCATCATCAGTTAACACACTTGGATCATATATATGGATTATAATCACCTAGTTATAATGGAAACCATGTCATCACATATGTAAGGCATATCACCTTGTTCCCTAATATACAACTCATTAATCACCTTATCATGATTTATTTTGAAAATCAATTCATTAATGTTTAATGTGTTTCATATTGTTCACTAAAACACATGTAATGACACAAATATGGTTATGAGTAATTGGATTCACATAAGTTTGCATTAATGCCTAATGTGATGTAAAATATGTATAATTCATATTATGGAGTGTAATAGAAGAAAATGATGTCATTAACTTGAGCATCTAATGTTAGTTGGCAATATGTGATAATATATGTGACCTTATTTGGGATTATGGTAGGCTTAATAACTTGATGGATTATATTATCTTTTTCTTAAAAAATTATTAGTGATAATTCTACATGATGGTTTTTATGGAGATTAGATTCTAGCTTTTAAGGTTTTTGACCTAATACATTAATAGATGTTGATATTTTCTGAGTAAACCCTAATTGTGTTTAAAACCAATATAAGGGAAAAGCATATGTTTTGGTACTTAATGATGAGATGTAATCCTTGTTACAACAATGAGAGTAAAATGTATGGCTCATGTAATGGTATAATAAAGATGACGCTTTTTCATATGAAGATTATGCTTATAAGCCAAACATGTTAATTATATTAGGTTTGATAAAATGTTATATGTATGGTGGAAACTTTGGTCAAACTTGGCTTATGTGTAGATCCTTTGAAGTAACACCTAGTTACCAAATGTTGGGATGTTGCACATTCACCCTATCTCTTTCCTCTTGCTATGACTTCGGGGATGAAATCCTCTTTCAGGGGTGTAGTGTTGTAACATACTGAATATCAGGACCTTTATTTAATTTACCCACTTTTATACTTTTCTTTGCCTTCTAGTCCTTTTGGACTCTTCTAATAAATTTCCCATCCTTTTGAGCCTTCTTGGGCCTCAATGTTGAATTTGAGTCGTTCTTGAGGTATAATTCACAAATTACCTAAGTTTATGTTTATGTAGGGGGTTTTACACAAATAACCCATCTAATGAGATAATTGAGGTCTAATCATGGAATTCGACCATTAATGAGATAATGTGAGTGGATTATATTATTTGGAGCTTTTTATATCCCTATTAGATAAGATATGAGTAATTTAATGTATTTGAGTGTATTTGTTGGAAAGCACTCCAAAAAATGCACCCGAATAAAGAACCCGGCCCGGATGGGATGAAGGCAATTTTCTACCAAAAATTCTAGGAGGTTATTAAAAGTAGCTTGATGGCTTTTATTTCTAAATGGTGGAGAGGGGAGATTGGCCTTGCAGACATCAATGAAACTGATATAGTCCTCATTCCAAAGACAAACAATCTGGTCCGCCTGTCTAAATATAGACCTATTAGCTTGTGTAATGTCTCATATAAGATTATTACGAAGGTCTTGGCCAATAGAATCAAACCACTTATGAATGGGATTATCTCAGAGAATCAAAGTGCTTTCATAGAAAGGAGGATGATCACAGACAGCGCTTTGGTGGCGTATGAGTTGTTTAACACCATGAAACACCGGAAGAAAGGAAGAGAGGGGCTTATGGCGCTTAAGCTAGACATGAGCAAGGCATATGATAGGGTCGAGTGGTCTTTCTTGGAGGGGGTTATGGGGAGGCTGGGGCTGCTGACTACTTGGAGGAGGAAGGTTATGGAGTGTGTTACAAGCGTATCCCACAAGTTCATTGTCAATGGCAATAGGAGAGGGTCTGCAAAACCATCCAGAGGACTTCACCAAGGTGATCCTATATCCCCATACCTTTTTATTTTTTGCGCTGAAGCACTTTCTTTTTATCTGTCCAAAGCTGCATAGGTCAAGAAAATACATGGGACAAGAATTTGCAGAAGAGCCCCACGGGTCACTCACCTTCTTTTTGCAGATGATAGCATTGTTTTTACAAGGGCTACCTCAGTAGAATGCTCTGCTTTAGCTGAAATTTTCAGCCAATACGAGAGGGCATCCAGGTAGAAAATCAATTACGAGAAGACGGAGGTTTCCTTTAGTACAAATGTGACAAGTGAAAGAAGGGAGTTGATAAAGAATCAGCTGTAGGTGAGAGAGGTGGATAGGCATGAGAAGTACCTTGGTCTTCCCATGGTGGTAGGAAGGTCCAAAAAGCAGGTGTTTGCGACTATAAAGGACAGAGTGTGGAAAAAATTATAGGGATGGAAAGAGCAACTTTTATCCAGACTGGGGAAGGAGGTTCTGATTAAGGCAGTTATCCAAGCAATTCCCACATATCTCATGAGCATTTTCAAACTTCCTGAGGGAATTATTGATGATATCCATTCCATGATGGCACATTTCTGGGGGGGCTCAAAGGAGGGGGAGAGGAAAATCCATTGGATGAGCTGGGATAGATTGTGCAAGCCTAAGGAGAGTGGGGGCATGGGTTTTAGGGATCTGAAAGCTTTCAACCAAGCACTCCTCGCTAAACAAGGATGAAGGTTGGCAGTCCATGGGGAGTCTCTTGCTGCTCGGATACTCAAGGCGAAATATTACAACTCATCATCTATTCTACATGTGGAGTTAGGGGGGGATCCCAGTTATACATGGAGGTGTATTTGGGGGGCTTTGCAAGTAGTGAAGAGTGGCTTCAGGTGGAGGGTGGGGGATGGTAAAAATATTCATATCTATAAGGAGAGATGGATACCACATTTGGGGGGCACATCAAACAGATATTTGATTCACAGCCCAGTGGAGTACAGGTGGGTGAGTGACTTGATGTATGGGGGGCCAAAGAGGTGGAATAGAGAGGCGGTGGAGACTTGCTTCCCTACACATATAGCTAGGAGAGTTCTTAACATTCCACTATCACAGCGGCATGACGAGGACACTCTATATTGGGATAGGGAAAGAAATGGGAGGTTTACAGTCCAGAGTGCATATTTCTTTATTCGGACAGGAGAGGACTTAGTGGATGGTATGGATATAGAGTTGTGGAAGAGGGTTTGGAAGCAAGGATGGCCACCGAAACTGAAGCACTTTATATGGAGAGCTCTCAGGAATATACTTCCCACCAAGTCAGAACAGCAAAGGAAGCATGTGACACGGGATGACAGCTGCCATCGCTGCGGCCAGCGGGAGGATTCTTCTCATGCACTGTTGCACTGTGACGTAGCCAGACAGGTATGGGCGGCGGGTGAGTTTGATTGGGGCAGATGGTTGGGTAATCACGACGTGGCGACCTTTGTTAGGGGTCTACTAGAGGATGAGGACAACAGGCAAAAAGATGAGGGCGCTATTCTTATGTGGGTCTCATGGACAGTGAGGAATAAAATTCTTTTTGACGATCAACTCCCCTGTCTTCCGAGTCTTGTGGCTTCTTACATCAGCCTGGTTGCTAACCATGCACGCTATCACGGGGCTGTGGGACGAGTTGCTCTTTCTTCCATACCTCCACGTTAGATCTCATGGCGCTACCCGCCGAATGGAAGTGTTAAGATCAATACGGATGCATCGGTCATCACAGCGGAAGAGAACGGATGTGCGGCAGTTATTCAGGATGACAGTGGTCAGCTTTTGTGGACCTTCCAATGCCGGTTAGAACAGCCGTACTCGGTGCTTAGTGCGGAGGGTACGACTGTCCTACACGGTATGCGACTGGCTCTTAGGGAAGGTTATATAGATATTGTGGTGGAGACTGACTATTTGCTGTTGGTGGAGGCTGTCAAGAAGGGCTACGGCAGATGCGGTTATGAAGACTTCATTTCTCAGGATATTGTTGATCTTTCTTGTAGTTTACTGTCTTTTAATTTGTGTTTTTTAAACGGCAAGGCAATAGAGTAGCACATGCCTTGTTCGTCGTTGCCTGTCATTTTGTTAATCCTCACCTTGTTGGTGAGGATTTTGAGGATCGAATCCTTGTACTTGCTGCAAACGATTTGGTTACTTAATAAAATGGCAGGCGCCCTTTCTCAAAAAAACCTTGTTACTTTCTCTCTCCTCCAAATAGGGAAATAATGCACTAATAAGAGTATTATATGTTGAGATATGACTCATAATGTTTATATGTGACTAATATCTTGAGATTCACCTTATTATGTCATTAAAAGATATTCTTTATATTAATTGCTCTTTTTATGCTTTATTATATGCTTTAATAGTCTATAAACTAATTAGGGACCTAACCATGTGAGTTTCAAGAAATTAATGGCATAGGATTATTCTAGGAATATTAATTAACCTATGGTTAAAATTTGAGGTCATTTGAACTTTATTTGACCCTCCAAATGGATTTTTTAATTTCCCATAAGATTTAACTATAGAATATCAATTGAGGTTTCGCTCTATCCTCTCTCTAGCTCTTTCCCTGGTGGCGCTACTGGGGGGATGGGAGAACCTTCTCGGATCTTCCCTCCCCCTGGCCTCAACGATAGTCAGCTAGGTCTGTGGTTGTGTGAGTATTCCCTAGTGATCCAAGGAGGCGACATCTCCAGTTGATCCGTAGCAGGCCCTTGTGCATTGGTTCGTAGCAGAAAGGATGTGTCGTGAGGATCCCAATCTAGACTGATGAATTGGCATTTCAACTTTGTCAAATCTATTCCATTCAAGAGTGATGGATAGATAGGAGCTGATCTAGGTCTGGAACGACCCTTGTGCTGCTGCTCTGAGCTAGTGAAGCCAGGTGGTCTCCACGCCACCTCATTCCCCAAAATCTTCTCGGATGGTGGTCGAGTGTTCCTGGGATCCATGATTTGGTTCTCTTCGGCTTCGACTGGATGGGATGAGTCTTGGAATTGGGTGGGTTCTCTCACCAAGCAGTCTCGACCCTGGTGTTCCTCGGCAACGGTGGTATTCTGATCCCTTTTCGGCAATTCTGGTGATGATGGCCTCCTCAATTGGGTAACTGGGTTGCCGCTGGTCTTCTCGGAGATGCGGCCTCATCTCTGTGGTGATGGTGGTGCCCCTTTTTGGGGCTCAGGTCCTCCCCCTATTCTAGTTCCTGGTTTCTAGTTCACTTACGGGTCCCCTGGTTGGACACGGAGGTGGAGGGTGTTCTCATGTGGCGGCTAGGATCTTCAATGTTGTCCCTTGTGCGGCAACCCGACATTAGTGTGCAAGCTTCTATCTCCCTGGTGTTAGCTCTTAACCACCCATGTTTGTGAGTTGTTGTGTGGAAGAGCGCCTTCAAGATGTTTGCTAAGAAACTCTTGTTGGTTAACTTCCTACTTAATGTGGTTATTAGAAGCTAGATCTGTAGATGTATGTAGGTTTTCAATCAATCATGTCCTCCCTTTGTGGGTGATTTGAATGCTAGAGGATCCATGTTTGCATGTTTGTAGCTGCATAAGTCTTAGGAAGCTTGTTGATGGTGCCCTCCTATTGAGCTTGAACTATAGGCTTGGTTGGGCCCGTTCTTAGATGAGGCAATGGACCAGGTGCAGATGGTCGAAGAAAGGAGAAGAAGAAGCCAAGGAGTGTTTGAGCAGATGAGATTCCATGGATCGACGATTCTATCTAGACCCTCTTGGTACCTTGTTCCCTTCCTTCTAGGCTTGAGATTTTTAGTGCTTCTTTGTTGTTGATTGGTAGCATAGTTCCAAGAGGACAGGTTCACTTTCAGTCGTTGAGGATGGTGCTCATTGATGTTCCCCTCTGCTACAATTTTTGGGTGTATTTATTGTCAGCTAGTTGGAGGTGGAGCAGCCGGCCAGTATTTTCCAAAAGGCTAGATGTTGATTTTCTATTTCTTGCATCTATTTGTCGACCAATACCAGGGCCTTCGGTTCTCTTGTGTCTGGCTTCATCTTTATTGGTAGAAACCAGTTCTTCTGCTGATATCTGCTTGAGTTTGGACCTGTGAAGACCTAGCATTCTTCTTCAGGATAGCTGTTGAGATGATGATCTGATTAGCTTTAGATTAGCATCTAAGAAGGCACACTTTTTAGGTGGTCTTATTGTTAATGCTTTCCTTCTGCTGTATTTTAAGCTTGAGGGTGGTCGTTTTGTCTCTGTCCCTTAGAGGACTTTTTGGTCCTTGTTCCTGGGGTTATTTGGTATGATGCTTCCCTACGTGGTTATGCTATCATATATAGGTTTGGTTTTAGGGGTTTTTTCTTTGTACATAAGCCCAAAGTTTTTGGTTTTAATACATCAACAGGATTTTTAGCCGACCAAAAAAAACTATAGAATATCAATCGATTTTTCATTTATGTCATTTATTTCATGTGTCACGCGCCCAGCCCCCACTAGATCTTGATGCAACGAATCTGGGGTCATCTTCGACCTCCATCCCGCCGACCAAGATGACGCATAGGCTCATCCACTTCGTTCTCCCTCGTTTCTCTATCATTTCGTGAGATTTCTTCGCCAACGGGTCTGCCGCAATACGCCATTTCATTTAAGCCATTACATGCATGCTCTCATGCACCATGGCCGAAATTCCTTGGGGTGCCGGCCATGGCTTCTCCTCTCCCACAATATTTTGTCTCTTCACACCTCTGCACCTATATATATCACCATCCATAACTCCTCTGGCCTCCGTGCGAGCTTCCTCAAGTGCTAATTTGGCCCAAAACTCCCTCGTTAGCCACAACCACCTCCACTTTCTCTCTATATTACGACCCTTTTCCTAGCTTCTCAGTGATAGAAGAACCCCAATAAAGCATACGGTTGAGTTCCTCTCGTCTTAAGCTTCGTTTCGAGTACATGTATGTCCGTTTTGGTCAAGTATAGCAAAAATGCTCAACTGGGCAAACACCTCCTTTGCGGCCATGGCTGGCTCGTGAGGAAGAAGATGACTCATGGTGATTTTCCTATTTTTCCCTCCCACGTTCCTAATTTCTTATTCAAACTCCGAGGACCCTCTGGTCATTTCACTCTCTCTCTCTCTCTCGCTAGCATTAGGCCTACATTGCTTTTTCTTACAATCTGATTGGTCCAGTTTCTTTAATTCATAGTAAATTGGTCCAAGCTCAGAAAAATGCAAATAAATAGTCAATAGAAAGGATTTTTCATGTAGAATCTGATTTTTTGGTTTTTGAGACCTGATTCTGAATCCTTTTTCGAAGTTTGCATTGAATGTCATTTTGAGTATGTTAAATGTTCTAAAAATCATAATTAATTCATTTTAACTCCAAATTGAGAAATAAAATATGTTTTCTTAATCAGTGAAACCTAAGTGAGCTTTTGGTCCTAGTTTTGAGTCCTAAATTAGTGGTTTTCAATTAAAGTCTAAAATGGGTGTTTTCCTTTATACTTTATGCTTAATAAATGCTAATTTATGTGAAATGTTTGTAACTAGGGTTAATGGATGTTGATACAATCTAATCAGTGATAATGATGGATGTGAATCTTCAATGAGGTATGTGAAGCCTATTTAGTATGTGATTGCTATGTATGTGACACCTATTTATGTGGAATATATGATTGTGGAATATATGTGCAAATAACCTATCCTTCAGTTGGGTTTTATCCAACCCCCATTTTCTTGATGAGGCAATTGCTAACCTTGATATCTTCTCTCTATTGCCTCTATTTGGCTCCTTATTTATTTGAATCTTCTATTGCCTATGTCGGATCATTTACTTGAAATGTTTGGATCTTGCTATTTCCAATGATGGCTCATTTATTGACATTGTTTCATGGGTTTTATTCCCATTTGCTATGATGCAATATAATTTATATTTCCACTACTGCCAAGTCGATTACTTAGCATGAGGAATTGTTGACCAAATAACTAATGTAGTGTAGATGAGTACAAACCACCCATAGAGGGCATGTGTAATTTTGCCTTGGGGAATGTGCATTTCTCCCCATATTAAATATACTTTTGAGGTTTGGGATGTGCATTTTCCCCTCTCCTCTTTGTTGAGGTCTGGTAGGTGCCTCACCCTGCATTAAAATATTTGTTGTCAAAATATCATGCATGCTTGTTGATTATTATTGTGGTAGATGCATCTTGGAAGAAGTTCTTTATTCTTAATTATTATACTTGCCTCATACTTTTGACTCTCTACGTATTGTGAATCATTTTATTATGCAATGTTGCACTTTATTAATTGTCCTTATTCCTTTTGATTAACACATACTTTTACCTCTCTTTTGCTGGGTGATCCCAACCACCCAGGTATAGGATCAGAGTGCGCATCAGAAGCTTGGTGAACCAACCTAAGACTAAGAATAAGGAGTTCAACCATCTTGCTATAGTTGCCTATATGTTAAGTTGTTTTTGTTTGGAGACAAGTTGATTTGGTTTTAGTCTTCCTCTACCTAGATCCTATTATTTGTATAAAGTTGTACACCCTTTTGGGAAATTTTTTAAAGTACTCTTTATACATTTCAATATAGTCAAAGTTTTAACTTCCACTGCTACACAATTGGTGTTTTTGTTTGCCATGAGTTTTTAGTAGAGACTATGTCTTTACAAATGGAATATCTAAGAAAGTTGCACCATGTGCTTATTCTTCTTGATATGTGAGTGAGAACATGTTCCTTTCTCCCTCTTATTCATACTTACTTTTCAATCTTATTTTTTTCACTTTTTTTTTCAAGCCCTCATTTTCATAAATGATAATGGATTATTTGCCAGGCTCCCTTCTTATTACAAAACTTGTACCTTTGATGCATTATATTCGAAGGGTATGGAACAAGTTCACCACCTTTAATGCTTTTAGAAGTAAATAAGACACATTATGTGCTATATGCTCAAAAGCTACGAATACAACTAAATAATGACAATTATGCAACTACTATGACATGCACCTAAGGATGAAGTGCATGTATACTACTCTATCTATTTGTTTTTTCATTTCATGCACAAATATGCAAGAAAAATTGTAATGCAAGACCTATCTACATGGAATGCAATCAAAGAGTGAAAGATAGTAATGTGCTCCCAGTTCTTATGGTGGAGTGGAAATGAAATTATGGTAGATCGGATCATAAGACTAATTGACAGAACCTTCAGAAAGAATTATATGTCCCTCCTTACTGACTTGTGTACCAATTAATCAAGGGATTTCTCTCTCTCACTTCAAATTAAAGTCACATTAATGTTTGGTCGGTTTAGGCTCGACATCCATATCAATCCTCTTCACATGAACCATAAGGATATACAATCATGTTTAGATGTTTTAAAGTTGACCTACCCAATGAGTTCCATAAGTGATGTCCTCAAGTTCTCACAAGACAAGTTTACAATTTCTTAAAGAGTTTTCATTTAAATTCATTTTCTCACAAATCCCCAAATGAAAACATCGAGATGACATGCAATTACATTAGATTCCAATGATTATACTAGATAGATAGTAGATCCTAGAAAATAGTAAATCTAGAAATTAAGAAAGCTAAGATAACGAGAGATGAAAAATGCAAAAGTAAAACAAAAAAATGAAATGAAATAGAATAAAAACTAGATAAATGATGTTCCAACACCCCCCAAGCTTGAATTCAACTACGGCCAAAATCCAGACTTAAGAGGTGGAACAACGATACCCCTCTACTTCTCTAGTGATGGGTGTGGTGGGTACCGCTGGCCACTGGGATCCCAAGTAGGATAATGCCCCTAGAACGCATAGGTAGTGTTGCCCTCAAATCCCAGGTCTTTGATTTGCTTCTTGTCAGTGCGTCGATACCATCGACGTGTATGTTGATGCTATCGACACTTGTGTATGCTATTGATCCTCACGAGGTGTTGGCACTGCTCTCCCCTGACGGTGTGTCGATACCATCGACCAGGGTGTCGATAGTATTGACATTGTTGAGAAGAATCATTCTGAAAATCTCTAGACCTCTCACAACCATCGATGAACTGGTCGCGACTATCGACATCCTTTTTGTCTCGAACCTCTCTTTTCCTGCTCCATTGTCGATACTATTGACGAGGTTGTCTATAGTATCGACAGAGTGAAATTTTTGTCACTGCTTCACTGTTCCAAACTCAATACCAGTGACACATGTGTTGATGGTATCAACATCATTCCAGTCCTGCACTCTCAACAAACACATCAGTGTATCATTTTTATAAACTAAGTACAAAATTAATGAAAATCACTTAGGAAAATGAAAAATAAAGCAATTAAACATGCACTCTACCAAGGTTGGGTTGCCTCCCAACAAGCGACCTTCTATAATGTCTTAGGCTAGACATAAGGATACCTTTAACCTAGGTGGTCAAGTGATGTCTCTAATGATTCATTTGACAATTTGAATTCAACTCTAGCATCACCAATCCCAAGTGTCAAATACCCTCGCCCAATGGTAGTGATTACATCAGTCGTAGCTTGGAATAGCCTTCCCAATAGCATCTCACATCCTTCCATCTCATTCATGTACATGACCACAAAGTCAATAGGGAAGATGAATTTGTCGACTTTGACTAGCACGTCCTCACATATACCTTGTGGCTTCACAATGGATCCATCCGCCAACTCAATTGTCATGGAAGTTTGTGTTGGCTTCTTCAATCCCAACTTTTGAAAAGTGGCAAGTGGCATAAGATTAATTCCTTCCCCTGAGTCACACTGTGCTTGTGGAAAATGTTGGCCACTTATGGAACATGGGATGTAAAAACATCTTGGATCTTTCCTCTTCTTTGACAGCCTTCCTTGGATTATAGAACTCACTGTTTCATCAACACACAACATTTGTATCTTTGATCCTCCGTTTCTCATTGATGATGTCTTTCATGAATCTTCCAAATGAAGGAATTTGATCTATAGTCTCCACCAATGGAATGTTAATTTGGAGCTTTCGAAAGATCTCAAAAATTTTTATAAGTGCCTTTACTCTTTCCTTGGCTTCAGACTATCTGGGAATGGCACGCTTGGCTCCTTTATGCACTTGTGTGGTGGCATATATGGAACTTTAGGGGTCTCCTCCCCTAAGATTGCTTCAATTCCACCTTCTAAGATAGGATTTGGAACATCATCCATGGATGGCATGACTTGTGGCTACCTCTACTTATTGATAGTGGTTGCTCCACTATGAAGTAAAGCTTTCACCTGCTCTTTCGATATAGGAGTCTCTTCAGAAATCTGAGATGTGGGCACAACAGTGGTGGCATACTAGAGTGATTTGACTGGAATCCTACATCCTCCCAGCAATCCATATAAACTATGAGGGTATGGAACTTTGGGTTTATCCTCCAAGTCTATATGCATAATACTCTGCTCAGGTATCTCCTCAATAGGAAGCTCTGGCCCCTTTTTGACTGATATATATTTAACCTGCTGATGTAGTTGAGCGGGCTCTGCATTCCTAGCTGGTCTTTGTTGAGTTCTTAGCTTCATGGTAGCCACCTCATTTGACTGATATGGTCATCTCTAGCGTCCTCAGTTGTGCACCATGGCTCTGTAAAGGCTGCCCGAACTGATTCATAAACTCTCCTTGTGACTTAATTTGCTTTCCGAATGTGCTCATCAACTCTTGATTTTGCTTAATCACTTGGTTGAGCAACTCATTACTTTTGTCCTCCGTACTAGGCTATGGCTTCTAATCCAGATCCTATAGAAAATTGTTTGGATCCTTCCATGAGAATTTCTTATCCTTCCTACACGAATAATCATTGTTTCCGTAGCCTTGTTGGTGCATGAACTTTTCCTATTCTACATCATTAGACCCATTTTCATCTTTCTCTAGGAGTCTCTTCTCTATCAAATCCATTTTCTCCTTTAATTCTTTAATGGCCTTTACATCCCCTACAACTTTGACCTATTCTGATGCATCTCTTTCACCCCAAGACTGCTTCTTAGCCATATTCTTTAAAATCTCTCAACACTTGGAACCTTTATTGTTTAGAAAGAAACATGTTCCCACTGAGTCTAGACTACTCCTATCATATTCGTTAAAAGAAAAATTAAAGATCTTCATGTGGGTTTCTAAATCCATCCCATAATGTGGGCATTTGTGCAACATGATATTGAAACACTCCCATGTCTCTGAGTATGTCTTGCCGGCCAGCTGTTTGAAATTGTGCATCCTCCTCATGAGATCATTTGTCTTTTTGGGTGGAAAATACCTTTCAAAGAACACCTCAATCATCATATCCCATGATTTGACATATTCATCATCCAAATTGTAGAGCCACTGCCTTGTGTTTCCTGCTAGAGAAGATGGAAATGATTTCAAATAAATGTCCTCTTGAGGGAACCTATCCACCTTCACCATATCATAGTTCTCCACAAATGTGCTGATGTGGGCCACTGGGTCCTCATTCTTGAGTCCATGGAATGCATGCAACTTGACCAATTGAATAAGCCCTGGGTCAATCTTGTAACTGGGTATGTTGATAGCTTGTTTCTTGATTGGCCCCTTCTGCGTAGAGGAAGAAGAAGCTTTAATCTTCTCCCAAATGGTTTGATCCTATGCCATTATGAAAGCATCGAGTTCCTATTCAATTTCCTTGAGTGGTGTATTTATCAGTTCGTCTTCTTCACCCGATGGAAGAATGTCAGGTGTCGATTGTGCGTAGTGCGTACTACGCATCCTCACCATGCACTAGTACCTAAAATATGAATAATAAAATAAGTACATTACTAGAGCAAATAGAGAATCTAAAAGATAGACAATTAAGTTCAAAAATTAAAATTGCAATAAAAAAGTGGCCTAGAATGGCCGCTTGCACCACTCGTAGTGTTGAAATTTGCCTTTTCCCCAGCAACGGTGCCAAAAACTTGACACGCTTGAGTCGTGCGTTAAATGCAAGTGCATGTTTCGAAGAAATATAGGCCTTGTGACGCCCAAGTCGAACTCAGGAAAACGTAAATTTCAATAGACTACTACTAACCGGTCACGATCAGCTAGACCGATTGGAAAAGTTGATTGTTGGTTTGAAACAAAATAAAAATAAAACAAAGAGAAAACAAAAGCGAGCGATGATTAAATGTTTAGTTTAATCAAATGGAATGGGAATCCTTAGGGTTAAAGTTTCACCACGAGGTCTCACTGCATGAAATTCTACACAACTGACATAATTCGTGCCTTATCCCTGATTATGGCATGTAGTTAAAATTGCTTACTTCCACAATACAATTCAGTACCTAGTTCTAGGTTTGTTCCATGCCAATAGTAACTTATACCCTAGATCTAAGTGCTTTAATAAATTCTCTGGGAACCCACCATTAACCGTACATTACCTTGTCTAAGGAATTTATTGGTTAATGTGTTAATCATGCCTTTTCAACCACTAATCCTTTGTCGAGAGAAATTAACAGTATTAGAAATCAACTATGGTGATCAAGCATAGAAAATTGTGATAGAAAAATGATAATATATCAGGGAGAATTGAGATGAATTATGATAATCAATGGAAAATTGTCATACAGCAATTCCCCAGGCTACTCCCGGTCCTAAGGACAATGGGGATTAGCCCCGCATGTTCATCTCAATGATACACATGGAAACGAAAGAGGAAAACATGTGGAAATGAATGATAATATGATGTAACCCCTGAAACAAAGAAGATCTAGATGATCCTCGGTGCCAGATACATGTTTTGTAGCCTTCTGGTGATATAATCATCCGTCTGTGGCTCTAGAATCGTCTGGGATGTAGCTTTGGGCTCTGTTCTTTACTATCCTCTCCTTCAAGACTCGTGTGGGGGAATAGAATGACCTCCTTTGCTTTGGGCCACCTTTTCTTAGGTATAGGTACCACTTACGACCGCAAAAAGATCACAACCATTTGATAGTGGCAATTCTGAATGAAGTCCTGATCCGACGGCGTCGATACCATTGACGGGGTGTCGATGCTATCGACACTTTAGGGTGCACTTCCATCGCTTCAAAATTGAGATCAACCTATTGATTTCTCGATACTATCGACCAGATCATCAATAGTATCGACGTGCTGACTTTTCTTCTGCTGAGCTAATCTCGACACCATCAACAGTGTGGTCGATGGTATCAACTTGGTTGCTTTCTCTCCACCTTGGTTACTGTTGCCATGTTGATAGTATTGACGGACTTTTTGATGGTATCAACAGGTTCTGGAATATAAAGTACCTAAAACGAAGAGAAAAACACAAGTCAATCCATGGAATTTAGTAATTCATTCAAAATAGGATAAAATAAGATAAATTTGATGCATATAATGATTATAGGCTAAAGGAATTGAATCATGTCATTATAGTCACAATGATGACAAACAAACGCATAAAATAAATACAAAATTTGCCTATAAATTTGAATCAAAAACCCTACATCACAGCTCAACTTGGCCCTTTTGTAAAGGCTTACTTCTTATCAGATCCTGCATATTAGAACATATGTGAGATCCACATCCAGTATCCAGTACCCATGATGAAGAAGTATTTAAGTTTATCTCAATAACGTACCTAAAGTGGAGATCTCTATCCCCTGCTTCTTATTCCTCAGTTCCACCAGGTAGAGAGGACAATTTCTTTTCCAATGTCCAGCCTCGTGACAATGGTGACAACTGCCTTCTTTGGAGATCCCACCTTTATCTTTAAGTGTGGATGACTTTGGTTGTTGCCCAGCTTTAGAACCTTTCTTAGCCTTGCCTTTTCCTTTTGACTTTCCCTTTGTCTTTTTGATCATCATCAAAGACTTGGGCCTATCTTTCTTCATATATGCTTCAACTATCCTCAACATGCCCAACAATTCTGACAATGGCTTGTCAAGATTGTTCATGTTGTAGTTCATGACAAAATGACTATATGATTCAGACAACAATTGTAGAATCACATCAGTGTCCAACTCTTAACCTAGGGGAAATCCCAACTTGAATAGGCTTTCCATGTACCCAATCAAAGTGAGTATATGGGTGCTAACTGAGTCTCCCTCTTTCATCTTGCTCCTGAACAAGGCCTTGGAGACATCATATCTCTCCTATATTGCTTGATGATGATACATGTTCTTGAGATGTGTTACCATCTCCATGACATTCATGTTCCCATGCTTCTCTTACAACTCATAGTTCATTGAGCACAACATCAGACATTGACATCCATGGCATCATCAAGGTGCTTCTTGTAAGCATCCTTTTCAATCTTGGGCACATTTACGGTGGGTTCTGCTGGCTCTGGTGTTTCAAGGACATAGAGCTTACGCTCATGTGTGAGAACAATTCTCAGCATCCTAAACCAGTTTTGAAAGTTGGTTCTGGTAAGTTTGTCCTTCTCAAGGACCGATCGCAATGAGAAAGTGTGAGTGTTGTTTGCCATTTGATTGTTACAAAAGAAAAAGTTTGCATTTAGTCCAAAACATTTTGACTTGTAAAGATTTGATAAACGAGATTAATTAGGCCTTTAATTAATTATGCTCCCACTATTTTATTCAAATTGATATCCCTCACTATCAACTCGGAAGATTGCAGCGTACAACCTTCTAGTGAGCCAAGATCCAAAATAGTTGGACCAATGCCCAGCCAATGCCGGCGTCAAAGACCAAATACTAAGGTAGGCAACTTTTGCCAATTGCATCATATGCAACTCTTGGATAGATGATCATGCACAACTCATTGCCATGATGCATCTTTATGCCTCTAGGTACTTGATACTATCAAGGTTCCCTAGTTAAGTCCAACCCATAAGCCAACACGATGAGTGTGCACCCTACGGAGGCAGACCCACACACCCACCATTACACTTCAATGAGATAGATAGTGTACCACATGGAGGCGTGACCACAGATAGTCGATCAAGGTTTTCATGTGTGTTTCTTTATGGAAGGCAACTAAAACTTAATATTATTAATTGACGGGTTTTATTAATACATATACATATCCAAACACCACATACTTATAGTACGTATCATATACTACTATATTCACAACCACAAATGATAGACATGCAATCACAAATGCAAATACATCAGTTATGGCCATACTATTGTAATCCTTAAGAGCAATAAAGGATTAGGGTCCACCTATGGTCTTATGCATCTCATGCAACAACACCTGTGAATCAACCTATAAGGATCAGCATTACAATGGACAACTTCATGGATGCTCCGTGAGGTTGGAACTTCAAGTTGCTTCTTGGAATTAGATCTTCATGTTGCTTCTCCATGGACTCTCCTTGGAGTTGAATCTTCAAGTTGCTTCTTGGAATTAGATCTTCATGATGCTTCTCCATGGACGCTCCATAGAGTTGGATCTTCATGTCACCTCCTTACATCAAGTTTATAGAGACTAAAACTAATCCTATATCTATTACATCATATGAGTACAAATATAAAGGGAAAGAATTAATTACACTTTGAAATAAGAGATGAGGCTCGACATGCAAGCTGAATACTTTATACAAAGGATCCATATGCAACCATTATACATCCATAGCATTCACAAACAAACATATCCACAAGATTGACATCCACATTGATTCAGAACATTCACAAAAGGGGATACTAGGCCATAACTATGCATGTATTCACCACATAAAACAATTTTTTAATGGTGACATGTATGATATCATAGGTATATATACATATATGTATATACATATTAAAATTGCAGTACTTTTAATGTGGGACATTCCTCATTAAATTTATTTTTGACTCCCACGTAGACTATGCGGGGTACATAGGGGCAGTGCCCCTATGTGGGGATCTTAGGGGCAGAGCCACTGGAAGGTCTACGCAATTTTACTTCCATGCACTTAGGAAAATCAGTATTTTCCATAGTCGACCCCATCCGAAACGTAAAAAATAGAAGCCTGTGGTGTATGTGGAATTAGGTTTAGATTTGCACATTAACAATTTTAATTCGCATCATATGCAACATAGAAAATAGTATACAACGTTTCGATCATATCGAAACGAATCCAAATATGTCGTAGATTGACGCTGCTCTGATACCACTGTTGGGTTTTGTGGAGAAAACTTGCGCGGTGGAAGCATCAAAAATTCCATGCAACCCAAAATAGGATCTCATCGACAACAACATATTCAGAAAGAGTGTTTGCGGGATATACCTTATCGCGGAGCAAGTTTGATGATGTCCCACTGCACTATGGTGTGCAACGATGCTGGCCTACACGGACGGAACTTCTCTCCTATTTGTTAAGTGTGTCGTAGGAAGATTTGGCGATGCTCCTTTGGTGTGGTGATGTACGCCACTCGTAGCATGTACGAATGGTCATAGATGTCCTCTGAACGCAGGTGTCTCAACGTATGTGTCTCGACTTCATCCATGTGGATGGACTAGAACTCCACGTCACACTTCCTAAGCTGGCGGGAAAGAGTCATCTCTGTGCGGCGGTGTGCTAGCTTCACGGTGCTCTCCTTTCTCTCCTGAGGACGGTGACAACTAGGGTTTACGTATGTGAGTGTAAACTGAAAAGCCTCTCTCAATATCTTATATAGATATTAGCCGTCAAGCTCCTTTAAATAGGAGATAAAGGGAAGTAGGGTTTCCTAAACCCATCGGTAAACAGAAACACTACGTTAATTAAAACACTCATGGATTAATTAGAATATTGTAGAATTCATTAATTAACCAAATAATCACATTAATTGATTAATTAATATCAGACTCTATGCAATCGCTCAGGATGGCTCTATGGGCATATATACCAACATGTGTTACATTTAATCCATCCAACAAGAGCAAATAAGTCATTCGACCAAATTAAGGTCATGCGTCAGAAAGATTAAAAGACGGTGTGAAATCCCAAAACTTCCATGTGGCATCCAACTCACAAAAACATTATTAACTAAGCGGAAGCATATCATTCACAACGGATTACTGAAAATCACTAAAATTTAAAACCATTTATAAAAAGATCCATTACCAGAAAACTCTTTAAACAAGAACCATAGTATTATAATTACATACTGGTCCACATAGTACATTCCATGTACCATCTCTTCTCGAGGAATCTATATACAACACTTTGCCTTGATAAAAGCACAAGTAACAAAATCCTCGAGGCACTCGAGCTAAAATCTCAGATCGATTATAAGAACACTATCCACTGACTCCTAGGACCTGAGAGTACAGAGACGACACATAAGACTTTATATATACAAAGCTTGATAGCCAGTATTTCCACCTGGGATATTACTGTTGTCCCTGTTGTTGTTGTTGCTTCTATTCTTCCCCTGCTACAGAGTCACTTCCTCTTTGTCTGCATATACCTAAAAATGTTGGGTCCCACGGTGGTGAGACAATTTGTAAATTGCCCCAGCGAGAGATATAAATCTCCGCCGAAAACATTATTATTGTAGTTTAATAGAAATAAACTGAACAGTGGAATCATATATTTCAATAGCAGATAAATCAAAATTTATTTAGATTAGAGTAACATTCCTATTCAAGTATTTCAACTATAACTTGATAAGGCAGCATGTGTCTTATTCAATACGGAATTAAAGAACATAAGTAACATTTATGTATCAAGGACATGCTAAGAAAGATAACATCAACCAGTGGTTCTCGTATTTCAATTTTATGCAAATATGCTACATGGCTGATTAAATTTTACAAACATGCTTAAGCTATGAGGAGATGAGGTATATCGTTCATACTCCAACTGACCATTGCGAAGTCAAAATCGGTACCATACAAAGTCAATGGAAGAGATGGCTTCCATGACCTCCCACATCTCGATCAGTGCGAGATCACATGTAGGACATATTGTGTCTCTGCTACATATCTTTCCAGGGTATAGTGGCATCTTCACTATAGAGTTATAGTGGCAGTTGTATTCTCTTCGCAATTGAGAGATTTCATGTTTACCTCCATCGATCTGGCATTAACAACATCGGGAGATTCGAGATACATCCATCCCGACACATATAATGAAGGATTGAGAGGTTTAATGTTTACCTTCCATCAAATCCCCCATTAGGACGTATGGATATTTTCACCCATCGACCCCCACATATTCAAAAATATGCAAACTCCAGGATATCCCGTAGGAAAACCTGTTTCACTATCACCAGCTACTGACGATGATGGATCTACGGTCAGAGCACTACATGAAAAGATTTCTCTTGATTAATTAAGTACATTATCATATTATTTTAGCATCAGTCAAGTTTTCAAATAGAAACTTATTAGGATAAATGCTACAAAGAAACATGTATTGTTTTCATCAGTTACTTCTCAGTCTTTATAAGACATTGGGATTTGAGTCCCTCATTTCAATACTGGGAATACTCATCCCTTCACAAACTCAATGCCATAATCATATGGTTATGGATATTCAAACCCTTAACTCATCACTGAGCATTATTACCACTTTTTTAGGTAACTATCACCTTCAGGTCATCTGACCAAGGTAAACATGATACTTGTTACACAAGCATCTCTCATGGCAGTTAAGGCCCAATAACAATTTTAATAAATAAAACATCATAGATCATACATGGCTATGTTCATCGTCTCATGATACATGCATGGTCAGTACAGATGATAATAGTTACATCAATTTCATATCAGCACCATGCAAAACAAATATAGCATCACTATTCAAGGATAACACCACTATTCCCTCACTAGGGTTTAGGTTTTCCATTTCAGGTCAATTGGGGATACTCATCCCATTACCCAGATCAGGGTTATGGTTTATCACCATATTGCCTAAGATTAGGGTTTCATATAGCATTACATAGCATCATCCTAGATTTGAGTTCCACATCACATCACCCTAGATTAGGGTTTATATTCAATAACCCAAGATTAGGGTTTACTATTCAACCAAAATAGGGTTTCATGAAGCATCCCCTTAATTTAGGGTTTACTATTCCTCTAAATTAGGGTTTTACATTTCATAACCCTAATTTAGGATTACTCATGTCATCACCCTCAATTAAGGTTTCACTATTACTCTAGATTAGGGTTTCACTCAAAATTGCCCTAATTTAGGATTAGGGTTCATTAACCTTCTCGATTAGGGTTTTCATGATATCTTCACTAAGGATCATACCCTAATCACCACTTGATTAATACTCATGTATGAATTCCTTTCTATCATCCTTTCAACTTGATTAGGTTACATCAACCCTTCAATCAAGTACATACAACTATGATTAACATAGTGTACTAAGACATTGCTTTCATAACCTTTTAGGGTTAATTAATCTAAAGTTATTAATCATCTAGCTACTTTAGGGTTTCAACCTTTATACCGAACATTGATAATCATCATTGGATCAATGGATCAATTATCATCTTAAATCTCCAAATGATTTGATCACATTGGACCTCCATTCGGTTTTGGGGTTTCAACATCAAATGGTTTTGAAACTGTTTGATTCCAAATGGTCCTGAGACAGTTTGACCCCAAACGGTTTCAAGACCGTTTGGACTCAAATGGTCTCAAGACCGTTTGGGCCAAAACAGCCTCAAAATCGAAAGGGTTCATTTGATAGATTCATCAATCAATTAAATTAGGGTTTGCACCATCGATTTCTTCATCAATTAAGTTATTGAAGTCCATCAATGTATGATCCTTGGACCCTCAACCCTCAATCACAACCATTGATCATCCAAATAGTTTTGTTTGACTTGGTCCAAACAGTTTGAAACGGTTTAAGGCTCCAAACGGTTTTGACCTAGAAGTCCAAACGGTTTGAAACCGTTTAAGGCTCCAAACGGTTTTGAACTTATTTGTCCAAACGGTCAAGCCAACTCCAAACGGTCAACTCAAGTATGTTCAAACGGTTTGAAACCATGTAAGGCTCCAAACGGTCAACTATCCCATTCGGTCAACATGCCCAAACGGTTTCGGGTTCAACCTACAAACGGTTTGCAAACCGTTTTCACCAAATGGTTTGGTGAAAACTGATTGGATCATTTTGTTGAAACCGATTGCAACTAGATCTTATTGAGTTGTGTGCTTAATGATGTCATCATCATCAAGCTTCAATCCCTTGAATTCTATTGCCATTTCCATGGTAGTTTCATCAATTAATCAAAGAAATTTCAAGAAGAACAATTGAACATATTGAATTGAGGAATTGAATTCAATAGCAATGAATAAGGGTTCAAGTTATATAACCTTCCTACAATTGAGCTTCAAGGATCCAAGATTCACGTCAACAATGGTGAATGAAGCTTCTTCAACTATCCCAAGGTTTATCCTCAAGGTTTTGAGTGAAACAATTGGCTAGAGTTGAAGATTGAGTGAAGAAAAGAAGAAATCAAGCATTGATATGTGATTTCCACCATGAAAACAAGGTGAAGGAAGGTCAAGAAGCTTACCAACAGGTTGGGGGTCATCCTCCTATTTCCCCTAAGCTTCCTTGGTCATTTTTCTATCAATAAGTGAAAGTGGATTCGAAATTACCCTTTCAACTCATGGATAAAGGAGCATATATATGAATTTTATTGAAAATTCATTTAAGAGAGAGAAAGTAGGGATTATCTCCTCCATTTCCTTGCCACTTGCCCCCTTCCCATCCTTGGTTAAGAGGCTATATCCTTTGCCTATTATTCCTCTCAATTATCCATGATTTAAAGAAAAGCAAATTAAGCACCTTAACCCTTATAATAATAATATCCATAAGTTAGTGGATATTTCTTTTTATTTTCTTAATGTGAGTGGGTTCTCCACTCAGGTAGATATTTCCATTGCATTGACAAGGCACAAGGACGTCCATATATGTGTATTTCAACCTCTACAATTTTGGTTGAAGGGAAATCCATTAATATAATTATTTTTGCATTAAATTGAATTAGGGTTTCAATTATGCTTAAATCTTGATTATTTTAATATCAAGATTCTCTCTCCTTCAAAGAGGTACAAATGAGATGCCCCTCTCATTTTCATTACTATACATGATTCCAAGAAACATTAGGGACTATTTTGAAGTGGTAATTTTCATATTGAACCCTGGGTTTTGGGTAAATTGCACATTACACCAAAACTAGGTTTTAATGCACAAACATTCCTTTATCAGCTCTTTCTTGGTACTCAGTCTACCACAAGCCATACCTCTGCATCATATTCATTCTCATGATGCATCAACACATGAGGAACATCATATCATGTAACATTTACAATTTAACCCCTCAAGTTGGGTAATTTGCACTTTAGTCCAACGCAAGCAAAACATTATTTTCAACGTCATTCAAAAGGGACTAAAATTGAAATATAAGTTCCTCTTGAGCCTTAATTACTTTTCAAAAGATAATATCAAGCATATAATTATCTTTCTTAAACAGAGCACCTAGGGTTAAAACATAACCCAGGTCATGGATGTAACAAATTATCCACCCCTTACAAGGGTTTCGTCCTCGAAATCATCAAGAGAAAAGAGAAGGGTACTTCCTCCTCATCTCTTCCTCTAGCTCCCATGTAGCTTCTTCAATGCCACGGTGATGCCAGAGAACTTTTACAAGACAAATGTCTTTCTTTTTCAACTTCTTAATTCTTCTGTCAAGGACCAACACAGGTCCTTCAACATAAGATATATCATCATTTAGTTCTACCTCCACAGGTTGTAGAACTAACTCTGTGTCAGTATGACACTTCCTCAGCATAGAGATATGAAACACTGGGTGCAATCTATGCAACTCAGGTGGTAACTCCAGCTTATAGGCTACCTTTCCCATCCTTTCAATGATCGGATAAGGCCCCATAAATCTAGGAGCTAACTTCCCCTTCTTTCCAAATCTCAGGATACGTTTCCAAGGTGAGACCTTGAGGTATACTCTGTCTCCAACTTGGAATTCTAAGGGTCTATGATGCTTATCAGCATAAGATTTTTTTCTATCTTGTGCAGCTTTCAACTGTTGTTGTATTACTTTAATCTTCTTAGTTGTTTGTTGTACTAGCTCAGGGCCCAAAAGTTGGTACTCCCCTATTTCATACCAACATAAAGGAGATCTACAACCTCTACCATATAATGCTCCATATGGTGCCATATCAATACTGTGCTGATAGCTATTATTGTAAGAAAATTCTATCAAGCTCAGGTGTAGATCCCAACTTCCTACAAACTGAAGGACACATGCCCTAAGCAAATCCTCTAAGGTTTGTATGGTCCTCTTAGATTGTCCATCTGTCTGTGGGTGAAAGGTTGTACTAAACCTTAATTGTGTACCCAAAGATTTGTGTAGTCGTTCCCAAAAATGACTTGTGAACTGGGGACCTCTATCAGAAACAATTGTAGCTGGAACCCTGTACAAACGCACTATCTCATCTATATATATCTGTGCAAGCTTCTCAGCAGTGTAGGTTGTTTTGATAGGAAGGAAATGTGATGTCTTTGTCAACCTATCAACTATCACCCATATGGAATCATGAATTTTGGTTGTTCTTGGCAAACCAACCACAAAGTCCATGGTTACATGATCTCATTTCTACTGCGATAGAGGTAGAGGTTGCATTGTTCCTGTGGGCTTTTGATGTTTGGCTATAACCTGCTGACACACTAGACACCGCATAAAAAACTCAGCTACATCTTTCTTCAAACCAGGCCACCAATACATATCTTTTAAGTTATGATACATCTTGGTGCTCCCTGGATGCATAGAATACATCGAAGAATGAGCTTCTTCCAGAACTAACTTCCTTAGGTTATCAACATCAGGTACTACCATCCTACCATGGTAACAGACTACATGATCATCTAAATCATGGAAACCGTCCTGTTTCTCACTACCATACTCTGACCTAATCTGTTGAATCACAGTATCAGCTTGCTGTGCTTCCTTAATCAGCTGTCTCAAAGTAGGTTTCACTTGCATTTTAGCTAACAACCCAGCTAACAATGATACTTTAAGCTGTATATTGTCTTGCCTTAAGGAAATAAGCATATCTCTTTTAAAGCACACTAAAGAGTTTAATTGTGCTTTACCTAAGGTTGGTGTTGCTGATTTTCTACTTAATGCATCAGCTACCACATTAGCCTTTCCTGGATGATAATCAATTATACAGTCGTAGTCCTTGATTAATTCCATCCAGCGGTGTTGCCTCATGTTCAACTCATGTTGTAAGAAGATATACTTTAGGTTCTTATGGTCTGTGAAAATCTGGAATGTCTCTCCATACAAATAATGCCTCTAGATCTTCAAAGCATAGACCACAACATCTAGCTCTAGATCATGTGTTGGATAATTCTCCTCGTGTTTCTTAAGCTGTCGAGAAGCAAAAGAAATCACTTACTTATCATGCATCAACACACATCCCAAGCCATTCTTAGATGCATCACAGAAAACTATGTACCCCTTTCCCTGCTTAGGTAACACCAGCATAGGTGCACTTGTTAACCTTTCTTTTAGCAACTGGAAAGAATGTTAATACTTTTCATTCCAGACAAATGGAATCTCCTTCCTTATCAACTTAGTTAGGGGTAAGGCTATAGAACTGAAGTTTTTAATGAACCTCCTGTAATAGCCTGCCAGTCCTAGGAAAATGTGTATCTCCATAGGTGTCTTAGGTTGTTCCCATTGTAGGACAGATTCTACCTCCTTAGGATCAACACGAATACCTAAGACAGATACTACGTGTCCTAGAAAAGAAACTTCTGGTAACTAGAACTCACATTTGCTAAACTTAGCATATAGCCTATGCTCTCTTAGCAAAGTCAAAGCCTGACGGAGGTTTCGCTCATGTTGTTGAGCATTTCTACTGTATATCAAAATGTCATCTATGAAGATGACTATAAACTGATCAAGAAAAGGTCAAAAAATTCTATTCATGAGTTCCATGAATGCAGCTGGTGCATTCGTTAGTCCAAACGACATAACTATGAACTCATAGTGACCATACCTTGTCCTAAAGGTAGACTTAGGTATGTCACTCTCCTTAATACGCAACTGATGGTATCCTGACCTCAGATCTATCTTAGAAAAGATAGTTGCACCTCACAACTGATCAAACAAGTCATCAATCCATGGCAGAGGATACTTGTTCTTTATGGTTACTTTATTCAAATGTCTATAGTCGATGCATAATCGCATAGACCCATCTTTCTTATTAATAAAGAGGACCGGAGCACCACATGGTGAAGTACTTGGTCAGATAAAACCCTTTTCAAGAAACTCTTGCATTTGTTTCTTGAGTTCTGCCATTTCAGCAGGTGCCATTCTATATGGCATTTGTGCTATTGGTTGTGTACCCGGGATTAGATTAATTTCAAAATCACTCTCGGGATGGAGGAACACCTGGAAGTTCTTCAGGAAATACATCTTCAAATTCCCTGACTACCGAAACTTCAGAAGGATGATGGTTCTCCATTGTGGTACCTACCACATGTGCCAAGAATGCAAATCATCCCTGTCTCATCAACTTCTCAGCTACCATAGCTGACACAAGACAAGTTGGAAGAGTCTTTCTGTCTCCTTGAAAGATCCATGTGTCACTGTTGTCTGTGAACACAGCCTGCTTGGAACCACAATCCAAGACAACCTTATACTTCTCTAAGGTGTCCATCCCTAGGATTATATCGAACCCATGCATTTCAAGTGGTATAAGATCCACTTGAATGTGATGATCAGAAAAGGAAAGATTGCAGGGAGAACACACCTCCTGCAACACTACAGATCCCAGCAAAGGGGTTTCTAGTATTAAACTATCTACTCTATGACTGACAATCATGTTGCAGTCATGAATCACTTCTCGAGTGATAAAGGAATGTGTATCACCCGGATCAATTAACACAGATACGAAGAAAGACAAAGACATATCAAAATAAAATAGTTCCATCTGACCTGTAACAACCCGAGGGTTGACTACTGCTTCAGGCTTATTCATAGCATAGAACCTAGTTGTTGCTTGTTGTTGACCCTATGCTCGATTGTTGGGTTCCGATGGTCTAGCTTTTGATGTTTGTCCACATCCTCTAGCGCCAATAGAAAACTGTCTCCTCTGTGAGCCTTGCTGACTCTACCTCTGGGGTTGAGTTACATTTCTAACTTTCTCATGATAATCTCTCATCAAGTGTCCTGACCTCCCACTCTGGAAGCATTTGTAACTTCCCAAACTCTTCCTGGGTGGTCCTGTCACTGATACTGATGTTGTATTGGGGGTTCTACTTGGAGGAAAACTACGTCCCCTACCCCTACTTGATGTCCACTGCGTCGGGGTATTAAACCTTAGTAGTGGTGGTGTAGAGAACCTCGGCTTCTTAAAGCTCTCGGACCTTTGTCCTTGAAACTGTGTGTACTCTTTCTTACCACTGGTCTGCTGCTTCTCGATCACTGACCTCTCTATCCGTCTCATGGACTCCATATAAGTAGCAAACCTCTCCCTATTCTCTAAAGTAGACACTGGAGTGGTCAATTCAGCGTTCAGCCCTTTTTTGAAATGTCAAATCCTCTCCTCATCTGTAGATGCCATATGTGGACAGAACCACAAAAGCTCCATGAACCTAGCTTCATACTCACTAATGTTCATCTGTTGTTGTCTAATCCTCTCAAACTGAGAGATCTTCTCATCTAGATACATCTTGGGAAAGTATCTAGTGAAAAATTCACGTCAGAATTCATCCCATCCGACTTCAACACCGGGTGTTTTGCCTTCCTCTATGGTCCACCAATGACCAACACTCCCTTTCAATAGGTAGACAACATGTCTCACCTTCTCATCTTTAGGAATCATAAGGATTTTGAAGGCCTTCTCCAGTTGAGTTAACCATAAATCAACATCTGCTGGGTCAGCTGTGCCAGCATACTCTGTGGCTCCTACCCTCTAAAGTCATTCAAAGGTCTTACCAGCTCCCTGTCTTTCATGGTGGGCTGGTGACCTTGGTGCAGGTAGTGGCATCCTATCTGCCATATGCATCATAGTCGCCATAAACTGGCCAAACAGGGCATGGAAAGCTAGATTTTCTAATGTCGCTTGATCAAGATGAGGAATCTCATGTACAGGTTCCTCCCTAGCTTGATCCCTTGCACCTCTTCCTGGTGCAGCAACGCTGCTCTCAGCAACATGTTCATCATGTGATCCAGACATCTTTAAGTTCTTCTTCTCCTATATGAGCAGAAGACACTTATCAGATAAACTGGAAGACACTAGAACAGACTCAACAACCTTAATCCTATGTCTTTGTAAACTCAGCGAACCTAGAGCTCTGATACCACTTAAATTGTGGCATCCAACTCACAAAAACATGATTAACTAAGCAGAAGCGTATCATTCGTAGTGGATTACTGAAAATCACTAAAATTTAAAACCATTTATAAAAAGATCCATTACCAGAAAACTCTTTAAACAAGAACCATAGTATTATAATTCCATACTGGTCCACATTGTACATTCCATGTACAATCTCTTCTCGAGGGATCTATATACAACACTTTTCCATGATAAAAGCACAAGTGAAAATATACTCGAGGCACTCGAGCTAAAATCTTAGATCGATTATAAGAACACTATCCACTGACTCCTAGGACCTGAGAGTACAGAGACGACACATAGGACTTTATATATAAAAAGCTTGATAGCCAGTATTTCCACTTGGGATATTACTATTTTCCATGTTGTTGTTGTTGCTGCTGTTCTTCCCCTGCTACAAAGTCTCTGCCTCTTTGTCTGCGTCTACCTAACAATGTGGGGTCCCACAGGGGTGGGCCAATTTGTAAATTGCCCCAGCGAGAGATATAACTCTCCACTGAAAACATTATTATTGTAGTTTAATAGAAATAAATGAACAGTGGAATCATATATTTCAATAGCAGATAAATCAATATTTCTGCAGATTAGAGCAACATTCCTATTCAAGTATTTCTGCTATAACTTGATAAGGCAGCATGTCTCTTATTCAATACAGAATTAAAGAATAAGTAACATTTATGTATCAAGGACATGCTAAGCAAGATAACATCAAGCAGTGGTTCTTGTATTTCAATTTTATGCAAATACGCTACACGGCTGATTACATTTCACAAACATGCTTAATCTCTGAGGAGATGAGGTATACCGTTCATACTCCAACCAACCATTGTGAAGTTGAAATCGGTACCATACAAAGTCAATGGAAGAGCTGGCTTCCATGACCTCCCACATCTCAGTCAGTGCGAGATCACATGCAGGACATCTTATGTCTCTGCTACATAGCTTGCTAGGGGTATAGTGGCATCTTTGCTATAGAGTTACAGTGGTGGTTGTACTCTCTTTGCAATCGAGAGATTTCATGTTTACCTCCATCGACATGGCATTAACAACATCGGGAGGTTCGTGATACATCCATCCTGCCACGTATAATGAAGGATTGAGAGGTTTAATGTTTACCTTCCATCAAATCCCCCATTAGGACGTACGGATATTTTCTCCCATCGACCCCCACATATTAAAAAATATGTGAACTCTAGGAGATCCCGTAGGAAAACCTATTTCACCATCACCAGCTACTGACGATGATGGATCTATGGTCATAGAACTACATTAAAAGATTTCGCTTGATTAATTAAGTACATTATCATATTCTTTTAGCATCAGTCCAGTTTTCAAACATAACTTATTAGGACAAATGCTACAAAGAAACATGTATTGTTTTCATCAGTTACTTCTCAGTCTTTATATGACATTGGGATTTCAGTCCCTCATTTCAATACTAGGAATACTCATCCCTTCACAAACTCAATGCCATAATCATATGGTTTTGGGTATTCAAACCCTTAACTCATCACTGAGCATTGTTACCACTTTTTCAGGTAACTATCACCTTCAGGTCATCTGACCAAGGTAAACATGATACTTGTTACACAAGCATCTCTCATGGCACTTAAGGCCCAATAACAATTTTAATAAATAAAACATCATAGCTCATACCTGGCTATGTTCATCATCTCATGATACCTGCATGGTCAGTACAGATGATAACAGTTACATCAATTTCATATAAGCACCATGCAAAACAAATATAGCATCACTATTCAAGGATAACACCACTATTCCCTCACTCGGGTTAGGGTTTTCCATTTCAGGTCAATTGGGGATACTCATCCCATTACCCAGATTAGGGTTATGGTTAATCACCATATTGCCCAATATTAGGGTTTCATATAGCATTACATAGCATCATCCTGGATTTGAGTTCCACATCACATCGCCCTAGATTAGGGTTTATATTCAATAACCCACAATTAGGGTTTACTATTCAACCAAAATAGGGTTTCATGAAGCATCCCCTTAATTTAGGGTTTACTATTCCTTTAAATTAGGGTTTTACATTTCATAACCCTAACTTAGGATTACTCATGTCATCACCCTCACTTAAGGTTTCACTATTACCCTAGATTAGGGTTTCACTCAGAATTGTCCTAATTTAGGATTAGGGTTCATTAACCTTCTCGATTAGGGTTTTCATGATCTCTTCACTAAGAATCATACCCTAATCACCACTTGATTAATACTCATGTATGAATTCCTTTCTATCATCCTTTCAACTTGATTAGGTTACATCAACCCTTCAATCAAGTACATACAACTATGATTAACATAGTGTACTAAGACATTGCTTTCATAACCTTTTAGAGTTAATTAATCTGAAGGTATTAATCATCTAGGTACTTTAAGGTTTCAACCTTTGTACCTAACATTGATAATCATCATTGGATCAATGGATCAATTATCATCTTAAATCTCCAAATGATTTGATCACATTGGACCTCCATTCGGTTTTGGGGTTTCAACACAACGCCCAAACACAACATGGTATCGCCCAACATACTCGAGACTCAAGAGACACCAAAACACTCCAAGAAGTCTATCGATCAAGGGTACCTCACCAAAATGGCCTTCATTACAACAGCATCTAGGGTTACCATAAGCCAATATATTGGGCATCACCACCAAACCATGATGCCCGACACAAGGTTAGCCTACTGGGCTCCATAACGTCCAAGGTACAACGGGCACCAAGCCACTACATAAGCTTGGTGTAACGTGTAGGGCACTCAACAAGGCATATCGCCCAACACACCAGGGTATCAGCCAAAGGTACATCCCAAGGCAAGATGGGTATCAGGTAGCACTAACCCCAAAGCCATATCGTGTAAGATACAAGATCGTCATCAACCTCAAGCACAAGGGCACCAAACCCTAATTGATTAAGAAGATCGGCTCACCTCTCAACAACTAAGAGATAGGGGTATTGCACAACCTCTATCACAATTCGGGCAACCACAAGGATCCAACTCAACATAGATCCACATCTACCAAAAAGCTCACCTCTAGAATCCATGGTGAGAGGAGGGTGTTGCTCAAGCACTAGAACACAAGCTCACCTCTCAACTTAAATGAGAGAGGGGTGTTGCTCATATCACTAGAGCTCAAGCTCACTTCTCTAGACCAAGGAGGGAAAGGAGTATTGCTCAACAAGGAAACCCTAAAACATAATTCGGCCAACTAGGGTACAAGGTACAAAACCTCAACCATATCAACAAGATCACCATAACCACAAGATTAAAGGTGCAACAAGCAAGAAACTTATCTTAGAACATACATGGCCGATTATGATCATAAGAAAACATACAAGAACATAGAAGAAGGTAATATGATTAGGGTTAGGAGTTATGTAACCCGCCTTAAGCAAGCTCCAAGCTCCTAGCACCAAGCACACCTTCGGCCACCTCAAGAGGAAGAAGAAGAAGACTCCAAAGATAAGGATCGGCCACCAAACTTTGCAAAGGAAGAGGTGTCGTGTAACCAAAGGGGTGGAGAAACTAAGGAACTAAAAGGATCCTTAGCAAGTGAAAGGGAACACATATATAGGAGAGGATGGAGGAGAAACCAAGGTAAGACAAGGCAAGGTTTCGCCCACCTAGGGACACTTGTCCATGGGCAAAGCCACCTCTCTATCTTGCCTTAAACACATGTCTAAGACCATTGCCATATGCAAGCATCAAGCGCCAAGTGTCCACTAGGGTGACATAAATGAGGTCAAAGGGTCAAAGGGGGTCCATGGCCGACACACCTCAACTCCATGTCCGACACACCTCCATGGGCAACACCCCCAGGCTGACACAATCATGGCCAACACACCTATGGCTGACACAAGGTCCAACAAGGTCAAGCAAGGCACAACAAGGCCTACCAAGGCTCATCCAAGCCCAAAGCAACTCCAGCAATGAGCCCAACCCTTCCTCTCAACACTAGAGGAAGCAAGGACAGAGAGGAACACCTCTCAAGGTGACAAACTTGCTCAACAACCCTAGACTTGGGTTAATTGCAAGTAGCACCTCCAACACTCAACAAGAACAAACAAACCCTAATCACCACTAAAGGTGATTAGCAAGCAACTAAACATAAGGGTTTAGAAAATCAAACATGATAAGCCCTAAATGGAGGTCAGGGTCCTTACAAGCTATAACCCTCTACAAAGGGATTTCTTCCTCAAAATCCGAAGAGAAAAGCAAGGGATACTTCCTCCTCATCTCTTCCTCAAGATCCCACGTGGCTTCCTCAACGTCGAGATGATGCCAAAGAACCTTTACTAGAACCAGATCCTTCCTCTTCAGCTTCTTTACTCTTCTGTCAAGGATCATCACATGACCTTCTCGTAGGTCACATCTTCATCAAGCTCAACCTCTACTAGTTGTATCATTGTCCCTGAATCTGGGTGACTTTTCTTTAGCATGCTGACGTGGAACATTGGATGTAACATGTGCAACTCTGGTGGCAGCTCTAACTTGTAAGCTACCTTGCCTACACATGATATTACTAGATATGGCCACATATACCTGGGTTCCAATTTACCTTTCCTGCCAAACCTTAGCACGACTTTCCATGGTGAGACCTTGAGATATACCTTTTCTACAACCTGAAACTCTAACGGTCATCGGTGATTGTCTGCATAAGACTTCTGCCTATCTTGTACTGCATTCAACTGTTGTTGTATCACTTTGATCTTTTCTGTTGTATACTGTACTAACTCAGGACCTAAAAGTTGATACTCACCAGATTCATACCAACATAGGGGAGATCTGAACTTCCTGCCATATAAGGCCTCATAAGGAGCCATGTCAATGCTCCGTTGGAAACTATTGTTGTAGGAAAACTCCATCAAACTGAGATGTACATCCCAACTTCCTAGGAACTGCAAAACACAAGCCTGAAGAAGATCTTCTTAAGTCTAAATAGTCCTTTCAGACTGTCCATCTGTTTGTGGGTGGAAGGCGGTGCTGAACCTCAACTGTGTTCCCAAATCTTTGTGCAACTGTTCCCAGAAATGACTCATGAACTGAGGACCTCTGTCGGAAACTATCGTTGTTGGTACGCCGTGCAAACGTACTATCTCATCTACATATACTTGAGCGAGCTTCTCGGATGTATACGTTGTCTTCACAGGTATGAAATGGGCAGACTTCGTCAATCTGTCCACTATCACCCAAATGGAATCATGATTCTTAGCTATCCTTGGCAGACCAACCATGAAATCTAGGGTTATATGATCCCATTTCTACTACGGTATTGGCAGGGGTTGCAACGTACCTGCCGGCTTCCGATGCTTAGCCTTGACTTGCTGGCATACCACACATCTAGCCACAAACTCGGCTACATCTTTCTCCAAGCCGGGCCACCAATACAGGTCTTTCATATTGTGATACATCTTGGTGACTCCTGGATGCATAGCATACATCGATGTGTGTGCTTCCTCGAATACTAACTTCCTCAGATCATCAGCATCGGGGACCACCATCCTATCATGATAGCAAACAAGTCCATCCTCGGACTCATGGAACCCATCATGCCTTTCGCTGTCGATCTCTGACCTGATCAACTGCACTGTCTCATCTATTTGTTGTGCATCTTTGATCTACTGTCTCAGTGTAGGCTTGACTTGCATCTGTGCCAAAAGTCCTGCTAACAAGGAAACTTCCATCTATACATTCATCTGCCACAAGGAGACAAATATATCTCGTTTATGGCATACCAAGGAACTCAACTGTGCCTTCTTTGTAGGAATAGAAGAAGACTTTCGGCTAAGGGCATCAGCTACCACGTTTGCCTTACCAGGGTGATACTTGATGGTGCAGTCATAATCATTGATCAGCTCCATCCATCGACATTGTCACATGTTTAGTTCACTCTGTGAGAAGATGTACTTCAGATTCTTATGATCTGTAAAGATCTGACACACTTCCCCATAAAGATAGTGTCTCCAAATCTTTAATGCATGAACCACTACTGCCAACTCCAAATCATGAGTCAGATAGTTCTCCTTGTGTTTCTTAAGTTGTTGAGAAGCAAAAGAAACCACATGGTCTTCATGCATCAGCACGCATCCTAAGCCTTTCTTGGAAGCATCGCAGAAAACAACATAGCCTTTCCCAGGCTCTGGCAGGACTAACACTGGAGCACTAGTCAACTTCTCCTTAAAACTTTGGAAAGCTTGCTAGCAAAGATCATTCCAGACAAAAGGTACATACTTTCTAGTCAACTTTGTCATTGGCAACACGATTGCACTGAAGTCCTTGATAAACCTCCGGTAGTATCCTGCTAAACCCAGGAAACTGCGAACTTCAATCGACGTCTTCGGCTGTTCCCATTCTGCAACTGACTCTACCTTCTTCGGGTCCACTTTAACTCCTTCTGCAGATATCACATGACCCAGGAAAGTTACTTCTCTCGACCAGAATTCACACTTACTAAACTTGGCATACAACTGATGTTGACGAAGGAGAGTCAACACTTGTCGAAGATGCTTTTCATGTTCTTGCCTATCCTGACTATAGATCAAAATGTCATCTATAAAGACTACAACAAACTGATCTAGAAACGAATGGAACACTCGATTCATCAGGTCCATGATGGCAGCAGGTGCATTGGTTAGCCCAAATGGCATAATCACAAACTCGAAGTGACCATACCTCATCCTAAAAGCTGACTTTGGTATGTCATCCACCTTAATCCTCAACTGATGATATCTAGACTGTAGATCGATCTTTGAAAACATTGTAGCACCACACAGCTGATCGAACAGATCATCTATCCTTGGCAATGGGTATTTGTTCTTGACCGTGACCTTGTTCAACTGCCGATAATCTATACATAGTCGCATCGATCCATCCTTCTTCTTAATGAACAACACTGGAGCACCCCAAGGCAACGTATTCGGTCGGATGAAACCTTTCTCTAACAACTCTTGTAACTGCTTCTTTAGCTCTGCCATCTCTACTGGAGCCATCCTATATGGTGTATGTGCAACTGGTTTTGTTCCTGGAACCAGATTGATTTCAAAATCAATCTCTCAGGGTGGAGGAACACCGGGGAACTCATCAGGAAACACATCTGCAAACTCTCAGACAACCGTCACCTCCTCAAGGCTAGGACCTTTGCCTTGGTATCGACAACGTGAGCTAAGAACACCTTACATCCTTGTCGTAACAACTTTTCTACCACCATAGCTGCCACTAGACACGTCGGAAGAATCTTCTTATCTCCTTGGAAGATCCACTTCTCTCCACAAACCTCAAACACTGCCTGCTTGGAACTACAGTCCAACACAACCTTATACTTCTCTAAGGTATCCATCCCAAGGATCACATCGAATCCATGCATATCAAGTGGTATAAGATCCACTTGTATATGGTGTCTCGATAAAGATAAGACACAAGATGGGCACTCCTCTCAAAGCATCGAGGAATCATCAAGAGGGTTTCTAACAACAAGCTATCTTTCTTACAACTAACAGGTAACAGACAGTGATCAAGCATAGAACATGCGATAAAAGAGAGTGTAGCACCCGGGTCAACCAGAATATATATAAAGCAAGAAAAAGACAAATCAGAATGAAATAATTCCATCTAACCTGCCACCACTCGCGGGTTAACTATCGCCTCTGGCTGACTCATAGCATAGAATCGAGCTATTGTTTGCTGTCCACGTCATCTGCTTCCTTGAGCAGACGATCCTGCTTGCGACGCTTGACGGCGTCCTCTCCCTCTGCTACTACTGGGTTGCTGTCGGTCTAACCCTTGTTGATTTTGCCTCAATTGCTGTGTCACTTCAACATCTTTCCTTGGGCAGTTTGACCTCCAATGCCCAATCTGACCACAAAGATGGCATGACTGGTCTCACTATTGTGGCCTAGACTACCCTATCACTACTACAGAAGCTTTACTATGTGCCTTTGATGGTGAAGAACCATATCCTCTTCCCTTACTCGGGGACCACTGCATCGGTGCACTGGAACCTCTTAACCCAGAAGGTGCTGAAAACCTTAGCTTCTTGAAGCCATCGAACCTCTGTCTGTGGAATTGAGCATGCCTCTTCTTGATCATGGCCTCTCTCTTTTCCTTAACTGACCGTTCAATCCTTCAGACAAACTCCACAAATGTGGCAAACCATTCTCGGTTCTCCAGCGCAGAAGTAGGTGTTGTCATCTCAGCACTCAGGCCTTTCTCAAAACGTCTAATCTGTTCATCATCTGACGTTGCCATGTGAGGATAAAACCTCAACATGTCCATAAACTTGGCTTCATACTCGGTGATGTTCATCGTTCCTTGGCGCAAGCACTCAAACTGGCTGATCTTCTTGTCCAGATACATCTTCGGAAAGTATCTGCTGACGAACTTGTGCCAGAAAACCTCCCAACCGATCACCTCACCAGGTCGCTTCTCCTCCTCGATGCCCACCAGTGGCCAGCACTACCCTTTAGAAGGTAGACAGCGTGCTTGACTTTGTCTTCTTCGGGGATGTTGAGGATCTGGAAAGCCTTCTCAAGACTTGTCAGCCACAGATCTGCATCCGCTGGATCAACCATACCAGCATAGTCCGAAGCTCCGACTCAGTGAAGCCGCTCAAAGGTCTTCCCAATACCTGATGTTTCACCATGGGGAGCCTGTGCTCTCGGCAGAGGCACTCACAATCTCTCTACCACAAGATTCATCGTAGCCATCATCTGCCCCATAAGATGTTGGTAGGTAGGGTTTTCGAGAATGGCTGGGTCAAGTTGGGGAACCTCAGGCACCCGATCTCCATGTGCCTGCCCTTCAGCTCCATCAACTAATGCAACATTGCTGCTCTCGGCAACATGTTCTTCATTGTTTCCAGACATCTTAGCTTTTTCTTCCGCTGAGGGCAGAAGATGATTGTAAGAAAATCTGGAAAAATTCACAAGAATAGACACAACCTAGTCCTAGATCCCTGTAGACTCAGTGAACCTAGAGATATGATACCAAACCTTGTGGTGACACATCCCGCTATCACACAGACAACGAGGTGCCACGCGAAAACATGCGGAAAACACCATAAACCACCTATTAACAAAAACACAGATTAATTAAAACTGGTTTCGAAAAAAAGATAAACCAATAAACTATCACATTCAGATCCTCATCCTGTAAGAAAACATGTTATATAAACATTTACAAGTCTTGATACGTGTTCACATCTTAGAAGATCAGTTGTCTTGTCATCACATGAGTTCATACATACATAATGGCTACATCCAGCCAGCAGCAGGATAAACAAAGCTTCATCAGCTATACATCGTAAAAGAACGTCAAAACTCCTCTGAGGACCTGAGAGTACAAGGATGACTCTAGGACTCTACTACAAAACAACCAAAACAACAACATATCCATCTCTTGCCTTCTACTGCTCTTCTTGCTGCTCGGCCGCAACGCAGTGACCGCCACCACATCTAGGGCATGGTCACCGTGCTCTGAGCCATGAATGCATTCATGCTCCCATATCACACATCCTGAGCCATGGGCCTGTTCACCATGCTCTTAACATATCGAGCTACAGGCCTGAAACCACACTCTGGAGTCTACAACCGAAGTTGCACTCTTACCTCCTCATTTTCGGCTAGGAAAAACCACACATATTCAATAATATGCGCTTCCAGGTTAACCCACAGGAGAACCTATTTCACCATCACCAGCTACTGACGATGATGGATCTATGGCCAGGGAAAACTACATGATATGTTCCACTGTAATTAGTTAGTATATTTTAAGTGGATTGTTGAGGCAAACAGGTTGTAACACATCCATAACATTAAGTTATATTATTATTACCACCATCACATTATCCTGGGATCTCAATCCCTCATCATAAGAAACTACTACCTCATAAGGAATTCTCGTCATCTATCATCATTACATAAGATCACTATCCCAGATCTCATCATCAGAGGATAACACCTCAACTAGACACTTTAGCCCAAACTCAGGTCCTCAGACCTAAACACATTGTACATATGATGCATGTTATCTCCTCAACAAGAGTGACCATCAATGTAGTGTCATTCAAACATATATACCTCATAGCCCTTTACCTGGCTATGCTTCCGCATGAAACACCTGCATGGTTACTGTACACATTCATAGAGATAACTGAAACCATCATGGATTAATAGAAGGATCATGTTATCAAACATAGGGAAACATTGATGATTACATGCTTTATCATTCATGCCTCAAACATGTGATCATAGACATGGGTCACATCATCATGTGAAGCAGCTCATGTGCTTCCCATCTTAACATTACGCATCATCAGATATATATATACAAGATTCAAAGTGATCATAACACATGTAACATCGTCATTAACATGAAACCATCATCTATATACAACCCAGATTATCAAAACCCTTACTAAAAACTCTAACAACCCTCACTAAAAGAGGTGGCGGGTAGCGTGTCCCTCACCACAACTTATGACGGGTAGGGTAGCATCCCTTACCAAAAGCATATCGGCCTATACACAGATCGTCCAACCACAGCAGGTAACGACCGTCACCCAAGGTATCGTGCAACTAGGAATCAAGGCGTGTTGTACAACACTGACGCTCAAGGCATAACGTGCAGCTAGGTCAAAGGAGTGTATCGTGCAAGGGCTAGGCATGACACAACTATCTATTCATGATGACTGAACCCTATCGCCCATCCAGGGTTATGGTGCCTATCGGGAAGCCACACCACTCACACACCCAAGGCACTCACTTTCCAGGACACAACGCCCAAACACAGCGTGGTATCGCCCAACATACTCGAGACTCAAGTGAAACCAAAACACTCCAAGAAGTCTATCGTTCAAGGGTATCTCACCAAAACGGCCTTCATTACAGCAGCATCTAGGGTTACCATAAGCCAATATATTGGGCATCACCACCAAACCAGGACGCCCGACACAAGGCTAGCCTATTGGGCTCCATAACGTCCAAAGTAAAATGGGCACCAAGCCACTACCTAAGCTAGGTGTAACATGCAGGGCACTCAACAACCCAACACACCAGGGTATCGGCCAAAGGTACATCCCAAGGCAAGATGGGTATCAGGCAGTACTAACCCCAAAGCCATATCGTGTAAGATACAAGATCGTCATTGTAACGACCCTGACCTGGATTATGAGGTAATCCTATTTGTTTTGGCTAATTAAGTTGATTAGAACTTTAATATAATCCTCTAATGTGCTTTTTTATCATGTGACACACTCATGTTTCAAGTTTGGTCTCGATTGAATGTTGTTTGAGCAATTTTCCTTTGTTTTGGACCAAAATGCAATTTACCCAAATTAAGGGGTTATAATGCAAAATGTCACATATTGAACATGCCTCATGTGTTGTAGAATCATTATTGAGAGAATTATGCAAGGTGGTGGCTTGTGGAAAGCCTAAATTCCAAGTTTGAACTTGTTTGAACAATGTTGGTACCTTGTGCACCAATTTTGGTACAAATTGTAATTTACCCAAAATGTGGGGTTGATATGAAAATTAAAACCTCTAGAGTGTTCCTACTTCCTCTATGTATCATTTACAGGAGAGAGAATGAATGAGACACCATGTTTGAATCCATTATGAATGATGGTAATCTTGGTGATGAAATGACCAAGAAAAAGGGTTGAATTTGGAAGCTTAACTTGAGTTGTATCAAGTTGAAAAGGTTATATATGAGTGCCTATCGGCCATGGAGCCCAACGAGGTGTCCCATATCGTTTTGTGAACTCCTGGAAAACGCCATATTGTTCAAATCACCTCAAGGAGGTGAGGTGTGACGGCCAACAAGTTTCCTTAGAAAAAGTGTATCTGCTTGACTTAAAATAGTGATTAAACCTAGATGACTTATCCAAATGGAAAAGCAATGGACGAATTTGCATCTCTAGATGATCCTAAACCTTTTTGAATGTAAAGATAAATGTTGATGCATGCATGTACACGTGTCACCCTTGCATGACACGTGGCACCTACTAGCTCAAAATGTTGACACCTCATTTTTGCCTTTCTTCATGAACAACAAGTATATATACCCCTAGTTTCACCCCTTGGTGCAATTTTGTGACCCTTACCACCCTCCTACCCTAAGTTATCATGCATAGAGTTCCCATATCGTGAAGGGATGCTGTGGTATCGTGAATAGGCCTTGGGATATCGCCCATGGCAAGACCATATCGCCCAAGTAGGTGATATCGACCATATAGGGTGATATCGGCCATAGAGTGAAGTGTTTTGACTCCAAGTGAGTGCAATATCATGCAAGTGAGTATCATATCGTGCAAGAGGGGTGGCATGTCGTGCAAGAGAACAAGTGTATCGTGCATAAGACATGGGTATCGGCCATAGCAAGTATATCGGCCATACCATGTTGATATTGCCCATAGCAAGTTGATATCGGCCAATTGAAGTGATTTTGGCCACAATTGAGGGGGTATCAGCCACAAGAAAAGTTGTGTCGGCCAAGAGGAAGTTCATATCGCCCAAGAGTGGTAGGGTGTCGGCCAAGGATCTAAGGAACTCAAAACTTAACCCTAAGGTAAGATATAGTTGTCTTCAAGCTTGAATTGAAGCATGGAATTAGGGTTATGATCTACCTTTCTTTTCTTCTTCACCAATTGCTTATCCATGGTGATTCCTTGTATATGAAGGAGTTTTGAACGATCCTTGGACCTTTTATAAAGTCATATTCAACCTTAGGAACATTGAGCTTTGGACCTTGAAGCTTTGAAGTGGTTCTTAAGGCGGGTTATATAACTTGAACTCAACCATGTTATTATTCTTCACCTAAATTGTTATAATTAGTGAAATACTTTTAATACTAAAATTTACTGAAATAGTTGATGAAATTATGATTTCTAGTAGTTGCTTAAACCTGTTACCATGAATTATATCAGTTAGAACAAATGTCTAGAACTTGAAGAAGATGGTCTCACTTTGTAAAAGTGATATCGGGTTCAAGTATAAATACAAGTAGTTATAACCCGATATGGGTATGACTTGCCCGATATGTCTTGCACAAGATGTTGCATGAGATGCTTGCACGATAGGGAGTCAAGTATAGACTCCATACACGATACAAGGTTGAATGAATACTTGTAAGTTGATAAGAAACCCTAATTTGGGTAACCCAATATGAGTAAAGAATAGAAAATGTTATTACACGATATGGACGCCCGATACACAACCCTAGTTGATGCCTAGCCCGACATGGTGATGGCTTAATACCACATGCACGACATGGGTAACACATATACACACCTCTATCCCAGTATGGATGATGTTCATATACTTTTAGCCCGATAGGGTGAGTGCTCATATACTTACAGCCCGATAGGGTGAACATATGCACACTTCTAACCCGAGATACCTTGTAAAGGTGAGAGTAAGACACTCTTAGGAGTAATGAGTGTAACACCAAGTAATGGTGTGGATAATACCTTGATAGGTGAAACACCTAGAGTGGTTGATAATGGTTAATCCTATATCAATAATGTCTCAACCTGAGATGAGTCCATATCAATTTATGATGGTTGGACAATTCAAATGTATGACTTATGATCAATACACTACATAATAAATGTGATGGGCTAGTGCATATAGTATTAGGATGGGAAATACCCTAATAAAAGATAAGTTGATGAACTTAAGAAAGTTAAAAGTGATGAGGGAAGTGATACATCAAGACATGATATATATCACATCTAGCACTTCAAGGTTGATGTACCTTGATGCACCTTAAATCCAATATACTTGGATTAGTAACACATAAAGTGTGTTATGTCAAATGTTACATTGAGATGTAATAAGTTTAATGCACTTTGATAAGTGTGGGCTAACATACTTTGAGAAAGGGTTAAGCCAAGTTAATAAAGTCTGATGTAATCATACCCTGGTAAGGATGAGAGAGGAACTCATACCTTGTGTTGATGATTCATTTGATGATAAATGATGAGAATGAATAAGTATGATTGAATACTTATGATATCAAGGTATGCTCCTAGATATGTGGAGCAATGAATTAGGGTTTGATCATTGATAATATGATCTTGAAAACCTAAATGGTTAATAATGGAAAACCCTAACCCTAATGAAGGGTAATGATATGTAAGAGAAACCCTAATCGATAAGAAAGGGAAAACCCTAACCCTAATGATGGGAAGGTTGTATTTCTCTTATTGTATAAGCCTTGTAAGGCATGTTAAATACTTGTATAACAAGTATAATGATCAATGGCCTTGTGAGCCATGTGAATAAGTTGTTGCCTAGTGAGAGGTGACAAGATGTGTAATGGCCTTGTGAGCCATGTGAATAAGTTGTTGCCTAGTGAGAGGTGACAAGATGTGTAATGGCCTGGTGAGCCATGTGAATACTTGCACAACAAGTAAAATGAATACCTTGGTCCGAGGACCTAGAGGTAATGGTTACCTATTACAGAGGTAACAATGTTATGTGATGATCTAAGGGTTTGAATACCCAGATCCAACAATCATGATAATGATGATGTGAAGGGATGAGAATTCCCAGTAATGTGATAAGGGACTGAGATCCCAAGTATCACATGTTTTAAATATTTAAAAGTACTTGATAGATGTGTTACGCTTGTTCTTTGTAACATTTATCATAATAATTCATGTTTGAAAACTTGACTGATGCTAAAAGAATATGGCAATGCACTTAATTAATCAAGTGGAATCTTATCATGTAGAGCCCTGACCATAGATCCATCAGCGTCAGTAAATTACTGAATGGTGAAATAGGTTTTCCTACGAGATCTCTTGGAGACCGCATATTTTTGAATATGTGGGGGTGATGGGCGAAAATATTCGTACGCCCCGAATGAAGGATTGATGGTAGGTAAACATGAAATCTCTCAATCCTTCATTATTGGTTGGGATTCGATGTAGATAAACACGAAATCTAATCGACCCTTCCTCAGGTTCATGGTAGATAAATACGAGATCTCTCAATCCTGACGAGAATGCAGCTGACCCTGCAACTCTATAGAGAAGTTGCCAGTATACCCTGGAAAGCTATTTAGCAGTTGACATAGTCCTGCTTGTTTTCTCACACTGACCAAGATGGTATGAGGTCATGGTAGCCGACTCTTCCATTAACCTTGTATGGTACCGATTTTGACTTCGCAGTGGTCGGTTGGAGTATGAGAGGTATACCTCATCTCCTCAGGGCATAAGTGTGATTGTAAAATGTAATCAACCGTATAGCATGTTTGCTTAAGGATTGAATACAAAAATCATTGGTTGATGTTACATTTCTTTTATGCATCTTTAGTTGATAGATGATATATGTGTTTCTTTACATTCCTTGTAAAGCAGATAGATGAATTATAATCTACCATGGGTAGATGCAATGTTCTCCTTATAAAAGGAGATTATTTCATTCTGTTCATATAGTGAATTATCCTACTTGTTAATATAAAAAGAACCTCTGTTTAGTTTATAAATGCTTAATCTGTGATAATAATATGGTCGGTGGAGAGTTATATCTCTCGTTGGGACAATTACAATTGTCTCACCCCCGTGGGACCCAAATTTTTAGGTGGACGTGCACGAGGAGGTGAAGACCTTTTTGCAGAGGAAGAACAACAGCTGAGGTAGTAGTGACAACTCAGGTTGAGTGTACTGTCTGTCATGTCTTGTAGATATGAGTCATATGTGTCGTCTCTGTACTCTCAGGTCCTTGGATTTAGTACGTGTTGGTTTTATGATCAATAAGAGATTTTGGCTTATGTGCCTTGAGGTTTTATGTTTCTCATGTATAGTTTGGTAAAGCAACTGTTATATGTTATTCTCAAGGTGAGATGTACCAGATAAGTACAATGTGAATAATGATGTATATAAGGTTTTGGACCTTTCAGTGAAAGTTTTCTTTGGAATGGATCTCTTTGAAAAATGGTTTTAATTTTCAGTGATTTTTTTTAATCTGTTGTTTATGTTTAATTCCTATTAATTAATGACGATTTGTTTGTCGGTTTGGAGACTGTCGTCACAGTCATCAACATCAAGCACAAGGGCACCAAACCCTAATTGATCAAGAAGATCGACTCACCTCTCAACAACCTAGAGAGAGGGGTCTTGCACAACCTCTATCAAAATTCAGGCAACCACAAGGATCTAACATCAACATAGATCCACATCTACCAAAAAGCTCACCTCTCGAATCCATGGTGAGCGGAGGGTGTTGCTCAAGCACTAGAACACAAGCTCACCTCTCAACTTAAACGAGAGAGGGGTGTTGCTCATATCACTAGAGCTCAAGCTCACTTCTCTAGACCAAGGAGGGAAAGGAGTGTTTCTCAACAAGGAAACCCCAAAACATGGTTCAGCCAACTAGGGTACAAAGGTACAAAACCTCAACCATATCAACAAGATCACCATAACCACAAGATTAAAGGTGCAACAAGCAAGAAACTTATCTTAGAACATACATGGCTGATTATGATCATAAGAAAACATACAAGAACATAGAAGAAGGTAATATGATTAGGGTTAGGAGTTATGTAACCCGCCTTAAGCAAGCTCCTAGCACCAAGCACACCTTCGGCCACCTCAAGAGGAATAAGAAGAAGACTCCAAAGATATGGATCGGCCACCAAGCTTTGCAAAGGAAGAGGTGTCGTGCAACCAAAGGGGAGGGGAAACTAAGGAACTAAAGGGATCCTTAGCAAGTGAAAGGGAACACATATATAGGAGAGGATGGAGGAGAAACCAAGGTAAGACAAGGCAAGGTGTCGCCCACCTAGGGACACCTGTCCATGGGCAAAGCCACCTCTCTATCTTTCCTTAAACACATGTCTAAGGCCATTTCCACATGCAAGCATCAAGCGCCAAGTGTCCACTAGTGGTGACACAAACGAGGTCAAAGGATCAAAGGGGGTCCATAGACGACACACCTCAACTCTATGCCCGACACACCTCCCTGGGCGACACACCCCGACTGACACAACCATGGTCGGCACCTATGCCTGACACAAGGTCCAACAAGGTCAAGCAAGGCACAACAAGGCCTACCAAGGCTCATCCAAGCCCAAAGCAACTCCAGCAATGAGCCCAACCCTTCCTCTCAACACTAGAGGAAGCAAGGACAGAGAGGAACACCTCTCAAGTTGACAAACTTGCTCAACAACCCTAGACTTGGGTTAATTGCAAGTAGCACCTCCAACACTCAACAAGCACAAACAAACCCTAATCACCACTAAAGGTGATTAGCAAGCAACGAAACATCAGGGTTTAGCAAAGCAAACAAGAGAAGTCCTAAATGGAGGTCAGGGTCCTTACACAAATTCTAGTATGATGACAATCTTGTACATTATTGTTGTATTTATGCCTAGTCTCTTACACAAATCATTATTGCATATAATAAGATGTATAAATTAGAATTTTTGACATCTCTTTGACTGATGAACCAGTGGTTGGCTGACCATGACATCAAGAAAATAGCCCATATATTCTTCTATAGTCAAAGTGGTAAAAAGCATTGTCCAATCCGTCAAACCGCCTGATTAAACTGAACTGAATGTAAATGGTAGTTAATGTTAAAGTAGAGCCTAGATGGGGTCCAATACACTATTACATCATTTTGGAAATTCTCAGCAATAAAGATTTAGTAGCATCTCTTTTATGATAAATGCAGTTAAAGTGAAAAAAGGAGGAGGAAGAATGATGAATGTGATTATTTAACCTCTTGTTGCGCATTGTATTTATAATCCCTTGGGTCATCTGGGTTCTTGGGTCGTCCGGGCTCTGGAACCTCTTTGAGGGAGGGGGGAGACTAAGTTTCCTTCTAACTCAAAAAGTTTCCTAATCAATGCCTATTTGCCTTTTCAACCACTAGGATTGTACAAACTATCTTTATTGATAGTTGAGAGGGAATACAATGCAAGATTATATGTCAAACAACTAAAAATAAAAGAAGTACACGGAGGCGAGTTAGAATTATTGAGGGAGAGAGAGAGAGAGAGAGAGAGAGAGAGAGAGAGAGAGAGAGAGAGAGAGAGAGAGAGAGAGAGAGAGAGAGAGAGAGAGAGAGAGAGAGAGAGAGAGAGAGAGAGTTAGCTAGAATGAGGTAAATGTTAGCGGGTATAAGAGATTTAGATAAAAGTGGGTTAATGCGTAAACACTCAAAGCTGAAATTTGACTTTAAATAAAAACATTAATGAACAATATAACGAATAATAAAAAAATGAATTACTCCATTGTCAATAGTTGGTCCATCGCCCGGAATCGTCATTAAAAGTTCGCGACATGGTCGATTCCTATAGCTTTGTACAAATTTAGTCTAGTTGTCCTTCTTGCACACTTTAAGTTACATTGTGCATATTGAATACAGATGCGGGTGTCTTCAAAGCCATTGATGGTATGTGTGATTGCCCTATGCGTGTGCTCGCCGCCGGTCAAAGGCCAAGGGATTTGCCACCTTGCATTGAGCGTTAGTTTCTTGCCGGGACCAACCTGTCATTCACACTTGACATGTTCATCGACGTCGATCCAGAACTGCTTAATCAGTGCGGAAGGGGCCTCTAGGCCCTAGAGTGATGTCGCCTTGACGTATAAGCCGTCAGATTGACGCACCCTCCAGACCTTGACGGACTTGTCAAGGCTGCCGCTGTACACTACCCAACTCCGTTCCTCCGCATCTTCCTCCGTCTCGACGGCCAGGCACTTGACGGGACCGGAGTGACCGGTGAGTACAGACAAACACGAATGCGCATTCCGGCAATCCCTGCGCCAAACGCAGATGGTGTTGTCGGCTGAACCACTGAGCACAAGCCCGCCTGCCGGCGTCCTTAGGCACAATACTGCAAGCTTGTGTCCCCGCAGCACGCCGCCGTGGATGAGCGGCTGCTGGTCCTTCTTCCCAGTTCTCATACTCAACCAGAAGTTGACCAGACCGTCCGAGGTGCCGCAGTACAGTGCAGGAGTACCCAGATCAGCTGTATGATCCCCTGGACTGATTGCGAGGGACGTGACGGCGCAGTCCTGCCGGAACAGCGTCTGTGCCAGAACATGCTTCGTGCCCCGTCCCACTCGGCCTTTCAGAGTACGGCTCTCCTCCCTCCGCCATGCTTTGACGGTGCCGTCCGCGGAGCCAGTGAAAACGAGTGAAGCTCCGTCACTGAAGAACCCGACCGGTGCAGCAGCGACAGCATTGACGGCGTCGTCATCCGCAGCAACCGACTCAATACACCTGGAGTCGTCAAGCCGCCATACCTTGAGCGTACCGTCCCACGATCCAGAGTAGAGCAGCTCCCCGTCGGCACTCACGGAGAGGCAGGAGACAGCATCTTGGTGCCGTATCCACAAGGCCGTCTTGTTGCGCCGGGTCGCGACATAGTTGCTTGGCTTCACGGACCCACTGAGCACGTGCCACGGGCGAGGAAGAGACCCTAACCTCACGTGTACTGGCGAGTCGACCTCGGACGACGACGGCAATAACCGCCAGACGCGAATCTTGCCGTCCTGGTGGCCAGTGAATATGCGGGTGCCAGTGCCGTTGCCGGCGGGGTGTTGAGTGACGACGATGGCCTTGACAAGACCACTGGCGGATTTGAACCCTGGGAGCTCTTCGCTTCGTTGCCACACGCGGATGTTCTTGCTCTCTGAACCGGTGTAGAGGATACCGTTGGAAGCTGCAAGGGAATAGATATGGCCGTCCTCTCTCATCAGAGATCCGATCAGGGCGGCGCTGCCGGAGTTGGGGATTAAATGACCAGGTGTATGGACCTTCCAGGGCCGGGATTTGATGTACGGGGATGTAGAGGCATAGGTGTTCCATGGGGATTTCAAGTGATGATGAGGCGAATGAGAAGAGACGGAGACGGGGGAGCTCTCACCAACCGTTGTAAAAGATGTGGAGCAGGACCCAGTCGCCGTCTCGTGATCGTCGGTACATCGGCCGGAGTCTGATGAGCGAAGCAGAGTTGATAGCGTGGTTCTGCTTCGCCGGTTGGTAGCCGAGGAGGGGCCGGACGTCCGGCCATGTTTCCAAGACGTCACGTCACAATCCATCGCGATAGAAGCACCTCAAGGAGACGCCGTACAGCCGATGCCTCTGCAGTATGATCACGATAGGAAGACGGTTAACCTCTAGTGGAAGGGGAGGGGAGGAGGAATGGAATCAACAACCAGAATGGATAAGCTGAACAAGACCAACAACAAAGAGGAACAGAAAGAGGTGATCGTATATATGACTAGGGCAGAACCGAACAAAGGAAAGTAATGGTCGTATATATGACTAGGGCAGCCATCGCTCCGCTCCCTTCGTCCGACAGGAGTACACGCGGACACATCCGACTAGGCAAGCGAGAGGGCTGACGTACCCAGTGCAGCTGGAACGAACGCGTGCCGTCGCTGGATCACCGCTAAAGACGTCGTCCTCAGGATTAACAAATCTATATCTATATCTATATACTACTGTAAAAGAGGGAGTTTTTTCAAAAAATTACAAGCACTGCCATTTTGCCCTCCTCGACCAATCAGAATATAGCATTTTGAAATGCTGCTCTCTCATACAACCTCTCTCTTCTCACGATTTTTGTAAGTTTTTTTTATTTTAGTTGTTTTTCCATCAACATCTCCCCACTAACTCGTCCGTATCGTGCTCTCAACAATCACGATTATAATCTCAACAACTACCTCCTGCAACCCTCTCCCACTTCTGCAACCTCACCACTCCCTTCCACACGACAACAGAAGTTGGGCCCAGCCGATCCGATATTTGTTGTGTCAGATGAATTGGAGCCTGCGTCATAATGGTGGAGCACCTTCAGCCGGCCATGTCCAAGAAGCCGCTAAGCAAGGTCTCATACCAGTCTCGGTCTTCAACTTCGACTACGAGAAGAATGGCATCAGACCCCGGTGGTGCTGCGGTGCACCTGGGTGATTTTGTTGTTCGTGCTTATCTCCTGAACCCAAGACTATATTCCCAGGCAGAAGTGAAAATTTTTCTGGTGACTATAATTTCACTACCTCTTCATCTCATTTTATTTAAGAAGAAGAGGCCGTCATTCACCACCTCTAGCATTGCAGAAGTCGACACTCCCCTCCCTTTGACCGCCAAACTTTCCACATCAATCCTTCCTTCCTTCCCACCACGCCTTTGAGGCTAACTAGGTGCTACTCTTCTTCCTTTTTCTTCACTCCATGTGTTCCTTCACTGTCCAAACAATGGCACCTCAATCTCGCCCACAAGGTACTCAGATTTTCCATGTTTTGTATTCGTTCTATATTCTGTTTATAGATTTATCAGTTGTCTTTGTAAATGCATTGTCGATATGTGCCGCCACAACGCACCTACTTGTCCGGTTGATTGATTATTCAATCGTTGGATGTTCCTTTTGGTATTCTGAACATTCCCCCCTATCCTTATGTTATTGCACAGTGTACAAGAAGAAAATTGTCAACTCAAAGCACCTTCTACTCAATGTGTTGACCCTGATATTCCTGGCCCGCATTGCGATGATATTGCTTCACAGTAGTGACAAATGTTTAATTGTGACCATGAATTTATTGACTAATCACGACGTCCTTTATGTGCAGGTATTTAACTGTGTACTCTTCCTTAACTGCCATGACAGATCGAAGCAGTGTTCACATGTAATTTGCTGAATGTTTTTGTTCACCGAGGAACAAGCAACCGTGTTGTCAAGAAAAACTACACCCAACATTTTCTTCTGTTGCACCTGTCACAAACTACCAACAAGAAAATTGAGATGCCAGTACTACCACATATGTCCAGGACGACCACATTGCCATAGGCTACAAATGACAGCGGTTAATGAGGCCCTTTGTCGAGTACAACGATAAGCATAATCACAACTACCTCTATGTATCAGTTCTTATCCTGCATATTCCCTGCAATTATCTTTCAGATATTTTGCTTCATAATCATGAAGTCCAGCCCCACCAAGGGAAGAATCCGTGTCTTTCAATATCTATTGGCCTCTGGTGTTCTTTGTTAGCTTTGGCCGCAGTGCTAAAGAAGCCGAGGGGTACGTACTCAGGAATCTCTCCACACGGATTGCTCATATGAACACGATGCATCGCATCGAAGGGGATGACATTCAGTTAAAGCATTATTCAGTGTACTCTCTCATGTTCACCGCCGCTATGGGGAAACCAACTTTCCCTTTATTAGTTATGCCATTGCAACACATACTTACAAAAGTTTGGAAAACTATTTTTCATATGTATTCCATTGGTTAATTCAATTGCTTTTTAATTATATGTTGTACATAATGTGTGAGCCAAGAGTCTATTAATGTGCAAGACAAAGCAGTCCGCGCAACAATACAAGGATGTTAATATGCTTGAGTGTTGATGACAATATACTTGTTTCCTAACCAAGATTTTTTGACGTTATAAATGAAATATATACTTCCAAAATAACAAATTATTATCATTATACCAATATGATAGTGTACCTAAAGAAGAAATTGTCATCTGCAATTTCATTTTAATGTGAAAATTAGAAAGACCTTGTGGATTTCAATGCAGAAAATAGAAATAATGGTACCCAACACGCCCCACTTTGATAAGAAACCTAACAATAATATAATAATGAGACAATGCATTCAATTTTCATCTTTGAAAGTTTGCATGGTGTAAATAAATAAAGAACTATTCGATTAGTATGTATGGACGTATAAGGTGATTAAGAGTAATGGTGGTCCCTTTTGAGAGTCCACTCTATAAAATCTTATATAAAACTACTTTTAATGAGAGGGTTTCTTTTCATGTCTTCCATTTACCTAGGACTAGGTGCAATCAAAATTGTAATACCTAGAATAAAGGATAACATACACATTCCTCATGAATGGTACAAAAATTCACCTTTGTAAAGATTCAAGACTGCAATATTTTCATATGACAGTATCACCATAAGTTTTCCTTTTTTCATTTCTAAAAATTAGAAAAAAATACAATTAAGTAATATAATAAATTCGCCAAATTTACAAGTTTATCAACTTCTAATCGTTTAGAGTTCAATTGCATTCTTTAATAACTAAGGAAGATTACACCAAAATAATTCCCTACTAATGTGTAATTCCATATTGATTATTTCAAAATAACAAACAATTATGTATGGATTTGGAATAAGTAAATAATATATTTTTGGTTAATTATACACTTTAGGATTTTTAAAATAATAATATCTTTGCCAAAGAGATGACACTCAGATGGTAAAAGTATTGATGTAAGACCGAGAGGTCTCAAATTCGAAACCCCCCGGCCACGGGATGAATGAATGGCCAATTTAAAAAAAAATATCTTTCTTTCAAATAGATATAAATTGAATAAAATATAACCTCAATAAAAAATTAACTAATATTTTTTTTGACGTGCATGGCACATGTGTGTTTACTAGTAATAAAATTAAAGGCCGGTGTGCTTGGCTGGCCGGGAGACGGTAGCAGAGAAGCCAGGTGGCGATGAATCAGCTCGGTTCGTATGGTTCCTACTTCTGGTTGATAGTTACGTACGTTGACAAAACTGACTCTTGACTCTTGAATACTACGTATCATACCTGGCGTATCTATGCTTTCCCACGGTATGACACGTGTTTACATCTCACGTGTAAACGGCCTTTACACATCAAAGATCCCTTTTAACCTACCCCTCTGGCTAATGCTGTATCATTTGCTGTTTTAACTAACAAAAGAAGTAAGCATTTCACATATTATGTTTTTGTTTTGCAAATTTAAAGTTATTGAATTAACCATTTTTTTCTGTCAATTTTACTTAAAATCAATTGGCTCCATCATCTCATTGATTTCAAATAAGTTCACGTGTAACGAGCTATAAATTTCCTAATATTTGAGTTGTATCGAATCAACTTGGAATTTATTTACTTAGAAAAGCTAAAACATGAATTGGAAATAACATGGAGAAGAAGGATAACGAATTCAACATGACAAGAGCGGCGTTTATATTTTAACTCTCTGCCCAGCCCATCTTTATCTACAAAGTAGAAGTTTCCGTTAGAACTGTGTTTGCATTAAGTGTCGGTGATTATGATTGAGAAAAGACCAATAATGTAATAGATTGTGATACGCATTTCTTAACATAAATTCTCAATACAAAATCAATTACTTTCTAGAATGGCTAAAATGTAACTTGATTGTGATAATTTAAACGGATCAATAGGAATGGGAAAATTAGTGGAAGAAGGGGTGCTACAACAACGTTCATCAATGGCGAGACAAGTTTCTTATAATATTAATAACAGTCCATTGTGAAAAACATATAAGACTTAGCAACAATGACATCTTTTTTACTTTTGAAGTTGAACATTAACTGTTTTGTTAATGATTGAGTGCAGAATAATGACAAGGATTAAAGTTTTATTCTTAATAAGAAGGAATATGCAAAAGAAAATCAAAATTACCGCATTTCCCTCGTTTTCAACCATGTTCTTTTCAAAGCATTCATACTTTTCATATTTCTACCATCCTCCTATTAGCTATTTACCAATATAGGCATGCTTTGAAGTGCACAAAAGTTGTTGGAGTGCGTGCAACAATATATGTCAGAGTACATTCATGCACATGAAAGACAAGAATTGATGCAACTCTCATCAAACATGAATAGAAAAAAAGATGAATATGAATGATCATTGAATAATTCATGTATGTGACTTCTAATGGTAAGAAACCTACATATATTCACAAATCATTATTAAAATGGGCACACTTAATTGTGGTGCTTTAAAATGATTACTAACAAAAAAATAAATGCTTACAACTCGTAATTCATAAGAAAACCCAACAACTTAGCCTATTTACTCATTATGGTTGGGCATGTGTTTCTTGGGTAGTAGGAAGGCATGCTCACGTGGATCTTTGTAACTCTTCCCACTTGCAATGCATAATACCTCTTTAGGAGTATTCTACACATTACACCTTTATTCACTATCGGTGACAATCATTGTCATGGAGTTGTTTATTACAATAACTCCATACTCCAAATGCCTACATAGTTAAAGGTGAGTGGACATGGGCATCCTTTCATAGAATGGATTACATAACATATTAAGAATAAAATCACAATCAACAAAATTGAAAACTAAGATATGAACAACATGGCATAACAAAAGATTGTTAAATGTGTACCTGACACAAGATCTTAATCCCATATGTCAACTCGTATGAATTTTCTTTGCATGTCATTAGATATCAACAGAGTAAGATCATCTGGTTATAAGAGAAGAAGCAACGATCATTGTAACAGTGTCATGTGTACTTGGGGTACCCAAAATCATAAAACGGGTACACATCATCACAACTATGTTGAGTATGCTATAAAATACATACACTCACAAGTTTCAAAGAATATATATGCTTAGAAAAATGTAATGTAATACTAGGAAAGAAATAAATAACATTATAGACCTTCCTATTGTGTTTTAGATGAATTTTCGTTATATGAAACAACATTTTTGGTCATTTGACTAGCTTCCCAAGGAAGGGTCCATGGGGGGCATTTGAGGCTCAAAGCCTAAATATCACACTGTATATACATGACAGACCTTAAGAGTTAAGATCAAAGTTAATGTGCTAACCCTAACAATCAAGCATTGTGCCCTTACCCCAAGAACTTAGGCAGGTGCACAAGGTTTGTATAATGGACAAGTTCATTTATATTCTAGGTTTGTTCGACATATTTCAAGCAAAGCAAGTGTAGTAATCATAGGGAATAAGTAGCTCAAACAAGTATATAAAGCCAAGCAGTTTAAACATACATACATACAAGTAAGTTCAATATCACTAGTTTGGTCAATGTGAGGATAAACCGTACTATTATTAGGGTATAAGACTAACCATTGATTTAGAAAAATCATATATAGAAAACTTAATAGATCTTCACAATTGAGTCCACAAATAGATCATGATATTACAAATAAGTACATTTGGATTAAGATCAACAATATTAGATTCATATATCATTATCATGGTGGTTGAATGTGTCACGTAGGTGTACATTCAAAACACTTCAATATTGTTTTCATTATCTCAAACTAGGTCATGCAAGTTCATTAAAATATTACATTATACAACTTCTATAATATAGGGTGAAAAATCGCAACTAAGTTTAGTGATTCAAGATTAGAGTTGCATGATATTAGTAGAGTAAGATGAAGTCCGAGCAAGATTAAAAATCATATTATCCACATTTTCATACTGGTCAATTTTGAGTCATGTCCATACAAGATAGTCATCATTAGAATATGAATGAATCCTGCTTGAAATATATGTCATGAAGATCACAAAGTTATTTATTTAGATACATCGAAGAGCATGGATGGTGTCATTAGGGTGATCTTTGTAGAAGATTAAAATTCCAAATGTCACTACACAACATAGATTACGTTTTATGTCAAGATTAGGTTAATTAATCATCATAATACACAAGATTGATTCACATAGAAATTAGGGTATAAGGAATGTAATATGAATGATTTGGAGTCCACATAACCATATTGAGTAAAATTGGATCAATAATTTCATAAGGTCTAGCATTGTTCACAAAAGTAGGCATAAAGTCATGCTAAGAAACATTAGGTCTCAAAAGTTCATCATTAGGTAAAAGGAAAATTATGAAGAATGATTGGATTTAAGGGTGAAATCTACCAATTTAGAGAATATATAGAAGTTTGAAAAAAATTTGAACAAGACTAGTTACTTAAATAATGATCTTTAGCATAAAGGTTCATCTTAGGTCATTCAAGAAATATTAGATCACATTAGGATTCATATGGTGAGTAAAAGTCGAATCTTATTAGATAAAGATGTTCAATATACTAATATTAGGACAATATAAGATTTTAAGACATAAGGGAGAAAGATTGTGCGTAAAAGTAGCATAACTCACTTTAAAAAAGACATTGAAAGCATGCATTTTAGGATATGAGTAGAAGTATGATTAGAACCAAACTATGGAAGTATTTTTATATTAGAAGTCCTATTTAGGAGCTTGTATCATAAACATACCATTTTTTTAACTTTTCCTTGATATAGGGGATGAGGACCCTCGAATCTTGATCCAAGGGCTAGGGCAAGCCTAGGTAGCCCGCGCCTCAGTCCATCTACGAATTGCAACTTCCAATCACCGTGCTCCCTCTACCCACAAACACTGTTGCCGCTTGGGGCCGCTGCCTACCGCCTATGGTCAGAGGAGGGGGGATCATGAGCGTAAGGCTTCACTTCAGTGGTTCCTATGGTGGCCGGATTGACAGAGCTCCATTCTACCTCTAAGTGGTGTCCTCAAGGCATGAAAATTGGATGACTAGCTTGCCCAACCGATGTGAGGTTAGCGATGGCCTTGGTTGTGCCCAAGGGGCCACACGACGTGTTTTCCCAAACAGAGGCTTGGTGGCGGAGCCACCTATCACAAAGTCATTTATTACCCTAAGTCCATACTCCTAATGAATACATAGACAAAGAGGAATGGACTTGGACGTCCATCCCTAGAATGACACATAGTTACACATATGCAATATATATGAAAAAGGAAGTAACATAAAAAAGATAACAAGATACTGAACATGGAGAAAAGAGATATGTACCCATTTTCTATGTCAAGAATATCCATTGGTGTTTCATTTCAGAGCTTAAAGTCTTTATTAGTGGATATTCATATGGTAACTAAAATTTTGACAAACAAAATAAATCAATATGATTGCATTGATTAGGTTATGAAAAGGCATGTAAACATTGTTTAAGATTATATTCAATTTTCTTGGCCAAAAACATTATAATAAATAAGAATTATGGACAAGGAGAGAACTCTTCAAGTTATCTTTTTATACAAAGTAAGTTTTTGATATGTGTATATATTATATCAATGTAGGTGTTTTGACATCTTCTCAAGGAAGGATCCGTGAGGGACATTTAAGCCATAGAAAAATATGTACCCTATCACATCTTGAGGGATTTCAAGACTAACATGTCATGAGTTTATGCTTTTGATATTTATATGGGAACTCAAAGACATCACTAAGAGATAACTCTTTTCAACATGATTTTTAATATTACCCCAAAACTTTAGGCAGGTACACAAGGATTAATAATGGATTTTACTAAATTATGTTCAACGTTTGTCAACATAGTAAAATCAAACATGAAAGTAGTAATCCTAGGAAGAATAGCTCAATCAAGTAGTTATCTAGCCCAACATTCGAACAAGCATACATAAAACAAGCCAATATCATATTAGGGGTCATGAGATTAAGGGTACCCTATGAGCAATGAACATCATAATCCATGAGTAAGACTTTAGAGAATGCCCAACCCCAGAGGGACCATTTAGGTGTGGATATTTGGCTCTTGGACTGGCCCACCAATGTGTCACACTAGACTCACTTGGTCTTGACTCGTGGTCAATGAGGGGGCAAAGGAGGAGGGCCCATGCTCCAGCTTTCCTTCTTAAAGATAGGCCCCAAGCTAGAGTGCACACATGAGCAATGGTGCCGAAGGGGTGGCTCATTGGAGAAGTATGAGAAGTGGAAGATAGGGGCTCTCTAAACTCTGTATGGGTGATGCCCTACTATGACTTGTTTTGGTGTGCATGGTGGTGGGTAGAGCAGGTTTGAGGATGGATAGGTGGATATCTACCCTCCCTAGGTGGGGTGGCGCCACTGGATGTGGTTAGAAGAACAAGGAGAGAAAGGGTGATCATGGTGCAACACGGGTCAAAAATAGAGGGAAAAGATGGAGGGTGGTTGGTTAAGAGAATGGAGGTATGAATTGTGTGAGAGAGTGGTTCCAAAGGCCTACCATGGCTGGATTCATCCACCTAAACTATTGTAGGGAAAAGATGGTGCAAGAGAAAAGGTGAGGGATTAGAGACTTTACATCTTGGCATGATCATTCCTAGAAGCATCCAATGGCCCAAAAGAAAGAACATGAAAACATGAGCCTCTGATTGGGTGAGGAAGGCAACAATGGATTGCAAATCAAAAGGAGGGGGAGGGCTTGTAGAACACGTGTGTGCCCATTTTTGGGCCCAACATGGCCGGCCCATGAATAAAGAAAGGGTTACAAATGTAGTTGAAATTAGAGCTTAGAAAGTTCAGACTTCGAATGGGCATATCTCCTTCATCCGATCTTCGAATTGAATGAAACTTGGTGCATTGGAGGCATGAGAGTGTCCTCTAAAGTAATAGCTCAAGGTTAGGGTAGAGAGGGATAAATAGATGAAGTATAAAAAGGAAAGATGAGGGTTATGTATAACTTAGGTGCAACTCAGGTTTCAAAACAAATGGAGTGTCACCACTAGTCTCATGGACACATGATAGAATCAAGAAGCATCAAAACATATAATATAATGAAATTGAGGGATATAATGAGAAATTTGTACAAGGATGAAGTATCTAGTAGATTTATGAGGAGATATAAAAGTTTGGGTTATCACACCACCTCTACCCAAGAAAGGAGGGGAGAGGAGTAATAGGGTATGAATGATGGAAGAAAACATGGGGGAAGTGAAGGAAAGGAAGAGACGAATAAAACATACTCATGAATTTTGTCAATGAGGGTTCCAGGTGTTGGAATGGCTGAGGCAAAAGAGGTTGGAAAAGCTATGTACCTTGTCTGGTACATGGTAGAAGACAACATGAGGGTCATCACATTTTGAGTCCATTATGGACCATAAGTCAATCCTTGGGTTGGGTGAGTGGATATCTACTCCAAAATGATGTCTTCTCATTGGTTGAGATGGAGTGCCATGGATACCTAGTCGTTTAAGTCAGTTCAAAAGTGTGTTCCTTTCACAACCTTGTAAAATTGATATCTCCCAAACTGTAACTTTGATTTGCATGAAGTTTCCTCTGTTAGTCCAAAATATCCTCTACTTCTTATAATAAATTTTTTTATCCTAGATGATAATATTTAGGATACCCAAATTTTGGAAATTTATTTTCAACCTAAAAATAGTCAATCAAGTATAATGTTATGATCAAGTCTATTCCAAAAATTGAATATTAAGTGACTTAAGGTCATCAAAATGATAGGGAGGGAGGTTATTGAGTACAATAAGCATCTAATGAGTCAATATGTACATTAATTGAGTGAGAGAGACAATACAGTTTGTCTCATCCTCCCCACCTTATATGGAATTGTCTAATTAATATAAACCATCAAACAAGTTTGGGATTTCATATTCTATATCATAATCAACATGATAATCCTTCACTATCAATAATGTTTCAAAATCAAGCAATTGAGCATCAAGGTCAAAGTATAGTTACATCAATCATCAAATTTGAAAGATCATCACTTGAGTCACAAATTTGGAAAGATTATCCTAAAGATCACAAATTTGGCAAGATCACATTTTATGTTAGATGTATAGAGATATTTGAATCAAGAGTAAGGTATGACTTTCATTCCACACATATAGGGTTCCAGATTCTACATTGGCCTAGGTGGGGTTATACATCCATGATTGAGATTTCATATTTCCACAATTCAAGACAAATGTCATATTTCAATATTCTAATTTTGTGCTAAAAAGCATTGGTAGATCCCACCCTAGTCCAAATGAGATCTCATCCCTAAATTATAAATTGAGCAAATCAACATAATGATCATTTTAAAAATTCTCAAGATTTGGGAATATAAAAGTAATCAGTCATGTATCGAGGGTAACCTCAAGATCCAAATAGGGTGATCATATAATTGAGTCAAATAAAGATTAATAATCATGAGTCAAAATTTCATAAATGAATATCGAGAGTCAAAGTTTAGACATCAAAGTCGTAGGTCCAATCTTTCTGAAGCTAGGGCTTAAGTTTCTATTTAGACCTTAGGGGTGATCATTCATCCATATACATTAATCAAGCAACAATAGAGAAATATTTTGAGCACTAATCAGGCAACATTTCATGACATCAATATTGAGTTCATTTTCATGGTATTCAAGGTTGATGAATGATTTAGACCTATGTGTTTCTTGGAACTTAACCACAAGATATAGTCCTCATCATCAACAAAATGAGATTGGAGACCATGTATCAGTATCAATGTTCTGAAAAGCAGTAATCGGTGTACGGGCAGAGAGGGTACCGAATAGAGTATATACGGTATGCAGGAGTATAAGCGGGAGAATATTCGGTTTTAATCGGTTTTGATTTTTTTTAATATTAACCATAAAGATATGTAAATTATATATTGACCATATAATAATGACAATGATAAGTAATTAGAAACATTTATAAGTAATAGACTTATATTGCATTCATAAGTAGTTAGAAACATTGATGAAATTAGAGAAGAAAACTTTGATAAGTAATTACAAACATTGATAAGTCATAGACTAATATCACATTAATAAGTAATTAGAAACATTGATAAGTAATAGACTAATATTGCATTAATAAGTAATTAGAAACATTGATAAGTCATAGACTAATATTGCATTAATAATTAATTAGAAACATTGATAAGTGATAAGACTAATATTGCATTAATAAGTAACTTGAAACATTGATGAAATTAGAGAAAAAACATTTATAAGTAATTAGAAACATTGATAAGTCATAGACTAATATTGCATTAAGAAGTAATTAGAAACATTAATGAAATTAGAGAAGAAAACATCAACAGTAAGGATCAGTTCAATAAACAATAACTATAAACTTATTGAGAAAACATGAGGAGAAAACCAAATATGTAAATTGGAAGAAGAGAATGTAATTGTAATGACCAATAGTAGTATTAGAAAAAAATAATGTAAAAAAAAAAATTATTACTAGCATTTGATTTTGAAAATCGCTGATTAATCGACCGATTATTCCCCCGATCGACCGATTAATCGGTCCTGGACCGATTATAGGCCGATTATTCATATTCGGAGCGGTAGACACCCAAAACTGATTATTCGGCCGATTATTCAGCCTAATCGGCCGATTTCCTAAACGCTGATCAGTATCATGTTAAATTTGACCTATTAGACACTTAGGTCAAGAAATCATAATTGGGTGGAAGGGGTTACCTTACCATACTCTAAATAATCATCATGATAACAATTCATAGATTCTAGGTAAAAATTTTGAGAATACTCAAATTGGGAAAATTATTTAAAAATTGTGATCATGCACTTAACTATAATCAATTAAATATAGTGTGACAATTAATCAAGTCTATTTCATTAATTGTGTTTAAAGTGACTCAAGGTTATTGTACTAAGGGTGAGGGAGGTTATTGAGTACAATAGAGCATCTAGTGAGTTAATATGTACATTAATTGAATGAGAAAGAAAATCTAGGTTATCATTGTCATCATCCCCCATTTTATTAAAGGCATGTTCATCTAACCAGAAGAAGCGAACAATTATGCATGTATAAGGTGTAACATATTTTATGTTTTAAACAAGTGTCTCTTTATATTCAACACAAAAACCATAAAAAATATAAATTTTGTAAGATAATAATAATCAAAATGCCAAAGTATCATGTGACTTCACTTGAGGCCTCATCCTAGCATATGAATATACCATATCAAGCTACTAAATAATTACTTTATACAATATTATCAGTTTCAGGACATGGTACTTGTCCCATAATACATTCTTATGGAAACGATAATGCTTTAAACAATGACACATAGACATCCATACATAGACATCCATATATAATAGTACATTATTCTATCACTTTTTTTCTATTTTTTCATACTTTTATTCCTGGTCCATCATTTGTTGATTAGTCCATGTTACCTAGTTTTCCATCTCTAAGATTAGGTTAAGATGCAAGAAATTCCTGACTTTGACATGAGAAAATAGTTGGAAAGTAAACCTGTGACATATATAACAAATCAAAACCTTATAAAATTATTAATACATGGATAACAAATCTGTTATTAAATCAATCAATTCTTCATTAAAAATATCATGAATTTCAACTTTGTAGCAGTAAGTTTCTTGATTACAAGATATTGAAGACACACTCTTATTATATAGGTTGTAAATTTAACCAATTATACCTTCTCATTCCATTCATATGTATCGATTAATCATCATAACAACAATGTTTGATTTCGTTATTTACTAAATATCCATTGGAGACATAATTCTCTCTAATATATAATATGAAGGGTATTCTTTTTAATCTCATTGAGTTTGGTTGTTTTTGAAGTAAGATATTAATAACAAGCTACAATCATAAATACTATCAAAGTCACTATATGAACCTCAAAAGTCCTATAATAGCATAAAACAATGAAAAAAAATATAAGTTTACAACATATAAGGACATGGGCATGATAATTTGGTGATAAATATATATTATATGTTTAGAGGACTGTCATAGTACCCAATTTACAGCTCAATCATGTTTCTATGCTAATAATTTGAAATTGTAATTGTGATATTCAATTTTCTTTAATTATCTTCTATTTCCAATCATCTAAAAATTATTGTGGCTCGTTCTTTTTCAATTCTAGATTTGGTAAATTTGTTATATATGATATTTTAGTTAAATTTTTGTTTGTAAACTACTAATAAAAATCATTTACTTTTTTTATTTGTGGTAATTTATTAACAATTTGTTGCATTTATAGTCACACATATGTGCATTCTAAAACCTCTAAACCACCATGTTACTCCCATATTGCACATTTCAAAAGTGGGGGAATTCTACTTTTGTGTGAATGGAGACCAAAGGTCATGCCAGAGTCTCTAGAGTATGTGAATTTATGGTTGATTGGGGTCTTTAATGCATTGGCCCTGTATGATATAAAACACACCCACAAGCATGCATACATGCATATCTACTCACTATGCCTCACCCAACCCGATCTATTTTAGTGTGGTGTGTGTGATTTGATCTTTTCATAAACAATTTTTATATTTTTCATTTTGGCATTAAATGATGTTTTAGTTGTCACATGAAGTCTTAACGCTTTCACCACAAAATGCATTTCTTAATTGCCTTAGTAAGACAAGCCTTGAGCCTTGTAAAATAACAATTCTCTTGTATGAATTTATATACTTTTTCTCATCCGGATTCATTAGTAGTTCATATGGTTGAATCTCCTAATTACTATGTATGCTTAGGAACTCCTAAACATTATTCTTTGAATAAAAAAGTGGCTAGTTAGTTGACTCTTTTGTGGATGCATCCTTTTTACAAGATAATATTTTTACAAAAATTCAAAAACACATTGAAAGCCACCAGAGAACAAGTGAGAACTATTTTGTACATTTCTGCTATCTTTTCCTCATTGTGTGCAACACATCCCACTATGGTGTGTGGCATCTCTGTAACCTATTTCAACACCATTTCCTCCAGGTTATTTCCTTTCTCTTCCATCTTGTCTTCTATTTTTTGTTTGTACTTGTGGATTGTTGGGATGTAGTTTCCTACAATGATTGAGGGAAACATACTATTCAAAACTCACCTCCTATTGTCACAAAGAGATAGTACCAAATCTATGAGGGTCATTGATTTTGGGAGGCAAAATGTTGGGAAGTTTTTGCACATGAGCAGTAGATTTTATCTTTATGATAGTGCTCATCTTGACACATTTTCACCCACAATCTCTTCTAATCCGAAAGACTCTATTATTTCATTGCCTTGCTTTCTAAATATTGCATACATAGACAAAAATGAAGTTTTAGTTCACCTCCTTAGGTTTGTTTCTTCTAGCATACCACCTAATGAACATCAACTATATTTACATTTTATTTCCAATGTTTTTTATTCACTTAGTGCAACATATAGTAAATCTTCTTCTCCATGTTCTCCTACCAGTGCCTAAAGAAATAGATTACTTCTATCATGGTAGGATCTTGTATGGCCTCATTAATGATATTAATGACATATACCAAAAACTTCCTACTGCCCATGAGGATTTGGCAAGCTTTAGAGAACAAGTCTGGAATGCAAGATTTTGAGATTGAACAATATGCATGTGTTGAATGGTATGAATCTATTACAGTGGATAGTAAGGTTGTTCTAGCCCAAGTTCTTTAGTACCAAGGACTTGTCTCGAAGTCTATCTAAACTTATAACTTGATAAGAATGTGCAACATGCATGTCCTATTGAATATCTCCCTGCATCTTGGAAGAAATATATTCACTAAGACTATTCGTAATAGGCATGCAGGATTAACAATGTCCTCCAATGCAAAATTTGTTCAAAGTGAATATTATCATAGAAGAATCATATTTTGAAGCATGGGATAGGTTTCAAAATATGTTGAGTAAGGTTCCTCATCATAGGATTGAGCTTTATGGCCAAGAAAATATCTTCTATTATGGTTACACCAAGGAGAGAGGACCATACTTGACAGTGCAGGAACATGATTCTTCCTCAACAACAAGCCATTTAGGTGTCATGAGATTTTGAAGAATATGGCTAAGAATAAGTCATGAGGAGAAGAAAGAGAAAGTCCAATAACCATTAAAAGTGTTGGAGAGTTTAAAGTTATCATGACATTGAATGAGAAGCTTGACATCATAGCCAAGAAACTATATCAGAAGGATGGAAATTCCTCCTGAGGAGAGGAAGAAGAATGCATCTTTCCATAGAAGTAGAATTATAGGGGCAATGATTACTATTGGAGATAGGATCCAAAGTTTTCTTGGAAAGATCCCAATAAATTCCACTAGGACCCATCCCAAGCAAAGCAAGCCAAGCCACAACATTTTAGTGCACAACAACAATACCAACAAGACATGGCCCCCAGTGAAATAGACCACATTGAAGACATGCTAGGTAAGTTGGTCAGTCAGAATGAAGTGATCATGGACCAGACCCAGAGGAAACTACAAAACCAAACAACACATATCCACAGTATAGAGACTCGAATTTCTCAAATAGAAGCAGAAGTGGCTTCTTTAAAGAAACCTAGATAGCATGGGTTCCCAGAAAATACTGACATACCATCTAGAAATTGAAGAAAGTGTTGAATGAAAGTGTTGAATGAAAAGAGGACAATTCCAGAGGCAAAAGATAAATGAGGTGACACAGGACAGATGGTGACTGCTGATCTAGTTGATCCATACATGACAACATTAGACAAGGAAGTTGAAGAAGAAATTGATGAACCAAAGGAGACAAGGAAGAAGACATATGGCCCACCTCACCAAAGGAAGTTGGTGATGCCAATGCCCTTTCCGAAGCTTGAAGGCAAATAAAGCTGAACAACAATTTTAGAAGTTTCTAGATAGCTTTAGGAAGCCTCATGTCAACATTCCACTCATTGATGCAATTGAACAGATTCCTTCCTATGACAAATTTCTGAAGGACATAATCAATAAGAAGAGGAGACTATCTGATTCAGTTGTAGTGTTGCTAAAGGAGCAGGTTAGTGCTTTCATGTTGGGAAAATTTCCACCAAAAAGGCAAGACCCAGTCTGCTTCAACATATCATGTTACATTGGGAAGACCAAGTTTGGGGAGGCTTTGTGCAACTCAGGGGAAAGTATCAATCTTATGCCCTTGACTACATTCAAGAAGTCAGGTCATAAGGAGTCCAGAAAGAGAAATATGTCCATACAACTCAGTGGTTAGGCCATATGGTATCTGTGAGGATGTTCTTGTCAAGGTGGATAGATTTGTATTTCTAGCAGACTTTGTGGTTATGGAAATGTAGGATGATTAAAATAGTGAACTACTACTTGGGAGACCATTTCAAGCCATAATAGACATGATCTTAGAGATGGGTAGAAGAAGACTAACATTGGGGATCAAAGAAGACCACTTTTGAGATCAAGATGCTCGAGTCTACACTAATGACTGAGGAGAAGGCACGGTGTTGCATGCGACAACATGTCTAAGGGAAGGTGTCCTTATTTCTAGGAAAGCCATAACTAGACATGGATCATGTGATGACATAGGTGCATATAGGTACATTGGCAGTAGACATCTTGGAAAACATAAAATCAGTTTAAGGTGGTCCAATATCCTAATGATGAAGAGGAGGAATATTGTCCAGTGACAATTGACGAGGCAGCTACTTTCACCCTTGTTCAAGCATATTCACAGTTGCCTTTTGAGACGTGCCTTATGAATTTGGTGGATGACTACACACGATGTTGCTCCTTGGAGGAGTGTGTGTCTTGTTTCTCAAGGTATTACCATGTTACTACACCAAGCATTATGAGGACTTAGGACCAAATCCACCATCATTGATTCCATATCTACTGAGTCCTCCAGATTTTGAGTTGAAGTCGTTGCCACCATATTTGAAGTATACCTTTATGGAAGCAAATGAGAAGCTTCCAATCATTATCTCAGACTCCTTGATCATCTAAGAGGAGGAGAAGTTCATTGTTGTGCTAAAGAACCACCTGGTAGCATTTGGTTGGTCAGTTGCAGACATCAATGGGATTTCCCTAGTTTTTCCCAGAACAAGATCCACATAGAAGAAGGGGCCAAGATGATTGTGCAACCTCAAAGGCGTCTCAACCTGATTATGACTGAGGTAGTGAAGAAAGAGGCATGAAAACTTCTGTCGATAGGTTTAATTTATGTTATCTCTTACTCTTATTGAGTATGTCCTACACAAGTGGCTCCAAAGAAAGGGGGGATGATTTTCACCACAAATTTAACTAGTGAACTTATTTCTACTAGGTTGGTGACTGAGTGGCAAGTTTGTATTGACTATCGATGTAGGACTACCTGGACAATCTTGATAAAGTTTTGGAAAGATGCAAGGACACTCACTTGGTATTAAATTGGGAGATGTGCCACATGATGGTGAGTGAGGGAATCATCTTGGGATAAAAGGTGTCCAACAAGGGTATGAAGGTTGATCTAATTAAAATCAAGGTTATTTCTAAGCTACCTCCACCATCCACGGTGAAGGGAGTTAGAAGTTTTTTTAGGACACATCATCTTTTGTTGACGTTTCATAAAAGATTTTTCAAAAATTGCAAAACCACTTTCATATTTATTTGAAAAAGAAGTTGAATTTAAATTTGATGAGTGGTGTTTGAAAGTATTTAAGGTGTTGAAGGAGAAACTGGTCTCAACACCTATTTTTCAGGATCCACATTAGAGCAAAACTTTTAATTAGATGTGTGATACATCAGATTATGCGATAGGGGCTATTTTAGGTGAACGCTAACTAAAGAACCCCTTCGTCATTTATTATGCATCTGTGACCCTAAACGATTCCCAATTAAATTACACAACCACTAAAAAGTAATTATTGGCAGTCACTTTTGCTTTTGAATTTTTTTGCCAATATTTGATTAGGGCGAGAGTCATTGTGTGGACTCCTCAAATTAGGTGGATCTTTCTACTATAGGAGTTTGATATTAAAATCAAGGATAAGGCAGAAATAGAGAATGTAGTGGCAGATCATTTGTCTAGGATTTAAAGAGTGGATGAATTAGATATAGACATACCAATATTTGATAGGGGCGAGGGTCATTGTGTGGACTCATCAAATTAGGTGGATCTTTCTATTGTAGGAGTTTGATATTAAAATCAAGGATAAGAAAGGAATAGAGAATGTAGTGGCAGATCATTTGTCTAGGATTTAAAGAGTGGATGAATCAGATATAGACATACTAATTGTGGAGGAATTTCTGGATGAGCATCTCTTTGCCATGAAAAGCATAGATATGTGGATTGTAAAATTGTGAACTACTTTGTGTGTGGCGAGCTTCCAGAAGTTTGGGGATATCAAGAGAGGAAGAAGTTCTTCCATTCTTTGAGGTTCTATGTTTGGGATGATTCTGTCTCTCTCAAGCAGTGTAGGGTTGGTATTCTAAGGAAATGTGTGCTCAATTACAAGTTTGTGAGTATTTTAGCACTGTGTCACTCCATACCTACTGGGGTCACAATTCTAGTTCTAGGAAAATGACAAAAGTATTAGAGTGTGGATTTTATTGGACAACACTCTTCAAGGATACATACAATTTTGTGCTTCAATGTGATTCATGTCATCATGCAGGGAATATATCCATGAGACCTGAAATGCCCTTAAATGTTTTTTAGGAAATTGAAGTTTTTGATTTATGGGGAATAGATTGTGTGGGCCCTTTCATGTCATTGAACTCTAATCTTTATACATTTCTTACCTTTGATTATGTATCTAAGTGGCCGGAAGTAATTCCAACCCACACCAATGATGCCCAGGTCGTATGCAGGTTTGTGAAAGACCATTTGTTTTGTAGGTTTGAGGTGCCAAGATTGATAATAAGTGATAGTGGATATCACTTCACCAATATGAAGTTTGGTGCATTGTTAAGAAAATATGGAGTTAGACATAGGGTAGGTACTCCATATCACCTGCAAACCTAGGGATAGGTCGAGTTGTCTAATAGGGAGATAAAGAAAATCTTAGAGAAGACAATCTCAACCAATAGGAAAAATTGGAGTATGCAACTGAGGCCTTGTTTGGTAGGATGTACTCAAGTGTAGTTTGGTGAATTGAAAATTTAAGAAAATATAAACATGTTTTTTGGACTGATGTAAATTCATTTGGTAGGGTGTATTATAAGTTCATTGTTTTTATTTGCAATTGTTTGGTACGGCGGAAACAATAGTAGCAGCGCCTACGTGAGTGATGTTGTGTGTGAACACGGGATCTACTAAAAAGTCACATTTATCCACAGTCTGAACGCAGCACAGCTGCACCGCACAAGTGTGAACACAGCCTGCTTGTTTTCCAGAAAAATGCACGCGACCGTAGGGTAAACCGGCGCGGAACAATTTCCTGGAGTTCCGAACCAATTGGGTACCATCACGAAGTTGCAATTCGCTTAACTGCATCCCACTACCTCCTACCAAACAAAACAATAAATGACAAACGTTGAAATTAAACATCACTCGTACAAATTACACCCTACCAAACAGGCTCTGAACGATGCCCTTTGGGCATATAGACAACCTATAGATGCCTGTAGAAACCACTACTTTTAGGTTGGTTTATGGGAGACTTGTCACTTACCCGTCGAGTTAGAGCATTAAGCCAAATGGGCCCTGAGGAAATTGAATTATAATTTGGATGATGTAGGGAAAAAGAGAATGTTAATATTGAATGAATTAGATGAGCTTAGGCTGGGTGACTATGAAAGCTCCATGATCTACAAAGATAGATCAAATAAGATCCATGACTGCCACATTTTGCACAAAGTCTTCACTCCAAGACAGAAGGTGCTTATGTTCAACTATAGGTTGAAATTATGCCCTTTAAAAATTGAGGTCTAGATTGAGTGGTCCTTTTTCTGGTAGTTATGACTTTAGCCCATGGGGTAGTGGATATAAGCAATGGGGCTGAACCATTTCTTGTGAATGGTTAGTGGCTAAAACACTACTTTGCGGGAGATGTGGTCCAGGAAGGAGAAGAGTTTAAGCTCATTAAGCTTCACTGATTGTTTAATTTTATCATCAAGCATATGACATAAAAAAGGGTGCTAGTTGGGAGGACACCCACAATCTTTTACTTCTTTAAGATTTTTTTCTTTACATTTATGTTCTTTACATTACACTTGCATTGTATTATTTCCATTGTAAAAAAAGGTGCCTTGATCATTCATGTTTGGTGTGTAGACATAGAAAAATTTGGTAGTACCGACAACAAAGTCAGTAGTACCAACGACATCACAAGGACATCGGGGTTGGGTTTCAAAAACTGGGTACTACTGACACTACCCTTGGTAGTACCAACAATTCAACAAGAGGACCTAAAAATATCTCGGTAGCACTGACACAAATTTCAGTAGCACTGACTTTTTCTATAGAGAGTCCTAGTTTACTGAACATGACTGGGTACTACTGACATCCAAATCAGTAGTATTGACAACAAATAATGCTCCAAGTTTGAGATACTGAGATAATGCTCGGAAATATCAATAAATTTTAAAGACTCAGTACTACTGACACCTATACAGGTAGTACCAACACCAAAATACTCAAGATTTGTGGGAGCACCATTAATGATCATGATTTTCCACATCTGGCAGTCGGTAGTACCAACCCGTCACACACTTTTAGATGTCAGTACTACCAACTTCTATCAGTACTACTGACATTGGCAATCCACAACTACTGACATCAACCAATGAGGAGTTTTGGTATCAGTGGCTAATACTGATTTACATGAATCGTGTAGAAGAAGTCAATACTACCAATGACCTTTTTGGTACTACCTATGCTACACCCCTCTCAAGCAATATTGTGTAAGTACTTCTTAGAGATCAGAGTCTTCACCGAGCTCTTTCTCTCCATCCCCTTCTTATACCATCTCGATGGCATCTAGGAGAGAAACTTCCTCGACAATAGGGAATATCATGTTGGTACCCAAACCAATGTGCATCGCTCATGTCAACGCCAATGTGAGGAAGATCTAAGAAGAGATAATGAAAAGAGAGATCATCTCGACACATTATGGAGAATGTGTGCTCCTTGCATCTGTGAGCTTCACCAAAAAGCTCCATTGAGTCTGCAAAGATTAGGGGTAAGTGGGTGATCACCCTTTCTTTGGTGATTGGACATCCAACCCAGAGATCTTCTACATTCTTAACCTCACTGGAGGTTTGATGCATCCCCAAACATAGGGGTAGATGGAAGGAAGGGTGCATTAAATTCCATCTCTTCAACACTGACTATCAAATGACTCTGAGGGAATTCAATGCAATTTACATGTGGCGATTGTTGTACTATGCTTCACCACTAAGAACTTTGATTATAAGGGTGCATGATAACTTTTGACGGAGGCGCCAAAGGGCTACCACATCAGTTGGAACATCAACTCCGTCATTGACAATAAACACCCATTTTCTCGTATCCTGCACTACTATCTCACCTACACCATATTCACCAAGTCTAGTCAAGGACATGGGAATGTATAATAGGTGGATCTCTTCTTCATCTGGAATTTGCTAAAATTAGGAAGGGAGTCATTGGACTTTGGTTCCTTCTTCCTACAACACATGATGTAGGTGAAGCGATAGGTGTAGAGGAAGCCCCCATCCATTTTGGAGGGCTTATCACTCCAATAGCTATGCATCTCAATATTGATCTCTTCACCTCCAAATGTTTGAAGGCTTCTTCCAAGTTGGATCTAAAACATTTTCAGAGAGTGAACCTCATCAACCCATGTTATGGGAAGGCGTATGCGTGTTATATAGTTGATGACCAATATCTGGAGAGGGAATTCCTGATCCTATCTTCAACTTGCAAGGAGTGTATCACATGAGGTGGCCTATAGAGGATGCCATGGAGGGAGATGAAGAAGAAGACAATGACATTGAGCAAGGGCAACAACATGAGAAAGATGAAGACAAAGAGGAGACAGAGGCCACCATCCCAATTACTAGTAAGTAGGTCTACCACAAGCGCACTAGAGCACATTGAGCCTTTAGTTCTTCTACTCCACCACCTTCCCAAGAGGATGATGCATACTCAATGGAAGGTATGCATGGAATGCTACAGGAGATTCAATAGGGGAAACAACATCATTCAACTACACTAGCAGACATCCACGAGGTCCAAGGACATATTTATTAGAACTAGCAGGCGATCTTTGAGAATGAGTGACTTCTCCTAGTCAACTAGGATAACATGCATACGCTCATGTGCAGACGAAGAACTACCAACATATCTTCTTTGAAAACTACTAGAGTCAAGGTTACTTTGGTGGATACCCGCAGCCTCCAGAGATTCCGCAACAACCCCTGTTGTTTCACGATACAATCTACCCACATGAATCTACCATGAAACAACCCCCACCACCACCTTTTTGATCGATACCGTTGTTCCACCTCTTAATTTGGATTTTGACTATGTGGACATCATGTCAAGCTTAGGGGGGTATTGGAACAACTCTATCCTTTATTTTTATTTTTTTTGTCTTTATTTTCTTTTTAGTTTATATTATTCCAAGTTTTAGGATCCACAATCTATCTCGTATAATCGTGGAGTAGTAGAAGCATGCTTTGTATCTTTTTCATCATAGATTCTATACTCCTATGTTAGTGCAATGAATTTTAAAATGAACAATTAGCTTAGTTGCAATTTCTTAAGTGACACTACCTAGAGGAAGTGTATGGGATAGTAATCTTAAGGACAATTAACATGAATGGAGATCTTAATTATTCATGTAAAGTGGATGAAGATGGGCTTTGATCCTGAGTTGATCAAATAATTAATATGACCTTAAATTGAAATTTTAGAAAGAATTATTAACGTTACCATGTACACTGGTCAGTAGTAGAGGGACACATCATAGTTCAAGAAAGGCATTGTCTCTTAATTATACAATTCCATCAATTTTCCATCCATGTTGATTCACCACCTTAAGATGATCAAGTAAAACCTAAATTGTTTCATTTAATTTGCATTGCATGGCATAATAGGTGACATGATAGTCAGTTTATCTTTTAATGCAATAGCTACAAAATGATTTTTTTTGCATAAACAATTTGTGTGCATATCATCTAGTTGCATAACCATGGCGTGTAGATTGCATACCTTTTTCATCATTCATTTTATATCATGTTTTTATTGTTTTTTTCTAGAATTAGAATGTAGGGATAAACATCCATACCCCCAGAAAAAATCAAAAGTTTTTTTTGAACTAAATGAGATATGTTAGTGAAGCCCAATCATAACTTTCTACCATGCTAAAATAGTGGGCCAATGAAAAAAAGAGAAAAGAATGGATGTTATGAAATAAAGAGGGAGAAAGGATGCCCTAAACTTGGGTTGGAATTCTACTTCACAAAGAAATGGAAACATTCACATGATGTTTTATCATCTTTACTTCACTTTCATCCATTTGATGATATTTTCAATACATGCATCATTCCACCCATAATAGTAGGCATTAGGATTCATGCATTTCTCATCATTTTCATTCAAGTAGGTTCATCATGTTTTAATTTTGCATAAATGATTCATATTTTCCTTGTGATTATTTGGAAGCCGCCTACTTCACTCCATCCATTGCTCTTATTGGTAGGCCGCATATATGATTGATCTACTCATGCATTATTATGAGGAGACCTACTTCCAAGTAGTTGGTAGTTAGGAAAAGAGTAATGTAGATAGGGAATTGCATGATACACTAAGTGAAGCCTAATTGACTATAATATTAACTACTCTACTGATAATGTTACACTTATTATAGGGGTGGACATCTTTTGTGGACATTTTTGGTCACTAGAGAGCAGTTGATTGTTTAATGGTCAGTAAAGACCTGTTTGGGACTACCAGATGGGGGTAGTTGATAATGGAAATTCATATTTCATGTCCTTTTGTTGACTTGTCTCAAAAAGATCTAAGGGTGTGTTGTTTAAGGATGTGCAACATTTAAGCATAGGGGAGTTTGATGCACTAAATAGTTGTCATTCTCACTGGTTGTTTATTGTGGATTTTTGTACACTTATTGTTCAGTTTGATATCATTTGTGCATTATTAATCATCATTATCCCATGACACTTAATAACATCAAATAGATGTATTTTTAGTGTTCCAGATAGATTCATTATTATTTGGGAGCTTATGTTCATTTTTGTTGAATTTAAGTTGAATCTATAAGAAACTACATAGCTCAGTACTGCCGACCTGTCTCTCTGTGGTATCGACACTTGATGAAAAAGGAACAAGTGAAATCGAGAAAACTCAGTAGTACTGACAAAGGAAGTCAGTAATATCGACAACCTTACAAAGACGACTTAGGAATTCTCGGAAAATCTTGGTACTGCCGACATCAACTCGGTAGTACCAAAAATTGCATAGAGGATCATGACTTATCAAGGGTGTTGATACTATCGACACACATTCAATAGTACTGACTCAGTGGCATCAGGCTAGGTCTGGCATCATAATTAATCTAACTGTTGGGACTTACTGACACCCTAAGCATGTCTATGACTTGGGGGGAGTTCTTCCAGACCTAATTATCACACCATATTCAGTTGTACAATGGAGGATAGAGGAGAAGAGAGAAAGGAGACAAGAAAGCAACATTTTGGGCAGTTTGTGCACTTCTGGGGGACCGATTTATAGTCAAAAGATGGCAAATCACCATGTTCATTGGGAGGAACCATCCATACCATCTTTCTCAAAGAGTTTTTCCTTGTTCTTGATGTTTTCATCCTTCTTTTCTTCCATTTTTAAGAGTAAAACAACTGAAATCATGTGCGTATAATCCCCTTATTCCTTAGGATCTGAGAGTAGACCAGTTTTGCATTGTAATTAATGATTATGATTTGATATACATGTTTCTCTTAATTTCTGGACATAAATCTATGAGACATCATGAATGTTTTGTGTTTGATCACCATACATAGTTGTTTAGACCGTTAATTACCCATAGATTTCAGTGATGCACCTAACTAATAACACAATTGCTATGAGAGTGGGATTGGAATTAGGATAGGTAGTGAATTACATTATGAGACTAGGTAATTCTTGCTATAGGTCTCTTTGTTAATGGTTAGGGGAGATTAATATTAATGAAATGATTTAATTGCAATGTGAGCTATGGTGAAACCACAATCATAAGGAATTCATTCCACTTGTTATCACAACCAGTAATCATTGTTTTAATTCTTGTACTTTAGTTATTAATTCAACCAAATCACTCTTTTCTCTGGCCTAGCTGATTAGGTCATTGTTAGTAGTAGTTTCTGGGTACAAAATTTCCCCGTGTTCGATATTCAGGCCTCTTTAGACCTATATTACATTGATACATGCACTTGGATTTTTGACGTGTAGTTTACGTGCATCAAAGTGTTACCGTGATCATACAATTCCTTTGTCACTGATATCCAGATTGAACGTGAGGCATGGAATCATCATCCTCTTAACATTCATTCCATATTTCTTGAACTACATAAGATTGAATGAGACGCATGTGAGTTCATATAACACATATTGACTTCACACGAGTATCACTATACATTTTCCAGTCGTGCTTATCAAATAGACATGATATTAACTCTGATAGGAGGGACAAATCCCATCTACATCACTCATATCCAATCCCCACGTGTCATAATGTACTCGAGCACCACCTTTATGGAAACCCTTATTCAAGGTCACGTTGGATGATGTCAAAGTTCATCGAACAACATGTGATAATTGTAGTAACTTCAGATCTAATAACCACAATCACCACTATCACTTTGATAGTTGATTATGACTACCATCCATGGTTTCCATGTATCACTATCAAAGTGACTCTTTCTAGTAGACTGTTCTATAACAAGTACCTATATGCTTGACTTGATATTCAATATCATGACTCAAGAGACTCTGTCATCAGTCAACACACATTCTAATATTATGTATTATTGTCATCTATTTTTCTTCCATAATAATATCCAACTAGGGACATAACAAAAATGTACGTACTCTTATCATACATATGAAATCATTTTTTAGGTGCTTAACCTGAAGACATGTGTCATTAAGTAACATCATTCTTTAGACATATACCATGTTTGTGTCATCATATCATGAGTGAGACAAACATAGTAGATGGAATTACCTTTGTTATCATAAAATAAATTACATGATGCCCCAATACAATCATCACATGATTAGCCCTATGGTCATACATAGAAATAGACTCCCACTTGACACATAGAGACAATCACCCACTAATCTTATTCCAAGTGATGTGAACATGACTATCATGTTTCTTCTACACAAGTTGTTTTGTCAGTGGGTAACCAACATTTTACTTTTAGTCAGTATTTTGCAAATCTTCACATCCCTCACCGTATAGTTTCTCTTACAAGATGGAATTGTCATAGTATGCTATCTGGGTCCCTTAGCCTATCCAATAGCTTTAGTGTTGTCACAATATTTCTACTATGTCATTAATGGTTAGAATCATCCCAGATTCATCCGTATGAACTTCTTAATCCATATAGTATCCTCTTTTGGGGTTCAAAATAGCAAGGTACTCAACTTATATTGTAGAATCAATAGCTATCTCTTATTCAAAACCTTTCTAGCTTACAATATTATTATTAATGAAGAATAAAAATTTGGATTGGGATCGATGATTATATTTTTTAGTTTGGAAGCTTGTATCAGTATAACCCTTTACATCCAACTCTTCCGTATCACCATAAACAATGAACTGGTCCTTAGTGTTTCTGAAGTACTTACATATGTTCTTTTTGGCAGTGTAGTGACCTTCACCCAGATCTGACTGAGATCTACTCATCATGTAAAAAACATATGAGACAATAGGATGAGTGCCTAACATTTCATACATGATAGATCTAATTTTGAATGCATATGTAAAGTTAATCATACATTCCCGTTCTTAATAAGAACTTGTACACTGGGATCTAGAGAGATGAATTCCATGGTACACGGATAATTTTCCTCTCTTTGAGTCCTGCATGCAGAACCTCTTCAACACTTTATCAATGTATGCACTTAGGCTCAGGCCAAGAAGACTTCTGGATCTATTTCTATAGATTTAAATTTCTAAGAGATAGGATGCTTCTCCAAAATCCTTCACAGAAAAGGTATTTCTAGTCAGGATTTTTTCATTTGTAGAGTAGGGATGTTATTCCCCATCATCATGTGGAATACAATTATGCTCCCACTAACCTTGTTGTAAACACATGTTTCATCTTCAACTTGACTAAAGTCAAACTCTTTGGTTGCCTTTTATAATCAAAGATTTTAGATCTAAGCTTCTTTCTTCAATCTTGGAACGACCTTTATAATTAAACTACAATGGTAAGCATGATCCTGATGGGTTTAACCATGGAAACTGGTGAAAAGATTTAGTCATGTTCAATACCTTGAACTTGTTTGAAATCTTTTACAACCAAATGACCTTCCCTTTTGGTCTCCTCCTTGAAGACTCACTTGCACCATTTGGGTTTTAGCTCTTTAGGTGGATACGTCAAGGTTCATACCTTGTTGGTTACATGGAGTCCATCTTAGATCTCGTGGCCTCAAGCCATGTCTCTGACTCTGATCCCTCAATAGCCTCTAGGTAGGTTTTTGGCTCATCATCTATGACCAACCTGTCACCTTCTTGAGTCATAAGATATCCAAATCTTTCAGGATCAAGGCGTATCCTTCTTAAGAGGTTTATGTGTTACACAAGGATCTAGAGATTCCATAATAGTTTGTGACACTCCTTGTTCCTTCTATACCTTTATAGGTTCAATATTTTCTTGTTGGTCTCAAACTTTTCAAGTTCTACTTTTCTCCCACTATTTCCTTTGGAATTAATTCCTTTACTAGGAATATAGTCGTCATGGTAACAAACATTTTGTTTCTAGATGGAGTATTTAAAATTCATATAAAAAAATAACATTTATTTGATTTAGAGTCAAGCTTTTCAAGAAATTATTTTCTCACATAATCTTTTCATTCTAAAATCTGCATAAAATATTCATCCAGGCATTTCCCATGCCATATCTCATATGGTGCCTTTTGAACTGATTTAGATGGTACATGGTTTAGTGTAAACACTATGGTTTCTAAAACATATCCCCTAGAAGAAAACTGAGAGATCAGGTAGACACATCATTAATCGCACCATGTCCAATAGGGTACGATACCTTTCATTATGACACATCATTATGTTTCAGATGGTCTCCATTGTGATACAATATCATGGTTTCACAAAAGCTCCTCAAACTCTAAGTATTCTTCACATCTATTATATAGAAATTTTTAATACTAGTATCCATCTTTAGAGTTTGTTGTAAAAGGTCCATATACATTAGCATGTATGAGTCCTAATAGATCACTCTCTCTCCCACTATTTCTAGGGAAAGGTTTTGTTGTCTTTTTTCCAGTAAACAACACACACTTGCTCTATGGTTTAAAATGAAAACAATCTAGATAACCATCTTTATGAAATCTTAGATATGTGCTTCTCAATTATGTTCACTAGACGAAAATTCCATATGTATGTTGATTCATCAAGTCATTCAATATTAACATTATACATACTTTTCTCTAGAACTATCAAGTATAGACTATGAGACATTTGGCCACTAGCATGGAGGATCTTATCTTTCAAATAAAACATCAACCTTTCATTATATGAACTTTGAATTTTTCCAAACAATATACAAAGAGGATGTTTAACGACAGGTACATAATAGTGATTCACTAATTTTATTACAAGCCCACTGGGCTGAGATAATTGAGGGGTTCCAACTACAATCACAACAACTCTTGATCCACAAAGTTCCACCTCATCTTGCTCACTTTTTCTAGGATCCTGCATATCATAGCATGTATGAGATCCTCATCTAGCATCAAATACCAAAATGTTGAAGTAAACATATTTATCTCAATAAAGTATATACCTGAAGTGGAGATCTCTATCTCTTGCTTCTTCTTCTTGAGTTTCTCTACATAAAGAGGGAAGTTCCTCTTCCAGTGTCCAGGCTAGTGACAGTGATAGCACTTCCCTTCCTTACTCACTCCTCCCTTTGCTTTAAGTGAAAAAGACTTGGGTTTTTGTCTGGCTTTAGAACTCTTCCGTGCCTTGACTTTTCCCTTGGACTTTCCTTTTCTTCTATTGATCATCACATAGATCCAAGATTGTCCTCCTTCATTTGTGCTTTGGTAATTCACAACATACCAAGAAACTTAGAAGCGATTTATCAAAATAATTCTTGTTGTAGTTTATCACAAATTGATTATATGATTTAGGAAACAATTGAAAATCACATCTGTGACCAACTCTTGGCCTAAGGAAATTCCTAGTCTAAAGAAGTTCTTCACATACCCAATCAACTTAAGCACACGGGGCCCTAATGGATTTCTCTCTACCATATTGCACTTGAGTAAAACCTTTGAGATTTTATATCTCCCTTGTCTTGTCTAATCCAAAAACATGTTCTTGAGATGTTTTACCATCTCGATGACTTCCGTGTTTTCATGTTGTCTCTACAACTCATAGTTCATTGAGCATAGAATCAAGCATTTGAAATTTATGACATACTTAGAATGCTTCTTGTAAGCATCCCTTACAACCTTATGCGTGGTGTGAGCAGTTTCATCTAGATCTACTATCTCTAGGACAGAGAGCTTGCACTCATGACTGAGAACGGTTCTCAACATCTTGAACCAGTCATGGAAGTTATTCTCATTCAACTTGTCCTTCTCAATGAGTAACCACAACCAAAAGTTGTATGTTTGTCATTTGTTTCAACATTAGAAAATATGCATTTGTGAAAACACTTTTTATTTGATTTAAAAATATTGACGATATTAATTAGCCTATTATCAATTATTGCTCCCAATATTTTGTTCACATCAATAAACCTCTTTATTGACTCACAAACATTGCATGGTACAATTTTGTAGTGGGACAAGATTCAAAATTATTTAGTTATTGCACAACCAACACTGAGGTCTATAACTAATTATTAAGGTAGGTAACATTTTCCAATGGCATCCAATACAATTCTTAGATAAATGTTGTGCCCAAATCCTTGTCATAATCCATCTTTATGCTTCTAGGAACTTAACCCCATCAAAGTCACCTAGTTAAGCTTGATCCAAAAGACAACATCATAGAAATGCACTCCACTATGGTAGACCAACATAACTACCATCACACTTCCATGAGATAGACTGTGTACCATGCTATGGCGTAACATATGCTTGGACGATCAATCTTTTCATGTGTGATGCTTATATAAAGCATCTAAGAATTAATATTTATTGAGGGATTTTTTATATAAATACATATCCAATCACCACATACTTATAATATATATAATTAAAACAAAATTGGAAATTAAAATTATACAAGCAATGATTATTGCCACACTAATACAATTGCTTTAAGACATAAAGAATTGATGCCCACCTAAGGTCATATATCATATGAATGCAACATAGATTGGAAAATTTTTGTTCTAGGAATCGGCTTGTCGGTCGATTGGACCTTCCAGTTGATCAATCAGACATCTTGTCAGTCAACTAGTTTTCCTTTGGTCGGCCGGATGGCTCTCAGCTCAATCGCATGGTTGGACTCCTTGAATCAATTGGTTGGGCCTCCAATCTATTGATTGACTCCTCTAGTCGATCGACTTGGTCTGAATGCCTTATTTTTTCCCAAAATGAAAGTAATGTTAATCATATATACGTTTTACATTGTGAAAAGAGAATACCTTGAGTTACATTCCAGGGGAGTATAGGGAGGAAAGTATTAATTTACATAAGAAGAAATAAGTGGAAGACTTGGCATGCAAACTGACTTTAAAAGGTAGTAAATAAATCATTCAACTATGCGCAGCTATACAAGGGGTTTTGGCCATAACCACACATACTTACACCTTCAAAATAGTTTTAGGTGATGCATATAGATTTCATATATATATATATATATATATATCATGTATATATTGGATCTATGGGGAATTCCCTAGTATATGTGGTATTTAATAGGATGTGTGCATTAATCATTTAAATATTTGTGTCACATGAAATAAAATCAATGATAAAACCAAAATTGATCATATTGATTATATCCCAAAACATTGTAAGTAGATGTAGCTCTAATAACCACTATATGAAAATATGGTGACAGAGATGGAAGCGAAACAAAAACAAAATCTTGAACTATTCCCATAACCAACAATCACATCAATAACTATGAAATGGGAAGGATGGCGCAAGGCATATACCTAGTCTTAGAGAAAGTACAATGGCAATTCTTACAAAGGTATGCTTCCTTTACAAGAAGCACATGAGTGGTTGTCAATGATGTCCTCTTGGTGTAATGACCATGGACAATGGTTTAAGATATCCTCTTAGCATAGAAACAAAAACATACACGCCTCCATGTAGTCCACACATACCAACATAACTCCATGTTGCACTTCCATAGTTGATGTGAAGGAGTTGTCCTTCCATTCTCATTGTGATAGTGTTGACTTCCTTTCCCCTTGACGTCTCTCCCTTTTTTGGGTATGACTACTCAGGCTCTCAGGTTATGACATTGTTGAAAAAAAGTGTGTCTAGAACCTTGGATAGCCCATCCTTATATAGGAGTGGATGGGCTAGAGTTCCAAAACCCACGCGATATGAAAAGACAGATCTCATGGTTTGACAATCATTGTGCACGGCTAGTCATTCGATTGGATTGTGGTTGGCAACACAATAAATTTATCTTTTAATTTGATGATCAATGCACATCATTATACATGTTATTGATCATTAACCCTAGTCAAACTAGTCATTTCACATCTATGCAGTCTATTCAAACACTCCAATCAGTTGATTGGGTATTTTGACCATCCTTTAGGAACAATGTCCAACCAGTCAGTTGGATACTCCAAATGATCAACTAGATAGTTCCATCAGCTAGTGTCAAAAGGTGTACAACTGGTCAAATGAACAATTCCAGTTGGTCAACTGGATATTCCAATTAGTCGACTTACAACTAGTTTTTCTTAAGTTGATTATCTAAACCCTTTACTAACAAATTTAAATGTTATCCACGAGTAAACTCACATTCCATGTGCATCTTATGACTATGACCCTATAGGTCCCACATTACATTGGGAATGAATATCCATAACCAAATTATGACATCACAAAAATGAGTGGTATCTAGCAACACATAATTGCTACCCAAGTAATTGGAATGTTGGAGAACAACTTCATCCTATAATCTGTGATCAGTGTTACCATGATCCTATAGTTCCTTTGTCACAAATATCTAGATTTAACATGAGTCATGTAATTTCAAGTATCCACGATATTTGTACCATGGTTTCCTTATATCACTCTCAATGTAGGTATCACCAGTACACTGTTCTATAACAAGTACCTATGTGTCTGACTTGATATCCAATATCATGACTAAGAGACTCTTTCATCATTCAGCTCACATTCTATTCTTATTTATTATTATTGTCTATTTTCATTCACAATAATACCCAACTAGGGACATAACAAGAATGTATGTAGACTTATCATATATATGATCTCATTGTTTTGGTCCTCAACCTAAAGACATATGTCATTAAGTAACATCATTCTTTAGACATCTATTGTATTTATGTTATCATCTCATGAATGAGACTAACATAACATATAGAATTACCTTTGTTATCATCAAATGAATTACATGATTCCCCAATACAATCATCATATGATTAGCTCTACGGGCATACATACCAACAATTAGTACCACAACCATGGGAAGAGAGTAGGAGGGAGTTGTTAGAAGTCAAAATGTTGTGGCCCCGACTTGCTAGCATGGACGTGGTGAGTGAAATGATCATGGTTTGATTCACTCACCACGGTTGTTCTAGTGAGCATGGTTGTGCAATTGGGGGTCATTTTCCTTGCTTATTCTTGTGCATTCCTTTTTATTTTAGCTTCAGTAGCACAGTTGTGGTAAAGTAATATATCCAATTTGAGGGACTACTTAGGCACTTGAACCTTAAAATTGATCATCTATGGAGTTTTTTGTTTATATTTGGTATTTGATCACTTGTCATAGGTTTAGGTGGATCTTTGCATCACTTTGATCTTTTCTAAGACTAGTCCTTAGGATCAAACTCCATCTCTCCCTTCCATCAATTAATGGTCAAAGTACCTATAAAACATTCAAAAAGCATCCTTAAGGGCATTTTACATAAAAGTAAAATTTATTGGGAAATGCATTAAGAACGTTTCTATGAAAATATTAGACTAAAGGAGGAAGATGGAGATCCAATTAAGGGCTCAATCACCACCCCAATCTTATACCATACTTGTCCTTAAGTATTCTCTAAAGGAACTACTGGTTTTCAATTTAATCAATTAAGAAATAATAAATGCACTAAAGAATGTGATTATTGAATAAACAAGATCAAGTATGAACTCATACATATGACCCACTCCTCATCTCTCCTCTATAAAAAAGAAAATGCAATCAAGGCACAAAGGACATAGACATCCCATATAGGGAACAAATATTCATTCAAGTAATGTGGTTCTCCCAACACTCTGGGCAAACCTTATCATATTTGAAATTTGTTGAAGTAGCTAGAGTTGGTGCTTCACTTGCATGCATTCAACAATATATGTAAGTCCACTCCACATGACCTACATAGCTTGGTACTGGGGAGAGGGGATATGTTTGATGTTTCCTAGAGAAATGGGCATGTGAATATAGGTGTTTTGGAAAGGGGTTGGGGTGTTATTTCATAAACAACTCATCTTTACTTTTATTTACTTAGATTCTATTACATAGTACATATATTTTTCCATATGCTATTATGAGTGCATACGGTAATAGAAAGAAGAATAGGGGAGGAAGGGTTGGACATGCCAAGATTTTTAAGGGTTGACAATGCTTGAAGTTTTGTTATCTTTGGCATCTTTTCATGAGGTAGAGAGGTAAGAATTGATGGAAGAATTGTGGATCAAGGGAGGTGTAACATGGTGTGGATATCCATATGAAGTTTCATGCATCAATATAATCTAATCATTATTTAAAAACAATGAAAAATCAAGATGGATGGGCAAGTATGACAACCAAGATTCTTTTTTCACAAGAATTGCCCCTAAACATATAAGGCATGTATTAGTTATATTCCAACCAAAAAAGTCCAACATTTCTCAAGTGGAGTAAAAGAATGCATAGCTTTTTAAATTTGAGTTCATTTAGTACTAATTCAAATGGTAGTGGGTGTGTAGTGATGAAAGGTCTTTTAATTTCAGCTCAACATGTATAAATTAAGGTAGGACACCCTTTAGGGAAAAACATTTTGAACTTGGGGAGAACTGAAAAAATTGTGCCAAAATATCCATATTCATCAAAATCTTCTATGCTAAGAAAGAAACACATGGTAAGAGAAATCTAACAAACAACACATGAAGAAATTTGTAAAAAATAGATGCAATGCAACATAGATCTCATAGACTAGAAATGAGAAACATTACACAAAAATGTAAGAAAATGAGCTCATAAAATTCATGGTATGCAATATGCAAAATCAACAGAAAAAATCAAGTATATCAATAAATTTATGAAACTGACAAAATGGTGAAATGAGAACAAAGAAATGGAAGATGATTACATGACGTATCACCCTTCCACCCCAAGATTTTGAATCATGATGTCATCATGCCTAGTAGTCTACCTATGGAGGCACATATGTGTCTGGGTTACCCTAAAGATTGCTCTAACAGTCCTCCTCCCATTGTGTGTTCCTCTGCACTTGCCTTTGTTAAAAATGATACATGTGGTTGATTTGGCAGTGGATCTGCTACTTGTCCAACCACATGTCGTAGTGTGTCTTATGTATCCCCTCCAACCATGCATGGATAGAAAAATGTCATTGTCATCTATTAAAAGTTGTTGCATATCCTCTAAATCTCATTGTATATGACACAAAGTCTAAGAATCTACTACGAGTACTGCCTCTACTTTGACCACATGATTCTCTCCCATACCCTTGGGAAAGTTAAGTAATGGCTCCCGAAAGACCTCTCTAGAATGTTCATTCTCCCACTGTGCTATTACGTCTCTAAAATTAGGTGTGGGTCCCACTTTGTCAAGGAGGTGTCTAATGTGGTAGGACAATTCTAAGATAACTCTAAGGTATCCAAGGTTGGGTTTGTAAAACATTTTATCATTTTGACTAGTGCTCATGAGTGAACGGCTCATACCAATTATATCAAGAAATATGTGTTCAACTACCTTCTTGATAAACTCCATATCATAGTATAGGGACAAATAAATAGAGGTGAAAATCCCTCCGATCACAAAAGGAGCTATATTCTTTATGTAGATTGCCTTCATTTTCTCAATCATCTTCTCACCAAGATTGACACACTTCCTCTTTATCACTTCACCATCACATATAAGTCCCTTTGCAAGAAGCATGTCATGTTATCATACCTGGAAAAGATGGTACTAGAAAAGATCTGGGGTTAAGATATTTTAACATGGGATTGTGTATCCCATAGGTCTTCAAAATTTCCCAATGTGAAAGCATCCTTGACAGTCATGTTCTTACAATAGGTGACATAATCATATTAATAAATCTTCTTAGTGATCATGTTATTGAAATTGTGTTCATATTCTAGGCTAGGTGCAAATATCTTATTAAGTTGAGGAGAAGTCACTAGATTTAATTTATTGCATATTGAGAATCCAATTTCTTCCCCTCCCTTGAACTTGACCTCCACTAATGTGTTGAAAAATTGCATTGTATTATCCTCATGTTTCTAGTGCTTCCATGATAACAATCCTCAAAATCCACATGTTGCAATGTAATTTTATGAATATTAATGTATGCCCATAGATTACATAGTAGGATTGACAACATAGTTGATGGGAATTATTCTTCTTCTTAAGCATTTAGGGTATAACAACCCCAAATATACCATTTTCTGTGCAACTCCTCCCCTCCTTACTTCTCGGCCCAAAGGAATTCTCTCAGGCATTTTTCCTTTGTGCTTGACCCTGTCATCCTCAATTTGAGCCACCACATCTAACAACTCATATTACACTTCTTCATCATCATTGGCATCTTACTTCTCTTCATAATTCCTTGATCAAGAGCTTGTAGAGAGTTCTATGTGATCTATCCTCTCATAAGTTTCATCTTCCTCTTCTTCTTCAAGTGACAAATGTTGAATAGGCTCTCAAGGAAGCTGTGAAGAGTTGGATCTTGTTACATTCACAAGTGGAGTAGGTCAAGCAGGAAGATCCTATGTAGAACTTCATTCCCCAAGATTATTGTGGCTTGAGGTGGAGCACATTGTGTAAAAGGAGAGCTTTCTTTCCCTCCTCTCTGGCTAACTTCTGACTGCCACTTCAATGGATTCCACCACACTTTCCAACATCATCAGGACCTCCTCTTACTGGTAGTTGGAGTCATCATTTGTGTCGTTATATGATGAAAATAGCGAGGAACGGATCTAGGAGGCCACTTATGTGAAGATGGTGTTAGAAGGGGAAGGATTTGGGGTGTGATAAGGTGGAGTGATTTGAGAAATCCCTTTTGGTGCAGATCTTGGTGATGGATTTCTACCCGTCATAAACTCTCTTGGCTATATTCTTCATGATTTCTTTTTTTGGTCGGTCCAAAACGCGTGTTACTATATTACCAAAACTTTGGGCACATAGTACCCCATTACAGCAAGATCAAAATAAACCTTGATACCAACAAGCTAGTAGTCAAGGGCAGAAAAAAAAAACACAAACCCTGAATCTGTACATAAGGCTTAGGTCCTAAACAAACTTGACCTAATGACATGAAGCCTTAAGCAAAGCCAAGCACTCAATAGCATAAAACCACCCACAAAGTATGAGTACAAAGACACAGCAGACAAACTACACCTCAATAGGCCCAGAAAACTAGGGTTTCAGCACCTACACCCAAATTCAAGGCTTCAAGAAATCCAGGGCTCGGACTAGGTCCAGGTCATCAGCCGGAAGGGCGAGCACATCCTGCATAGCAGCCAGAGACCAAGCAGCAGCGTCAACCCCTACTCCTTGGTTAGCTCCATACTGATACTTAGGAAACTGTTGTAAGCACAACAACACCACCCCAAACACCCAAAAGGTGAGGAACCAGCTGCAACAACAACAATCACACTGCCAGACCATCTATACGTGAAGAAAGCCAACACAACTGACCATGATGACCCAATAACAGCACACCTGCCAACCAGTCCTCCCTCACACATAGCAATAAAATTGTTTCCTGATGTTAGTGGGAAGATGGATATAGGCAAATAAACTACTATTGAACACACTGATAAGTAACCAAGAAACTAGACGAGGTAGATAGGTAGGAGATAAACAAACACAAAGAAAGAGAAGGGGAAACTGCATCCTTTCTTTATCTCCCTCGGTGATCTTTCTGCTATGTCCTATAAAAGAATGCATGAAACTAGAGGATGGAAAGAAACCTCCATCCTTAACCCCGTGCCTTTATATGCAAAGAGCATATCGCTGAACACCTATAGGGTTCTCCAACTCACAGCCGCAGGGAGCAGCCTTGATTGATCAGCAGTAGCAGCTGGTCGAAGATAGGAACCAGCCATGCCTGATGGGCCGTAGAAGACCATCTGCCCGCAAACAAGCAGAGCCACCCGTAGGTCGGAACCTCGGTCATAGACACCGGTGAATAGCAGGAACCTGCCGCCAAAGTCGGAGCACACACGTCGTGGAAGGAAACATCAAGAGAGCGAGCAGGAGCAGTAGGGACCTGCTGCCCCCCTTGACCCACCCACACAGCACCGAGAGGCCATGGGCCATCCGCCGGATTGGAAGGGGAGGTCGAGCTGCCCTATGGAGCCGTCGACGCAGAGCAACCGGTGGGGCCGCCGGGAGCGCGAGCTCAAGGAGGTGCTGTCAAGAGAACTGGGGCAAGCCCTAGTTCCACCAACTGTCGAAGCCGCCAAGGAGATCGATGTCAAAGGGCCTTCATCTATCTAGTAACCCAGATCTCAAACAGGAGCTGCAAAGGAGGCGTGAGAGAGAGGGAAAACCTCTATCATCAGTCGCGACACAGAGTAGCTATAGGGAAGCCGTCAGGCCAGGTGGGAACACACTTCCATCGACCACTCTCGGGCAAGATAGATGTCGACCGAAATGACTAAGCAAACCTCGGGTCCCGACCTCACTCCACGCTACGCTCCACAACTCCAACCCAGACTTCTGAAGAGAGACCCAACGAATCAGACATCCTGCATCTCTACCTCTAGAACTCACACCACCCTCACTAAGAACACAACCGAGGACAAAGGAAAGGCAGGGGAGGAAAGCGCCTGGGATGCTCCCTCCCCCCAGCGGCGCTGCCAAAAAGAACTAGAGAGAAGGGGGAGCTAACCCTAGAGAGAGAGACCCACTTTTACGTATCTTGTCATTCTTCATGATTTCTTGAAATTTGGAAAACATTAGAGCTCCTTAGCATTTTGACATAGGGGGTGGAATGTTGGTAGAAGTGGATAAATAGGAAGGAGTGATGGTGAATGAAGCTATTGGGATGTAGAATAAGGTCCTCTAAGGATAAGGAATCGTACTTGGTAATTAGAGTGGGAAAGTCAGAGCTTGGGGGATCTAGGGTGTCACTAGAGGCTACTTCTCATGTAAAATAGCCATGGAGAATGCATGGAAATGAGTGGGTGGATGGTTACCTCCCACAATTAAAACAAACTTTAGTGGTTAGACCTAACACACCAAAACCACTCTATCCACCATGATCTTGATGGTGTCTAGGGACCACGATAATGTTGGGGGTCCAGTTCCTTTAAAATTTCCTTATAAATCAAGCTCTCTCGATATTGTCATTATTATGAATCCCAGTCATGGCGGGTCTCTTGCACCACAATCGTTCTAGACGTCATGGCTATACTAGCCGCTTTATAAACTTAATTAAATATCATAAGCATGCATGATGATCACCACTACCATTCTAAATGTAGAATAGCCATACCAAGGGTTCTTCAACATTTTCTAGTTAATTAAATTTTCAAGCAACATTTAGGCTTAAACTTAAATAATATTGTTTTTTATTTTTTTATTGGGGGTACTTTTTTCACTTGACTCTATATTCTATACACAAACAAAAATAACAAAACTATCAATACAATGTGTGTGTTTGTTTGCTTTGTAAGAAAAAAATGAAAAGTATAATTAAGCATTACAAGTATCTGATCAAAATTTCATAGACCAATGTTAATTGTTCCTTCGGCCAGGAGTGGTATTCCTTCATCATGAATTGTTGGGAAATATAGTGTTTCCTCCCTCACAGTAGATATCTCTCTCAAAGGCATTCAAAACATGTTCCTCATTCCAATGGTTTTGTCGATCCCCCAAGTGACAATCCTTAGCTTTAAGATTTCATTCTTTCAAATAGTTAACAAGGTATACCAAGCAAAAGTCCTCTCCAGACAAAGTCAAGCACACTATCTACCTTCTAAAGGGTAGTGCTAGCCACTGGTGCGCCATTGAGGAGGAGAAGGGACCCAGTGAGGTGATATGTTGGGACGTCTTCCGGTGGGAGTTCGTGAGTCGATACTTCCCAAAGACCTATCTGGATGAGAAGATCAGTTAGTTTGAGCATCTGTGCAAAGGATCTATGAGCATCACTAAGTATGAAGCCAAGTTTATGGACCTGCTGAGGGTTTTTCCTGACATGGTAGTGACAGATGATGAGAGAATCAGACGGTTTGAGAAAGGTATGAGTGCTAAGATGACGACACCTACTGCTGCTTTAGAAAATCGGGAGTGGTTTGCCACATTTGTGGAGTCTTTCTGAAGGATTGAATGGTCAGTCAAGGAGAAGAGAGAGACCATGTCCAAAAAAAAGCTTGCTCAGTTCCAAAAGTAGAGGTTTGATGGCTTCAAGAAGCTGAGGTTTTTTGCACCTTCTGTGATACAGGGTTCTAGTGCATTGTCACAGTGGTCTCCGAGTAAGGGAAGAGGGCATGGTTTTTTGCCACCAAAGACATACAACACAGCTTTAGTGGCAGTGACAGGGCCATCTAGGCCACAACCGAGATACCCGTCGTGCTTTCTTTGTGGATAGGTCGGGCATATTAGGTGGAACTATCCAAGAAGAGATGTCAAAGTGACGCAGCAGGTGAGGCAGAATCAACATGGATCAGATAGACAACAGTCTAGTGGTAACACAGGGAAAGGGCACGATCAAGCGTCACAAATAGGATCATCTACTCAAGGAAGCATAGGACGTGTACGATAGCAAGCAATGGCTCTATTCTATGCTATGAGTCATCTAGAAGCGATAGTCAACCCGCGAGTAGTTGCAGGTTAGATGGAGTTATTTCATTCTAATTTGTATTCTTCTTGCTTTGTATTTGTTTTGGTTGACCCAGGTGCTACACACTCTTTTATCGCTCGTAATATGCTTGATAGCTATCTTTTTCCTGTTAGCTGTAAGAAAGATAGCTTGTTATTAGAAACCCCTCTTATTGGGCCCGTGTTGCATCGAGAAGTGTGTCTATCTTGTGTTCTATCTTTTTCAAGACAAAAGATACAAGTGGATCTTATACCACTTGATATACATGGATTCGATGTGATCTTTGGGATGGATACCTTAGAGAAGTATATGGTTGTGTTGGACTGTGGTTCCAAGCAAGCGGTGTTTGTTGACAGTGGTGAGAAGTGGATCTTACAAGGGGATAGGAAGATTGTTCTGACATGTTTAGTGTCAGCAATGGTTGTGGAGAAGTTGTTGCATCAAGGATGTAAGGCATTCTTAGCTCATGTTTTGGATACCAAATTGGAAGGTTCTAGCCTTGAGGATGTGCCTATTGTCAGAGAGTTCACATATGTGTTTCCCGATGAGTTTCCCAGTGTTCCCCCACCTCGCGAGATTGACTTTGAGATCAATCTAGTACTAAGGACACAACCAGTTGCTCAGACACCGTATAGGATGGCTCTAGCTGAGATGGTAGAACTGAAGAAGCAGCTACAGGAGCTGTTGGATAAAGGTTTCATTAGACCGAGCACATTGTTGTGGGGTGCTCCAGTTTTATTCGTGAAGAAGAAGGATGGATCGATGTGTTTGTGCATAGATTACCGACAGTTGAACAAAGTTATGATCAAGAACAAGTATCCTTTACCGAAAATAGATGATCTATTTGATCCGTTGTGTGGTGCTAAAGTGTTCTCAAAGATCGATCTACGGTCTGGATATTATTAGTTGAGGATCAAGGAGGATGACATACCAAAGTTAGCTTTTAGGATGAGGTATGGTCACTTTGAGTTTGTGGTTATGCCGTTTAGGATAACCTATGCACCTACTGCTTTCATGGATCTAATGAACCGGGTGTTTTATCTATTTTTAGATCAGTTTGTTGTGGTTTTCATAGATGACATCTTGATCTATAGTCAGGACAGTCAACAACATGAACAACATGTTCGACAAGCGTTGACTCTCCTTCATCAACACCAGTTGTATGCCAAGTGCAGCAAGTGTGAGTTCTGGCTGAAGGAAGTGACTTTCTTGGGACATGTGATATTAGAAGAAGGAGTCAGAGTGGATCCCAAGAAGGTGGAGTCAGTTGCGGAATGGGAGCAGTTGAAGACGTCAAATGAAGTCCGTACTTTTCTGGGTTTAGTAGGATACTACCTGAGGTTTATAGAGAACTTCAGTATGATCGTGTTGCCATTGACAAAGTTGACCAAGAAGGATGTACCTTTTGTTTGGGATGATAATTGTCAGCGAGCTTTTTAGAGCTTGAAAGAGAAGCTGACTAGTGCTCCAGTGTTGGTGCTACCAGAGCCTGGGAAAGGCTATGTTGTTTTCTATGATGCTGCCAAGAAAGGCTTAGGTTGTGTGCTGATGCAGGAGGATCATGTGGTTTTATTTGCTTTGCGACTACTGAAGAAACATGAGGAGAGTCATCTAACACATGATTTGGAGTTGGAAGCGGTGGTCCATGCGTTAAAGATTTGGAGACACTATCTTTATGGGGAGGTGTGTCAGATCTTTATGGACCATAAGAACCTGAGGTATATCTTCTCGCAGAGTGAGCTGAACATCTGACAGCATCGCTGGATGGAACTGATCAATGATTATTATTGCACCATAAAGTATCATCCTGGTAAGGTGAACGTGGTAGCTAATGCGCCTAACAAGAAGTCTTCTTCTCTTCCTACAAAGAAGGCACAATTGAGTTCTTTGATATGCCATAGGCGAGATATGTTTGTCTCCTTACGTTAGATGAATATGCAATTGGAAGTATCCTTGTTGGCAAGACTGTTGACACAGATGCAAGTGAAGCCTATGTTGAGGAAGCAGATCAAAGAAGCACAACAAGAAGATGTTGTAGTTCATTTGATCAGATCAAAGTTTGTCAGAGAGAAGCACAATGGTTTCCATGATTCTAAGGATGGACTAGTTTGTTATCATAATAGGATGATGGTTCACGATGTAGATGATCTGAGGAATTTAGTGCTCGAGGAAGCACACACATCGATGTATGGTATGCATCCAGGTGTCACCAAGATGTATCATAATCTAAAAGACATGTATCGGTGGCCTGGATTGAAGAGAGATGTGGCTGAGTTTGTGGCTAAGTGTGCGATATGCCAGCAAGTTAAGGCTGAACACCAGAAGCCAGTCGATACATTGCAACCCATGCTGATATCACTGTGAGATATGCCAACAAGTTAAGGCTGAACACCAGAAGCCGACCGGTACATTGCAACCCATGTCGATACCGTAATGGAAGTGGGACCATGTAAGCATGGATTTCGTAGTGGGTCTTCTGAGAACAACTAGAAATCATGATTCCATTTGGGTAATAGTGGACAAATTGACGAAGTCTGCCCATTTCATACCTGTGAAAACAACATATACAAAGAGAAGCTTGCTCAGGTGTATGTGGATGAGATAGTGTGTTTTCATGGTGTGCCAGCAACAATAGTCTCTGATAGAGGTCCCCAGTTCATGAGTCATTTTTGGGAATAGTTGCACAGAGCGTTGGGAACACAGTCAAAGTTCAATACCGCTTCCCACCCACAAACAGATGGACAGTCTGAAAGGACTATTCAGAATTTGGAGGATCTTCTCCAAGCTTGTGTCTTGGGGTTCCTAGGAAGTTGGGATGTGCACCTCAGTTTGATAGAGTTTGCCTACAACAACAGTTACCAACAGAGTATCGACATGCCACCTTATGAGGCTTTGTATGGTAGAAAGTGTAGATCTCCTTTATGTTGGTATGAGTCTGGTGAATATCAGCTTTTGGGTCCTGAGTTAGTTCAACAGACGGCTGAGAAGATCAAGGTGATACATCAATAGTTGAAAGTGACACATGATAGACAGAAGTTGTATGCAAATAATCATTGACGACCTCTAGAGTTCCAGGTGGGAGACAAGGTGTATCTCAAGGTCTATCGATGGAAAGTCATGTTGAGGTTCGGCCATAAAGGCAAGTTGGATCCCAGGTATATGTGACCATATCCAGTGATAGCACATGTTGGTAAAGTGGCTTACAAGTTAGAGCTACCGCCAGAGTTGCACAAGTTGCATCCAGTGTTCCATGTCAGTATGCTGAAGAAAAGTCATCCAGGCACAAAGATAGTGATACGACTAGTTGAGGTTGAGCTTGATGAAGATGTGACCTACGAGGAAAGTCCAGTGTTGATCCTTTACAGAAGAGTGAAGAAGCTAAAAAGGAAGGACCTGGTGCTTGTAAAGGTTCTTTGGCATCATCGTGGCATTGAGGAATCCATGTGGGAGCTTGAGGAAGAGATGAGGAGGAAGTAACCCTCACTTTTCTCTTCAGATTTTGGGGACGAAATCCTTTTGTAGGGGTTTATGGCTTGTAAGGACCCTGACCTCCATTTTGAGCTTACCCTATTTTCTTTGCCTAAACCCTGTGTTTAGAGACTTGCCTAATCAGTTGTGTTGTGATTAGGGTTTGTTTGTGCTTTGTTGAGAGGTTGAGGTGCAACTTTCAAATTACCCATGTTCTAGGGTTGGTGTGCAAGTTTGTCACCTTGAGAGATATCTTTCTCTCTCCTTGTATCCTCTAGGGTTGAAAGGATGGGTTGGGCTCTTTGCTTGAGTAGCTTTGGGTTTTGTTGAGCCTTGTTTGAGTTGTGTTGAGCCTTGTTGGTGTTGTATCGGGCTGGGCCTTGGTGTATCGGCCACGAGTTCTTGCTTGTATCGGGCAAGTTGTGTATCGGCCAGGGTTGTATCAGCCAAGTGGTGTATCAGCCATGGCACCATGTTGGGCGATACACACCCCTCTTGACCTAGCCTTGTTTGTGTCACCATCTTTGGACAAGTGGCTGTTGCTTTGCTAATGGGTGGCAAGTCATGGACAAGTGGTTTGGGGTGCTAGCATGTGGCATAACCCTTGGACAAGTGTGCTATAGTCAGGTGCCACCTTGCCTAGCTCTCCTCCATCACCCTTTAGTATATAAGCAAACCTTCTTGCTTGCTAGACCTCTTTGGTACTCTTAGTTGCTCCCTTTTTCCTTTGGTGGCCGAGCTAGGAGAGGAGAAGAGGGAGTGGTGGTCGATACAGCAAGAGTGGTGGCCGATATAGTTGGTGGCTTCGCCGATATCCTTGGTGGAGTCTTCTTCTTCCTCTAGTGGTGGCCGAAGGTGGTGCTTGGAGCTTGGATCTTGGAGCTTGGATTTTGTGCTTAAGGTGGGTTACATAACTCCTACCCTAGCTGTAATGTCCCAAGATTTTAGGCCTCGGATAACATGATCTTAAAAGGAATGATTGGACTACCCATATCACCAAGGTGCACCTCCTTTTCCGAGAGCCCATCACTAAAGAACTCCATAGTTATGCGTGCTCATCTTAGAGTAGTACTAGGATGGGTGACCAATCGGGAAGTTGATCCTGGCTTGTGTTTGAGTGAGATTAAAGTATGTAGTTAAGGCTAGTGGTGGTCTGTGGGGCCAGTCATCATTCTTGAAATCCAACTAGAGCCTTGGGTAGTGGGCCCGGGTGTTATAAATGGTATCAGAGCCAATTCCCCTCTAGTAGGTGTGGGGCCCACATGGGCATGTGGCATGCCAGTCTGGAGTCGTACGGTCTAGGCATGTAGGAAAGGGCTATCCATGGTGATGTATCCACCCTTGCGCTGGTATTCTGTGATCGTGAGCTGGGTGTCCATGGGCCATGTTGGGTTTGCATTGAAATGGGGAAATATTATGAGGCCATATAGTTAAGCCTTGAAAAGAACGTCAAGAGTCTAAGTGGGGGAGATTGTAACATCCCAGGATTTCAGTCCTCAGATAACATGATGTTAAAATGAATGATTGGACTACCCATATTACCAAGGTGCACCTCTTTTTCTGGGAGCCCATCACTAAAGAACTCCATAGTTAAGCGTGCTCAGCTTGGAGTAGTACTAGGATGGGTGACCAGTTGGGAAGTTGATCCTGGCTTGCACATGAGTGAGATTAAAGCATGCAGTTAAGGCTAGTGGTGGTCTATGGGGCCAGTCGTGGTCTATGGGGCCAGTCGTCATTCCTGAAATCCTTGTAGAGCCTTGGGTAGTGGGCTCGGGCGTTACACTAGCTATATTACCTTCCCTTCATGTTGCTTGTTTATATGCAATCTTCATCGGCCATGCTTATCTTGTTAGTGATATCCTTGCTCTAGTATGTGCCCTTGATTTTTTGGGGTATGATGACATGGTTACGTTGTTTAGATGTGTTCTTGGACCTTGTTGGTCGAACCATTGGATTAGGGTTCTTTGGGCAAAACCCCTCTCTCTTAGTTGTTGAGAGGTGATCCTAGTGTTTCCTAACTCCATGATGTGTGTGGTGTGTACTTGGGGAAAAATCCCTTTCTCTTCCTTTGGTTTTGAGAGGTGAGCTTGATCTCTAGTGGTATAGGCAAAACCTCTCTCTTCCTTAGTCATTGAGAGGTGAGTCTATGCTCTAGTTGCTTGGGCAATACCCCTCTCTTACCATGGACTTGAGAGGTGAGCCTTTAGTTGGTCTTGACCTAGTTGAGGTTGGAAGGTTGGCTGATATGGGATGACCCACCTTGCTGCCCGATATGTGATAGAAGTTATGCAAAACCCCTCTCACTTGGTCGTTGAGAGGTGAGCCAACTCTCTTGACCTATTAGGGTTTCTTGGTGGCTGTCTTGAGGTTGAAGATGACCAACCCGTCCTAACCTTTAGACCCTTTCCTGATATCTCCCTTCTAGGGTTAAGCTTGGGCAATACGTTAGATGGGGGTTGACCTCCTTGACCGATATGGTTGGCTGACACCTAGTTGATCCATTAGTCGATAGGGATCCCTAAACCTAGATGGGCGATATGCTGGTGCCTTGAATGATATGGAAGTCCTTGGGCAATATTGTATGATGACCAAGGTGTTGGTGGATGATTGTTAGTAGAATTAGGTTAGGGCATTACGAGACTTATATCCCTTGGGTGATACAGTATGTGGTTGTGGTGTTGTTGTGTTGGGCGGTATGGGTGTTGCCTACTATAACACATTATTGTGAGGCATTGCCTGACACGGTGTTGCCCGTTATGTGGCGTTGCATGCTGCCTGGTATGGCGCCGCCTGACATGGCGTTGCACGATATGGTTCTACCCGGTATGATGTTGCACGCTTGGGCGTTGCAGGTTGGTCCTTAGAAGTGTTGCCTGACAGGAGGTGCTGCTCGTTATCAGTCTTGTGGTGCTTCCCGACATAGTGCCTTAGTGGGTTGGGTGATATGGTTGTAGCCCTAGATGGATGTTGGTTGATATAGTAGAATGCTTAACCAATATAGTGTTGGGCGTCACTCTCTTTGGAGAGAGATGTTGTGCCTTTAGTGAGGGTTGTGATACCTTTGGTGAGGGTTGTTCCTTACCCGATATACCTTTAGTGAGGGTTGTATCTTGTGTTTGGTTAGTAACCCTAATGCTTGTTATGCTTTAGTACATGCGACTATTATGCTTGATATATATAAGAATTCTATGCTTGATACACTCATCCATGTTTCATGGTCAACTCTCATAATAAAGTAAGGAGTTGTAAATGTTTCTTGTACAAGTATCATTGCTCCTTTGTTATTTCACTAACCATGTAGGTAACATTTGTAAGATGAGGCCATGATGATGGCATGATAATCTTATGATGTGGGATATCAAGGGTTGTTATGAACCCAGTGATGTATGATGGGTGTTACTCATGGAATTGCAATGTGTGCCTTGATGATGGGATTGAGTCCATGTGATGTTGATCCTTGAGATGGATCTTGATGATTGGCAAGAGGCCAAGTGGTAACATGTGACGTTGGATCCTTGGGATGGATCAGGATGATGTCGATGGCACTGAAGGCCGTAGTGACAATGTAACACAAGATAATGAGTTCTATGTTTATTCATTCTTGATATAGTTTCATGTTACATAACTTGGTTAAATCTTGCAATCCACTTAAAATATGTTAATTAATTACAGATGAATCTTTCATGTAGTTTGCCCTAGCCATAGATCCATCATCGTCAGGAGTTTGGTGATGGTGAAACATGTTCTCCTAAGGGTTAACCTGGAACACATATTGTTGAATATGCGGGGTGCGCGTATGCCCTAACTTGTAGTGCATGTTTAGAGCACGGTTTCAGGCTCGTGGCTCAGTATGGTTAGAGCATGGTGAATAGGCCCATGGTTCAAGATATGTGACAGAGCATGGTGAATAGGCCCATGATGATGGAGCACAGTGAACATGCCCAATGTGGGGTACTTGGCATATCAGGGAGGTTTGTCACATACATGATCTCATATCAAGAAAAAAAAAACACTTGGCATTCATAGAAACATAGATTCATACATGATTTCTTGTAAAGAAAACTACAACATGGTTCTAAAGCTACACATATTCTAGATAATATATGAAAGACAATATCTCCATAGATGGACGTCCCACCAGGCAACAACTACTAAGGTCTTGATTCTTGGAATCTCCTCAACAGGTCTCCTTCCCTTTAGCTCCAACGTCTGTAGACATCTCGTCCCCAGCCATGCAAAGGAAAAACAAACATGGTAAGTAAGCAGCATTGGCATGTTATAAAGCATAAAAATAACATATCAAGTGATTCAACATAAACATGAACGTGCATTAACATTGATCATTTCTTGGCATCTTTTACATGAAGAATTTGACTAGAAGTATATGCTCCTCTCTTAATGCCCCATAAGGAGCCCATAATGCTCGGAAAGCCCATAACAAGGTGTATATAAATCTAAATCAAATTCCCTTAACCATGATCTTTCTTAGACTTTACTTATCTTCTTAATAACCTAAACTTGATCTTAATTGGGATTTCTTCCTCTTGAACATAATTGGAATTTCTCCCCATGACCATAATGGGATTTCTCCCTCTTAAGCATGAATGGGAATTTCTTCCCTCTTAATCTTGGTTTCATGTTCCTTAATCATAATCCATAACATTAATCAGGTTTCTATACTTAGACTTAGATTATAACAATCAACATCCAGTAATCACATACATTGAAGAAAAGCATGCATATATCATGACTTTAGTATAAAGTGCATAAACATATCATAATCATTCAATAAATCAAGTTTACTATGCCAAGGGCATGGCCCGCTTACCTTGAGCTAAACCACCTAAGTCAAACCTGGTTTGACTGATTGGGTTCCCTTAAACACCTGAAATTAACATGATTATTCTTCATCATACATCATTAAACCCTAACTTGTCCATATAAATATTGAAATGTGAAAACACAAAAATCAGTAAACAAAAACCACAAAATCGGATTCCTCATCCAAAATCCTTTCCAAAACATATTTATTTATATTTTTCTGAGGTTGTATGCAAAAGTAATGAATTTTGCACTCTGGACCAATCAGAAATCAAGAAACCTTATTGTGACAACAATATAAATCAACGATTAATCAAAAGGAAATAAAATGTGGAATTACTAAAGTACCTTAGGCACGCGTGACACATGAATCAAACGAGTGGGGGTAAAACTATCATTTAAGACAAAATACTCTCACGGTCAATGGAGAACAAATCGAATGTCGAAATACCTATAATACCCTTGGGCGATCAGTTAACTGATTGCACTCGTGGGGGCACCATGGTCATTTCAGGACCTGGATTGCTCCTGCCCAAGCCATGGCGCTCGACGAGCAGCCGATAGTCGACTCCAGAGCTTCATATCGTGGATCAGTGTGTTTCGCTAAAAACTGATAGCATCAAACTCATAAGCTTCACCCAACAAACTCACAAAGCCCAAGCGTGGGCTCCGCGATGACCAGGAACTCGAGAATGCTCCTCCGCAAGGCTAGAAATAGGGGAGACAATGTCAGAGCTTGAAAACCAAAGAAAGCGGTCGTACCAAGGACAACATACGGGAGAAGAACGCTCCTTGAAGCAAAACGAAGCCAAAGGCCCTTCATCCGTGGCTGAAGCACCCCAAGGGGCCAAAGCAGCACTCACCAACGATGACCTCAAGGTTGGTCTACAGGGTGCGTCGAGTGGGGTGACTCCAAGGCAAACCAATAGATGTAAGGTAGAAATCAGAGGTCTGGGAAACTCACCAGATCCCCAATTTTGTCTGAGGCACAGGAGGAGGCTAGGGCGGAGCCAGGTTGTCGGAAACCGAAACCGAGCAGGTTTGGGTGAGTTAGAGATATTGCGGTGAAATCAAAGGAGGAAAAGGGGTTCCTGCAGTCTGGAGGTGATCTACAATGCCTTAAATAGGCAAGAAATGGATCACAGCACGGTCTGCAACCATGAGGTGAACAGGCTGCGGAGAGCCCTATATTGGGTGTTTCTGTAATCGGCCACAGGTGAAGGTGTGCGAGAGCTCATTCAGTTTGGAACAGGAAGTCGAATTCTATGGCACATAAATCCAATGAAACAGACCAGTAAAAGGAGAGAGAGAGAGGTCAAGGAAGGTAGAGATTTCAAGATGACCCCAGGACATGAAACCGTCGCGGGTAGGTGACGATCTCAGATCCATTGGATCGTTGGTTGATTAAAAGCCGACCATCAGATCGTGCGTTATCAAGGGAAACACATGACATCAAATGAAATGCGGAACATTAAAGGAAAATCAATGTAATCAATGAAATAAAATTCAAATCATGGTCATATTATACTTAAATGTTCTTTAATTGATTAGAGGGTCCAAACATGGGTCAAAAGAGTTCAAATTATGAACCATAGGTGTATTAGAGGGTCTATAATATTCCTGTGGGGTTAGATTTGATGCTTGTACACGTTTTAGGCCTAAGGTAGCAAAAACCATAAAGTACACTTAGGTGACCATGATGAATGCAAATAAAGCCATTAATTCTTCAAATAAGAATTACAAAATATTAAAATGTGCACTAAATATTATTTCTTTTCAATTAACAATATGGAGGCCATTAAGCAAACAATTAAACAAGTAAATCACTAATTACCATATGAGAGATGAAATTTGACATAAAAGCATTTATTTCCATTTTCTAAACAAAAGTGCATAAAGAGATATTTTCTTTAAATAAATCATAGGCAAGAGAGTAATTGAACATAATAAAATGAAATTGCAAAACTAACATGGGCAATTTACATTTAAGTCCTCAACAATTATCTTATTAGAAAAAGAGCATGCAGAGAATAAAATAATTTGGAAATTTTGCATAATAAGATTGGGGTGTTACAATACTACCCACCTTAAATAAATTTCGTCCTCAAAATTTCCTAGAGTTTCTACCCACCTTAAGGGTTTCACATAAACTTGCAAATTTTCCATACAAATTTTCATTATAAAAGAAGCATACATAAACAAAGCATTATGATTCAACATAAATTACTTAACTATCCTTACCTTGATCATTTTCCTCTTCTCCATCCGACATTTGCATGGTGAATAGCCTTGGTTTAACCTTGGGTGGAGGATTAGGGTTATTAGCTTGGTTATGGTTGGGATCCTTCTTTGCAAGCTTAGGGCAATTAGGCTTGATATGCCCTTCCTCACCACAATAGTAGCAAAGAGAAGTCCCAAACCTACAAGGTCCACCATGATTTCTCTTACATGTAGGGCATGGGGTTCTCCCAGTCTTTGGAGAAGGCTCAGGGGCTTTTCTCTTGTGGTTGGAGGGTGGAGGGGGTTGATGGTGATTATTGTTTTGGGGTACCTCCTTCTTATGATTCCTCCCAGAGTGATCCTCCAATTCTAGGGCTGCATCCAAGGCTGATTGCATGGTCTATGTCCTCTACCAGACAAGGCATAACTTTGGTCAGGTTTAAGCCCTCTAATGAACTTCTTAGCTCTCTTTTTCTCAGTGTACTCAAGACCATACTTTTGGAGTTTACGAAACTTCATGGCATACTCAGTGACAGTCATGTCACCCACTTGCTTAAGGTTAACAAACTCATCCTACTTCCTTTCTAACATGGCTTCAGATACAGAATGGTCATTAAAGACTTCTACAAACTCACCCCAAGTAAGAGGATGGTCATCATCTTCCCTAGAGGCTAAGATGTTTTCCCACCAAGTACGGGCTGCACCCTTCAGCATATGGGTGGAAAATCTAACCCTACTACGTGGGGGACACTCTAAGTCTCTAAAGCAATGCTCCATGTTTCTAAGCCATTCCTCAGCCTTGGTCACCACATCAACTTCATCTTCACCATGGAAAACATCGGGTCTAATCTTCAAGAAATCTATGAGGGAGATCTCATGTACTCTAGGTGGAGCTCTAGGTTGGAGGGCATTAGTCAAGGATGCTACTAGGGCATCTAGGGTGACTGGTGGAGGGACGTGGTTCATGTCTTCAGTCTTATCACCACTAGAGGATCCTTGTGAGGGACTTGACTCACCAACCTTCTCCTTCTTCTTAGGGGACATCTGAAAGGGTAAACATAACATGATATTAGAACACAATATGAATCTCTAGTGTTGCCTTAGTGGCCATCTATTCCTTGTTCTGATACCATTAATGTAATACCCCTCCCTAGGGTTTCATACATAACCAGCGGAAGCACAGCCTAATCCCCAAGCATTATCCATAATGTGGGGTACTTGGCATATCAGGGAGGGTTGTCACATACATGATATCATATCAAGAAATAAACAACACTTGGAATTCATAGAAACATAGATTCATACATGAGTTCTTGTAAAGAAAACTACAACATGGTTCTAAAACTACACATATTCTAGATAATATATGAAAGACAAGATCTCCATAGATGGACGTCCCACCAGGAAACAACTTCTAAGGTCTTGATTCTTGGAATCTCCTCAAGAGGTCTCCTTCCCTTTAGCTCCAATGTCTGTGGACATCTCGTTCCCAACCATGCAAAGGAAAAACAAACATGGTAAGTAAGCGGCATTGGCATGTTATAAAGCATAAAAACAACATATCAAGTGATTCAACATAAACATGAACGTGCATTAACATTGATCATTTCTTGGCATCTTTTACATGAAGAATTTGACTAGAAGTATATGCTCCTCTCTTAATGCCCCATAAGGAGCCCATAATGCTCAGAAAGCCCATAATTGCTCGGAAATCCCATAATGCTCGGAAAGCCCATAACAAGGTGCATATAAATCTAAATCAAATTCCCTTAACCGTGGTCTTTCTTGGACTTTACTTATCTTCTTAATAACCTAAACTTGATATTAATTGGGATTTCTTCCTCTTGAACATAATTGGAATTTCTCCCCATGACCATAATGGGATTTCTCCCTCTTAAGCATGAATGGGAATTTCTTCCCTCTTAATCTTGGTTTCATGTTCCTTAATCATAATCCATAACATTAATCAGGTTTCTATACTTAGACTTAGATTATAATAATCAACATCCAATAATCACATACATTGAAGAAAAGCATGCATATATCATGACTTTAGTATAAAGTGCATAAACATATCATAATCATTCAATAAATCAAGTTTACTATGCCAAGGGCATGGCCCGCTTACCTTGAGCTAAACCACCTAAGTCAAACCTAGTTTGACTGATTGGGTTCCCTTAAACACCTGAAATTAACATGATTATTCTTCATCATACATCATTAAACCCTAATTTGTCCATATAAATATTGATATGTGAAAAAATAAAAATCAGTAAATAAAACCACAAAATCGTATTCCTCATCGAAAATCCTTTCCAAAACATATTTATTTATATATTTTGGAGGTTGTATGCAAAAGTTATGAATTTTTCTCTCTAGACCAATTAGAAATCAAGAAACCTTATTGTGACAGCAATATAAATCAACGATTAATCAAAAGGAAATAAAATGTGGAATTACTAAAGTACCTTAGGCGCGCGTGACACATTAATCAAACGAGTGGGGGTAAAATTGTCATTTAAGACAAAATACTCTCGCGGTCAATGGAGAACAAATTGAATGTCGAAATACCTATAGTAACCTTGGGCGATCAGTTAACTGATTGCACTCGTGGGGGCACCATGGTCATTTCAGGACCTAGATTGCTCCTGCCCAAGCCATGGCACTCGACGAGCAGCCAGTAGTCGACTCCAGAGCTTCATATCGTGGATCAGTGCGTTTCGCTGAAAACCGATAGCATCAAACTCATCAGCTTCACCCAACAAACTCACCAAGCCCAAATGTGGGCTCCGCGGTGACCAAGAGCTCGAGAATGCTCCTCCGCAAGGTTAGAAATAGGGGAGACAATGTCGAAGCTTGAAAACCAAAGAAAGCAGTCGTACCAAGGACAACAGACGGGATAAGAACGCTTCTTAAAGCAAAATGAAGCCAAAGGCCCTTCATCCGTGGCTGAAGCACCCCAAGGGGCCAAAGCGACACTCACCGACGACGACCTCCAGGTCGGTCTACAGGGTGCGTCGACTGGGGTGACTCCAAGGCGAACCAATAGATGTAAGGTAGAAATCGGAGGTCAGGGAAACTCACCAGATCCCCAATTTGGTCCAAGGCACCGGAGGAGGCTAGGGCGGAGCCAAGGTTGCCGGAAACCGAAACCGAGCAGGTTTGGGTGAGTCAGAGCTATTGTGGTGAAATCAAATGAGGAGAAGGGGTTCCTGCAGTCTGGAGGTGCTCTACAATGCCTTAAATAGGCAAGAAATGGATCGCAGCACGGTCTGCAACCATGAGGTGAACAGGCTGCGGAGAGCCCTATATTGGGCGTTTCTGTAATCAGCCACGGGTGAAGGTGTGTGAGAGCTCGTTCAGTTTGGAATAGGAAGTCAAATTCAATGGCGCATAAATCCAATGAAACGAACCAGTAAAAGGAGAGAGAGAGGTCGAGGAAGGCGAAGCTTTCAAGCTGACCCCATGAAATGAAACTGTCGGGGGTAGGTGACGATCTCAGATCCATTGGATCGTTGGTTGATTAAAAGCCGACCGTCAGATCATGCGTTAGCAAGGGAAACGCGTGACATCAAATGAAATGCGGAACATTAAAAGAAAATCAATGTAATCAATGAAATAAAATTCAAATCATGGTCATATTATACTTAAATGTTCTTTAATTGATTAGAGGGTCCAAACATGGGTCAAAAGAGTTCAAATTTGAACCATAGGTGTATTAGAGGGTCTATAATATTCATTTGGGGTTAGATTTGATGCTTGTACACGTTTTAGGCCTAAGGTAGCAAAAACCATAAAGTACACTTAGGTGACCATGATGAATGCAAATAAAGCCATTAATTCTTCAAATAAGAATTACAAAATATTAAAACGTGCACGAAATATTATTTCTTTTCAATTAACAATATGGAGGCCATTAAGCAAACAATTAAACAAGTAAATCACTAATTACCATATGAGGGAGGAAATTTGACATAAAAGCATTTATTTCCATTTTCTAAACAAAAGTGCATAAAGAGATATTTTCTTTAAATAAATCATAGGCAAGAGAGTAATTGAACATAATAAAACGAAATTGCAAAACTAACATGGGAAATTTACATTTAAGTCCTCAATAATTATCTTATTAGAAAAAGAGCATGCAGAGAATAAAATAATTTGGAAATTTTGCTTAATAAGATTGGGGTGTTACAGTTTTCTAGCACCGATACCTGTACCATGGTAGGCTAGGCAGAGGGTTGTCTGACCCTATGTGGTTGAGGCCACTTAAGCAAGAGATTGTGGTCCTGCTTTGGTTTTCGTGCACTGACCACGAGGAGGTGAGCTCGTGGAGTCTGACTCTTCCATTGACCTTGTATGGCACCAGTTTTGGGCTTCACAGTCGAAGGTTGGATTTGAGCGGTACGGCTCACTTCCTCAGGGCATAATAAATTGTAATCCAGTCGTATAGTATATGTTTCTTAGGGAAAAACACGAAACATTGGTTGAGGCCTTGCTTGTATAGTTTCCCTAGTTATATCTTGAAGTTAATTATGTGTTCCTCATATCTTATGATAAGTTCTTATATAACTTATCTTGTCAATCATGTTCCATAAGAAATATCTGGTCATATACCTCTCAGATATCTTGGTAAGATGTTATAAAAAGTTAGTTCTTCTCAGTATGCTGCTCATATACAATCTGCTTATATCAGTTACCTATTTTATCTGTTATAGCTCCCTTTTGAGGTTTTATAGTTTCAGCGGGGGTTATGTTTCTTGCTGGGACTGTGTGTCTCACCCCGTTGGTTTAAAACCTTTTTAGGTGATCGAGCTAGACGTTGTGGTGGTCGTGAGGTTGTGGCTGAGCATCAAGAAGAACAATAGAAGGCAAGGTTGGATATGCTCCTTCTATTGTTGGATGTTTTGTAGTAGAGTCCTAGAGTCATCCCTCTACTCTCAGGTCTGTGGAGGTGTTTTGATGAAGTTTCATGATGTATGATCTTGTATGGCATTCTTATCCTATTGTTGACCTGGCTAGGTCTGTTTGTATATAAACAGGTGATGCATCCTTTATGGATAAAGGACAGTTGGATCCTATGAACCGTGGATATGTGTCATGTTGATGTATACTCATATAACACGTTTCTTTGCAGGATGTGGATCTGGTTGTAATAGTTCCTTTATTATCTACTTTCTGTAATCAGTTTTAATTAACCCGTGTTTTTGGTAATACGATGTTTATGACGGTTCTGCATGTTTTCGCATGGAATTTTGTTGTCTGTGTGATAGCGGGATGTCACATTATAGGTTGGTATCAGATCTCTAGGTTCGCGGAGTCTATAGGTATTTAGGACTAGGTTTGTGTCTATTCTTGTGATTTTCTCCAGATTTTCTCATAATGACTTCTTCCCCCAGTAGAAGATAAAGCTAAAAGATATCTAGAAATTACAAAGAACATGCTGCCGAGAGTAGTGTCACTACATCAGTTGATGGAGTGAGTATGTAGGCACATGAAGATCAGGTGCCTGAGGTCCCCCAAATAGACCCAGCCATTCTTGAGAATCCTGTCTACCAGCACCTTATGGGACAGGTAATGGCTACAATGAATCTCATGGTAGAAAGATTGCCAGTGCCTCCACCAAGAGTACAAGCTCCCCATGGTGAATCTTTGGGTATTGGGAAGACCTTCGAGTGGCTTCGCCGAGTTGTGGCTTCAAATTATGTTGGTACGGCTGATCCAGCAGATGCTGATCTGTGGTTGACAGGTCTTGAGAAGGCCTTCCGGATTCTCGACATCCCCAAAGCAGACAAAGTCAAGGATGTTGTCTACCTTCTGAAGGGTAGTGTTAGCCACTGGTGGGCCATCAAAGAGGAGAAGAGACCCAGTGAGGTGATCTGTTGGGATGTGTTCTGGAGGGAGTTCGTGAGTTGATACTTCCCGAAGACCTATCTGGATGAGAAAATCAATCAGTTCGAGTGTCTGCGCCAAGGATCTATGAGCATCACCGAGTATGAAGCCAAGTTTATGGACCTGCTGAGGTTTTATCCTCACATGGCAGTGACAAATGATGAGAGAATCAGACGGTCTGAGAGAGGTCTGAGTGCTGAGCTGACGACACCTGACACTGCTTTAGAAAATTGGGAGCGGTTTGCTATGTTTTTGGAGTCTATCCGAAGGATTGAACGGTTAGTCAAGGAGTCAGTTCCAGAAGTAGAGGTTTGATGGCTTCAAGAAGATGAGGTTTTCTGCACCTTCTACGATATAGGGTTCTAGTACACCGTCACAGTGGTCTCCGAGTAAGAGGGCATGGTTTTTCGCAATCAAAGGCATACAACAAAGCTTCTGTGGCAGTGACAGGGCCATCTAGGCCGCAGCCGAGAGACCCATCGTGCTTTCTCTATGGATAGGTCAGGCATATAAGGTGGAATTACCCAAGAAGAGATATCGAAGTGACACAGAACCCAAGGCAGAATCAACAGTGATCAGATAGACAGCAGTCCAGTGGTAATAGATGGTGAGGGTGTGGTCAAGCGTCGCAAGAAGGATCATCTACTCAAGGAAGAAGAGGACGTGGATGATAGCAAGCAACAACTTGATTCTATGCTATGAGTCAGCCGGAGGTGATAGTCAACCTACGAGTAGTTGTAGGTCAGATGGAGTTATTTCATTCTGATTTGTTTTCTTCTTATTTTATATCTGTTCTGGTTGACCCAGGTGCTACACACTCTTTTTATCGCTCATAGTATGCTTGATAGCTGTCTTTCACCTATTAGTTGTAAGAAAGATAGCTTGTTGTTAGAAACCCCTCTTATTGGGCCCACGTTGCTTTGAGAAGTGTGTCCATCTTGTGTTCTATCTTTTTCGGGACACAAGATACAAGTGGATCTTATACCACTTGATATGCATGGATTCGATGTGATCCTTGGGATGGATACCTTAGAGAAGTATATGGTTGTGTTGGACTGTGGTTCCAAGCAAGTGGTGCTTGTTGACGGTGGTGAGAAGTGGATCTTCCAAGGGGATAGGAAGATTCTTCCGACGTGTTTAGTGTCAGCAATGGTGGCAAAGAAGTTGTTGCGGTAAGGATGTAAGGCATTCTTAGCTCATGTTGTGGATACCAAAGTAGAAGGTTCTAGCCTTGAGGATGTGCCTGTTGTTCGAGAGTTTGTGGATGTGTTTCCCGATGAGTTTCCCGATGTTCCCCCACCTCGAGAGATTGACTTTGAGATCAATCTAGTGCCATAGACACATCCAGTTGCTCAGACACCGTAAAGGATGGCTCCAGCTAAGATGGCGGAATTGAAGAAGTAGTTACATGAGCTGTTGGATAAAGGTTTCATCAGACCAAGTAGATTGTTGTGGGGTGCTCCAATTCTATTCGTGAAGAAGAAGGATGGATCGATGCGTTTGTGCATAGATTACTGATAGTTGAACAAAGTTACGATCAAGAACAAGTATCCTTTGTCAAGAATAGGTGATCTGTTTGATTAGTTGCTGGTGCTACAATGTTCTCAAAGATCGATCTATGGTCTGGATATCATCAGTTGAGGATCAAGGAGGATGACATACCAAAGTCAGCTTGTAGGACAAGGTATTGTCACTTTGAGTTTGTGGTTATATCGTTCGGGCTAACCAATGCACCTGCTTCTTTCATGGATCTGATGAACCGGGTGTTCTGTCCGTTTTTAGATCAGTTTGTTGTGGTTTTCATAGATGACATATTGATCTATAGTTGGGACAGTCAACAGCATGAACAACATCTTCGACAAGAGTTGACTCTCCTTCACCAACACCAGTTGTATGCCAAGTTCAGCAAGTGTGAGTTCTGGCTGAAGGAAGTGACTTTCTTGGGACATGTGATATCGGCAGAAGGAGTCAGAGTGGATCCCAAGAAGGTGGATTCAGTTGTGGAATGTGAGCAACCGAAGACGCTGACTGAAGTTTGTAGTTTTCTAGGTTTAGCAGGATACTACCAGAGGTTTATAGAGAACTTCAGTATGATCCCATTGCCATTGTCAAAGTTGACTAGGAAGTATGTACCTTTTGTTTGGGATGATCGTTGTCAGTGAGATTTTCAGAGCATGAAAGAGAAGCTGACTAGTGCTCCAGTGTTGGTGCTTCCAAAGCCTAGGAAATGCTATGTTGTTTTTTGTGATGCTTCCAAGAAAGGCTTAGGTTGTGTGCTGATGTAGGAGGATCATGTGGTTTCTTTTGCTTTGCGACAACTTAAGAAACATGAGGAGAGTTATCCGACACATGATTTGGAGTTGGAAATGGTGGTCCATGTGTTAAAGATTTGGAGACACTATCTTTATGGGGAGGTGTGTTAGATCTTTACGGACCATAAGAACTTGAGGTATATCTTTTGGCAGAGTGAGCTGAACATGTGACAACATCGCTGGATAGAACTGATCAGTGATTATGATTGCACCATAGAGTATCATCCTGGTACGGTGAATGTGGTAGCTGATGCACTTAGTTGGAAGTCTTCCTCTCTTCCTACAAAGAAGGCACGATTGAGTTCTTTGATATGCCATAGGTGAGATATGTTCGTCTCCTTACGGCAGATGAATGTGTAGTTGGAAGTATCTTTATTGGCAGGACTGTTGGCACAGATGCAAGTGAAACCTACACTGAGGCAGCAGATGATGCAGCTCAGTTGATCAGATCATAGTTTGGCAGCGAGAAGTGTGATGGTTTCCATGAGTCCGAGGATGGACTAGTTTGTTATCATAACAGGATGATGGTTCCCGATGTTGATGATCTGAGGAAGTTAGTGCTCGAGGAAGCACACACATCGATGTATGCTATGCATCTAGGTGTCACTAAGATGTATCATAAGATAAAGGACCTGTATTGATGGCCTGGCTTGAAGAGAGATGTGGCTGAGTTTGTGGCTAAGTGTGCAATATGCCAGCAAGTTAAGGCTGAACACCATAAGCTGACCGATACATTGGAACCCATGCTAATACCGCAGTGGAAGTGGGACCATGTAACCATGGATTTTGTAGTTGGTCTTCTGAGGATAGCTAGAAATCATGATTCCATTTGGGTAATAGTGGATAGATTGATGAAGTCTGCCCATTTCATACTTGTGAAAACAACATATACATAAGAGAAGCTTGCTTAGGTGTATGTGGATGAGATAGTGCATTTTCACGGTGTGCCAGCAATGATAGTCTCTGTTAGAGGTCTCCAATTCATGAGTCATTTTTAGGAATAGTTGTAGAGAGCGTTGGGAATGCTGTTAAAGTTCATCACTGCTTTCCACCTATAGACTGATGGACAATCTGAAAGGACTATTCAGACTTTGGAGGATCTTCTCTGAGCTTGTGTCTTGTAGTTCCTAGGAAGTTGGGATGTACACCTCAGTTTGATAGAGTTCGCCTACAACAACAGTTACCAATGGAGTATCGAAATGGCACCTTATCAGGCTTTGTATGGTAGAAAGTGCATATCTCCTTTATGTTGGTATGAGTCTGGAGAATATCAACTTTTGGGTCATGAGTTAGTTCAACAGACGACAGAGAAGATCAAGGTGATACAACAACAATTGAAAGTGACACAAGATAGACAGAATTTGTATGCAGATAATCGTCGATGACCTCTGGAGTTCCAGGTGGGAGACAAGGTGTATCTCAAGGTCCCTCCATGGAAATGCATGCTGAGGTTTGGCCATAAAGGCAAGTTGGCTCCCAAGTATATGGGACCATATCCGGTGATAGCACATGTTGGCAAAGTGGCTTACAAGTTAGAGCTACTGCCAGAGTTGCACAGGTTGCATCCAGTGTTCCATGTCAGTATGCTGAAGAAAAGTCATCCAGGCACATAGATAGTGATACGGCCAGTTGAGGTTGAGCTCGATGAAGATGTGACCTATGAGGAAGGTCCAGTGTTGATCCTTGACAGAAGAGTGAAGAAGTCGAAAAGGAAGGACCTGGTGCTTGTAAAGGTTCTTTGGCATCATCGTGGCATTGAGGAAGCCACGTGGGAGTTTGGGGAAGAGATGAGGAGGAAGTATCCCTTGCTTTTCTCTTCAGATTTCGAGGATGAAATCCTTTTGTAGGGGTTTATGTCTTGTAAGGACCCTGAACTCCATTTTGAGCTTACCCTATTTGCTTAGGCTAAACCCTGTGTTTAGAGGCTTGCCTAATCACCTGAGTAGTGATTAGGATTTTTTTGTGCTTTGTTGAGAGGTTGAGGTGCAACTTACAAATTACCCAAGTTCTAGGATTGGTGTGCAAGTTTGTCACCTTGAGAGATATCTTTCTCTCTCCTTGTATCCTCTAGGGTTGAAAGGATGAGTTGGGCTCTTTGCTTGAGTAGATTTGGGCTTTGTTGAGCCTTGTTTGAGTTGTGTTGAGCCTTGTTGGAGTTATATTGGGCTGGGCATGGGTGTATCGACCAGGAGTGGTTGCTTGTATCGGTCAAGCTGTGTATCAGCCAGGGTTGTATCAGCCAAGTGGTGTATCGACCATGGCACCATGTTGGGTGATACACACCCCACTTGACCTAGCCTCGTTTGTGTCACCATCTTTGGACAAGTGGTCATTGCTTTGATAATGGTTGGCAAGTCATGGACAAGTGGTTTGGGGTGCTAGCATGTGGCTTAACCCTTGGACGATTGTGCTATAGTCGGGTGCCACCTTGCCTTGCTCTCCTCCTTCACCCTTTAGTATATAAGCAACCCTTCTTGCTTGCTAGGCCTCTTTGGTATCCTTAGTTGCTCCCTTTTTTCTTTGGTGGCTGAGCTAGGAGAGGGGAAGAGGGAGTGGTGGCTGATACAACAAGAGTGGTGGCTTAGCCGATATCCTTGGTGGAGTCTTCTTCTTCCTCTAGTGGTGGCCAAAGGTGGTGCTTGGAGCTTGGAGCTTGGAGCTTGGAGCTTGGAGCTTGGAGTTTGTGCTTAAGGTGGGTTACATAACTCCTACCCTATTTATATTACCTTCCCTTCATGTTACTTATTTATTTGCTATCTTGATCGGCCATGCTTATCTTGTTAGTGATATCCTTACTCTAGTATGTGCCATTGACATTGTGGGGCATGATGACATGGTTATGTTGTTTAGATGTGTTCTTGGACCTTGTTGGCCGAACCATTGGATTAGGGTTCTTTGGGCAAAACCCCTCTCTCTTAGTTGTTAGGAGGTGAGCCTAGGGTTTCCTAACTCCATGGTACATATGGTGTGTTCTTGGGGAGAAATCTCTTTCTCTTCCTTTGGTTTTGAGAGGTGAGCTTGAGCTCTAGTGGTATAGGAAAAACCCCTCTCTTCCTTAGTCGTTGAGAGGTGATTCTATGCTCTAGTTTCTTGGGAAATACCCCTCTCTTACCATGGACTTGAGAGGTGAGCCTTTGGTTGGTCTTGACCTAGTTGAGGTTGGAAGGTTGGCCGATATGGGATGACCCACCTTGCTGCCCGATATGTGATAGAAGTTGTGCAAAACCCCTCTCACTTGGTTGTTGAGAGGTGAGCCAACTCTATTGACCTATTAGGGTTTCTTGGTGGTAGTCTTGAGGTTGAAGATGACCAACCTGTCATGACCTTTGGACCCTTGCCCAATATCTCTCTTCTAGGGTTAAGCTTGGGGGATACGTTAGATGGGTGTTGACCTCCTTGACCGATATGGTTGGCTGACACCTAGTTGGTCCCTTATCCGATAGGGAGCCCTAATTCTAGATGGGTGATATGTTGGTGCCTTGAACGATATGGAAGTCCTTGGGCGATATTGTATGATGACCAAGGTGTTGGTGGATGATCATTAGTATCATGAGGTTTAGGCATTACGAGGCTTGTCTCCCTTGGGCGATACAGTAGGTGGTTGTGGTGTTGTTGCGTTGGGCGATATGGGTGTTGCCTACTGTAACGCGTTACTGTGAGGCGTTTCCTGGCATAGTGTTGCCCATTATGTGGCATTGCATGCTTCCTGGTATGACGCTGCCTGACACGGCTTTGCACGATATGGTTCGGCCCGATATGATGTTGCATGCTTGGGCATGCAGGTTGGTCCTTAGAAGTGTTGCCCGATAGGAGGTGCTACTCGTTATCAACCTTGTGGTGTTGCTTGACATAGTGCCTTAGTGGCTTGGGCGATATGGTTGTTTCCCTAGATGGATGTTGGCCGATACAGTAGAATGCTTAACCATTATAGTGTTGGGCGTCACACTCTTTGGAGAGAGATTTTGTGCCCTTAGTGAGGGTTGTGATACCTTTGGTGAGGGTTATTCCTTACCCGATATACCTTTAGTAAGGGTTGTATCTTGTGTTTGGCTAGTAATCCTAATGCTTGTTATGCTTTAGTACATGCAGATATTATGCTTGATATATATAAGAATGCTATGCTTGATACACTCATCCATGTTGCATGGTTAACTCTCATAATAAAGTAAGGAGTTGTAAATGTTCCTTGTACAAGTATCATTGCTCCTTTATGATTTCACTAACCATGCAGGTAACATTTGTAAGATGAGTCCATGACGATGGCATGATAATGATATGATGTGGGATATCAAGGGTTGTGATGAACCCAGTGATGTATATATGATGGGTGTTACTCATATAATGGCAATGTGTGCCTTGATGATGGTGTTGAGTCCCTGTGATGTTGATCCTTGAGATGGATCTTGATGATTGGATAGAGGCCAAGTGGTAACATGTGATGTTGGATCCTTGTGATGGATCAAGATGATTTCGATGGCACTGAAGGCCTTAGTGATAATGTAACACAAGATAATGATTTCTATGTTTATTCATTCTTGATATAGTTGCATGTTACATAACTTGGTTGAATCTTGCAATCCACTTAAAATATGTTAATTAATTACAGATGAATCTTTCATGTAGTTTGCCCTGGCCATAGATCCATCATCGTCAGGAGTTTGGTGATGGTGAAATAGGTTCTCCTAAGGGTTAACCTGGAATGCATATTGTTGAATATGTGGGGTGTACCTACTCCCTAAGTAGTAGTGCATGTTTAGAGCATGGTTTCAGGCCCATGGGTCAGTATGGTTAGAGCATGGTGAATAGGCCCATGGCTCAGGATATGTGATAGAGCATGGTGAACAGGCCCATGATTATGGAGCACAGTGAACAAGCCCATGGCTCAGTTTTCTAGTGCCGATACCTGTACCAAGGTGGGCTAGGCAGAGGGTAGCCTGACCCTATGTGGCTGAGGCCACTTAAGCAAGAGAATGTGGTCTTGCTTTGGTTTTCGTGCATTGACCACAAGAAGGTGAGGTCGTGGAGTCTGACTCTTCCATTGACCTTGTATGGCACATGTTTTGGGTTTTGTAGCCGAATTTTGGATTTGATCGGTATGACTCACTTCCTCAGGGCAAAATAAATTGTAATCCAGTTGTATAGTATATGTTGCTTAGGAAAAAACATGAAACATTGGTTGAGGCATTGCTTGTATAGTTTCCCTAGTTATAACTTGAAGTTAATTATGTGTTCCTCATATATTATGATAAGTTATTATATAACTTATCTTGTCAATTATGTTCCATAAGAAATATCTAGTTATATACCTCCCAGATATCTTGGTAAGATGTTATAACAAGTTAGTTCTGCTCAGTATGTTGCTCAGAAACGGTATGCTTATATCAGTTACCTGTTTTATCTATTATAGCTCCCGTTTGAGGTTTTATAGTTTCGGCGAGGGTTATGTTTCTCGCTGGGACTGTGTGTCTCACCCCGTTGGTTTAAAACCTTTTTAGGTGATTGTGCTAGATGTGGTGGTGGTCATGAGGTTATAGCTGAGCAACAAGAAGAACAGTAGAAGGCAAGGTTGGATATGTTGCTGTTATTGTTGGATGTTTTGTAGTAGAGTCCTAGAGTCATCCCTGTACTCTCAGGTCCTTGTAGGTGTTTTGATTAAGTTTCATGATGTATGATCTTGTATGTCTTTCTTATCCCATTGTTAACCTGGCTAGGTCTGTTTGTATATAAACAGGTGATGCATCCTTTATGGATAAAGGACAACTGGATCCTATTAACCGTGGATATGTTTCATGTTGATGTATACTCATATAACACGTTTCTTTGCAGGATGTGGATCTGGTTCTAATAGTTCCTTTCTTATCTGTTTTCCGCAATCAGTTTTAATTAACCCGTGTTTTTAGTAATATGATGTTTATGACGGTTCCACACGTTTTCACGTAGCATTTTTTTGTCTGTGTGGTAGCGGGATGTCACACCTAAGTATTTTAGATACCCTCTCAGAAGAGTGCTAAAAAGAGTAGAAGATCCACTAGGAAACTGCCACGATTTGGTGTGATTGGATCAATTTCATTGGTAGGGTTGGATCTCTTTGATCTAGGAGTCCTGATAGATCCTCCCTTAGACTTCATCCTCAAAAATTTTAGTACAAACTAAATCCTTAATCCATTTTTACCAATAATCTCTCAGTGTTAGTAAAAATGGAAGTGCATTCATAAAAGAGATCAACCAAACCAACAATCATAACCAAAAAGAGAAGATAGAACAAAAACATGCTATATCAGAATATAAACTACTTTCTTAGGATCAAAGTATAGAAACATTCGCAAAATGAAATAGATAGCCAAGAAGGTGCTCAATTAACCATTTATACGAATAGTTGGCTCCAAAAAATATGGTAATACATCAATCAGAAGAATGAAGAATAATGATAGAAGAAAAGAGGATGAAGAAGAGATTTAACCCATGGAGGAGAGGTGTCTCTAACTCCTTTTCCTCCTAGTAGGTTGGGGATCTCATCCTTGGGTTCATCCTCCTTGATCATCTTGACTCCTTGGCCTACTTTCTCCTTAACATTTTCGAAAATACCAAATGGTGTAGGTGGATGGAGATGTAGGTCAATGCAAGTGAGTGGAAGGCGGTCGTGGTTGATGGAACATGGTGTAAATTGATAGAATAGGGAGGTAGACCTACGTGATTGATGTAGAGGTGAGATCCTCAGCCTCTCATTCCATATAGCTCTAAACTAGAGATATGGGAACAAAAATGCAAAAACCTTGGTCACATTTATAGTGGTTGTCATAATGCTTGCAAATGGAGGTGAAATCCACTTGGTTGCAACAAAACTTGATATGTGTCATATCTTCGATTGGGCATCATTCTTGCTTCCATCGGTTCATACCACTGAATGTGACCATCGAGAGCACTGTCAGAGTCAACCAGGAGTCTTGACCATCACAAACGGTCATTGGGGTTGACCATTGGTCTTGACCATTAGTGGTGCCCATCAGAGTCCATCCTCGGTGAGGTCCTTTAGATGTATGCCGACCAAAAAGTTCGACGAGTAATGGGTACAAAACTGAATTGGTTTTAGCAAAACGGGTCTAGTTTTTGCAACCATCAAAAGGAGGTTCCTATTGACTCCACTAGTCTTGATTATCTATTGTGGCAGTCGGTTTCGACCATTGGTTGTGGTCATCAATCGTGGCTATCGGTTGCCATCCTATGGAAAAGGGTCGATGGATAATCAAAGTATTCTATTGCACAAGGGATGAACCCTACACAATTTTAGGTAAATTGACCCAGTTTCATTTATCTAGAACATGGTAACATCCTTCAATTTTGTCCTATAATTACTCAAACAACTATATCCTAAGAAAGATATAAAATACAAAAAACCAAGTATCTAGGGTTATTTTTTGCATATCAATGCTACTATATGCATGAAACTATAGCTAATGACTTAGCATTAATGCCTAAATTTGGGTGTTATCAAACAACATGTCATCACCTTTGCCTAAAGGAAACTCAATCCAAATGAGTTGAAATACACATTCATGACTTAGATCTCACGACAACCATGTATTCCCTAATGATATGATGAAATTACTTGTATGGAGCCACTTATGAATATCCACCAAACATAAGAGCTTGAAATAATTGCTAACCTAGAAGGACTTTGACCTACAATAGAGATGTTGGAAGGATTATCTAGTACGAATACAACTTCACCATAGCCTACCACCCCAATAAGGCTAATGTGGTGGTTAATGTCCTTAGTCCCAAGTGTCTTAGTTGTGCTTCCAGTCTAGCTGCCTAATGAAGCATACTAGAAGAATTTGTCACATGGTGACCCTACAACATTTGGTAGGGAGGCTCTATTTGGCCAAAATTGAATCTATCCCTAACATGCTTTTTGAGTTATTACCAACCCAGTTGACCCACCCAAATATCTAGAATATGAAGGCCCTAGTAGAGAAGAATCAACCCACCTCATTGTGGGAGTAGATGAAGGAATTAGATATAACAACATGTTTGGTTTCCCAAGATTCACCACTTAAGGCTTGCATCTTGCAGGAAGGTCATGAGTATAATGCAATGTGCATCTCAACACCACTAAGATGTTCAAAGAACTACATTGATATTTCTGGTAGCAAGGAATGAAGTGAGACATATCATCATTTACAACTAGTTATCTCACATGACATATGGTGATAGTTGAACACCAATGACTAGGTGTTTGGCTACATTATATTGACATCCTAATGTGAAAATGGGACCAAATCACCATGAATTTTATGGTTGGTCTCTCAAAGACCAGGAAAGGGAAAAATTATATATGGGTTGTAGTGGACCATCTATCTAAGTCGGCACATTTCCTAGCATGCAAGGTTACCAACAAGGTATCTGACCTGGTCAAGTTGTACGTTCAAGATGTTTCCCAATTACATGGAGTTTCAAGTTCCATAGTCCCGGACCGTGATCCTAAACTCACCTCCAAGTTGTAGAAATAGGTCTAAGAAGAACTTGACACAAGATTGAAGTTTAGCACCACCTACCACCCACAGACAGATGGATAGTTAGAGCACATGATCCTTATTCTTGAAGATCTATTAAGGGATTATGTCAAAGATTGGGATGGATCACGGGAGCAATACCAACGTTTCATTGAGTTTGCCTATAATAAAAGCTAGCGGGAAAATATCAAGATGCCTCTATAAAAAGAACCCTATAGGATGCCATGTCAATCACCACTTCATTGGGATGATGTCAGTGAGAGGATTGATAACACCAAAGTTTGTGATGTTTTTGGCCCTTATTTCGTTGTCAAATCTGCCCTTTTAAACTGTTTTCCTCTCCTTTTTGTCATGTTTTTGAATAAATAGGTCGCGCTACGCTCTTAACTCAATTTTATCATATTTTGGAAAGTTTTCCTCATTTTCCACTCATTTATCAGCAAAAAGGCCCATCCCGACCCATGAACGTGTTCTACCTGCATCGGCCCTCCTACCAGTCGGCCGACACACTCACTGCCCGACATAAAGTAGCCCGATATAGCTGTCGCGCGACATAGGCATGTCGCGCAATGAGGATCTGACGGGTGATACGCCACTTACCCGACAGGGAGCTGTACTTGCCACGACTACTGAAGTGTGTCGCGTGATAACATCCACCCACCGGTAGGCGCCCACTCATAACGACACCAAACACGCTTACAGCCTGACACTCTGTGTGCCAGGTGAAACGCATATCGGGCATCCCTGAAGTCGGAATAATAGAGCTGATGGAGGACACGTGGTGCCCAGAGAACCACAACTTCTCCCAACTGCTGCCTATAAATAACAGCTACAAGACTCCAATGGGACGGGTCGGAATCTCACGAAAGCTAACTTGGGAAATCCACTGGAGCTAGCGTGTCGCGTCCCAGAGGTGTACTGGGCGATACTAGGTGAGCACTTCCCCGACCCGAGAGGGCGGGAATGGTTCACTTAGGATCCGTCCCGGTCACCGCAGCAGCTCGATATCAACCAATGAGGACACCCGATATGAGTAACCCGATACCCTAAGCAGTCTCTAACCCGACACGATATCGACCGATATGAATCACCTATCACGGTGTGTCGCCCGAGAGGGTGGCATCCCGTCACAACCATATCGGGCGAGAGCGCTTTGGTCGGTACGTCTGCCCGTCATGGTCTATCGCATGATAGGGAGTGCCGCCCGACACAGGCGTATCGGGCAGAGCTCCAAAACCGGTATCGGGCTAGAGGAATCTTAGGGATCTGTTGCTGCATGTCGCTCTTCTAAATCAAGGAGGCGAAACTTATCTTTACCTTTTTTAGTCATTTACTTTCTTTACTTATGCAATGTAACCAAACCCTTTTAGATAATGATTATGATAATGGAATTAGATGAGTTGACATGTCTGTTGGTTCATGTTTGGTTCCTTTTTGTTGGATGTTTACCTTGCTTAGCATCTGAACTCTAGCTTGTATGCTTGGATCATGTTTTGACTAGCTATCGATTTGTGTTTCCCCCTATAGCAACCTCGAGAGAGGTGTTGTAGCTCTAGTGTTTGGTCAGATCAGGGAGTACGAGAGTACCCAGGATCGGAGTTGCTTTAGTTATCTTCCACTCTGACGCAAGTCCAGCAACCTCGAGAGAGGTGTTGGTGCTTAGTTAGAGGTACCCTCTTTGAGAGAAAGGGTGTTGGATGTTCCTGCTGCCGCTTGTTATACTGAAGTTTTCCTCCTTGGTTCCTTACTAAAGCAATAGTGTTATCTCCTTTGTTTCTGTTGCATTAAAACCCTAAAAACTGTTAAACGCTTAAAACCTTAATTTCTCCTTGTAACTCCAGTTGGAGATAGTTCTCTTTTATTTTATAGATCTTGGCATGTTGTTCCCTTCGGGAACTTTATCCTCATCTTACCCTTGCCGGAGTGTAATGTGTTGATTTCGTGTTCTTAACACTACCACCCTTGTCCATGTGGTTCGACCCCGATCACTACTTCGGACCCCGTCATCATTGCGGGGGCCTAAGAGTCGGGTAATTTGAAAGTCTGACTACTTCAAATCCGCTCCTTTTGGACGCGCGATTTAGGCCGGTCCACGTTTTGGCGCCGTTGCCGGGGACAAGGCAAAACGGTACTGTTAACGAACCTGAATCCACTGACTACACTCCCGTGCCTCAAGCTTAGTAATGAGCTTGACAACACTTTTTACTTTTTTTAATCTTCTAACCTGAAAAAAAAGTATAGAGTAGTTCATTTTATTAATACAAGTTTTCTAACTTGATTTTATGTACTATTCAGGTACTCAGGAAAGAAGCATTCTGCTCATTTGAGCACTGACACCGCTAGACATGCCACCTCGCATCGAACCACCTCTTTTAGAGGGTGAGCAACACGTGAGAGTTAGACCTCACTCGCCTCCGCATGAAGACAATGACCGTTATGATGGAAACCATCAACATGAAGATCCTGAAACAGAACAATTCAAGGATGACCATCACCATGAGAGACGTTGTCATCACTGAAGACGCAGAAGAAATCAACATAACCAGGAGCAGAACCAGGGAGACAATGATAGTGAAGATTCTAACAAAGAAGAAAAGAACCTCAGGGAGTTAGCTGCCACAAAGGCCAATAATTCAAGATGTCCTGTTGTCATCCCAAGGTTCAACGCAACCAACTTTGAGCTAAAACTGTCTATCATCTCTATGATCCAGAACAAGATCTTCAGAGGGAATTCAAAGAATGATAATCCTTACCATCATCTAGATGCTTTTAAAAATATCTGTGATACCATTAAAATGCAGGGAGTTCCCTAAGAAGTCATATATTGCAAGGGCTTCATCTTTTCTCTAGAGGACAAGGCTTTATCCTGGTACCTCGGGGTATCGCATCAAGCTCTTAATGGATGGAATGCGCTGGCGGACGCTTTTGTAAACAAGTTTTACCCTACGGAGAAAACTGTTAGGAATAGACAGAGAATCACGCCGTTTATGCAAAAGCTGAATGAGAATCTACACGAAGCCTGGGAACGGTATTAAGAATATCAAAGGGACTGCCCCCATCACAACTACAAGAAGGGTTTTCTGATAACCACCTTCTACAATAGTTTGACCCCTGAAGAAAGGGCTTCGTTGAATGCAGCTATAGGCAGCGACTTTCTGGGGAAGAAGCCCAGCAGATCCAAAAAGATCATCAAGAACATGGCCGAGTTACAAGCCAACACCGTATATGACAGATCTGATAGAGGACATGCTAAGAAGGCTGCTAGCGAAGGGCCCTCCGTCGAATCCAAAGCTCTGGAGGCTATCACCACTCAGATCCAAAAGATAGCCATTGATGTCAGACAATTGAAAGAATCAGGTGGAAAAGGGAAGAAGCAAGTTGAGAAAGTCATGAAATGTGTCACCTGCGGAGAAGGTGGATATAGGGTTGATAATTGTGTTTACACCAGACCTGACGAGTTAACTGAAAGTGAATCTGAGGTATAGGAAGCCGAGAATGTCTCTTTTGTCAACTTCAAGAGACCGGATCACCCTGGTTTTAACTATGGCAACAAGGATGCGGCTGAAAACTCGCATCAGCTAAATAACCCCACCAAGCAACCCCAAGGTTTTGAGAAAAGAGGGGGACACGGTCAGTTCACCAGAACTACCACTTTCCAATCGAACAAGGCAAACTTCCAAGGACAAGGAAAGTACCAAAGTCGCCAAGCAGCTAACCCTAGTCACAGCCAGGGTCAAGCTAAGGAGCAAAGCCAGGACAAGAATTCAAACCAACCAGATTTGGTGGGTCAATTTTTCGATTTTGTCAAAAGACAAGATACTATCAACAACCAGCTGGCGCAAAGCGCGCTGTCAAATTCAGGAGTTCTGAACATGATGCAGGTTCAGATGGTTGACATGCAGACTCACCAATGCCAAATCAATCAGTAGTTGGCCCAGATGGCCGTGTTGATAAAGAACCCCTCGGGTAAGATACCCTCCAATACTAAATCCGCTAAAATGGCAGTGCTGATATTAGGGAAGATAGTAGAACGCCCTGAAGAAGCCAGACCCGAGGAATCGGAATCGAGGACTGCGGCAGATAATCCCGCAGAAGAAAACAATCAACGAGCTCATGTCAGGGAACCAGAACCAAGATCCATTGAGGAATTGTTTGGTAAGAGAAGTCCTTACTCTCCCAAGTTGCCTTTCCCTTACAAACTAATAAAGGCACATCTTAAAAAGCGTTACGAGAAGTTTATGGAGTCAGTAAAGAAACTTCACCTCGAAGTACGTTTTCTGGATGCTTTAGAGGAAATGCCGACCTATGCTAAGTTTTTCAAAGATTTGATCACCAAGAAGAAAAGAGGAGGAAGAATCAAGACCGTTCATCTAGCTAGTATGTCTTCTGCTTTTGTCAAGGCAGATTTACCCAACAAGAAGAAGGATCTAGGGGCTTTCACCATTCCTTTTGCCGTTAAAGATAATGTCGAGCGAAAAGGTCTTGCTGATTTAGGGGCTAGCATCAGCCTTATGCCCCTAAGCCTCACGCAGCGTTTAGGTTTGACGGATATGGTCAAGACCAACATGAGGATTGAGTTGGCCGACCATTCTTTCAAAAGACCCGTAGGAGTTGTGGAGGATGTGCCAATCCGTGTTGGAAGTTTCTTCATTCCTTGTGACATTGTGGTCATTGACACTGTGGAGGACCCTAGCTGTCCTATCATCTTTGGACGCTCCTTCGTGGCTACAGGAAGAGCGTTGATTGATGTTGCCGAGGGGATAATTACTCTAAGGGTCGAAAATGACCACTTAGATTTCAAAGTAAAGGATGATATGAAGGGACCCTACCTACTAGAATCCACTTACTTTGTTGAAAGATACAACCAGTTTGGTGAAGAGATGAAAGAGGATATTGTAATGGTAGACCTGCTTGTGAGAGCATTAAGAAATCAAGATTCTGATGCTGAAGACTCTGAAAATCTAGAAGTTGTCGAGTTTCTCAGCTATCTTAATCAGTCTGATGAAGATCTGAGCGACGAGGAAGAGGTAATAGAAACAGTTAAGTTTGCCTCTCTAGAGGAGGCACCAGAAGAAAAGGCACCCAAGGCTAAACCTGAGTTGAAGCTGCTACTTGTAGGGTTAAGATATGAATTTCTAGATCAAGAAGAGAGAAATCATGCCATCGTTAATGCTCATCATACGAAAGATCAATTGGACAAACTTCTTGAGGAGTTGAGACTCCACAGGAAGGCTATAGGATACTCGGTAGAGGATATCAAAGGCCTTAGCCCTGCATTATGTATGCATCGCATTAATTTGGAAGAATCTGCTAAACCTCTGGCTCAAACCCAGAGAAAATTGAACCAGATGCTGAAAGAAGTTGTGAAGAAAGAAGTAATCAAACTGAGGGATGCTGGGATCATTTACCCGATCAGTGACAGTAACTGGGTGAGCCCGATCAATGTGGTACCGAAGAAAGGAGGTATAACAGTAGTTAAAGGAGATAAAGGCGATGAAGTGGCAGTTTAGACCGTCACCAGATGGAGGATGTGTATTGACTACCAAAAACTGAACCAAGCCACGAAAAAAGATCATTATCCGCTTCCTTTCATTGATCAAGTTCTGGAAAGATTAGCACATCATGACTATTTTTGTTTCTTGGATGGTTTTTTAGGGTTTTATCAAGTTCCCATCTTGCCAGACGACTAGGAGAAAACTACTTTTACCTGTCTCTATGGCACCTACGCCTTCATAAGAATTCCTTTCGGCTTGTGCAATGCTCCCTCAATGTTTCAGCATTGCATAATATCGATGTTTTTGGATTTTCTGGAGGACATCGTGGAAGTTTTCATGGACGACTTTTCGGTCTATGGAAAGGACTTTGATGCCTGCCTGAAAAACCTGTCTCTGGTCTTGCAATGCTATGAGGAAAAGAGTTAGGTCTTGAATCGGGAGAAGTGCCACTTTATGGTACGAGAAGGCATCATGCTAGGGCATAACGTCTCGAGGTGTGGCATCGAGGTAGACGTTAGCAAGGTTGAAGCCATATCTAAACTTCCTCCACTGAAGTCTGTAATGGGAGTGAGGAGTTTCCTCAGGCATGCCAGCGACTACCGAAGATTTATAAAAGACTTCTCAAAGATCTCGAAACCATTGTCCAACCTTCTATAAAGGATGTTGAATTCAATTTCTCTGACGATTGTCTAAATGCTTTTCAGGCCTTAAAAGATGCCCTTGTCTCACCACCTATCCTTCAAGCTCCAGACTGGGAGCTACCTTTCGAGATTATGTGTGATGCCAGTGACTATGTGACGTGTATTTTACTATATGCTAAAACACAAGTGTACGCGTCGAGTAGTACAGGCCTTTGTGAGGCCCGAGTCGAACACATGGATACTCGGAATTGTTGGAGACTCCTACTAACTATTTGCGATCAGCTAAGCCGAATAAAAAACTGGGGTTTGTTGTCGAAATTAAAAGAAAATAAAAATAAAACAAAGCAAACAATCGATTAAATGTTAATTTAATCAATTCAAAAGGGTATCTTTAGGATTGCGGTTTCACCGCGGGTTTTCATTGCATTAAATTCTATATAGCGACTTAATTTTTATCTCTCTATCCGGGTAGTGGCCTGAATACAGAATTGCCCACTGTCGTGGTGCAATTCACTACCTAAGCTTAGGTCGGTTCCACCGTCGTAGTAACCTATACCCTAAACTAGGTGCATTATGAACGATCCCTTAGTTTCCACCATTAATTTTACACCGCCTTGGTCAAGGGATTCATCGATTAATGTAGGTTTCGTCTCTTTTCAACCATTAATCCTTCTTTCAAAGTGATTAAGGGCATTAGGTTATTATTATGGTGATCAAGCATAACAATATATTGAGAACACAAAACTATACCACGGATTTAAGAGATAAAATATGAATTACTATAATAAAACTGTCATACAATGAATTCCCGGGCTACTCCCGGTCCTAAAGATGAAGGGAATTAGCCCCACATGTTCATCTCAAACACGTACAAGGTAGAGATAGGGGAAATCATGTGAAAAATGTGAATTGAGATGTGAAACCCCTGAACAGAGAAGAACTGGTTGATCCTTTGCGTAGAACACGTGTCTCCCACCTTTCGATGGTGAAATCCGTCTTCTGCGGCATCCAGATCCAATGGTATGAGCTTCTGGCCTTCGTTCTCCTCTCCACTGCTCCTCGGTACTTGTGCAATGGCTAATGAGATGATCCTCACGTCTGGGCGGCCGTCATTAGGTATAACTCCCTCATTAGGTCGCTAATTAACCATGGCCTTCCGATTGGGATCAATCTGAATCGAACGCATATCTGCCGCTGTCGATACCATCGACGCGTGTCGATGGTATCACCCAATGTAGTGGTGTCAGTTTTTGCACACTTCCGAAACTGTAGCCTCCTAGTGTCGATGGTATCGAGTTGGTGTCGATACTATCGATCGGTTTCCTGCCAGCAAGCTGATGGTATCTCGATACCATCGACGCCAAAGTCGATAGTATCGACTTTTTCCTGCATCTTTCAGCTGGCAAATTGTGACAAAGTCGATGGTATCGACTTCCGTCGATGGTATTGACGGAAGCAGATACTCATTTTTCCTGGAATTCAAACATGAAACCAAATCAATTCACACAAATAATAATAATTTGACAATTAATGTTCAAAACGATAAACTAAAGGGGATTTGACATAAAATAGCAGCAAAGACCAAAGTAGATGAATTATGCGATATTAACTATAGAAATGACTAATTAAGGCATAAAACATATATGAAACAGGTCTATAATTGTGACTCAAAATCGTCGCATCAAACTCCCCTAATCTTGAACATTGCTCGCCCTCAAGCAACTAATCCTTAGAATAGAATTGCCAATGTCAACTGAAAAACAACACATCACAACCAACATCCAAATGACTCCCACCAGACATTCACATACCGGCCCTCTCTAACCACGGAACGGTAATTACCCTAAAGGCGACAGTAATCATCAATAAAAGAAATTGACCTCAAAACCGATGAACACTATCACATAAGGCATTTAAAATAATAAAACTCGCCGGTTCAGACTTGGTGCATCTTGTGATCTCCTATACTACGCTGCTTGTCCTAACTACCATCTACATGGAAGTAGTTCTCCTGATATACTTTTGTGACGAGAAATTCACGGTGGCCTACCAATCTGAGCAACGGGTGGATGAAAATGGGTGGCTCATGGAAGAAAGTGAAAGTATTGTACAGTTTCAACATGCATAATAAAAAAATGTCCTACATGATGCAAATGCACATGAGAAATGCCCTAATGCCTAAAATTAGGTGGAATGATGCATGTACTAACCATCCATCTCAAAATGAGATGGATATCTAGTTAAGCTACATCATGTACTCAATAATCTCGAAATGCAGGTGATATTATGTTCCTTTCTCCTTCTTATTCTTGATTTCTACATAACTCTTTTTTTTTCTTTCATTATGCATATTTTCTTTCAGATTTTTTTCTTTTTTTTTCTCAACCCTTTATATCCATAATTGATAATGAATATTTTATCGGGCTTATTTTTCTTTATAATTTAGAAATTTTCACAATCTAGAGGGTATGGAACATATTAATTCACCATTGGAGAAAAATTGAGATACATGATATACTTTATGCATGATAGTTATGAATGCAACTACATGGCATCCACCTAAGGGTAATGTGCATGTATCACTATTCTACTTTTTTTCATTTTTCAAAATATGCAAAACATATGAAAATAAATTCAATGCGGAGCCTATCTATATGCAATGTTGTCAAAGAAGTTAAAACTGTAAAGTACTTCCAATTCTTGTGGTGGATTGTGAAAACAATGAGGTGGAAAGATCACAAGACTAGACGACTGAACCTTAGAAAGATATTATGTGTCCCTCCTTACTGACCTGTGCAGTAGTTAAGAGGTTTCTCTCTCCTATTTCCAATGAAAGTCACATTACCATTTGGTCAGTTTAGGCTCAAACAACCATTTCCGTCCAATTTCATGAATCATTGGGAGTACGGTTGTGAAATTTTGTTTTAGAGTTGACAGAACCAATCATTTTCGTAGGATATGTGCCCAAGGTTAAACAAGACAAGCTTTCCAAACACACAAAAATTTTAAATTTTCCCTTGATTTTCCCATGCACCAAATGAGATGACACAACTTCATGACATCCACGATTACACTAGATAGCATGTGGATCCTACAAAAAAACTAAAATTGCAAGAAACAAATAACAAGAACAAAAGCAACAAAGCTAAAAACTAAAAACAATAAAAGATAAAGCTGTTCCAACTACCCCCCTAAGCTTGAATTAGACTATGGCCTCATAGTCAAAAACAAACTTAATGATTGGAATAGTGATACCAGATCAGTCATGCGGTGGTGGAGGTGGGTATTGCGGCATCGTGGGGTCCCAAGATGGGTACTGCCCCTGAAAAGACGGATCATACTGGGGCATCGGAGGAGGTTGTGGATACCCTCCAAAATAATTTTGACTCCAGTAATGATCATAAAACGGCTGCTGCTGCATCTCCATCCTGGTCATCTGATTATGCATCAACTGTTGATTGTCGAGGATGAGACGCTCGTTTTCAAAAATCGCCTACTGATTGATGAAAAGCCGGTTGGTAGTATCTTGAATACCGGCATAGGTGGCGGTGTGGCTATGCTGGGTCTACTGGATGTCTTGTAACATCACCTACATGCCCTGCATAGAATAGGCATCCTCGCTTGGCTGCGAGGGCTATGGTGGTGGAGGCGGATGCGGAGAAGATGAAGATGCACCCAGATGCATCCTAGGGTGCTTCCGGGGTGCCACTCGTGCTCAAAGAGGTGTGTATGCCTCTTCTTCCTCCTCCGCCTCGTCATCATTTCTGTAGTCGCCGTCTTACTCATCGGAGTCTGCGATGGCTATGATTGGCCACCGGAAATGCTGTGCACCGTTGATGTTGAAAACGGTACCGGGAAGAGAGCATTCTTGATAAACTTGATTTACGTGGCAATGCACAAATGCCACGCCATCTCGGAGAAGCAACAGATTGGACCGGTGTAGATGCTGCAAGTTAACCTTGCTTCTTATAGAGAGAGGAGTAAGAGATTGAAAATTCAATCCCATGTATGACGCCAGCTTGGTGATGAGCCCACCGAAGTGAATCGGCGCTTTCCTCGTACTCCTCTTCACGTCCAAAACGCGCTGTAGAATGAATGCACCCCAATTGCATTCTTGTTTCTTCAGGAGCTTGTATAGAAAGAAAAGATCCGACCCCTGAAATTTGCTAAGGGCCAGATCACCCCGAGCAAAAATCGTGGATCTCAGCATCCGGTGCAAGACCCGGACGAAGGGATGCTCAAAGTAGGCTACCGCTGCATTGTGGTAGCTCACCGACTTCCCCGGCGGCACCGTCACCAGCTCGGAGAAGATTGCGTCATAATCGGTGCGGTGGTCCGGCCGCCGGTGGTCGTACTGGGAATGGTTCTAGTTGAAAATCATGTTGAACTGCTTCAGCGTGAAGACGTAGTCGTGGTTGTACAGCCGGAAAGACACCCAACCCTAGATCCACTCGCGGTCGGTAGCATTGATTTCGTTGTGAACGATGCAAACGTCCAACGACGCCATGAACTCGGCTACCAGCTCTTTATACGTAGGCCAGTCACCAAGGAACGGCTGGCCATCTTGGTGAAATTCCAGTTCACCAGGCCTTATTGATGTGTGACGGGCCTACCCATTAAGAACATAGGCCAAGTTGGCCTCGAATCCGAGATCTCGGATCATCTACCGGTCCACATACCGGGTAGGCTTGATCTTCCTCCGCATTATCTCTTCGTAGATCTTTCAGACCTCCGAGGAAGGATGGACGAGTCGGGGACGTGCGGCCGATCCTAGTGGTGGTGGCACGAATTCCGGTGGAGTTGCGTGCCACCATGTTGGCGAGTAAGAAGCTCTGACTGTATGCACCATGTTGGCGACGATAAAAAAGGGATTAGAGAAGGAGAGCTCGGTGAAGATTGGAGAATCGGATCTCCGCGCAATGAATACCTTCGCTCGGTGCTGCTCGTCGAAGTGCTTGTTGGCTCGGGGAAGTGCTCGGCGCAAAGGAAGAAGATCACTCTGAAGGTGTGACGTCAAATGACATAATGAATCTCCTTATATAGACTTGGCCGACGCTACTGTTGACCCGTCGATACCATCGACGCGGGTCGATGGTATCGACGCCTGTCGATGCTATCCACCCCCATCAAGAGTATCGATGGTCGTCGATTGCTGGATCTTGCAACCTGGATCGCTGATGAGTCGATACCATCGACGGGAGTCGATGGTATCGACGCTGCACCCGGATCATCCTTCTTGATGCTGCGATCGCCATTGATCTGCTCGCTTGGATCGGTGATGTGGACGGTCGATACCATTGACGGATGTCGATAGTATCGACCCTCGGGTTAGGGTGAATCCTCGCGAGGCCCGGCCGCCGCCTTTCTTCTTTGAATGTGTCGATACCATCGACACTCCCGTCGATGGTATCGACTTCACTGAGTCGATTTCTTCTGTAAATCTTCAGAGATCTCGATGGTATCGACTGGCATTTCGATACCATCGACCTTGATATTGCGATCTGCCTGTAGATCTGTCGATACCATCGACGAGGCCGTCGATGGTATCGTCGCAGTGTGAAATCTGCAGTCGTCTACCTGTTCCATGGTCGATACCATCGACCAGTGCGTCGATAGTATCGACCCTGCCCCAGCCTGCACATTAAACAAAACGATCACAGTATCTTTTTTACATGAAAAACTAAGTAAAAATAAATTAAACTATGAATCTAAATGAACTAAACTAAAGTACCAATGGTTGGGTTGCCTCCCAACAAGCGCCCTTATTTAACATCTTAGGCTAGACAACTTGTGGGCACATCATGCATCTGGAACGGAAATGAGTTTGACCTCATTCGCCTTCCTCTTGTAGTTCTCACCAAAATAGAGCTTCAACCTTTGTCCATTTACCAAGAACGTGGTATCACCATCACACACTAAAATAGAGCCGTGTGGTTTGACCTCCTCTACCACGAACGGTCCACTCCACCGGGATTTTAGCTTCCCGGGATGCAACTTGAGTCGTGAGTTGAACAACAAAACACTATCTCCTTTCTTGAACGTGCGCAACTGGATGTGGCGGTCGTGGATCAGCTTTCGGGGACGTGCGGCCGATCCTGGTGGTGGTGGCACGAATTCCGACGGAGTTGTGTGCCACCATGTTGGTGGCACAAATTACTCCTATCGTGCTCGGAGAGAGCAAAATAGAAGATCTTTACCTGCGTCTATTTATCCAGCCCGTGATGCGGGCACCTCCTCAGCATGACCTGAAATCTCTCCCAGGTCTCAGAATATGTCTCACCGGCCTGTTGGGTAAAATTATGAATCTTTCGGATCATGTCATTAGTCTTCTCAGGAGGGAAGAACCTCTCAAAGAAGACCTCCACCATATGATCCCAGGACTCCACGAACTCATCATCTAAATTATGTAACCACTCTCATGCTGCTCCCGCCAATGAACTCGGGAAAAGCTTGAGATAAAGTGAATCATGTGGGAACCTATCAATTTTTACCATGTCACAGTTCTCCACAAACTGGCTGATGTGAGCGACGGGATCCTCATTCTTCATCCCATGAAAAGCATTCGACTTAACTAGATTTATCAACGCCGGATCAATCTTATATGTAGGTATGTTGATTGCTTGCTTCTTTATAGGCCCTTTGGAAGCTGATGAGGAAGAAGCTTTGATCTTCTCCCATATAGTCTGTGGCTCGGCCATCTCTTCCTGTTCAAAATCAAAATCTACCTCTTCTTGGTGCTCTTGCTCGTAATACTCCTCGTCCTCAGGTCCCGGCAGTAGAACCTCAGGTGTGGGATTCACGTAGTCAGTACTACGCGTTTGCACCATACACAGTACCTGAAATAAGAAAATTCAGTTCAGTACAGTGCTATGACGAGTATAAAAATTATTGAACAATAGAAAGAAAATATTTGAAGTTGTTTCAAAATAAAAAAAATGTGGCCTAGAGTGGCCGCTCGTAGCACTCAAAGTGCCAAAAATTCTCCGTATCCCCGGCAACGGTGCCAAAAACTTGACGTGTATTTTACTATACGCTAAAATGCAAGTGTACGCGTCGAGTAGTACAAGCCTTTGTAAGGCCCGAGTTGAACACAGGGATACTCGGAATTGTTGGAGACTCCTACTAACTATTTGCGATCAGCTAAGCCGAATAACAAACTGGGGTTTGTTGTCAAAATTAAAATAAAATAAAAATAAAACAAAGCAAACAATCGATTAAATGTTAATTTAATCAATTCAAAAGGGTATCTTTAGGATTGCGGTTTCACCGCGGGTTTTCATTGCATTAAATTCTATATAGCTACTCAGTTTTTATCTCTCTATCCGGGTAGTGGCCTGAAAATAGAATTGCCCACTGTCGTGGTGCAATTCACTACCTAAGCTTAGGTCGGTTCCGCCTTCATAGTAACCTATACCCTAAACTAGGTGCATTATGAACGATCCCTCAGTTTCCACCATTAATTTTACACCGCCTTGGTCAAGGGATTCATCGATTAATGTAGGTTTCGTCTCTTTTCAACCGTTAATCCTTCTTTCAAAGCGATTAAGGGCATTAGGTTATTATTAAGGTGATCAAGCATAACAATATATTGAGAACACGAAACTATACCACAGATTTAAGAGATAAAATATGAATTACTATAATAAAACTGTCATACAATGAATTCCCGAGCTACGCCCGGTCCTAAAGATGAAGGGAATTAGCCTCGCATGTTCATCTCAAACAAGTACAAGGTAGAGATATGGGAAATCATGTGAAAAACGTGAATTGAGATGTGAAACCCCTGAACGGAGAAGAACCGGTTGATCCTTTGCGTAGAACACGTGCTCTCCCGCCTTTCGGTGGTGAAATCCGTCTTCTGCGGCGTCCGGATTGACTGGTATGAGCTTCTGGCCTTCGTTCTCCTCTCCACTGCTCCTCGGTACTCGTGCAATGGCTAATGAGATGATCCTCACATCTGGGCGGTCGTCATTAGGTATAACTCCCTCATTAGGTCGCTAATTAACCACGACCATCCGATTGGGATCAATCTGAATCGAACGCATATCTGCCGGTGTCGATACCATCGACACATGTCGATGGTATCGACCCACTGTAGTGGCATCGATTTTTGCACACTTCTGACATTGTAGCCTCCTAGTGTCGATGGTATCGAGTTGGTGTCGATACTATCGACCGGTTTCCCGCCAGCAAGCTGATGGTATCTCGATACCATCGACGCCAAAGTCGATAGTATCGACTTTTTCCTGCATCTTTCGGCTGGCAAATTGTGACAAAGTCGATGGTATCGACTTCCGTCGATGGTATTGATGGAAGCAGATACTCATTTTTCCTAGAATTCAAACATGAAACCAAATCAATTCACACAAATAATAATAATTTGACAATTAATGTTCAAAACGATAAACTAAAGGGGATTTGACATAAAATAGCAGCAAAGACCAAAGTAGATGAATTATGTGAAATTAACCATAGAAATGACTAATTAAGGCATAAAACATATATGAAACAGGTCTATAATTGCGACTCAAAATCGTCGCATCAAACTCCCCTAAGCTTGAACAAGTCGTCGCATCAAACTCCCCTAAGCTTGAACATTGCTCGCCCTCGAGCAACTAATCCTTAGAATAGAATTGCCAATGTCAACTGAAAAACAACACATCACAACCAACATCCAAATGACTCCCATCGGACATTCACATACCGGCCCTCTCTAACCACAGAACGGTAATTACCCTAAAGGCGAAAGTAATCATCAATAAAAGAAATTGACCTCAAAACCGATGAACACTATCACATAAGGCAGTTAAAATAATAAAACTCGCCGGTTCAGACTTGGTGCATCTCGTGATCGCCTATACTACGTTGCTCGTCCTAACTACCATCTACATGGAAGCAGTTCTCCTGATATACTTTAGTGAGGAGAAATTCACGGTGGCCTACCAATCCGAGCAACGGGTGGATGAAAATGGGTGGCTCATGGAAGAAAGTGAAAGTATTGTACAGTTTCAACATGCATAATACAAAAATGTCCTACATGATGCAAATGCACATGAGAAATGCCCTAATGCCTAAAATTAGGTGGAATGATGCATGTACTAACCATCCATCTCAAAATGAGATGGATATCTAGTTAAGCTACATCATGTACTCAATAATCTCGAAATGCAGGTGATATTATGTTCCTTTCTCCTTCTTATTCTTGGCTTCTACATAACTCTTTTTTTTCTTTCATTATGCAGATTTTCTTTCAGATTTTTTTCTTTTTTTTCTCAACCCTTTATATCCATAATTGATAATGAATATTTTATCGGGCTTATTTTTCTTTATAATTTAGAAATTTGCACTATCTAGAGGGTATGGAACAATTTAATTCACCATTGGAGAAAAATTGAGATACATGATATACTTTATGCATGATAGTTATGAATGCAACTACATGGCATGCACCTAAGGGTAATGTGCATGTATCACTATTCTACTTTTTTTCATTTTTCAAAATATGCAAAACATATGAAAATAAATTCAATGTGGAGCCTATCTATATGCAATGTTGTCAAAGAAGTTAAAACTGTAAAGTACTTCCAATTCTTGCAGTGGATTGTGAAAACAATGAGGTGGAAAGATCACAAGACTAGATGACTGAACCTTTGAAAGATATTATGTGTCCCTCCTTACTGACCTGTGTAGTAGTTAAGAGGTTTCTCTCTCCTATTTCCAATTAAAGTCACATTACCATTTGGTTAGTTTAGGCTCAAACAACCATTTCCGTCCACTTTCATGAATCATTGGGAGTACGGTTGTGAAATTTTGTTTTAGAGTTGACAGAACCAATCATTTTCGTAGGATATGTGCCCAAGGTTAAACAAGACAAGCTTTCCAAACACACAAAGATTTTAAATTTTCCCTTGATTTTCCCATGCACCAAATGAGATGACACAACTTCATGACATCCACGATTACACTAGATAGCATGTGGATCCTACAAAAAAAACTAAAATTGCAAGAAACAAATAACAAGAACAAAAGCAACAAAGCTAAAAACTAAAAACAATAAAAGATAAAGTTGTTCCAACTACCCCCCTAAGCTTGAATTCGACTATGGCCTCATAGTAAAAAACAAACTTAAAGATTGGAATAGTGATACCAGATCAGTCCTGCGGTGGTGGAGGTGGGTATTGCGGTGTCGCGGGGTCCCAAGATGGGTACTTCCCCTGAAAAGACGGATCATACTGGGGCATCGGAGGAGGTTGTGGATACCCTCCAAAATAATTTTGACTCCAGTAATGATCATAAAATGGCTGCTAGTGCATCTCCATCCTGGTCATCCTATTATGCATCAACTGTTGATTGTCGAGGATGAGACGCTCGTTTTCAAAAATCGCCTGCTGATTGACGAAAAGCCGATTGGTAGTATCTTGAATACCGACATAGGTGGAGGTGTGGCTATGCTGGGTCTGCTGGATGTCTTGTAACATCGCCTACATGCCCTGCATAAAATAGGCATCCTCGCTTGGCTGCGAGGGCTGTGGTGGTGGAGGCGGATGCGGAGAAGATGAAGATGCACCCAGATGCATCCTAGGGCGTTTCCGGGGTGCCACTCATGCTCGAAGAGGTGTGTATGCCTCTTCTTCCTCCTCCGCCTCGTCATCATTTCCATCGTCGCCGTCTTCCTCATCGGAGTCTGCGATGGCTATGATTGGCCACCGGAAATGCTGCGCACCGTTGATGTTGAAAACGGGATCGGGAAGAGGGCATTGTTGATAAGCTTGATTTACGTGGCAATGCGCAAATTCCACGCCATCTCGGAGAAGCAACAGATTGGACCGGTGTAGATGCTGCAAGTTAACCTTGCTTCTTGTAGAGAGAGGAGTAAGAGATTGAAAATTCAATCCCAAGTATGATGCCAGCATGGTGATGAGCCCACCAAAGTGAATCAACGCTTTCCTCATACTCCTCTTCACATCCAAATTGCACTGTAGAAAGAATGCACCCCAATTGCATTCTTGTTTCTTCAGGAGCTTGTATAGAAAGAAAAGATCAAACCCCTGAAATTTGCTAAGGGTCAGATCACCCCGAGAAAAAACCGTGGAACTCAGCATCCGGTGCAAGACCCGGATGAAGGGATGCTCAAAGTCGGCTACCGCTGCATTGTGGTAGCTCACCGACTTCCCCGGCGGCACCGTCACCAGCTCGGAGAAGATTGCGTCATAATCGGTGCGGTGGTTCGGCCGCCAGTGGTCGTACTGGGAATGGTTCTAGTTGAAAATTGTGTTGAACTGCTTCAGCGTGAAGACGTAGTCATGGTTGTACAGCCAGAAAGACACCCGGCCCTAGATCCACTCGCGGTCGGTAGCATTGATGTCGTTGGGAATGATGCAGACGTCCAACGACGCCATGAACTCGGCTACCAGCTCTTTATACGTCGGCCAGTCAACAAAGAACGGCTGGCCATCTTGGTGAAATTCTAGTTCGCCAGGCCTTATTGATGTGTGACGGGCCTACCCGTTAAGAACATAGGCCAAGTTGGCCTCGAATCCGAGATCTCGGATCATCTCCCGGTCCACATACCGGGTAGGCTCGATCTTCCTCCGCATTATCTCTTCGTAGATCTTTCGGACCTCCGAGGAAGGATGGACGAGTCGGGGTCGTGCGACAGATCTTGGTGGTGGTGGCACGAATTCCGGTGGAGTTGCGTGCCACCATGTTGGCGAGGAAGAAGCTCCGACTGTATGCACCATGTTGGCGACGAGAAAAAAGGGATTAGAGAAGGAGAGCTCGGTGAAGATTGGAGAATCGGATCTCCACGCGATGAAGACCTTCGCTCGGTGCTGCTCGTCGAAGTGCTTGTTGGCTCGGGGAAGTGCTCGGCACAAAGGAAGAAGATCACTCTGAAGGTGTGACGTCAAATGACGTAATGAATCTCCTTATATAGACTTGGCCGGCGCTACTGTTGACCCGTCGATACCATCGACGCGGGTCGATGGTATCGACGCCTGTCGATGCTATCTGCCCCCATCGCGAGTATCGACGGTCGTCGATTGCTGGATCTTGCAACCCGGATCGCTAACGTGTCGATACCATCGACGGGAGTCGATGGTATCGACGCTGCACCCAGATCGACCTTCTTGATGCCGAGATCGCCGTTGATCTGCTCGCTTGGATCGGTGACGTGGACGGTCGATACCCTTGACGGATGTCGATAGTATCGACCCTCAGGTTAGGGTGAATCCTCGCGAGGCCCGGCCGCCGCCTTTCTTCTTTGAATGTGTCGATACCATCGACACTCCCGTCGATGGTATCAACTTCACTGAGTCAATTTCTTCTGTAAATCTTCAGAGATCTCGATGGTATCGACTGGCATGTCGATACCATCGACCTTGATATTGCGATCTGCCTGTAGATGTGTCGATACCATCGACGAGGCCATCGATGGTATCGACGGAGTGCGAAATCTGCAATCGTCTACCTGTTCCATGGTCGATACCATCGACCAGTGCGTCGATAGTATCCACCCTGCCCCAGCCTGCACATTAAACAAAACGATCACGGTATCTTTTTTACATGAAAAACTAAGTAAAAATAAATTAAACTATGAATGTAAATGAACTAAACTAAAGTACCAATGGTTGGGTTGCCTCCCAACAAGCGCCCTTATTTAACGTCTTAGGCTAGACAACTTGTGGGCACATCATGCATCTGGAACGGAAATGAGTTTGACCTCATTCACCTTCCTCTTGTAGTTCTCACCAAAATAGAGCTTCAACCTTTGTCCATTTACCAAGAACGTGGTATCACCATCACGCACTAAAATAGCGTCGTGTGGTTTGACCTCCTCTACCACGAACGGTCCACTCCACCGGGATTTTAGCTTCCCAGGATGCAACTTGAGTCGTGAGTTGAACAACAAAACACTATCTCCTTTCTTGAACATGCGCAACTGGATGTGGCGGTCGTGGATCAGCTTTCGGGGACGTGCGACCGATCCTGGTGGTGGTGGCACGAATTCCGGCGGAGTTGCGTGCCACCATGTTGGTGGCACGAATTACTCCTATCGTGCTCAGAGAGAGCAAAATAGAAGATCTTTACCTGTGTCTATTTATCCAGCCCGTGATGCGGGCACCTCCTCAGCATGACCTGAAATCTCTCCCAGGTCTCAGAATATGTCTCACCGGCCTGTTGGGTAAAATTATGAATCTTTCGGATCATGTCATTAGTCTTCTCAGGAGGGAAGAACCTCTCAAAGAAGACCTCCACCATATGGTCCCAGGACTCCACGAACTCATCATCTAAATTATGTAACCACTCTCGTGCCGCTCCCGCCAATGAACTCGGGAAAAGCTTGAGATACAGTGAATCCTGTAGGAACCTATCAATTTTTACCATGTCACAGTTCTCCACAAACTGGCTGATGTGAGCGACGGGATCCTCATTCTTCAGCCCATGAAAAGCATTCGACTTAACCATATTTATCAACGCCGGATCAATCTTATATGTAGGTATGTTGATTGCCTACTTCTTTATAGGCCCTTTGGAAGCTGATGAGGAAGAAGCTTTGATCTTCTCCCATATAGTCTGTGGCTCGGCCATCTCTTCCTGTTCAAATTCATAATCTACCTCTTCTTGGTGCTCTTGCTCGTAATACTCCTCGTCCTCAGGTCCCGGCAGCAGAACCTCAGGTGTGGGATTCGTGTAGTTAGTACTACGCATTTGCACCATACACAGTACCTGAAATAAGAAAATTCAGTTCAGTACAATGCTATGACGAGTATAAAAATTATCGAACAATAGAAAGAAAATATTTGAAGTTGTTTCAAAATAAAAAAAATGTGGCCTAGAGTGGCCGCTCGTAGCACTCAAAGTGCCAACAATTCACCGTATCCCCGGCAACAGTGCCAAAAACTTGACGTGTATTTTACTATACGCTAAAACGCAAGTGTACGCGTCGAGTAGTACAGGCCTTTGTAAGGCCCGAGTTGAACACAGGGATACTCGGAATTGTTGGAGACTCCTACTCACTATTTGCGATCAGCTAAGCCGAATAACAAACTGGGGTTTGTTGTCGAAATTAAAAGAAAATAAAAATAAAACAAAGCAAACAATCAATTAAATGTTAATTTAATCAATTCAAAAGGGTATCTTTAGGATTGCGGTTTCACCGTGGGTTTTCATTGCATTAAATTCTATATAGCTACTCAATTTTTATCTCTCTATCCGGGTAGTGGCCTGAAAACAAAATTGCCCACTGTCGTGGTGCAATTCACTACCTAAGCTTAGGTCGGTTCCACCGTCGTAGTAACCTATACCCTAAACTAGGTGCATTATGAACGATCCCTCAGTTTCCACCATTAATTTTACACCGCCTTGGTCAAGGGATTCATCGATTAATGTAGGTTTCATCTCTTTTCAACCGTTAATCCTTCTTTCAAAGTGATTAAGGGCATTAGGTTATTATTATGGTGATCAATCATAACAATATATTGAGAACATGAAACTATACCACGGATTTAAGAGATAAAATATGAATTAATATAATAAAACTGTCATACAATGAATTCCCGGGCTACTCCCAGTCCTAAAGATGAAGGGAATTAGCCCCACATGTTCATCTCAAACAAGTACAAGGTAGAGATAGGGGAAATCATGTGAAAAACATGAATTGAGATGTGAAACCCCTGAACGGAGAAGAACCAGTTGATCCTTTGCGTAGAACACGTGCTATCCCGCCTTTCGGTGGTGAAATCCGTCTTCTGCGGCGTCCAGATCGACTGGTATGAGCTTCTGGCCTTCGTTCTCCTCTCCACTGCTCCTCGGTACTCGTGCAATGGCTAATGAGATGATCCTCACATCTGGGCGGCCGTCATTAGGTATAACTCCCTCATTAGGTCGCTAATTAACCACGGCCATCCGATTGGGATCAATCTGAATCGAACGCATATCTACCGGTGTCGATACCATCGACGCGTGTCGATGGTATCGACCCACTGTAGTGGCGTCGGTTTTTGCACACTTCCGACACTGTAGCCTCCTAGTGTCGATGGTATCGAGTGGGTGTCGATACTATCGACCGGTTTCCCACCAGCAAGCTGATGGTATCTCGATACCATCGACGCCAAAGTCGATAGTATCGACTTTTTCCTGCATCTTTCGGCTGGCAAACTATGACAAAGTCGATGGTATCGACTTCCGTCGATGGTATCGATGGAAGCAGATACTCATTTTTCCTAGAATTCAAACATGAAACCAAATCAATTCACACAAATAATAATAATTTGACAATTAATGTTCAAAACGATAAACTAAAGGGGATTTGACATAAAATAGCAGCAAAGACCAAAGTAGATGAATTATGCGATATTAACCATAGAAATGACTAATTAAGGCATAAAACATATATGAAACATGTCTATAATTGCGACTCAAAATCGTCACATCACTATGTTGTAGGAGAAGTCCTGGGACAGAAAAAGGACAAAAGGCACCACGTCATTTGCTATGCCAGTCGTACTCTAGATGAAGTTTAGGTGAATTATACGACTATAGAAAAGGAGATGCTCGCGATAGTCTTTGCTTTTGACAAGTTCAGATCCTATCTTATCGGTACGAAGGTGAAGGTCTACACAGACCATGGGGCAATAAGATATCTCATGCAGAAGAAGGATACCAATCCCAGGCTATTAAGGTGGGCTTTGTTACCACAAGAGTTCGACCACGAGATCGTTGATAAGAAGGGTGCGGAAAATGTGGTCGCCGACCACTTATCAAGGATCATGGTGGAAGGGCAGAAGGAACCACCTATTAATGACAACTATGCTGACGAAGCCTTGCTGATGGTTGAAACCAAAGATGAGAATTTTCCTTGGTTTGCAGATATTTGTAATTATCGTGCCTACGGAGAGTTGCCTCCTGATATAACATATAATCAAAAGAAGAAGCTCTTTACGGATGTAAAGAACTACTACTGGGACAATCCTCTCCTCTTTAGAAGATGCATAGATAACCTATACAGAAGATGTATACCCGAAGAAGAAGTCCCAAACATCCTAAAAGAATGCCATTCCTCTCCATATGGAAGACACATGGGGAGCGAAAGGACCGCCGCCAAGGTGCTGCAATCAGGTTTTTACTGGCCCTCCTTGTTCAAGGATGCTACAAATTATGTAAAGGTTTGGAAAGAATGTCAATCAACAGGAAACATTAGAAGAAGAAATGAGATGCCTATGGCCAATTGGGTCGAAGTCGAGATCTTTGATGTATGGGGAATTGACTACATGGGCCCATTTCCCCCATCAAAAGGATATCAATACATCCTAGTCGCAGTGGATTATGTGTCTAAATGGGTGGAAGTTGTTGCCACCCAAATGTGCGACCCCAAATCAGTGATGAAGTTGTTTGAGAAGACTATCTTCCCTTGTTTCGGAGTACCTCGTACTGTAATAAGCGACGGTGGATCTCATTTTGGGGAAAAATAGTTTGAAGCGCTCCTGCGAAAGTATGGGGTTGAACACAAGGTCGTTACGCCCTACCACCCACAAACTTCTGGGTAGGTGGAGGTTTCGAATAGATAGATCAAGCAGATTTTAGAGAAGACTTTCAGCCGCACGAGGAAAGATTGGTCAATAAAGCTTGATGACACCCTTTGGGCCTACAGAATTGCATATAAAGCACCCATTGGAACAACCCCTTACAAATTGATTTGTGGGAAATCCTGTCATCTACCCTTAGAACTTTAACACAAAGCTCTTTGGGCTATTAAGTTCTTGAATATGGATTTGGAGAAGGTAGGAGAGAAAAGATATCTGCAGCTACAGGAACTCGAAGAATTGAGAATGCATGCCTATGAGAATGCAAGGATCTATAAGCAGAGGACAAAGGTGTGGCATGATGCCCACCTGAGGAAGAAGGATGTAAGTGAAGGTGACAAAGTTTTATTATTTAAATCTTCCATTCGTCTTTTTCTAGGTAAGCTGCAAACCAGGTGGTCCAGACCCTTCACTATAGCAAAGATATATCCATCAGGGATGATGGAGCTATATGATAAAGAAGATCCATTAAAAGTTTTTCCAGTAAACAGGCACAGAGTAAAAAGATTCTATGAAGATGAAGCGTTCGTGAGAAGGACGGAGATAAGTTTACAAGATGCAAAAATAGTTGAAGACGCGAAGTAAAGGATCTCAAGCTGTCGAGCTGACAATGCTAACTATAGCGCTCCTCGGGAGGCAGCCTGAGTTTTTACTTTTCTTAGAATAGGACGTTATTTCCTTTCCTGCAAGAAAAACATTATGAACATTATGATTGTAATAAGGCCTGAGTCAGTGCATGCGTCACATGCCCTGACTCTTCTGTTTTATGGGCCACCGCTCTGTTTTATGAGCATTGATGATTAATTCTATCTGAGGTTGGGAACTTCACCTTAGGACCATGATGTTTTACCCATCAATTGCTTTTTCCTTCGCTTTATTTTTGGTTTTTCATCAAAAATCATGTTTGAAAAGTCTTGTATCGGGCAAGGATACCTTGCTCCCTACCCGTATCGTGCAAAAGACTCTGGCGGTGCACAAGACACGCCCTTATCGACTAGGCATATCGGGTATCACACCTCAACCATGAGTCGTGTCGGACGATACCGCCAAGCAGCAAGCAATCGTATCGGGTGGCGGGAGTAATAACCCTTGATTTGATGGATGGGACTGCTCATCTCGGGAATGATTTGTCTCGTCGCCCGACACGTACCCCTGTTTTACCCATTTTACCCCCGATCTGAATTTCTATATATAGTACGGAGGTTTAACTGTGTCGGGCTACTGCATTTACTCTTCACCTACTCCCATATCATGTTGTAACTTCTCTCGTTGCTCTCGTGTCGCGCAATCTAGCTTCTCCTCTTGTGTCGCGCAAGATAACTTTAGATAGAAAAGGTATAACCCGACAGCCGTATCATTTGGCTTGCCCAACACGAACCTCATGTCGCACACTTTCGTATCCGACTCATGACTTTAGTTGATTCCCTTGTATTGCCCGACATACATTTGTGTTGGATGTGTTACTTTTGACCATGTCGCGCGACACATCTATAACGCGCGCTTGCCCGATACCTTATATCGGGCTAGACCCGTGTCACCCAGTTTGGTTTTGCTTCACGTGTCGGGTGACACCTTTTCATTCGAAGCGACCGTATTGGGCACTTCGCATCGCATGGCCGTGTCGCCCGACACACCTTGATCTTTAGACGTATCGGGCAATGGCCATAACGTCCGGTTTTTCCCATGTCGCTTAGTCTTGTATCGCCTCGCGTATATCTCCTGACGGGCGACACCCGTATCTTGTATCGGGCATGATATCCATTCGCAATGACGCTCGGTGTCTCACGATGAACCTATGCAATTTTTCAGCCGAACTTCGTATCGCCCGACACGGCTGTATCAGGCAAGCATCATATCGCTCAATTTTGAAGCTCGATATGGTGGTGTCGGGTAGTTTTTGTATCGGGCCAAACTTAGCTTATCGTGCAATCAGTTTTACTTCTAGACACCGATATCGACTTTAAGTTTTTACCTACTTGATATCGGGTAAGGTAGAACAATTAAATGCTTAATAAACTTGTCTTATGATTACAAATATGGCCCGTACAAAGCAAACCATCGTTCAAGTTGATGAACACAGTCGGAGGATCGACACCGAGGCCACAACTGAAACTACAACCGTCGGACAGAAACACCCAGACCCCGAGATAGCTGGGCCATCCACGGCCGAAAAGAGACCAAGGACGGAAGAAGTAACAGATCCAACAACAGCAACAAAGTCTCTGAATTATACGCTAGGCAGGTTCATGCCCAGAGACAACGAGCATGGGTGTCGGTACTCAGAATTGGCAACAAAACTCTATAGGCTGAGCAGATTCTGCCACCAGTCGTCCTTCCTTCGGCTAGGCATTTTTGACAGACTAGAAAATGTCCTAGTTGCAGTAGGGCTGCGGAAGATCTGCTTCAGCCACTCCACCTCCTACACTGAAATCACCAGGGAGTTCATGTCGTCTCTCCGCCGGGTACAAAATAAACCCAAGGAAATAGAAGAATATGGCGGAGTAGATAGACTGCAGGGGCAGCTATACAATGCCGAGCACGCCATCTTCAAGAAGCTGCTCAATGAGATCTTCTCTTCCAGCGAGGAGGAGAAGGAACTGCTTAACAACAGTGCAAGGATCACCGAAGGAGACGGGTTCAACCCCGTGGAGCTCAGGAGGAAGCTGACCGGTGAGTCATCATTCAAGTCGGGAAGCAAGGTGGTGGTGGTGCACTCCTGCTTTTGTCGAATCGTGCACAAGCTTGTGGCGTGCTTGCTCTTCAGCAAGAATGAATCAAGTAACATCTACATCAAAGAACTCCATCTCATGTAGCACATGATGGAGGGCAATATGACCAACCTGGGACGTTTCTTGCTGAATAGGCTACACCCAATAAAGGATGCCACCAAGGAGTACTGCATGGGTGGCATCGTCAACCTGATTGCGGTCAGGTTAGGGTATCCACGAGAGCCACACAGTCTCTCAAGGACAAGGGGCAACGAGAAGATCGACCTCAAGTTCCTCATGAGAGCCAGCATCATCAAGAAGGAGGGGCGAAGCTACTTCTACAAATTCGTGAGAACAAGCACCCTCCTTCCGCTTCCTAGCTACGCCAACTACGACACAGAAAAGCTGGTCTTCACCAACGCAGAGATCAAAGCGGTGGCAGTCGAAGCCTCTTACGCCGCCACCACCAGTATACAAAAGAGGGCGGATGCAAGAGGAGAACCAATTCCTCTTGACACTCGGCATGATAAATCTTCTACAATTCCTGCCGAGCCGTCCACTGCTCCAGAGCCACCAACGACAGCTATTGATAGAGTTGTCGTCACTCCTACCATCTCAGCCACGATCACGACAATATCTGCCGTGGCTGAAGCAGTACCGGCGATCGTGGAGGTCGTCGAGGCAACCGGGGCTGAGACAACCACCCTAGCCCTGACGGAAGCTGCCGCGGAAGAGACAGCCGCAACTCCTGAAATTTCAGTGGTGCCCTTAGTGGCAGAAGAAGAAGCACAGCCGGATGCCAATAATGGGGCATTCGCCGATATCCTCGAGATGGAGCTCGGAGCTGCACACCTTACGCCGACACCGCCACTGGTGTCTCCTATGACAACTGTAGAGGAGGTCGCCGACAACGCAGAGGTGGAGCAGCAGCCACCAACACTGTGACCTTCTTTATCACAACAAGGGGGCGAGGCAGGGACAACCACCAAAGTGCTTACGCCTCACCCAGAAGCAACTACCTCGTGAACAATCGAGATAGATTCTACCTCATCGTGTAAACCCTCACGCGAGATGAGTGTCGCGAGGACAAGAGGGAGATCTGCAAGAGCCCCTCCGTCGTTCGAGAAGATGCTAGGGCACGAACTCGATCACTTGTGGGAGGTAATAGAAAGTCACTCGGCTACATTTACTTCACTAACCTGCTAGTTTTCTATATTCCAGCAGAGGCTGAATAGCCAGGAGCGGCAACTGCTGACTCTAGTTGGCCTCCCCGACCAACTAGAGGCGCTCAACGCCACGCTGCAGCAGGCCCTCCAACGCCTCGACATGATCGAGGAGAGGATGAACAGGAGGGACGATCACCCGCATCCAAGGCAGTCGAGGAGATCTCCATCACCTCCTTGCTTAGGCTCTCAACCCTCCTCGTCAGCATCCTCGCCAAGATCGTCGTCCACTTCCTCCTCCAGCGGGCCATCCCCAACGCCCGAGGAAGGGACGCTGCAAAGGTCAGCCAACGGAGTGCCAGCAGGACAGGCAAGCTCCCACGGTTTGGAAGAAGCAGCTCCCTCAGTCCCCCTAGACGAAGGTGAGGATAACAACGAAGCAATCAACATCGGGGAGGACTCTTCTGATGAATCTGAGGGAGAGGGCGGGGGACATCTGTGCCACCAACGAAAGACACCCCCTAGAGGAAGAAGCTCGATGGCAGATGAATTCTCTGTGCCGTCGGAGATACCTTCCTTTGAGATGGCCGACTTCGATAGAAGGGTAATCGGATACCTGTCGATCAGGGACCAGAAACTACTGAACAAGGACCTGAGGTCGTAGGCAGATGAAGAAGACATCGTCTGGAGTGACGACTACTTCTCCGTACGATGGGGAGCACTCAAAAGCATGTTCTGCTCGCCAGTCGTCGTCAGAAAGAGGTTGTTCAAGGTCCTAGACGGTGCAATAATAGAGAATATCAGCACCAAGATAGGTCAGCAAACAATATATAATGCCACCCTGACCTTGGCAAGAAGATTGATGATGGGAGTACCAGATTCCATCTCGGTGGCCAACATGCTGTGACACATCGAAGAGCACAACACGAACATCGTGTTGTCCCCGTACAAGCACCACAACATGTGGTTCTTGTGTGTGGCAGACCTCCGGAACCATGACATCCAGCTCCTCAGCTGCTGCAACAAGGAGGTGCCAAGCTCAGGACTTATTTTCAGTCTCCCGGAGGACAAACATCTCAGGCTTCTACCGTTGCATCTTCTCCGAGCCATCAAGCAAGGAGTCCAACGTCATAGCAGTGTTTGGAACTTCTTCTCTATCAGAGACTTCCCCGTCCAAGCAGAAGAGGGAAGTGGAAACAATGCCTTTATCGTCTTGCGCACCATGGAGCTGCTCAACATATTCAGATAAATAAGGCATCTCCAGGGCCAAAACTTCTTCCATATCAAAAGCACCTACTCCTTGCTGCTGATCAAAGACAGGTGCTACTTCCAAGACGCAGGGGTACCAGAGAGGCTGCTGGACAGTGATCAAGCAGACGAATCTTTGCAACCCAGTAGCACTCCAGAGAAAGAAGCTGAGATAGAAGCAGACATCTACGGGGCAGGCAAGCAGTTAGAAATTTTGTGGGAAGTACACGGAATCGAAGACCCTGCTTCACCTGAAACATCAGAAGAAATGATCAACAACTTCGACCGTTTCTCGTGCTCTACACTCACACTGGAACAGGTTTATGAAGTTCTTCTGAAGTTAGCTGACTCTACCCCAACATATGTCATCTATGAGGCAGGAAGTGTCCTAGTCTCGGTTGACAACTTGAGGGACATGGTAAAAGAAGGAGGATGTTTGGCGATATCTATGGAGGCCGCCTACATCCAGACACTACAGAAGAAGTTTGAACATGCATACATAGCTCATCCAATGTTGTTCAACAACATCTACCTTGTCGATGAATCAGGAGTGAAGCAAACCTTTCTGGAAGAGTTGTAGTGCAGTGTTCCGCGCACAATCTTCCTACCCATCCTTCACTACAACCACTGGACGCTCCTGACGATGTACACTCGCCAATGAGCAGGAATCTTCTACAACAGCTCGGACAGCAACAAAGATCATCTGGTGCAGTGTACATCGACAGTGTTGACACCCCTCGAGTGCTTAGTACAAAAATACTACGAGGAGGTGGCAGCTGTGATACAACCTTTCCTGGAGACAACAGCTAGCAAATGGCATGAGCTTCAGTTCTGCCACCGCAGTCCACAACAAATTCCTTTATCCAACGACTGCGACATCTTCGTGCTGGAATGGATATCAAATAAAGAGACGCCTAACTAGCTCCACCACATCGACTACCACAACAAATGAGGAGAATGTGTGTGGGAGCTTCTATCTAGAAAAGGCTCACTCACCAGCTAACCCTCACTGAGTTAACATTACCCTACCTTATCTACTTCATAACTCTGGGACAGAGTGTGGAGTAAGTTTGGGGGGGGATTCTATGTACCAGTGAGGGAGGTACTAAAAGCACTTCAAACTTCACCCCTTTTGTTATTTTTGTTCTTTTTCTATAACATGTGTACATATACATATACATGTCTCATACAAAATACAAAAATTTTTCTTATTTTCTCTCCACATATATGTACAAAGACATTATATAGTAAAAACCTGATACAACTTCTTGCCAATTTGTTTTCTATGTGTCCAAGGAGATGCAAGTTTTGTTATGTATTTTTGATAATGCAGCCTCAAACAACAAAAGACTATGACTTTCCACGCCAAAAATTTCGAAAAATAATCTCGCAACAGCTAAGAGACGTGTATGCAGAAGGAAAAAGTTGCCCAAACAGCAAAAAAATTTCTCTTGTTTTCCTTTACCCAAAAAAATCCCCAAAAGAGAGAATAGCCTTATGAGAGTGAATAAAAGCATGAGAGTTGTGCCAAACAAAAAAAATGAAAAAAAAATGTATACACACTTGTGTTCCAAAAGTACCCATCTTTAGGCATGCTAGATCTGGGGCAGTGGTACGTAGGATGTGAAATCACTGCTCTAAAGCCAACTGGCTTGGACTGTAGGGACCACTCGCCCACTAACGGACCCGTACGTGGATGGACTGATGGAAACAAGAAAAACCCAAAAAGCCTGAAACCTACCCAAGCACACAACTTTTTGTTCCCAAAAAGCTTTTAGGTGTGAAAGCTAACTTCGAAATCATGCACCCAAGTCTCGCCAAAACTGTGGAGAAAATTTTTGCTTAAATAAGGCAGGAAAAGTAAAGTCTGTTGTTTGTGGTAGGGCAGTATTCTCTGTAAGACATGTCAATACTCGATCAAACCCACAGTCTGAAAACCATACCGGTCAAGAAGAAGCATCACAAACAAAGTTTAAAGATTGATTGAGGACAATCAAAATGCTATGTTTGGGGGAGTTGATAACACCAAATTTTGTGATGTTTTTGGTCCTTATTTCGTTGTCAAATATGCCCTTTTAAACTATTTTCCTCTCCTTTTTGTCATGTTTTTGAATAAATAGGTCACGCTACGCTCTTAACTCAATTTTATCATCTTTTGCAGAGTTTTCCTCATTTTTTCACTCATTTATTAGCAAAAAGGCCCGTCCTGGCCCATGAACATGTTCTACCTGCATTGGCCCTCCTACCAGTCGACCGACACACTCACTGCTCGACATAGAACAGCCCGATACAGCTACCGCGCGACACGGGCATGCCGCGCAAGGAGGATCTGACGGGCAATACGCCACTTACCCGACAGGGAGTTGTACTCGCCATGATTACTGAAGCGTGTCACGCGATAACAGCCACCCACCGGCAGGTGCTCACTCGTCACGACACCCGACATGCTTACAGCCTGACACTCTCTGTGTCGGGCGACACACATATCAGGCATCCCTGAAGCCGCAATAATAGAGCTGATGGAGGACATGTGGCACCCGGAGAACCACAACTTCTCCCAACCACTGCCTATAAATAGAAGCTATAGGACTTTGATGGGATGGATCAAAATCTCGTGAAAGGTAACTTGGGAAAGCCCCTGGAGCTAGTGTGTTGCATCCCAGAGGTGTATCGGGTGATACTGGGTGAGCACTTCCCCGACCCGAGAGGGCGGGAATGGTTGACTTAGGATCCGTCTCGGTCACCGCAGTAGTCCGATATCGACCAACGAGGACACTCGATATGAGTAACCTGATACCCTAAGCAGTCTCTAGCCCGACACGATACTGAGCCCGATACGAATCACCCGTCACGGTGTGTCGCCCGAGAGGGTGGCATCCCGCCACGACCGTATCGGGCGAGAGCGCTTTGGTCAGTACATCTGCCCGTCATGGCCTATCGCCCGACAGGGAGTGCCGCCCGACACAGGCGTATCAGGCAGAGCTCCAAAACCAGTATCGGGCTAGAGGAATCTTAGGGATCTGCTGCTGCATGTCGCTCTTCTAAATCAAGGAGGTGATACTTATCTTTACCTTTTTCAGTCATTTACTTTCTTTACATATGCAATGTAACCAAACCCTTTTAGATAATGATTATGCTAATGGAATTAGATGACTTGACATGTCTGTTGCTTCATGTTTGGTTCCTTTTTGTTGGATGTTTACCTTGCTTAGCATTTGAACTCTAGCTTGTATGCTTGGATCATGTTTTGACTAGCTATCGATTTGTGTTTCCCGCTGCAGCAACCTCAAGAGAGGTGTTGCAGCTCTAGTGTTTGGTCCGATCAAGGAGTATGAGAGTACCCAGGATCAGAGTTGCTTCAGTTATCTTCCACTCTGACCCAAGTCCAGCAACCTCGAGAGAGGTGTTGGTGCTTAGTTAGAGGTACCCTCTTTGAGAGAAAGGGTGTTGGATGTTCGTGTTGCCGCTTGTTATACCGAAGTTTTCCTCCTTGGTTCCTTACTAAAGCAATAGTGTTATCTCCTCTGTTTCTGTTTCATTAAAACCCTAAAAATTAATAAACGCTTAAAACCTTAATTTCTCCTTGTAACTCCAGTTGGAGATAGTTCTCTTTTATTTTATAGATCTTGGCATGTTGTTCCCTTTGGGAACTTTATCCTCATCTTACCCTTGCCGGAGTGTAATGCGTTGATTCTGTGTTCTTAACACTACCACCCTTGTCCCTGTGGTTCGACCCCGATCGCTACTTCGGACCCCGTCATAGTTGCGGGGGCCTAAGAGTCGAGTAATTTAAAAGTCCGACTACTTCAAATCCACTCCTTTTGGACGCACGATTTAGGCCGGTCAAGGATCTTAACTAATTCACAAGAGATACAATTCACATGAATAACGTTGATTTATTCAAGCAAAGACTAATGAAGGCCCATGATGGGGAAAAGTGCTATGCATATGCAAACCATATGGATCTACAATTATTAGAAGGAGATCACATGTTTGTGAAGATCCATCCCCTCGGTGCCATAACTAAGAATTGAGGAGAGTGGAGTCCCCAGTTTGTGGGTCAGTTATAGATTCTCGAATGGATTAGAGAGGTCCCTTATCATCTTGTCCTACTACTAAAATATATTATAATGCATGATATGTTCTATATATACAACCTAAAGCTCTATCTGAAGGATCCTAAACACATGTTGAACATCAAACAAAAAGTGAGCTCCAAAGTAGGTCCTATCCTGAAGCACATGTACATATCTTGGATTCAAAGGTGAAGGAGATCATTAATAAAAGAATTGAGATGTTTTAGGTTATTTGGAAACACTACGGTGAGAATGAAGTGAAATTGGAGATGAAGACACCCACACCTCTTTTCTAGCTAGACTAAATTTTACGGGAAAAATTTTCTAATAAGGAGTGAAGGATATTATAACCTAAATTTTCAGAAATTGTTTTTACCAAAATGTAATTTTAGCATTTAATAACTTTTGGATTGAAAATCTCTAATGTATTTCTTTTGCAATTTAGTCCATGAATGAAAAATTTCCAAATTGAAGGAACTTTCTATACTTATCTCAAATAAAAATACCCTAGAATATTTTGCTAATTGATAATAAAAGGAAAATATAAAATTGTAGAACATTTGAACTTATTTAATTATTTGAACAATTGATACATGAATTATTCCCCATTTACTTGAATACCAACTTGACGATAACCAACATGAATAGTGGGTCCCACCTTTAGACCAACATGGTATAATAACCATATGAAGATATTGCCAAGTTGGGAAGGATAAGATGAATATTCATGACTTAGGGATTTAATATAAATAAATACTAGAAAAGAAAGAAAAGGATAAGTATCTTTTGAATTTTATGCTCATTTTTTTGTAGGAAGACATTGTCCTAAGATAAAGAGCATACTAATATTTGGTACCAATTGGATGCTACTAGAAACCTACACAAAATTTTAAAGGTTTACCTAAAATGAGGATATGTAGGATAATAACTATTTAAAATGAATGTAAATAACCATCCTGGTATAAACTCTGGATAACACATGACTTTTCCACATGATAGAATCATCGAACATCACCTGACACCCTTGGAAGGAGATTAGAAAGATGCAACGACATCTTCCTCCTTAAAATTGGAATGTAGTTCTATTGGACTTCTCCATAGACTCTATCTCCCTCGTCCCTCGACCAAATGCTCTTGGACTTGTTCCATTTGTGCCTAAGATTAAACAAAATATAATAGGATAATAATCATTCATTATCCTCGCCTATAGTGATAATATTCAAATATCTCATGACTCCATAGATTTAGGGCTTGACCTCATTGCGTATACTTGCCATCACACCCTATAAATAGGGTACCAATAGTTTCCTCCCACCCTCACAAGTCATCAACTCTCAATTTGGGATGAGTGACCTTGAGAGACCCCACCATGAACCATCATCTTCCTTAGTGATAGTGACCTTACCTTGAGTTTATACTGCAGCTCAGTACAATTCCTTTGGATAGACAAATTGCTAAAACGTCCCATGAAGGTGTCAATATTCTTAAGCAAGGGGGGACTTCTTGATTTCTCTCCTTAGTAGACCGATATTGTATGGTTGAGAATCTGACCAAAGACTTACCTACAAGATGATTTGTTACATCGTGAAGGTTGGGAAAGACTCAAACAAGCCCTATATAGGAAGATTCCATGAACCTTGGTTCATGAGAATTGAGGTATAATCCTATCTCTTCCTCATTTTTTGTGTGGAGTCATTATAAGACAACAACCATCTCTGACTGCAACACAACTACTAATTGAGACTGACAAAGCCCACCAGGGAATTGGAAGACTTAGTTGAAGTTTTCACGGCTCCATTGATGACTCAACCCACAATCAATTCCCTGGCTGCTGGTAATGTGGGAAAGTTGTAAGGAAGTCAATCCCAATTGGGATTTGTCCACTTATCTATTAAACTATATGACATAAATGTCACTTTGCAAGGGGAAAGGAGTTATCTTCCCCTTTAAATAAACTGGCCACATAGGTGCAACCTGTAATTGGTCAGTAATATATTTATTTTGAAAAAATGCTATAACTAAACCATAGATATGATGGTAGCATATATATATGATCTTGGATTTAAATATATATGTTTGTTCATTATTTGATAATAATGATTACCTAAAAACCCTAATTTTTGTGATCAATGTTCATATCGTGTTCAATCTAATCTTAGTACATGACTTCTGATTAAAGTTGATAATGATACAATGTGATGTCCAACATCAGAATTAGGGTTACACATCATGTTAGATTAGGGTTTCTACTCCTTATAACTATTAATATGAGATATTTAGTGTCAGTACTCTATAACCATCATACCACCTTAAACTCTAAACTATGATTCAAATCATACGTAATTGGTATTTTGAGAACATAAAGGAGACACTTTGGTTTTATGCCATAATTACAAGTTGATTTATTTATTTGGTTGATCTTTCTTGTGATACTTGAATTTTTAAGCATTTTTTGAAAAGGTACATGGTGAATTATAAATACTTTCTTGATATTGTGTTCTGAAGTTTTGAGAGGCTTTCTGATGCTAGAAACCTACCCTGCTTGAATGTTTATTTACTTCATGTTCCAGATAATATCTATGTGTGTCATCTATATAAATATCAAATTCCTAACCCAGTATGAAATATATAGTTGTAAGACATAGTGGTCCCAATAAACTAAAATGTGATTGACATTAATGATGTGTGGTGATGAAATCATTTGATAGATAGTAAACTTGAACCTGATGCTGGATCAAACCTTGGAATCCATTGATGGAGCAAGGGAGTAGTTTATCCACATAGGTAGCACTACAATTGTTAGTGAGTTATACAAACAATGAAAAGTTCATTTATTTATAATACTTGTTGAATATGCTTGTTATGTTGTTACACACATGCACATATTTTCTATGAAATCATATATATAGTATGGAAATATACTGACCACATGCTTTTCTTGTCATCATTTTAGTTTAGTTGCATCTATAATCCAAAGACGTGGATAACTAGAAGTTGACACCAAAAGAATACACAGATAAAGAATACTAGATATTTAGTTAAATAGTTATATTTCCTTTATGCATATCATCTCCTTTAGAATAACCATGTATCTATTTTGAGGATACTTATATTCATTATGTTATCAAACCCTTTACATAAAATGAAGTTATGGATTATAATTGGTTATTTGCTAAACTAGAATTTTGGAAAGTAGGTAATGGCCCTTGCATTCTCTCTCCACCTTAACTGGGGATAACATGGGAGAGGATCATTACATACACACACTCTCTCTCTTACATTTAAATTCCTTTGGTGAAGATAGTAATCAAATATTATGGTGATGGGTAACAATATCTCTTGCTAAGTTAAATAAATTGGCTTCCTGACTTACCAAAAAAAATTTAGTATTTCTATTCATTAAAGGATGTACATTATATATGGATAAAAGCACACCATTTGGAATGGGTACTGTAACATCCCTGACCTGGATTAATGCTTAACCCTATAGGTTTTTCTTAAGTAAGTCATTTATATTCTTGTCCTTATCTTTTGAAAAGTAATTAAGGCTCAAGAGAAACTTATGTTTCAATTTTGGTCCTATTTGAATAATGTTGAAACAATGTTTTACTTGTTTTGGACCAAAGTGCAAATTACCTAAGTTAAGGGGTTAAATTGAAAATATTACATGATAAAATGTTCCTCAAGTGTTGAAGCATCATAAGAATGAAAATGATGCAGATGTATGGCTTGTGGTAGCCTGAGCACCAAGAAAGAGCTTATTAAGCAATGTTTGTGCATTAAAACCTAGTTTTGGTGTAATGTGCAATTTACCGAAAACCTATTGTTCAATATGCAAAATACCACTTCTAGAGAGTCCCTAATGTCTCTTGGTATCAATTAGAGACAAGAAAATCAGAGGGGCGTCTCATTTGAATCTCTTTGGAGGAGAGAGAATCTTGATATTAAAATAATCAAGATTTAAGCATAATTGAAACCCTAATTCAAATTAATGCAAAAATAAATATATTAATGGAAGTGCCCTTCAACCAAAAATTTGGTGGTTGAATTTGTATAAGTATGTACGTCCTTGTGACTTGCAATGGCATCGAAATATGTGAGTGGAGAGCCCACTCACATTAGTTAAAGAAAAAGTAATATCCACTAATTTTGGATATTATTATTATATTGATTAAGGTGCTTAATTTGTTTTCTTTAATTCATGGATAAAGAATAGGATTTCTAAGGGGATGATGATGGATTCGTATTCAAGGAAGTGATGGGGATAAGTGGCACCAATTTTGGGAATTGAAGGATTTTTATAACACATTCTCTCTCTTGAATTTGCCTTATATACACTCCATTTTCCACCCACATGAAAGACTCTTTTTTAATCTACTTTCTTTCCTTGATTTGTCCGAACACAAGGGAGCTTAGGAGCAACAGGAGGACGTACCACAACCTGTAGGTAAGCTCCATAGTCATCTTCAACCTTGATTTCATGGTGGAAATCAAAATCCAATGCTTATTTCCTTCTTTTCTCCATTCAATGCTCAACCTTGATCATCCTTTGCATCCAAAGACTTGAGAACGGACCTTGGACAGTTGAGAAAGCTTCATTCACCATTAAGTATGTGAAGCTTGAAGCTTGGATTCAACTTTGAAGGCAGGTTATATAACTTGAACCCTTAAATGTTATTATTGATTTCACTTCTTCATCATATGTTGAATCTTTCTTCTTTTCCGAAATTACATTTGATTAGTTGATGAAATCACCATAAGAATCATAGGAAATTTCGAATTTTTGAAGCTTGAAGATAATGATGTCATCTTAGCACACACCTCAATTAATATCATGAGCAAACGGTCTTCAACTTTGATGATCAAACGGTCTCAAGACCATTTGAGGGCAAACGGTCTCAAGACTGTTTGAGGTTAAACGGTCTCAAGACCATTTGGTGATCAAACGATCTCAAGACCATTTGAGGGAAAATGGTCTCAAGACCGTTTGAGGTTAAACGGTCTCAAGACCATTTGAGGTCAATTGCTGATGTGGATGAATGAAGATCCAATAGTTCAAATTGATCTAATTACAATGGATTCAAGAATGGATGATCCATTGATTATAAACCCTAATCGGAATGATTGGTTGAAACCCTAAATTTATTGTTTCAATTTCTATGTTGAATGGATCAAATGGTCTCAAGACCATTTGAGGTCAAGTAGAGTCATGGATGGATGGAGATCCAAGGGTTGCAAGTTGCTCTACTTTCAATGGTCTTAATGTTGGATGGTTCAATGAGTACAAACCCTAAATTGATTGATTGTGGAAACCCTAGATGATCCATTCGGTTTCAAGGTAGTTTGGACCAAACAATATTGATACTGTTTGAGTCCAAATGGTCTTGAAACCATTTGAGATCAAACGGTCTTCAAGACCGTTTAGAGGGCAAACGGTCTCAAAATTGTTTGATGTCCAATCAGTTTCAATGATGGGTTGTTCATTCGGTCTCAAGGATTAATTTGATCAAAACAGTTTCAAGACTTGAAATCATAAAATGGTATTCAAACCATTTAAGACCAAACAGTCTCAACCCTAGATGCCCAAACAGTTTCAAAACCGTTTGGAGGGCAAACGGTCTCAAAATTGTTTGAAGGTCAAGGAGGTCAAAACCATTTGAAGGTTCAAAAGTATCAAAACTGTTTGAAGACCTAATGTGATGAAAGATCAATTAACCCTATGATTGTTAATGATGTATCTCAAAGTTAATTACAATGGTTGTACCTCTCAAGTACTTAGGTGATTAGTACATTTTGAGTGGTTAACCTTTGATGCTTATGAAAGTAGTAACTCAATACACTATGATAACCATAGATGTATGTACTTGAATAATGGGTTGATCCAAGTTGATATGGAGTAATCAACATCCTAGAGAGGATGAGAGGGAGAGGAATTCATACATGTATAATGATCATGTAGTGGTTAAGTCTCAATAATCTCAACATGAATAAAATATGTATTAGGGTATGTCCTTGATAAAGAGATCATGAAACCCTAATCGAGAAGGTTGATGAGCCCTAACCCTAATTTAGGGCAATTATAGGTGAAATCCTAATCCAGGGTAATGGTGTAACCTTAATTTAAGCACTACTACAGAAACCCCATTTGGCGTCGGTCTTTTAACCCCATTTGGCGTCGGTTTCCGACCGACGCCTATGTGGGTGCCGCTAAAGGTCGAACATTTCGGCGTCGGTTTTTTAACCGACGCCTATTTAACCTATAGGCATCGGTCTTTTAGTAGACAACCGACGCCAAAAGGGTTCGCACCACAGAAAACGGCGTCATCTAGGGCACTTTCTGCGTCGGTGATTTACTAAAAAACCGACGCCTATATTCAATGTAGCGTCGATCTTTTAGTTGATAACCGACGCATAAAGTGTCCTAGATGACGCCGTTTTCTGTGGCGCGAACCCTTTTGGCGTCGGTTATATACCAAACGACCGACGCTTTGTTGTTTAAATAGGCGTCAGTTCGATACGAATATCCGACGCCATTTCCAGGGCTGCTTTGGCCACATCAGGTGTCGGTTATAAATAAATAACCGACGCTGTATGTCTTTGCTGACGGTTTTTATTAAATAACCGACGCCTATTTATATTTTTTTTTTCATATCAGTTTGCAGGCCTGCTGTGGCTGGTCAGCAGGATGAGAACCTGCAGTTCAGTTTTCTGAACTGCAGGTTTACGACATCCATTGATATCAGCCTACAAACAGGCCGCAAACCTGCAAAAGTCACAAAGAAAATTTCACACAAGTACATACATGTACATACATTCAGACATCACATCAATTCTCACATTCACACATATAGAAACATTCAAATACATGTATTAGCATTCAGAAATATTCATTTACAAAGTATCATTCATTATCGCTATCAACATCCCAATTATATCTTACAGTTGCCACTGCTTGTATGGCTTTTGCCCATTCTTCTCTTACTTCATTTAATGCTTCCATCGTATATGGAGCATGTATATTTTTTAAGCATTTACCTGTAGTGTTGTCAGTTTTAAACACCTGCAAAGAGAATGATGTATATATATAAGTAATAATATAAAAATAAGATAAGATTGATATATTGCATACTAACTAATGAGACTATATATAATACCTCATGTATGGTATCGATGTCCAATGCGGCATATTTGATAATCATCTGCATAAATCGCATCACATAGTATGCGCATGCCCAACCATTGTCTTGTGTAGCACACTATAAATTGAAACATACAAAATAATACAACTAAGCACAATTCACATCAATAATATATATATTCGAGTCGGGAACTTACTTGTACGTTCTGCCAATTTATTGGCTGGTTCTTTTTCCTTGGGACCGTTCCTCCAACCTTTTTGAATGCATCTAAACCCCTACATGTTAATATAACACAATAAATTGCATAAGTAAATAGTAATGTAATAAAAGATGTTAACAGATATAAAAATGAAATATTTCTCACCAGAATAATGGCATTCTCATTACGTGTCCAATTTTAGGGTTCAATGTACTCCCCGCAGGATCTAGATAATAAACAGTGAATGTCCCGGGGACAATAACTAGTAACTCCCAATGTCTACCGCTAGAGGTAAGAAGTTAACAATTAATAACTCAAAATGCAAAATAAAAATGGAATTTTCTTAAGTCCAAATTATAAATAAAGTAAACTTACTTGACATTGAATGGAGCTATTATTATCGTCTTCTTTTGCTGACCAAAAATTGTAAAAGCATCTATACAGTATTGTTGAACATTATCAGGGTCTTTAGCTACCAAACTAATCAATGATGGAATCAAAAATCCCAAATGATCAAATGCAAATTGTTTGCAATGATCTTCGACTAAGTAGCTGCAAAACATATAGGCGTATGCATTAATATATAAGAAACCAGATCACCGGATCTTACACAAGGTATATGGATGTATAAACAAGATCTCACCTTATCCATGTCTCTATCATTGACGTATTCAGCCAATCATACATAAACAGCTCAATAATATCTTGTATAAATAAAGAGCTATCATATGATTGACCTGCATAATCTGCATCTAAAGAAATAATTATAGGGCAATGTACATTATGTGCCCGTAGCCAACATGCCATTCCCCTACAAGCAGGACCTAACGGGTATGTTAGGTCAGTTGGAACCCAATCGGGTAATGCGGGAAGTGGAAGTGGAGGCCTAGGTGCTCCTGGTGTCTTCTTTTTAACCTGTACATATAATTTCAGATCAGTTGACATCATATATACACATTAACAGTCTAAATCAATGTAAATTTATCTTACAATTTCAGTCGTGTAGACGACATCTGCTTTGGGCCACAATATCACCCCGCCTTCTGCATCAGCAAGTCTATCAATATCCGGGTGGGGATATGGCAATGTAGCTTCTCTCCAATCAGGTAACACACGTATCAGGCTCACACGAACGTAGCCCTGTGGCATTGGAGTCCCGTGAAACATTGCCCCAGGAAGGGACGGGTAAGCCTGCGCCTCTGCAACAATGTAGTCTTGCATTCTTAAGCGGCATGGCTTCAATGCCTACAAATTTACGTAAAGAATATTATACATATATACATATTATCTTGAAAACATAACAACTTGAAAAGACTAACTACAATGTCATAAACAATACTTACAACAGACGTGCTAGGCGATGGGTCTCCAGGATTACTCACAGTCTGTGCATCAGGAGAAGAGTGGGTCGCCATAGGCGTATTGGAAGCCTGAGATGCCTGCCACCGCAGCAATTCTTCCTTGACCTTCTCAGCAACTACATCGTTGACCTTCTTAGCAACTAAATCCTCAACTCTCTTATTCTCCTATACATGGATAAAAGAAACATTAGCTTCTTATTAATGAATTTCCTTTTGCAGTAACATTCTAAAAAAAGAATAGGTTACCTCTTCTTGAGAAAGTCCCGCTCTGGGTTTGCGCTGGGATGGCCCAAAGAATGCTTTGATGCCAACACCAGCGCCGACACCTCTAACACGTCCAGCATGCTCTGGGTTACCCAGAGCAACTGTCAATTCATCCCTTGTGCCCTGAGGGATGAACGTGCCTTGTTTCCTCTGCTCGTGCAGCTCCCGCTAATCACCATAAATAGAAATTGGTAAGTTAACACCACAAATAATCAATATTCAAACGATTTCTCTAAGAGTGTTATTTTACCATTTTTGCAGCCGCCTCAGCAGTTACAGGCTTCTTTATTTCACCCTTCTTGTTTTGCCTGCCAGCTATCCAGATATCATGGCGAGGCATGGGTGTGGCAGACTCCTGAGTAGGAGTAGACTCCTGAGTAGCCGCAGACTCCGCCTGTAGTCTTTGGCGAACGCTTGCATAGCCTTTTGGACCCATAGTGTGGTCATGCACACTCAGTGCACGTCTTGCTTTTTGTGCGTCACTGAGGGCCTAGTTAGTATGCACATTAATGATTTGGTTAGTAGCACTAAATGCTAATCTTGAATAGGTGAATACAATGTATATTAATTAAATTAGGAGTGACGCCTAATACCTTGAATTCTTCAGATTTTCTTGAAGCAACAAAATTGTCCCAATCTTCTTTGTCCAAGAAGTTCCATTGTTCAAGGGTTGACTTCTTCTTCTTATCACCCTCTTTTATGTATTCTCTGTTCAGATTTGTCCTATAATTCCTAAGCATCTTTCCAGCGCGTTGCATCACATTTTTACGATGCAACTTCTCATCCAATGCAAACAGATTCTGTAAAATAGAAATGTTATTAACTAGTATCCAAAATAGAATTGCAAATAATAGAATTTGTAATCTACAAAATAGAATTGCAAATAATAATAACTCACACATAAATCCTTCCATATCAAGTCTTTTTTCCCTTGAGGAACTTTATGCCAATTGTCATACTTAACACCACAATGGCTCCGAGTGGTACACCCAAGATAGTTCACAAAATTATTGCGGTTCACTCCAATTGGATTTCCTCCATTATCAAACTCCACCACCAATTTGGATCCACTACCACTTAGCGCTAATAACTTCTTCAACAGAGTGATGCCCCTTTTCTTGTTAAGTGTTTGGTGTTGCGCATCAAGTTGCTCCAGTGCTTCAGTGGGTACAGGTGCATCAACCTAAAATTTGACAAAAATAAAACACACTAAATTAGCCCAATATAGAAATATAGGATATATGACATAACTAGAAGATAATGAATTTTATAGAAATACAGGATATGTTTTTAGAACTTACATTAGTATCCTCTCCATGCTCGTCATGGACAGCATGCTCATCATGGACTTCATGCTCATCATGGACATCATGCTCATCATGGTCAGCCATCTGAAAATGTCATTAAAAAGGCAAACATTTAGCATTTCTATTAACTAGAAAAAGGCAAACATTTAGCATTTGTATTAACTAGAAAAAGGCAAACATTTAGCATTTGTATTAAATAGAAAAAGGCAAACATTTAGCATTTGTATAAACATACATGTCTCTAAAATTGTGATCTTTTATCAATTAACAATCCTTCATTGTGATCTCCGCGCACATATAAGTCATCATTAGCTTCAATATTTTGTGGAGTTGGCAACCCAACTGAGAATGGATTGGAGTCATCATACTTATCATAGTACTCTTCTTCATCTATAGGATCTTTAATGAACTGTCTTTTACCATGAAGAACAACCGACCATTTATCATTTGCAGGATCATCGATATAGAATATTTGTTTCGCCTGTGATGCCAATATGAATGGTTCACCCTTCTCGCCAATCTTTTCAAAGTTCACCAAAGTGAAACCCAATTCATCCACTATAACTCCTTTGGTGTTATCAACCCAATTACATTTAAAGAGCGGAATTTTGAAATCTATGTAGTCAAACTCCCAAATGTCCTCAATGACACCGTAATATGACATTTTAGCTTCACGTGGACTCTTATCCTTTGCACTTGCAAAGTACATAGTCGACGCTTGAAGAGTGACCCCACTATTTTGGACGACACTCTTATCATCTTGGCGCTTTGTGTAATATGTGAATCCATTAATGTCAAACCCTTCATAAGACATAACATTCGGTTTTGGTTTAAAGACGAGGCATTTGATAGTTTCTGTAATATCATTTGGTGTTTGAGATAGTTGATGTAAGACTTTATCTTCAAACCACTTAGTAAAAGTCTTATTATGCTCTCTAGCAAGCCACATTGAACTTGCTCGAGGATGTTGTCTCTTTATGAAATTGGTATGTTCCTCGATATAAACACTCACTTCGTCCATATTGTGTAAAATATACAAGTGAGCTTGTTCCAACTGCTCACGGCTGATTACTTTCACCCGTGATCCCAAAATTCCTTTGCCCTCCTCAATATTCTTGTCATTATCAGGAGTGTCATTACCACTGAGAAAGTCATTGCAAAAATCCATAACCTCTCTCGCCACATAACCTTCAATAATACTCCCTTCAGGCCGATAACGGTTTTGAACATCACCTTTAAAAACGCTCATGTATCGTTCAAAGGGATACATCCAATGCAAGAAAACTGGTCCCAATATTTTCACTTCCCTAGTCAAGTGGACAACAAGATGTACCATGATATCAAAGAACAAAGGAGGGAAATACATCTCAAGCTGACATAGGGTAACAACCACTTCTCTTTGCAAATTATCGAGAGTATCAGGGTCAATAACTTTGCTGCATAGAGTGTTGAAAAAGAAACAAAGTCTGGTAATTGCAAACCTTACATGCTTCGGCAATATAGATCGAATTGCCACGGGCAATATTTGTTGCATTAGAGTGTGACAATCATGAGATTTAAGACCTATCAACTTCAGATCATTCATTGATACCAATCTACGGATGTTGGATGAGTAACCATGTGGCACCTTAACATTTACCAAGCATTCACAAAAAGTTTTCTTCTCCTTTCTAGACAACGTGTAACAAGCGGGAGGTAAGTATGTTCTTTTATTACCCATTTCACGTAATTCTGTTAATTCTGACCTTATTCCCATTTCACGTAGGTCCAGTCTGGATTTTATCCCATCTTTAGTCTTACCTGGTATATTTAATAGAGTACCAATGATGCTATCACAGACATTTTTCTCAACGTGCATTACATCGATACAATGCCTGACTGTCAAAGAACTCCAATAAGGAAGATCCCAAAATATTGACTTCTTCTTGAATGAAGAATTGTCACTCCGTGTGGCCATACTACATTGTGATTTCTTACCAAATTCATTGACAATGTCTTTTACTCTTTCATAAACAACATCCCCTGGTATAGGTTTAGGTGCACTCCGTTCATCATTCCATCCATTGAATGCTTTGCGCTTCCTACGATACGGATGGAATTTTGAAAGAAACCTTCGATGACCAAGATATACAGTCTTGCCGCCATGTTTTAGTCTTATTGAATCAGTGTTTTCTTCACATATAGGACACGCTTTAGCTCCTTTGACACTATATCCAGACAAATTCCCATATGCTGGAAAGTCATTAATAGTGCAAAACAACATAGCGTGCAAACGAAATGTCTCTCTTGCTGAAGCATCATAGGTCATCACACCTTCAGCCCAAAGTTTCTTTAAGTCATCAATCAAAGGTTCAAGATAAACATCGATATCATTTCCGGGTTGTTTAGGGCCCGATATCAACAATGACAACATAACATACTTATTTTTCATACACATCCAGGGAGGAAGATTGTATATAACAAGCATGACTGGCCAAGTGCTATGTTGGCTGTTCAATGTCCCGTACGGATTCATCCCATCTGTACAAAGCCCAAGTCTTAGATTCCTATCTTCTTCACCAAATTTAGGGTACAATAGATCAATCTTCTTCCATTGTGGGGAATCAGACGCATGTCGTAGGATCCCATCATTATTTTTCTTAACATCTGCATGCCACCTCAAATTCTTCACATCTTTCGGATTTGCAAACAAGCGTTGAAACCGTGATATTATAGGTAGATACCACAACACCTTGGCAGGAGAACCAGTTTTGGACTCCCCCGAAGTCGTCAATTTATACCGTGACGCACCACATTTTGGACAATCTTTCAAATCTACAAAGTCCTTTTGAAATAATACACAATCATTCGGGCATGCGTGTATCTTCTTGGCCTCCATTCCCATTGGGCACAACATTTTCTTTACCTGGTATGTTGAGATTGGAAGCTCGTTTCCTTCAGGAAGCATTTCTTTCAACAAAGTCAACAATGAAGTGAAGCTTTTGTCACTCCATCTATTGTTAGCTTTCAACTTATACAATCTCAACACAGCGCTAAGCTTCGTAAACTTAGCAGAGCCTGTGTATAACGGTATCTCAGCATCATGCACAATGTTTGTAAAGATAGGAGGTGGATCGGTGTGCTCTACCCTACAACTATCCAGCATCGCATCAACGATGTCTGCTGGAACTGGTTCGTTCACATTTACATCATCGGAGGCTATTTCTTCTTCCACCCAAGCACTGCTATCGACATCTATTGGTTTCGATTTTGAAATCTCTCCATGCCAGTGCCATTCTGTATAGCCTTGTACAATCCCGTTGCACATGACATGACTTTTGATTTCCTCACCAGTGTTGACTTTCAAGTTGTTACCGCAATGCCTACATGGACAGTAGAACCTATCTGTAGGTTTTTTCCTATGTTCCTCGGCAAATCTAATAAACTGATCAAGACCAGATATAAACTCTGGGGTGCAACGATTACGAATGGACATCCATGATCTATCCATTCTATGATCAGAGAAAACAAGTATATATTAGGAAACAAGTATATATTAGGAAAAGATTAGGCAGCATTTCCCCGCTGTTCTCTAAGTACATATGTACTTAGAGAACAAACAAGGAAATGCCAACAAACACATGTGATGTAATTCTTATATATAATAAATGTGTACCACCTATCCCATCCTTGAACACCTAATCTCACTAGTAAGTGTATAATGTGTATTGGGTTTTCAAGAAAATTTCGGCAGCATTTCCCCGATGTTCTCTAAGTACATATGTACTTAGAGAACAAACGGGGAAATGCTACCAAAATTTTCTCGAAAACTCAATACACATTATACACTTACATCCTAAGTGAGATTAGGTGTTCAAGAACAGTCCCAAACTGGGGACTATCCAAGATTTACTCCTAATGAGTAAATCTTGGACGGGTTTCTAGGCCAACAAACACAATAATAGATATCTACAATGAAGCCGGACTCCATACAAACAGTATATAATTTAGTGATTGTTCATTCTAATTTATATCAATGTACAAGTAATATAAAAAACAATGATTGTTCACATTCTAGGCCAACAAACACATGTGATGTAATTCTTATATATAATAAATGTGTACCACCTATCCCATCCTTGAACACCTAATCTCACTAGTAAGTGTATAATGTGTATTGGGTTTTCAAGAAAATTTCGGCAGCATTTCCCCGTTGTTCTCTAAGTACATATGTACTTAGAGAACAAACGGGGAAATGCTACCAAAATTTTCTCGAAAACTCAATACACATTATACACTTACATCCTAAGTGAGATTAGGTGTTCAAGAACAGTCCCAAACTGGGGACTATCCAAGATTTACTCCTAATGAGTAAATCTTGGACGGGTTTCTAGGCCAACAAACACAATAATAGATATCTACAATGAAGCCGGACTCCATACAAACAGTATATAATTTAGTGATTGTTCATTCTAATTTATATCAATGTACAAGTAATATAAAAAACAATGATTGTTCACATTCTAGGCCAACAAACACATGTGATGTCATTCTTATATATAATAAATGTGTACCACCTATCCCATCCTTGAACACCTAATCTCACTAGTAAGTGTATAATGTGTATTGGGTTTTCAAGAAAATTTTGGCAGCATTTCCCCGCTGTTCTCTAAGTACATATGTACTTAGAGAACAAACGGGGAAATGCTACCAAAATTTTCTCGAAAACTCAATACACATTATACACTTACATCCTAAGTGAGATTAGGTGTTCAAGAACAGTCCCAAACCGGGGACTATCCAAGATTTACTCCTAATGAGTAAATCTTGGACGGGTTTCTAGGCCAACAAATAATGTGTTGTCATTCTTATACCTAAAATCCTAGTTCTTCAAATTAGGGTGATTATTGATGTCTTTAAAAGCATGATTGGCAATTTAGGGAAAAGTTCATCATTTAAATTCCAAGCATTCACATGTGTGCATTACAGTTCATCATTAAGCAAGAAGGGTGATTAGGATTCTCAATATACTCAACAATAAAATAAGTTAAACATGTGTGCATTACAGTTCATCATTTACATTCCAAACATGTCACATGTGTGCATTACAGTTCATCATCAAGATATCTATAACTTACTTAAACATTCAATTATGAAGTAAATATACACTTAATTAAGAATAGCATGACACACAAAGTTGCAGTCAACATCATTATGTTTTGTTCTATCATGGACTATCAGATTGGTATATCACATATGTATCAGTACATTATTAAATAAACACAATCAGTAAATAACTTTTAAAAAAAAATCCACTAGACGTGCAGCCTAGACGTGCCCTGGCGCCGCCCAAGCATCCGCCCAGAGGCCTATCTAGGCAGGGCACCTGGGCTTGGGACCCTAGGCGTGCCCTGGCACCTACTTAGGTGCTGCCTGGGTGAGTTCTAGGTCGGCGGCGGCAGAGAAAAGCAAGGCAGAGGACAAAAAAGGTGGTGAAGGTTTGTGGGTTACCTTGCATGAGGACAGCACGAGTAAAGTTGCTTCTACCGGCGGGGGCGGAGGTGACGACGACAGCACCATAGCTGCTTCTACTGGCGGCGACGACTAGAGGAGAGCAGGGGCGGTGGGCAACGACCGGCGGCGACGAGCGGACAGCAGCAGCAGCAGGGGCGACAGAGAAGAAGGGCGCCGAAGAAGAAGGACGTCGGAGATGGGGCGCCGGAGAGAAGCACCGGAGAGCAGCAGCAGCAGAGAAGCGCCGGAAAGTCGCCGCAACAGGGAAAATCGCCGCAATAGGGTAGCAATGAAACAGAAGAAAGGGGAAGAGTCAGGCGATCGCGGGGGGTTATATGTTCCCAAATAGCGTCGGTTGTTTACAACAACCAACGCCTAAACATCTTTAGCATCGGTTGGTTGAAACAACCGACGTCCAATTGGACGATATTTTCATGGAAATTTTTGGCGGGAACCACCTTCAGCGTCGGTTCGACAAGGATAACCGACGCTGAAAGTGACATTGTCCGCGCAAATTTTCATCGCAAATAGGCGTCGGTTTTCTAGGTATATAACCGATGCTGAAAATGACACTATTTTTTTTATCGAAAAATGGATTTCGCGGGCGACTTTAAGCGTCGGTTTTTTATAAACAACCGACGCTTAATACAAAGCGGTACCCGTGTCTGGCTGGTCTTCAAATATAGACGTCGGTTTTATTAAACAACTGACGCCTTATATGTTAGGCGTCGGTTTTCCTTAATAACCGACGCCCAGAAAAGCGACATTGAATGCTATTTCTGTAGTAGTGAAGGCGATGATATGAGACATCCCAATTCAGGGTAATATAATGAAAAACCCTAATTTAAGAGGATGCTTCATGAAACCCTAATTTTGGGTAAATCTACATGAAACCCTAATTTGGGGAAAAGTTATAAGGGACCTTAATTCAAGATAATGAAGTGTGAAATTCTAATCTAGGGTGATGCCATGTGAAACCCTTATGCAGTGATGTGATGTAAAGCTCTAATCTAGGGAGATGCTATGTAATACTATATGAAACCCTAATATGATACCCTAACCCTAATAAACGGTGAAGATATATGAAACCCTAATCTGGTCAATATGATGATAAACTATAACCCTAACTTTGGGCTATGAGTTGAGAAACCCTAATTTCAGGTAATGCTATCTGAAACCCTGATATAAGATGATGTTATGTGAAATCCTAATGTAGGGTGATGTTATGTGAAACCCAAATATGGGGAGATGTTATGTAAACCCTAATTGATTAAGATGGAAAATCCTATTCCTAATAATGGAATAGTGACTAATATATTGAAAAGTGAAACACATAAAGAGGTTGATAATTTATATCTTTATATCAATAATGCCTTAACTCGAAATGAGTCCATATCATTCATAATGGTCGAATAATTCAAATAAGTGACTTATGACCAACACATTACATGATAAATGTGTTAAACTGATGCATAAAGTATTAGGATGGGAAATACCCTAGTACAAGATAAGTTGATGAACTTAACTAAGATAAAGGTGATGAGGGAAGTGATACATCAAGACATGATAGATATCACATCCAGCACCTCAAGGTTGATATACCTTAATGTACCTTAAATCCAATATACTTGGATGAGTAACACATGAAGTGTGTCATTTCAATTGTTACATTGAGATGTAATGCACTTTGATAAGTGTAGGCTATCATACCTTAAGAAAAGGTTAAGCCAAGTTAATAAAGTATGATGTAATCATATTCTGTTAAAGTAGAGAGAGGAACTCATATCTTGTGTTGATAATTTATTTAATGATAAATGATGAGAATAAATAAGCAAGATTGAATACTTATGTTATCAATGTTGGCTCTTAGCTGTGTGGAGCAATGAATTAGGGCTTGATCATTAATAATATGATCTTGAGAACCTAAATGGTTAATAATGGAAATCCCTAAACCTAATAAAAGTATAATGTGCAATGTCCTTGTGAGCGATGTGAATAAGTTGTTACCTAATGAGAGGTGACAATATGTAATGAGTCTTGTGAGCCATATAATAATTTGTTTCCTAGTAAGAGGTGGCAAGATACTTAATGGGCCTTGTGAGCCATGTGAGATGCTTGTATAGCAAGTATCATGTTTACCTTGGTCAGATGACCTAAAGGTATTAGTTACCTGATAAGTGGTAACAAGTGTTCTTTGATGAACTGAGGGTTTGAATACCCATATTCCATAATCATGATGATGAGATGTTAAGGGATGAGAATGCCCATGATGTGATAAGGGATTGAGATCTCAATGTTTTATAAAGTTTTGAAAAGTACTTGATAAATGTGTTATACTTTTCTTTGTAGCATTTGTCATAATAATTATGTTAGAAACCTGACTGATGCTAAAAGAATATGGTAATGTACTTAATTAACCAAGTGAAATCCCATCATGTAGTGCCCTGGCCATATAACCATCAGTGTCAAAATTTGCTGGATGGTGAAACAGGTTGCTACGCGGCATAACCCGAAATGCATATTTTTTAATATGTGGGGGTGATGGCGAAAATATTTGTATGCCCTAATGGAGGAATTGATGTGAGATAAATATTAAATCTCTCAATCCTTCATTATATATGTCAGGGTGGATGTATCACTAATCCCCCGAAGTCGGGATGGATGCAGTATGAATCTCCCAATAATTTTAATGCCGGATCGATGTGAGGTAAACATTAATCTCTCGATGCCGAAGGAGTGCAGTTGATGTTGTAACTCTATAGAGAAGTTGCCAGTATACCCTGGAAAGCTATTTAGCAGAGACACAAGATGTCATGTATGGAGTCTCGTACTGAATGAGATAAGGGAGGTCATGGAAATCTGGCTCTTCCATTGACCTTGTATGGCACTGATTTCGACTTCACAATGGTCGGTTGGAGTATCAGCAGTATACCTCATATCCTTAGGGCATAAGTGTGATTTTAAAATGTAATTAGCCGTATAGCATGTTTGCTTAAGGATTGAATATGAAAATCATAGGTTGATGTTACATTCCTTTTATGCAACTTTAGCTGATAGATGTTATATTTATGTTTCCTTCCATTGCTTGTAAAGCAGATAGATGATTTATGATCTACCATAGGTAGATGCAATGTTCTCATTAAGAAAGAAGATTATCTTATTTTGTTCATATAGTGATTAATACTATTGTTAATATAAAAGAACTCCTGCTCAGTTTTATTCTATTAAACTGCAATAATAATGTTTCTGGTGGAGAGTTATATCTCTCGCTGGGACAATTTTCAATTGTCTCACCCCCGTGGGATCCAAATTTTTAGGTAGACGCGGATGAAGAGGCATAAACCCTATAGCAAGGGAAAAGCAGTAGCAGCAGCAACAGGGACAGCAGTGATATTCCAGGTGGAGGCACTGGCTATCATATTTTGTGTAGAAAGTCCTATGTGTCATGTCTGTACTCTCAGGTCCTCAAAGTTAGTAGTTAGCACTTTTAATGAATCGATCTGAGATTTTGGCTTGATGCCTCAAGGTTCTTATGCTGCCCATGAATAGTTTTAACAGAGCAGTTGATGCTTGTAATCCTCAAGGAGGGATGGTATAGGATGTGTACTTGTGGACCAAAATGTATATGAATTACTTTGGTTCTTGTTATAAGAGTTTCCTGGAATTGGATCTCTTTGCAAAAGGTTTAAATATTTAGTGATTTTTGTTAATCCATTGTTAATGATCTCTTCTGCTTAGTTAATGACATTTTGTTCGAACGGTGTGTGAAAATTTAGTGGTATCAGAGCTCTAGGTTTGTTGAGTCTACAGAGATATAGGATTAAGGTTGTTGAGTCTGTTCTAGTGTCTTCCAATTTATCTGATAGTGTCTTCTACTCATATAGGAGAAGAAGAACTTAAAGATGTCTGGATCACACGAATAACATGCTGCTGAGAGCAGCAATGTTGCATCAATAGAAGGTGCAAGGGACCAGGCGAGAGAAGAACGACTGCCTGAGAACCCCCAAGATGATCCAACTATGATAAGGGATCCTTATTGTGACATCACTATTGGGAAATTTAGGGCAACAATGATGCATTTAGTGGATTTGGTATTAGCAATACAACCTAGATTACCAGCTCCCAATGATGAAGTTTTAGACACCAACAGAATTCTTGCTCAACAACAACATGTTGGAGCGATGAATAATGATGAAAGGAATAGGTTACAACCTGAAATCATGATTTGCCACAGGTGTAGCCTGCCTGGACATATCAGAAAAGACTGTCCAGGAAAGGATACCGAGGAAAGAATTAAGAAAAGACATATCCAAACTTGGGATCAGAAGCCTAGTAGTTCCAAAAAGGGGAAATTTTTAGTACCATCTGTACAACCAGGGTCTAGTGCACTAGGGAAAGGACTATCCATAAAGGATAATTGACCTAAACCATATCAAGAGAATAGAACCTATTACCAGTGTAGACAGGTAGGACATCTAGCAAGGGATTATCTAGTTGGAAAAACAATGATAACCCAACCACCAAGGTAGAAACATCAAGGTCATCAAAGGAAATAGTTTTCTAGTGGCACTCGAGAACGTGGATAGATGTCCCAGGCAAGATTCTATGAAAAGAATCAGCCTGAGGCAATAAACAAACCGTGAGATGAGACAAGTCAGATGAAACAGTATCATTCTGATATGTCATTTCATAATTCTATGTGTTAACTATAAGAAAGTAGTTGTTATTCATTTTCCTTTGACTAGTCCTATGAGGACACAAGGAATAAGTGAACTTACATTTTACTCAATATTCCCTATAAATGCTTTATAATTTCTCTTATCTGTGTGAAAAAGGATGAGATATAGAAGTGATGCCTGAAGAAAATCTAGGAATGCTAAATCATGTGTTCATAATGATATGAAAAGTGAGTAACATGATAGTAAATAAAGTGCATACTACCTAATCTCAGTACTTGTATACCCTGGCCAGGTATATAATTATTGGAGATAGGGCAAGTATGGAACTCTTAGATTGTTATCGTTCTGATTACTCTGATCAAGTAGTAATTCTGAAACAATCTAGTAAGCATAAGGAAACTAGAAACATGGCATGGATATTGTTTTTATCACATCCTAAGTACAATAAAATGGAATTTGAAATGATCTCAAATCAATCTGTGGGTATGAGGAAGTAAAAGTATAATCCTCATGATAAATAAAATGAGACAAGGGAGATGATCCCTATCTGATAAAGCCTGTGTATGTATAGTAAAGATCTTTTCCCATGATGTGGAAATTGGAAATATGATAAAATCACAAAATGTTCATAAATATGTTAGACAATAACAAAGGAATGAGTAATGACATGTAATCATCCTTATAATTCCTATGCTGATAGCAAGGAACCTAGGATGAAATAAGAGTAAATGACTCATGAACAGTTGAAAGTTCATGCTATAATCAGAAGAGATGATAATCCTTTCTCTTTGATGAGAAACCTTGGGTGATGATGGGGTGATAATAAGAATATGTTTCCTTGTGTTCTCTTCTTTTTCGAACATGGTAATCAAGTGAGTACTATGACACTTGATGTGCATGGATTAGAAATAATCTAATAATGGATACTTATAAAAGTATCAGTTCATTTTGGACTTTGGTTCCACAATAAAAATATGTGTAATAAATAATGTCCCAAAGATGAAAGAAAGATTCTTTTATATGTGTGACTTTGGTAATAACAATAGAGAAATGGAAATGATGAGGATGTGATGTGTTTTTGACACATGTGATGGATACCAAAGTAAGGAATTCTGGTATCTAAGAAATATCAGGTGGTATGGAAAAGTAAAAGCGTAAATCCTAATTAGATAACTTATGTTGGTTACTTGGACTGGCCAACTGTGAAGCCAGTCTAATTACATAAAATAGTGTGAACATCGCATGTTAGGGGTTTATGCTCCGCATAAACATAACATCGATAAGGATGTACTAATTAAAGGAACAATTGTAAAATCATTGTAGGAAAAGCTTATCAAGTTAAAAATAATTCTAAAGATACCTCTAAGATAAGTTCTTAATTGGTAAGTAATCTCCCCTTATGACAAAAGTATGTACAACTAATGAGATAGTTGGTACAAGTAATATGAAAGTTTAGTGTTGTGTCAATAGTTCAGATGGCACACTAGATGTATGATAATACCTGTACTAACAAGTGGGTGACAAAATGTAACTCTGGTCTTTCCTTCGAAGTGAAATGCTAAACTAAATGAGGAGTATGGGAGACTCCCCATAACCAAGAATCATGTCACTTAAAGTTATAAGTTGAGAAAGGTGATAAATCAGTGAGATTTGACACCTGAATAGAATAAGGTATGTATAATGTATCTTGGACAAAGAAAAAATGCTACCTGACACAGAGTTGACTCTACAATCAATAATGAAAAGAAACAATAGAGTATGTGTCCTATGTGACAAGTTCTATGGCATCTCCATGACATTAATATGTTATGTTGAGACCTGATGATATAGTTAATGAATAATATTTGTCTTCCTTTGCCTGGGATTTCAGGGATGAAATCCTTGTTAGGGGTTTATAATTGTAACATCCCTGACCTAGATTAAGGCTTAACCCTAGAGGTTTTGCTTAAGTAAGTCATTCATATTCTTGTATTTATCTTTTAAAAAGTAATTAAGGCTCAAAAGGAACTTATGTTTCAATTTTGGTCCTATTTGAATAATGTTGAAACAATGTTTTACTTATTTTGGACCAAAGTACAAATTACCCAAGTTAAGGGGTTAACTTGTAAATATTACATGATAAAATGTTCCTCAAGTGTTGAAGCATCATAAGAATGAAAATGATGCATAGGTATGGCTTGTGGTAGCCTGAGCACCAAGAAAGAGCTTATTAAACAATGTTTGTGCATTAAAACCTAGTTTTGGTGTAATGTGCAATTCACCCAAAACCTAGGGTTCAATATGCAAAATACCACTTCTAGAGAGTCCATAATGTTTCTTGGTATCAATTAGAGACAATAAAATCATAGGGGCATCTCATTTGAATCTCTTTGGAGGAGAGAGAATCTTGATATTAAAATAATCAAGATTTAAGCATAATTGAAACCCTAATTCAAATTAATGCAAAAATAAATATATTAATGAAAGTGCCCTTCAACCAAAAATGTGATGTTTGAATTTGTATAAGTATGGACGTCCTTGTGCCTTGCAATGGCACCGAAATATCTAAAGTGAGTGGAGATCCCACTCACATTAGTTAAAGAAAAAGTAATATCCACTAATTTTGGATATTATTATTATATTGATTAAGGTGCTTAATTTGTTTTCTTTAATTCATGGATAAAGAAGAGGATTTCAAAGGGGATGATGATGGCTTCTTATGCAAGGAAGGGAGGGGGATAAGTGGCACCAATTTTGGGAATTGAAGGATTTTTATAACACTTTCTCTCTCTTGAATTTCCCTTATATACACTCCATTTTCCACCCACATGAAAGACTATTTTCGAATCTACTTTCTTTCCTTGATTTGGCCGAACACAAGGGAGATTAGGAGCAACAAGAGGACGTGCCCCAACCTGTAGGTAAGCTCCATAGTCATCTTCAACCTTGATTTCATGGTGGAAATCGAAATTCCATGCTTATTTCCTTCTTTTCTCCATTCAATGCTCAACCTTGATCATCCTTTGCATCCAAAGACTTGAGAACGGACCTTGGACAGTTGAGAAAGCTTCATTCACCATTAAGGACGTGAATCTTGAAGCTTGGATTCAACTTTGAAGGTGGGTTATATAACTTGAACCCTTAAATGTTATTATTGATTTCACTTCTTCATCATATGTTGAATCTTTCTTCTTTTCCGAAATTCAATTTGATTAGTTGATGAAATCACCATACGAATCACAGGAAATTTCGAATTTTTGAAGCTTGAAGATGATGATGTCATCTTAGCACACACCTAAATTAATATCATGAGCAAACGGTCTTCAACTTTGATGATCAAACGGTCTCAAGACCATTTGGTGATCAAACGGTCTCAAGACCGTTTGAGGGCAAACAGTCTCCAGACCGTTTGAGGGAAAACGGTCTCCAGACCGTTTGAGGTCAATTTCTGATGTGGATGAATAAAGATACAATGGTTCAAATTGATCTAATTACAATGGATACAAGAATGGATGATCCATTGATTATAAACCCTAATCATATTGATTGGTTGAAACCCTAAATTGATTGAGTCGTTTTCTATGTTGAATGGCTCAAACGGTCTCAAGACCTTTTGAGGTTAAGCGGATTCATGAGTGGATGGAGATCCAAGGGTTGCAAGTTTATCTACTTTCAATAGTCTTAATGTTGCATGGTTCAATAACTGCAAACCCTAAATCAATTGATTGTGGAAACCCTAGATGATCCATTCGGTTTCAAGGTAGTTTGGACCAAATAGTATTGAGACTGTTTGAGTCCAAATGGTCTTGAAACTGTTTGAGATCAAACGGTCTTCAAGACTGTTTAGAGGGCAAACGGTCTCAAAACTGTTTGATGTCCAATCGGTTTCAATGATGGGTTGTTCATTCGGTCTCAAGGATTAATTTGATAAAAATGATTTCAAGGCTTGAAAGCATCAAATGGTCTTCAAACCATTTAAGACCAAACAGTCTCAACCCTAGATGCCCAAATAGTTTCAAAACCGTTTGGAGGGCAAACGGTCTCAAAACTGTTTGAAGGTCAAGGAGGTCAAAACCATTTGAAGGTTCAAAAGTATCAAAACCGTTTGAAGACCTAATGTGATGAAAGATCAATTAACCCTATGATTGTTAATGATGTATCTCAAAGTTAATTACAATGGTTGTACCTCTCAAGTACTTAGGTGATTAGTACATTTTGAGTGGTTAACCTTTGATGCTTATGAAAGTAGTAACTCAGTACACTATGATAACCATAGATGTATGTACTTGAATAATGGGTTGATCCAAGTTGATATGGAGTAATCAACATCCGAGAGAGGATGAGAGGGAGAGGAATTCATACATGTATAATGATCATGTAGTGGTTAAGTCTCAATACTCTCAAAATGAATAAAATATGTATTTAGGGTATGATCCTTGATAAAGAGATCATGAAACCCTAATCAAGAAGGTTGATGAGCCCTAACCCTAATTTAGGGCAATGCTAGGTGAAACCCTAATCTAGGATAATGTTGTAACCTTAATTTAAGGTGATGATATGAGAAATCCCAATTCAGGGTAATATAATGAAAAACCCTAATTTAAGAGGATGCTTCATGAAACCCTAATTTTGGGTAAAGCTACATGAAACCCTAATTTGGGGAAAGTTATAAGGGACCTTAATTCAAGATAATGATGTGTGCATTTCTAATCTAGGGTGATGCCATGTGAAACCCTAATGCAGTGATGTGATGTGAAGCTCTAATCTAAGGTGATGCTATGTAATGCTATATGAAACCCTAATATGATACCCTAACCCTAATAAAGGGTGAAGATATATGAAACCCTAATCTGGGCAATATGATGATAAACTATAACCCTAACTTTGGGCTATGAGTTTAGAAACCCTAATTTCAGGTAATGCTATGTGAAACCTTGATATATGATGATGTTATGTGAAATCCTATTGTAGGGTGATGTTATGTGAAACCCAAATATGGGGAGATGTTATGTAAACCCTAATTGATTAAGATGGAAAATCCTATTCCTAATAATGGAATAGTGACTAATATATTGATAAGTGAAACACCTAAAGAGGTTGATAATGGATATCTTTATATCAATAATGCCGTACTCGAGATGAGTCCATATCATTGATAATGGTCGAATAATTCAAATAAGTGACTTATGACCAACAAATTACATGATAAATGTGTTGAACTGACGCATAAAGTATTAGGATGGGAAATACCCTAGTACAAGATAAGTTGATGAACTTAAGTAAGATAAAGATGAGGGAAGTGATACATCAAGACATGATAGATATCACATCCAACACCTCAATGTTGATATACCTTAATGTACCTTAAATCCAATATACTTGGATGAGCAATAAATGAAGTGTGTCATGTCAACTGTTACATTGAGATGTAATGCACTTTGATAAGTGTAGGCTATCATACCTTAAGAAAAGGTTAAGCAAAGTTAATAAAGTATGATGTAATCATATTCTGGTAAAGTTGAGAGAGGAACTCATATCTTGTGTTGATAATTTATTTAATGATAAACGATGAGAATAAATTAGCATGACTAAATACTTATGTTATCAATGTTGGCTCCTAGCTATGTGGAGCAATGAATTAGGGCTTGATCATTAATGATATGATCTTGAGAATCTAAATGGTCAATAATGGAAATCCCTAAACCTAATAAAAGTATAATGTGCAATGGCCTTGTGAGCCATGTGAATAAGTTGTTACCTAATGAGAGGTGACAAGATATAATGGGTCTTGTGAGCCATATAATAATTTGTTGCCTAGTAAGAGGTGGCAAGATACTTAATGGGCCTTGTGAGACATGTGAGATGCTTGTGTAGCAAGTATCATGTTTACCTTGGTTAGATGACCTTAAGGTATTAGTTACCTGATAAGTGGTAACAAGTGTTCTTTGATGAACTGAGGGTTTGAATACCCATATTCCATAATCATGATGATGAGATGTTAAGGGATGAGAATGCCCATGATGTGACAAGGGATTGAGATCTCAATGTTTTATAAAGTTTTGAAAAGTACTTGATAGATGTATTATACTTTTCTTTGTAGCATTTGTCATAATAATTCTGGTTTGAAACCTGACTGATGCTAAAAGAATATGGTAATGTACTTAATTAACCAAGTGAAATCTCATCATGTAGTGAAATAGCCATATAACCATCAATGTCAGAATTTGCTGGATGGTGAAACGGGTTGCTCCGTGGCATAACCCAGAATGCATATTTTTGAATATGCAGGGGTGATGGGTGAAAATATTTGTACGCCCTAATGGAGGAATTGATGTGAGATAAATATTAAATCTCTCAATCCTTCATTATATATGTTGGGGTGGATGTATCAGTAATCCCCCGAAGTCGGGATGGATGTATTATGAATCTCCCAATAATTTTAATGCCGGATCGATGTGAGGTAAACATTAAATCTCTCGATGTCGAAGGAGTGCAGTTGACGCTGTAACTCTATAGCGAACTTGCAAGTATACCCTGGAAAGCTATTTAGCAGAGACACAAGATGTCCTGCATGGAATCTCGTACTAACCGAGATAAGGGAGGTCATGGAAATCTGACTCTTCCATTGACCTTGTATGGCACCGACTTCGACTTCGCAATGGTCAGTTGGAGTATGAGCGGTATACCTCATCTCCTCAGGGCATAAGTGTGATTGTAAAATGTAATCAGCCGTATAGCATGTTTGCTTAAGGATTGAATATGAAAATCATAGGCTGATGTTACATTCCTTTTATGCAACTTTAGCTGATAGATGATATATTTATGTTTCCTTCCATTCCTTGCAAAGCAGATAGATGATTTATGATCTACCATAGGTAGATGCAATGTTCTCCTTAAGAAAGAAGATTATCTTATTTTTTTCATACAATGATTAATACTGATGTTAATATAAAAGAACTCATGCTCAGTTTTATTCTATTAAACTACAATAATAATGTTTCTGGCAGAGAGTTATCTCTCTCCTTGGGACAATTTTCAATTGTCTCACCCCCATTGGATCCAACTTTTTAGGTAGACGCAGAAGAAGGGGAAGAAACCCTATAGCAAGGGAAAAGCAGCAGCAACAACAACAAGGACAACAGTGATATTCCAGGTGGAGTCACCGGCTGTCATATTTTGTATAGAAAGTCCTATGTGCCTTCTTTGTACTCTCAGGTCCTCGAAGTTAGTAGTTAGTACTTTTAATGAATCGATTTGAGATTTTGGCTTGATGCCTCAAGGTTCTTATGCTGCCCATGAATAATTTTAACAGAGCAGTTGATGCATGTAATCCTCGAGGAGGGATGGTACATGATGTGTACTTGTGGACCGGAATGTATATGAATTACTTTGGTTCTTGTTATAAGAGTTTCCTGGAAATGGATCTCTTTGCAAAAGGTTTAAATTTTTAGTGATTTTTGTTAATCCATTATTAATGATCGCTTCCGCTTAGCTAATGATGTTTTGTTCGAACGATGCGCGACAGGTACTATCCATACAAGTGTGTTGAAATATTCTTTTATTAAAATATGTATATATTTAGTATATATGTTAGTTTTGGATGATTGGAAGAGAATACAATGCATTTTTTTATCAAACTAGAAACAATTAGTATGTTATAACCATTAGATCTTTTTTCCTAGAATTGTAAGATTTCAAGGATGGAGTCAAGATGTTTTATTATTCATCCTTCCATCCTCTTATAAGAAAACCAAAACTAAAAACAATTAAGGTTTAGAACGTAATGAAACTTGGTAGTACTAATACCATTAAAAGGGAAACAAAATAAAATATTTCCTATGTTAAATAAATCAATATTTTATAATCTAAATAATAGTAATTATAGTTAAACTAGGTAAAAAATAGTCATTCTTTATTTGACATAATCTTTGTCACTTAATTTGGGAAGAAATTGTTAATCATGTGATATACACAATTAGGATGTTGCTCGATAAAAGAAAGAAAAAAGTTTGAATTGCATGAGTTCCCAAGTACACTAACTACAATAAGTATATAATTGATATACTAAACAATTATAGTAATAAAAAATTTAGTTGGGTCACCTACCCATAAAATAGCATAGCCTTGTTAGATAGGTCACACCCCATAAAGAATGCAACCTAATATACCATTTCACACAAGTTTATTATAGGTAATTATCTTAAGAAGTTTGGCTTATTTCATCTTTCAAGTATTAAGACCATTACATATCAATGAATTAATACATACTAATATTACTAAATAATATAATCATAACCTTCTAGTTTGTTTTAAATTATCTTAATACAAAAATCAAACTTTTCTATATATTGAGTAGGAGTCTCCACTCAATAAGATTGCAAATGAGTCATGATAGTTGGTTATACATATTATAGTTAGACATAGCAGCATAGAGGCCATGTTTGTACTAAAGTAATTAATTTAACATAAAAATGTTTGAGTATCCATGAAGTCTCACTTTCCTTGTGTGTTCAAGGAGTTGTTGATGGAATATGTTGTATTGTACATCATTCATGTAAATTAAGAGATGTAGTTGAAAAAAATGTGTACATTATGTTGTAATGCATCCATAAAGGAGATATAATCTTTTGTTTCAACATAGGAATAATAAGAGCTAAAACATATTCGTCACATTTCTACCATCTAATTTAATAATGATATATTATTATCTACCTTTTAATAAATGTTTTGATGTGAAAGTATCATTATGCTTGGTCCATATAAGTGGCATATATTATGGATCTAGCTTCCAAGACAAAAGAATATTTTTCTATCAGAAGAGGAAGGATGCATGATCAAAAGAATTAATTGTAATTATGAATACCTTTGATAAATTTAAGTATCTACTCTAAATGATGGGTTACATATCTAAACAAAAAAATTGTTTCTTGTGTGTTTCCACCCCACTTTTCCCGTGAGTTTTGATGTGTGTTATATTGATATGGCTAAATTTAGTCTCCTTTTTATGTATTGATCATTAATTTTCAATCTAAGATATTATTTTATCATTTAGGCATAATTGTCCTTGTTCTCTCTCAATCTTTCCTTCAATAAAATCCCTTATCTCTAGGAACCCCTTCTTATATACTTCATCCCTACCTTTTATAGTTCCCAATATTATATGTTTTTGGTGTATGTCCTTCTTTTCATAATAATATTATCTAGTTGTTGAGTGGAGAAAGGATTTCTTGTCCTACAAGGTTTGTGTAAAACCCAATTAGTATGTGTTACACACTTTTTTCGCACAAAACTGACACATGCAACTACTTTTATTACTTCTAAAGGTAAGCTTTCGTAGAATATTATGATATTTTTGATGGATAAGTGATTTTCTTATCTTAAAACCAACTATATTATTTGTTACTCATGATCAAATGTATGTGGTGTACATATTTCGTATTGCAATGTAAAATATGTAGCACCAATTTAACAGAGTGCGCTACATTTCACATTGGTTGTATGAAAAAATTATCAAACAACAATAATACGTAGTTTTCAACTTTGGTATCTGGTTGAATGAGATCTTCAAAAAAAAATAGTAATTTAAACACAATCATACAAATACAAAATTTTTATTTTGATGATATACATCTAATGGTTTTCTTTAATAGATGTCATCATCTTACAAAGCAAAAATATCCTTTGGTAACAAGTTTTCATCATTCAAACATGGTAGTCATCTAAAATCCCGATTACTACTAGCTAAGCATGCGTAGGGCCATGACAAGTATGATATTTTCATAATTTCATATATTTATTATCTATTTTAGTCTAGTGTCTATCTACCCAAGAAACTTGTTCTTTCATTCTCTTAAGATTCTATTGTAGTGTTTTGAGTTTACTACTTTTTGGAAGAAACATTATTGATAATTTAAAGGATTCTGTTGATCCATGGTTTACATTCATTCATTTCTATTTTAAGGTTATTTGTAACATTACACTACCAAATATGCAATAAAAATACCTAACTTGAAGAGAGGCCTAAACACAATGTAATATATATAAGTTATATCTTTACAATTAGCTACATGTCAAGTTTCCACATCAAGTATCCTAGTATCTGTTAAGTCCATGTACATTAACTAACCAAATAATAAATGTTGGCCATGATTTATAATTACAATAAACTATAACTTTTCAAGTGTATTCTATAATACCCAATTAGCCATTTATCATTTATTTATTAATATTAATTTAAAGCAACATTTATGAATGTGGTTCCATATTAATTGATGTTTTCAATCACATCCATTTGTTTGTGATGTGCATTAATCATCCATTTGGTAATATTGATTGATGTAGCACTACAACATTGATCAAGTACCCGATTCTTTCACTTGTTCAGAGAAGCTTTGTTTTCGTATAAAACTGTTATATATTTACGTAAATGATAAATTTCAAAAACATGTTTCTAGTTTTTCAAATCATATTTTCTCACATACAAACATTTTCTTGTCACTTTTTACTTTGTTCTACAATAACAAATTATTCCAACCCCGTATTTCACATTCTAGGGTTTTGAGTTGACAACCCACATTTTAGTATGCTTCTATAATGGGACGATCTCATTTGATGCTCTAAGTCTATTTTAACTTTTTATAATGTAGTTGCATTGGTTGATGAATAAATAATATGTCAGCGCATAGTCTCTAAAAATAAGTATTACTTTGATCTAACAAGGTATTACATATGCTAGAGTATGACAAAACACTAAATTTCATTATTACATTCAAAATGAGCACATTCATTATTCATCATATCAACTTGAAAAAAAATTGATTTTCATCACACTTCTAATCTAAACCCTAACAACTTAATTACAACTCAATTAAAATGTTGTATTTAAAAATATGAATCAGTTTAGTTTAACTAAAACACAAACCGATGATTTTATATGGTATAAAAATCACAATTTTTTAAGTAGAAATTTCATATATAGCACAATACATGTCATAATATGGGGCTTTGTAGTTGTTTTTGCCTAAAATGAATATAGATATAAAAATCATGGTCAAAGATGAAAGGTAATGTATACTAATTCTAAAACTAAAGGACCCCCCACATTCATGAGAAGTTTCATTATAAGCATAGAACATTGAAGAGTCTATTAGCCAAGTGACGCTAAAACAATTCATGAGAAATAACAAAAGATTCTCGTAGTGTCATAGCCGCTCAAAACAATCAACGTGTACTTTAAGATATGCGGATGAGATATGATTTTTGGGTGACAATGGAAGTGATAGGCACCCACAATGTTTCTAAATGTGCATGAATATATAGTGAGTTCATGCAACAAAGCATTGTAGTTTGAAATTGGGAATATGGTTATGGCCAATTTGTTTTTCTTGGGACGAACGGATAAACAAATGTTGGCGTCTTCATTCTATGATTCAAAGTGGCACATGGGTATGGTGGTCATTGTAGACGCGCCAAAATTATGATCCTACCGGTAGCATTAATTATGAGGGAATTCATTTTTAGGACAAAAAAAATTAAATATAAGGGAGTTTCTTTTTCAACTTTAAATAATTACTATGAAGGAGGGGCTATAAGTACAATTCCAATCCGGATATCCTTATTATTTGGGTGGGGTGGATCACTGAGACATGAGAAAGAAATTCTGCTGAATATAGATGAATTTATAATACTAACATAAACAAATACTCTGTAAGCTATCCCTTCAATATTAAAAAAACAAATCAGTTCCAAATTGAACTACATATAACTTCTTATAAATAATGCTTATATGAATAAGACACAGTAGCAATAAACGGGAGATACTGAAAGGGACAACTGATGGAACTTGTTGCATAAAAGAATGTATAACCTGGTTTTCACCCCTCTCAATTGGTTACGGATAAAATGGGGTTACTGGTTTATTTGTTGAATTTTATGATTTTATACACCCATTGCATGTGAAGGAACTTACATATGCATTTGTTCAAAGTTCAAGCCTAGGATGCCAGCTAGGAGGGCCAGCCCACTCTGGGTCTAATTAACCCTTTCAATTTAACTTTTGGCAGCTAACTCGGATTTATAGTTGCTTGCTTGATTGAATACACTGCTGTCTTCTGGGAGCGTGGGATCAATGCACATGACTTGCTGCTGTCTCTCATAATCAAAACAGAAAACAGAGGGATAAGGTCAGGGAGAAGCCACATGAGTCGCAGGCTGATAGTGACGGCCGATGAAATTGGAAGATTTGTGATTGTGACACCGAGGAAATGGGCCAAGTGGCGATGGTAACAGGCAACATGAGCAGCACCATTGATCTCTGTAGCACGCAGCGGTATAAGTCTTTGTCCTTGCCTCAAAGAAACAACTACTCTATTTTCCGCCGAAAATTAATTGCTGCCCTGCCATTTCCTTTTCTTCGTCAATTGCAATCTGCAAAAGCCAGCATCGGCGCGACGAGACCTGTCGCCAAGCTTATTTCCAGAACCAAGTATAAAAGACACGTAGCTAAGGTTCATCTACACGCTGAATTGTAGCAAAGAGACTCGCGATCGCTTCCCCCTGGACCACCTATCTACAAATTACATATAGCATATTCTTCAGGACTGCCCTGTCACCTGTGCAAGTCAGAGGGACGCTTATGGCGACAATAATCTATCCATACCAACATGAGGAACTAGTTTGCTTCTGAGCCCGAAGTCCCAATCTCTTTTCAATAATTGATTAGAGCTGTGTTCCGAATGTTTCGATCTCTATTTGTTTGGTATCAGACGCAAACCTGGGTTCCTAGTACACCTCATTCAATTCAAAATGTCAGCTTTGCAACCAAACAAAACTTGAACTTCACAAGACCAACCGATTTGATGGTAGAGTCTAAACATATCTGAAAATCTCAATGTCTTAACTTCTGATCTGTTATGATGTGTGACTTCCATCACTATACTACGAACAGATCTCCTTTAAGTACAAGTATGTAATTACCTGGTGTAAACTGGTACAAACGCATATTATAGAAAGAAGAGACATTGCAGGGAAGGAAGGGTCAAAGGCATTACATGGGGATAAGACAAACAAAAGGGAATTAATTAGTATTAACAGTAATTTACATTAACACCCCACTCAAACTCAAAGTCGGTCAATGACACAGAGTATAATTCAACTTGTTGTAATTGGATGCAGTGTGTGTCTCTGTGTAGAGGTTCACAACTTGATCTGTAGAATTCTGGAGGACATTGTTATAATTCCTGCTAGATGCCTTTCCCGCACAAAGTCATAGTCTATCTCTATGTGATTAGTCGTATCATGGAAAACTGGATCACTTGTAATCTGTATTGCACTCTTGTTGTCACAGAACTTAGGTGTAGTGTCTCAAAGGATAACTTTTATATCACTTAGAAGCCAACAGATGTACATTACTACTTTAGTGGTATGACGCATTACTCTGTACTCTGCCTCAGTGGAAGAAAGATATATAACATCTTGTCTTGCTCCTCTATAAGATCAAGGAATCACCAAGAAGAAGACAATACCCAGTTGTGGAGCGTCTGATAGTTGAAGATTTAGGCCGATCAACATCACCGTATTGCATACAAAGTAAGGTAGCAAGAAGAGATCATGAGTAGAGACTGTGTGATTATTCTCTCAATGTAACATAGGATGTGGAGTACAATGATGGACACTTTGGGGAGCATATAAGAATTGTTATCTGATGTTAATAGTATGTTGAATATGTCCTAGTGATACACAATTATAATAGTTGTCCCACTAGTTAATGATGCCTTGTGGGATTAGGTAGTGTCTCACTATCAGTGGGCCACAACTTTACATGAAGTTCAAGAGGTATGTCGGCATCTCATAGGTCATATGTCTAGGCGTACTCAATGATATATGTTGCAACTTTTGATGAGAGATGAGAATTTGTTTCTACCCAAGAGCAATCTGCAGGACTAGAAAATAGTGAAGTTTCTCAAGGTCTTTCATTAGAAATAATGTTGTAGTTCAATTGTGTGTGCTACATAATCAGTTGTGATGATCATGTCATCCACATAAAGGAGTAGAATGACCCACCCCAGAGGTTTATTACACACACATTTAATAGTCATTTTAGCTTTGGGTGTAATCTGCATAGCTGATGGCTTGTTTGAATCATTCAAACCAGGCAATGGGTGTTGTTTGAGTCCATAAATGACAATGTAAAGAAGATAGACATGAGACTCGAGTACAATCAGTCTAGGTAGAGGAGTGATATACTATTTTTGAGAATTGTTTATGTAGAAAACATTTCGAGCATCCATCTGGTATAAAGGTGATTTATGGACCATAACAACTTCTCAAGAGTTCTCATTGTAGTCAAGTGAGAAACTACAACTAATTTTTCTTCATAGTCTATGCCATATTCCTATGTGAATCCCCTCTATACTAGGTATTCTTTGCATCTGTCAATGGTGCCATCATCCTTATGCTTGATCATGTAAAACCACTTACAGCTGACAACTGAAATGCCTTGTAGTAGAAGAACAACTTCCTACATATGGTGTGCTGAATGACCTAGAGTCTTCATGCATAGCCTTCTTCCAATGCATAGTACCTATAGATTCCTGATGTGAAGATGGTATATAATATGTATAAAGAGAAGTGAGAAACCTTGCATATTCTAATAAGAAAGATGTGATCATTGAATGAGCATACAATATATTGGACCAATGTTTGTGTTGGGATCTTCTTGGACCCACATTTGTGATAGCAGAAGAAAGTTATTGCACATCACTTGGACCACTATCATGTGTAGTATCATCCAATTATGTATGGGGCTCAACAGGGGTAGCCTCAATGCCTACTAATAGCAGCGAGGTATGATGCTCAACATGTGTAGCTTCAATCCCAATGGGAATCTCAGCAAGGTAACTTCAATATCTGGATTTTTGGTGAAAGTTGTTTTGTAGTGGATTCATTACGAGGGATGATCATGAACTCATGGAGTAAGGCATAACCTATGATTGTGGAAAAACAATAAGGTGTATACACAAGAAATGTAGCATGCCTTTCTAAGCATAGACGATGAGCACTAGAATTAAAACTATGACAACCTTTTTGTTCATCATTGTATCCCAAAAGAAAATAGCGTGTGAACCATGCATCACATATGTTTCTTGTATGTTGACAAAGAAGGAAAAAACAAGTGCAACCAAAAACATGCAGGTGATTTTAGGATGGTGGTTGGTTGTAGTGTTTTTCATATAGTGTGACATCCCTAGAATTTGTATGGGCATGAGATTGATGAGATAAGTGGATGTGTGAATGGCTTCTTCCTAGAAGTATCAGAGAATACTGGAGATAATGAGCAATGCACAAGTAGTTTCAAGAATATGTTTATGCTTGTGCTCTGCAATACCATTTTGTTCATGAGTGTAAGGGAATCCTTATTGGAATATGGTGCCTTTAGAGTTGAGGATGATCTCATGCATTGTAGTGGATGTGTACTCCTTTTCTTCATTCATGCTCATGGATAGCTTAATTGTGTTGAGTTTTAATTTATTGGTGAATCATTAGTATATGCTTTGGATTTTAGAACTGTTGCACATGAGGTAGACTTAGGAGTATTTTGGGAACTCATCAATAAAAGTTATGTAATACTAGAATCCACTTATCGAGATCACATGTGCTGGTCCCAAAATATCAGAATGAAAAATGATTAATTAGGTTTCTACTTTCATTGATTTTGTTTGAAAAGGGAAGAACAACAACTTTTGTTAGTTTGTAGCTTGTGCACTCCTATAATCGAGCATAATTACACACTAAATCGAGAGTGCATGATTTAATAAGTCTAGTAAAATGAATAGCTTATACATCTCCTAATCTATAATTTTGTAAATAAGGTGAGAGCATTTCCCCAGTAACAATGGTGTGGGTGGGTTTGGAATGTGAAAAGTAAACACATGACATAGATCACCAACTCTAATTGCACTCCCAATCTCCTGATCTAAATGTTGGTTATGCACATAACACCAAGGTTCATAAAAACAACTCTAATGCCAGAATCATGAATATTTCCAACAGATATAAAATTCAAATGTAAGTTGTGAACATGCAAAAATTTTAGTGGAGTGAGATTTACACTAAATGGGAACTGAGGCGTGATGCATCCAACATGAGATATATCAATATGAGAATTGTATGTTGTTTCTATTAGAGGTTGTTGTAGAGAGTAGAAATTTCTCAGAGTAGATGAATTGGGAGTCAAATGATTTGCCACCTGAATTCATGCACTAGGTCATAGAGGATATAAAAAAAAGTTCTTAGAGGATATATTTCCATCTTAGGAAGACAAAAATGAGGTTGTCTCTCTGATTGTTAATGATATTGAGGTGTCATTACTTCAAATCTTAATAATGTATAGTTTATTTTTCATTCCCTTTTGCTCTAGTGGTGATGTTTGTTGAAGTCAATGTAGTAGTCTGCTTGGTTTTTCACTATTGTACAACTATCTACAAACAAATGTTTTGGCCTTTGCAAATGTCTGGTTATCCTTAGGTAGGAGTTCCAGTTAAGGTCCAGGCTCAAGGCAATGCTCCCTTATGATATGCTTAGTCAAAATAGACTATTAAATGGCCAAGCCTTAGAGAAACAATGTTAGGAAGACTTTAGCAATAAGAATAAAATAATATGAAACGATGTATGTTTTTTTTCATACTAGATAAGATACCATTATTCTAGAATGCTCCAAACATGCCATTATATCACATGATCAACTCCACATCCTTATACAAACAATTCAATACATGCATCATTTAAGAACTTTTGAGAATGATATTGTTAGATTAATATAAGGGTTAATTATGGGACATGTTTTTTCATACTCTACTTGATGTAAATATTCTCAATACAAATCATCACCATAACAACCCTCATTGGAGCTTGACAAGTTGCATAATGTTTTATGTGTTTCACATCATCAACATTTCAAAGTAAAAAAATACCACAATATGTGACATGCTTTAAGCATATTAACACCTAATTTGAATAGAGATTTAGTAAACATCATCATCATGTCTCACCAATTGGAAGACAATATGCTTAAATTCTCAAAAATACTCTAAAGCATGTTAGATAATGCTCTAATAAACCACTTGTTAACAAAGCTCTAGATTATCTCTCATTGTGATTGGAAATTTCTCTCGATAGAATTTCACTAATCCTAGTTGTTGAGTAGAAAAAGAACAAAATTTGGAGCTTTTAGAAAATCATGTATTTAGTATGTTTCATAAAGCATGCCTAGTTCTCAGACATGAGCAAGCAATTCTAAATCAAAATGCCCTGATCCCAGAACTCTGTATGAACATAGAATAAAAATCCCTAGACTCAACCCCAAAATGTAGAAGCTCTATATGGTGAGGAAGCAGGTGAGGCTATTCACATAAATGCAGAAGTTGCAACTAATCTAGTCGCATTGTAGTAAGATAACAATGCTCTTTCATCCTCTCTACATGATAGTTGTTTGATGGTTGATATATTATGTTGAAACACTCAAGGGATTAACAATAAACATAGATGTTGTGCCCTTAATGAGATAGTATCAAGTCATAAATCAAATATTACTACTATCTTGAATCCAAGAATCAGTGTTGACATTGCAACAAAAACAATTGAGAGTCCGGAATTCAAGAACTTCCATGATGTCGAACAATGTGGTTTTGTAGGAGGAATTTGAGTTCTCGGGACAATAATGAGGGCAAGGTTGAATTCATTTGTAGCCATAGACAATTCATCACTTGTAAGGTTAACAATAATTGTATTTTTACCTTGATTTATATGAGCCCTCATATACATGTTCTTCAACTTATGTGGAAGCACTTAATTCAGATAGGAAAACATTACAACACCCCTAGCTAGTTGGCAGAGACTTTAACACAACCCGTTCACCTAGAGAAAAATACAAAAGAAATCTATATAATTTATCTGAAGCTCATACGATCAACAATACATTACTAGAGGTTGGCCTATCAGATATGAGTTACTCTGGGATGAATTTTCCCTAGAAAGATGGGTTTCTGCATGAGAGACATCACAAGGTCACTATCAATAATTTGTTCATGATCACTTATAGTGAGGAAACAATGCTACATCTACCTCAGATGTTTTCAAATTGCTTCCCACTTTTGGTTAGGATCGAACCAAGAAGAAGGAGTGAATCATGACTCATTAATAAGGTCTCATCATATACCAATCCAAAGTTTATATGATTACTTAAACACAATTGGAACAACAATATCATCTTTAACGATGCTCTCACTAATTCAAGTGGAGCAATACTAATGTGGGAAAGGAAAAATTAACAAGAAAAGTACAAGAGAAATGTTGGTTTAATAGACAAAATTAACAAGCTCCAATCATACCTCTCAATCCAATACAACAAGCTTATTGTCAGTCTATGTGTTGATATGCAAGCACAACTAAATGAAGCCCTTAGAGAAGAGGAGGAGGACCTCAAACAACTAATTCACATTAATTGGCTCACTAATGGGGATAAAAACTAAATCTTTTATCATGCTTATGTAAACTAGAGGCAACGTGTCAATACAAATACTACACTAAGAAAAATGATGGAGAATGGGGCACGTACGAGCTATAAGTACAATAGATGGTTATTAGTCACTTTTAAAAAGTCTTGACAGAAGCCATCCCTATAACAACATTTGATTTCTATAACTTCCCTAGACAATTCGTTCAACTATCAGACAATCAGTGAGACACACTATAAACCTCTACATCTGAGGAAGAAGTTGCTCACAAAGTGAGGAATCTAAGTCCTATGGAGATAGGGGTACTAGATGTGATTAATGAGTTATTATTAAAGAATAATAGGGATACTGTCGGTCCAATAATTATAACCTAGATTACTAATGCACTGACTAGAGGATGCTTACCTAAAGATCTCTACAATTTTACTATCATAATTGAATCCAAAGACCACCAAGCTAGTGATATTTGAACAGGTGCATCTCGTCTCCCTTAGATTACATTGCTTTGAAAATTACTTTGAAAGTGGTGGTCAAGAGATTAAAGGTTTATATCTTGAACTATGTATCACCAACACAGAGTAGATTTATGTTGGGTCATAAAATCATTGACAATATAGCCCTTGTGCATGAGATTATCCATTCCATGAAAAGAAAAGGGGGAATGAAGACTAGACCATTAAGGTCGACCTTACTAAGGCATACAATCAAAGAAATTAGAACTTCATTGAGTATAAACTCTCTAGAGTTGGTATCTTGGAGAATATCAAACACTACATTATGGGATCCATCACTATAGGGCATACATCCATTATATCGAATGGAAGGAGGTCAAGATAGTTCAAGGCTACTAGGGGGCATAGAAAAGGGGACCAATTATCTCCCTACTTATTTTTACTATGCATGGAGTGCCTCATACAACTCATTCATTTGAAGGTAGATCAAAAAAATTGAAAACCAGTAAAACTCAAATAGGGAGGAGCTCATATTTCACATGCCTACTTTGTAGATGACCTCATTATTTTTGCAAAAGTTGACACCAACCAGATTTGAACCATTGATACCTACATCAAGGAGTTCTTCAAGGTATCAGGTCAGAGTTTTTCCAACCCAAAGACTCACATTTTCTTTATTGTAAGTGTCCCACAAGCCATGAGAAGAAGCATAGATGGGTCAGTGGTTTCTAGGAAACCAATGATCTGGGAAGATACTTAGGATTTCCCATCATGCACTCCAAAGTCTCTAAACACACATATATTGAAATTTCTGACAAAAAAATGGGAGAATCAACTCTTGGTCTGCTCTCAAATTATTTCTTATAGGAATAATCTATCTTGGAAAAATCACTATCACTACTATGCCTACCTACATGTTGATATGGCTATGCTTCCCCTGATATCTTGTGACACAATCAATGACATCATACATAGCTTCATCTCGGGAGGCAACCATAAACCTAACCCTCTATCCATACTCACATCGAACAAGGTAACTAGCTGTAAAGAAAAAGGAGTCTTGGGTATGAAAACTATGAGCAAATGGAATCAAACACTTCTTTTACGACATGCAAGGGATTTGAGTACAAAGAGAAGCACCATATGGTGCAGAGGATGTGGAAAATAATGTCTAAACAAAGCAACATCAAATACCATACTTTGTCATGGATTGAACAGGTTGTGATTTTTGGGAAATAGCACTACAAAAAAACATGATTTAACTACAATTTTTATAACTACATATATTGTATTCATAGTTAAAGACACAAATTCTTTATAAAATTTAAATGTGTAAAAAAAACAAATGTAGTTGAATATAATAGCTACAAATTTCCTACAAATGGTAATCTATTATAAAACTAGTGCCCTATGTCTTCCACTCCTCTCAAATAACCACATCTTCGAAAAATTTCAATTTTTGCGCACTAGATTTATTTTCTATCGTATTGGCACCCGATACTCAATGTTTTTCGCAATCACACGCATCAGCTATTACTTCCTCTCCAACCCCCAATCATCCTGACATTGAGTACCTCATTTCCTCCGCCCGTCAACCCTGATAGCCACCGCCACCCTCACGATCGTGTCCTCTCCCTCTCACCCTCTTCTCGTCGCCTCACAACACTGGATCACAAACACACTCTTGCGACATGCCCCATTGCTCCCATCCTTTAATACTTGGCCTCACAGATTGCCAGAGAGGAGTATATGGAAAATGGCGGAAGAATAGGGCCCCCGGTGGGGTGACGCCTCATCAACATCTGGATAGACGACTGTATGTGACTCTTTCCTCGTGGTCTCACACCCTTTCCTATTTTCAACACTCTTCTTTTTCTTCCATACCTTAGCAGGTTGTGTATGATGTTCCTGAGTTTCTACATCAAAGATTGTGGCCCTTTCTGTCTCACACATTTCCTCTTCTGCCTCATTCTCCAATCCTACAAACTTGTTGTTGTAGGTAGTGTTTGGAAGGTTAACTTGCAACTTTTTGAGAAACAACATAAGCTTCTTAGGGTAAAAAATGAACTGGAGACTGGTTTTTTTTGAGCTTTTGTTTAGTGTTTTCATCTCAATGCTCCTTTGCCTTCTTTAGGGGTGGTTCAAAAGGTAGAATATAACTCTAAGATTCCTATTGTTGCTGCTGTTCTAGATGAGTGTTTTTACATATAATTGACCAACATAGTCAAGTCAACCTAACTCCTAGTTTTATATGCAACTATGGGTAAGCTAGTTGTTTAACTATTTATTGATTGCTTTTGTTTTCACTGTTTGTTATTAGTAGGAGACAATCATCTACTCTGATACATTGGTAGAATTATTTCTTAAATGAACACATTTAACTTGTGATTAAATTTTCTAATTTGTAATTTGCCTTTCAGAAGAGAAGAGGGAAGTTGTGATTCTTTAGATCATTAAATATCTTGTTAAAAATGTGTAAAGATTCACCTACCTTCGATGCTTATGAACAATACCTTCTTGATTGTAGAGTTGAAAAAGCAAAACGAATTCTATACTAATTATGTTTTTTAGCACCTTTTAGATAGTATTTCCTTAACTAGAATTTTTTTGTTGTTACAGTTCTAACCTCAACACGGTTAACTATAGTGGATTTTTACTTCCATTCTGGAAAAGCGTGATGAAATGATAACATCATCTTTAGTCAAGTATTATTCTTCTATTTCTTGTATATATTTATAGCATTTTTGTAAGCAAAGTTAACTTTGGAACAAGTTAACACACATAAATCTATATTTTGTCTTTTGCTTTTTCAATGATATTGGCTGGTAGTAGCTGAAATTACCTCATTTCCTCTCATAACAGTTGGTAGGCCTACATTTTAACATTGAACATTCAACTCATTACCAAAGTTGTGATGCACAAATAACTCAGTCAGTTCAATAGGTGAGCTGGGAGGGAAAGTGGAAAGCCAATTAAGTTATCTAAACACCATAACTCATCAAAAAGATGTATCCAATAATTTAACTATAAGAGTAGTAGAGTACCCACCATTAAAAATGTAATAATTTGCAGTTTAAATGTTACTGAGACCTCCATTGGATAGAAAGGCACACATAAGACCTTCCATGTTAGTCAAATATGGCTTCCTGCTCGGTAATATATAGAAAGGGGAATTTTATTCTTTAATATTCTTAATACTATTCATCATAATGATATCAAGATACTACAGTGTCAAGAATCACACATTTCCCTTAATAATTTCCATCAGGGAGGAGGGGCACTCCAGATTATCCCAGTTAGTCATCTAAGATTTACCACTATTATACCTATTACAAGTAGCCTCAGCCGTCATATGCCTTCTCTTCCTGTTCTTGTTTGTGAGAAGGGCATCATTCTCCACGAGCCACAAGAAGTATTTCACCCGAGAGGCAAGCCTTGAGCGCCATATAATGTTCCAGTGCCCATCCCGTTTGACCTCTTTAGTAACTCTGATGGCTCTATAGGAGGTTTTAACAGAGAAGTTTCCTTTGGTGTCCAACTTCCTTACTCTCATATCCTTGTCGTCACCTTCATGTATATGAATGGTTTTGATCTCGGTAACCACCTCCGATGGAAACCAATGCTCAAGAAAGTCCAGGTCCCATTGCCCCCTTAGGTTGATTAGACTTCTGACCTGCAGGTCCTCTATGTTAGTAGGTATCAGATGCTTAGCACTGTCTCTCAGTAAGATGTCGATGGGGAGCCAAACATCATTCCACACATTTATAGAATCACCCCTTATCGGATTCATGTACGAATTGGAGACAATAAAATCTTTATTATGTATAGTAGTTCTCGAAAGACCAGATAAGGAGGAGTTTATAGATCTCCTTCTTCCCATCACTTTTTCGGCTACAACCTTGCACCATAAGGTTTGTCTTCTGCTGTAAATATCCCAGCTATGTTTCATGAGTAATGCCACATTCCAATCTCTCATATCCTTCAAACTGAGTCCACCATGAGCTTTGCTGCTTGTAACCTTCTCCCATGATACCAGGTGGGTACTCCGCTGGCTGTGACCTCCACTCCATATGAAACTTCTGATGGCTCTATCAATCCGATCACACAATTGAAGAGGAAGTTTCATAGTTTGCATAATGTATGTCGGCACTGCTGTGAGAGTACTTTTAGATAGACACACCCTTCCTGCCATAGACAGGCTACGGGCCGCCCAGGAATTCATTTTACTCATCACCTTCTCCAACACCTCGTTATAGGTACTCTTGTTCACTCTAGTGTGTAGCATCGGAACTCCTAAATATTTCCCGAGCTCTTGGGTTCTTTTCATGCCACTAATGCCACAGATTTTGTCAGCCTCGACCTTGGTGACCCTTTTGGAGAAGAAAATTCTTGTCTTATCGATGGAGATAGCCTGTCCAGACGCACGCTCACATCATTTGAAGCACTTCATGATAGCATTGATATTATTTTTGTTATCTTTGGAAAACAAGATGATATCATCCGTGAAGCACAAATGTTCTATATGTGGTCCCGTTCTACTCATCTTCAGAGGGTTCCATCTCTTCTCTCGAACTGCATCTTCGATCATCTGGCTTAACCTTTCAATACATAGCACAAAGACATACAGACTGAGCGGATCTCCTTGCCTTAGACCCTTGACAACCTTAAAGCCAGAGGATGTCTGTCTGTTCCACGCAATGGTGGATCATCCTTCCATGATCGACTTCATGATGTACAAATGAATTCTATCAGGCAAACTGGTTTTCTTTAGAGTGTCATCTAGAAAGTTCCAATCCATCATATCGTAGGCCTTAGTGAGATCTATTTTGATTTCCATGGCTTTGGTAGATGTCTTCCTCCCCATAGAGTGAATAAGCTCCTGAGCCATGACTATGTTATCAACAATACATCTTCTGAGCACGAACGCACTTTGAGCTGGGCTTATCCACTTGGGCAGCCACTCCTTTAGTCGTTCCACCACCACTTTAGAGCAGATCTTTAAGATAGTATTGTTAAGCGAGATCGGTCTGAATTGACTGCACATTTCAGGTCTTGGTGTTTTTGGGATTAGGACAATCGTCGAGTCACACATCCGGTCTACGAACTCTAACAAGGATATGGCTTCATTTACAGACTTCACTACAGAGTTGCCCAGAATCTGCCAATTAGAATTGAAGAAGTGTGTTGTGATGCCATCTGGTCCAGCAGCCTTGAAAGGGCTGATAGACTTCAGTACAATTTCTACTTCCATCATCTCCACAACTTTAGTTAACAGTCGCTTAGCCTCCTGCGGTATGGGAACGAACCTCATGGGGATTCTATCGAGTTGGTGTGCCTCCACCCTCCTACGCGATATAAAAAGGTCCACAAAGTATTTAGAGACAATTATAAAAACCTCATGGGGGTCCGTTACCCAGCCTCCTCCTGGATGTTTAATGGCGCTAGTTGTATTAGCCCTTTTCCTCTGGTTAACATATGCATGGTATAATCATATCCGTATATATAGTTTCTTTTGAGAATTCGATCACCTCGTCAACATCTGGATAGACGACTGTATGTGACTCTTTCCTTGTGGTCTCACACCCTTTCCTATTTTCAGCACTCTTCTTTTTCTTCCATACCTTAGCAGGTTGTGTATGATGTTCCTGAGTTTCTGCATCAAAGACTGTGGCCCTTTCTGTCTCACACATTTCCTCTTCCGCCTCATTCTCCAATCCTACAAACTTGTTGCTGTAGGTAGTGTTTGGAGGGTTAACTTGCAACTTTTTGAGAAACAACATAAGCTTCTTAGGGTAAAAAATGAACTGGAGACTATTTTTTTTTTAAACTTTTGTTTAGTGTTTTCATATCAATGCTCCTTCGCCTTCTTTAGGGGTGGTTCAAAAGGTAGAATATAACTCTAAGATTCCTATTGTTTCTGTTGTTCTAGATGAGTGTTTTTACATATAATTGACCAACATAGTCAAGTCAACCTAATTCCTAGTGTTATATACAACTATGGGTAAGCTAGTTGTTTAACTATTTATTGATTGCTTTTGTTTTCATTGTTGGTTATTAGTAGGAGACAGTCATCTACTCTGATACTTTGGTAGAATTATTTCTTAAATGAACACATTTAACTTGCAATTAAATTTTCTAATTTGTTATTTGCCTTTCGGAAGAGAAGAGGGAAGTTGTGAGTCTTTAGATCATTAAATATCTTGTTAACAATGTGTAAAGATTCACCTACCTGTGATGCTTATGAACAATACCTTCTTGATTGTAGAGTTGAAAAAGCAAAACGAATTCTATACTAATGATGTTTTTGAGCACCTTTTAGATAGTATTTCCTTAACTAGAAAATTTTTGTTGATACAGTTCTAACCTCAACACGGTTAACTATATTGGATTTTTACTTCCATTCTGGAAAAGAGTGATGAAATGAAAGCATCATCTTTAGTCAAGTATTATTCTTCTATTTCCTGTATATATTTATAGCATTTTTTTAAGCAAAGTTAACTTTGGAATAAGTTAGCACACATAAATCTATATTTTGCCTTTTGCTTTTTCAATGATATTGGCTGGTAGTAGCTGAAATTACCTTATTTCCTCTCATAACAGTTGGTAGGCCTACATTTTAACATTGAACATTCAACTCATTACCAAAGTTGTGATGCACTAACTCAGTCAGTTCTGTAGGTGAGCTGGGAGGGAAAGCGGAAAGCCAATTAAGTTATCTAAACACCATCACTTATCAAAAAGTTGGATCCAATAATTTAACTATAAGAGTAGTAGAGTACCCACCATTAAAAATGTAATAATTTGCAGTTTAAATGTTACTGAGACCTCCATTGGGTAGAAAGGCACACATAAGACCTTCCATGTTAGTCAAATACGGCTTCCTACTCGGTAATATATAGAAAGGGGAATTTTATTCTTTAATATTCTTAATACTATTCATCATAATGATATCAAGATACTATAGTGTCAAGAATCAAACATTTCCCTTAATAATTTCCATCAGGGAGGAGGGGCACTCTAGATTATCCCAGTTAGTCATCTAAGATTTACCATCAAATTGTTTCATACACTTGGCACATACTTAATACTTTCTGAGCCATGCTTAACAACAACAACAACCTTTTGAGTTTCTGATTAGTAGAGACGATCTGACATGGCTCATCCCAAATACTACTTGGATGCTCGTGCATGTGGTTGCTCTCACTGTTAGCCCTACAACTCCACACTTCACTGACAACCTCATTGAAGGGTGATTAATGCAATGTCACTTCACCTACAATGTTTAGAGTGTTGATTTATTAGCCTTTTTTATTTGGATACTCATTCTATCTATCTCCCCAACTGTTGATTTAGGTTCAATTAAGGCATATAAGGGAAGTTAGGACTGATAAGGTCATGTCATGCCAAATTAGGTCTGATTTAGGCCAAATTAAGGCAAGGTTGGTTGATGAAGGTCTAACTAGGTCAAATCTAGATAACTTTAAATTAGGACAATTAAGTCTAGCTAAGGCCAAGTTAGATGTGAGATAGGTCAAGTTAAAAAAAAGATTGACAGAGCTTTGAAAAAACTGATATAAGTATACTTTGTAATTAATAAATTTGAATATAACTAAATTTTCATATTTATATTAACTTTATACATGTCAAAAAATATAAAACACCAAGAATGCCCTAGGCACCCCTTGGTGAGGACTTCCTTCACAAGTACGTCTACATTAGGCCTAGAGTAGAGATGTGTGTGCCCTAAGTCAATCGATTAGATAGATGGAGACTGATGGCAATTTGGGCTCAGAGAAATTTTGGTATGTAGAGTAAGAATTTTTGACAGGAAAGAAGTAACCTTTTAATAATAGTATCAATTACAACCTCTTGAAAATGGGGAACCATTTGCTATCAAATCAGTAATTGTAATAATATATGTCAATGACTACTGATTCACTTTAGGTTTTAAGGTGTTCTATTGCTTTTACTTGTATATATTGAGCATTGGAGTGCCTATTGTGTATTTTTCAAAACCACATTCTTCTATAGTTGGATTGACATTCAATTCACATGTACCTAAATTTGAGAACCTATTGCGATGTTGACATTGTTAATATTATATGCTAGCATCAATCCATTGTCATTTGCATTTCCTTAATGTATTCAGTTTTCATATTTTGATAGAATCCATGGGATGGTGGAAATACCATTTATTGGGACACATAAGTATAGAAAACCTTGTAATTCCTGCTTTTCCTGAATTGCTGCATACATGGACTATGGTGTGCAATTTCATTCCTCTCTGTGACTCACTGTGTGATGAAATAAATCCCTAAACATGTTAGTATTTCCTGGTACGAGATTACTTCACAAGATGTTGAATAAGAAGAAGAAAGCACGAGCAGTGAAAGTAAATATCATATGTATCAAATCTTATTTTCTTTCAAAATTTCCCCAATTTCTTTCTAATTGTTATTATGAAGTCTTCTCTTTATCATAGAATAATGATTTCTATTCTATGTAAGAATCCACCACAAAATTACTAGTTGTCTCCCAGTACTACCAAACATGCCCTAAATTTACAACTAAATGACTAGTACATAATGTTTATGGGTCTGGCCTGACAATTAGCCACCTAGTGATCAATCCCACCAGAATCTACTCCTCTTTACAAAGACTGCGTGAATTGAGCATTTGCCTACTTCAATTCCACAAGGGGGTTAGCAGTTACGTACTCAATGGATAACTAACACCATATATATGTGTAACACCCTATAGATGTGGAAAAACATGCATGAAAAGGTTTCATTCTTTGCGATTTCTCCTCCCTTCATCCTTGCTTGGTCTTATGTGCAAATATTATATCATACCTTGGTTGTTGAGGTGATTTTAAAATCAAAAGCTATGATAAGTGGAGAAGTGTTATGTGGTTTGTGTGCACGAGTATCATATACATTATACAGGGTATGTTGGAGTATATGATTTTCAATTTTATGATACATATGTCCTTATACTTACAAATACACCATAACATATATGATATATGTCTATATATATGCATAAATATAAATACAGTTTCACAAGCATAAATATACATAAACATAGAAATATACAATAATCTATATGTATTAGTGATAGATCATTTATTTTATTACAATATAAACACTTAGAGCGAAAAAATTCTAAACTGCCACTTGAAGTGTCTTCTTTCATGAAATAAACATAAAGCTTGATGAAATAAACATGAATTTTTTGAAGTTCAAGCATATAGGAGTCAACCAGAAATGTGACCCATTTGATCTCATTTAGAGGTATGAAACACTATTATCTCTACAGATTTATAGTGCTCTAATCCCTAGATTGCAAAGGTTTCCCTTGCTTTTTGTTTTGTCCATCTCTGAAGAGGCCAGGTGCAAGGGAATGATAGGCTCCCACATTATCCCCATTTAGCCATAGGAGGGGAGTCGATCCATATGCATCCAACAGATACTTTCTCTTGCATTAGTAATTGGAAATCATCAATGCTTAATCAAGGTGTCAGGTATGGGATACAAAATGCATATGAAAAAATGTACATATTGTAAGGTAGATGTTCATTTTTTATAGAGCCTTCTTTTGTCTGAACATGTACATGCTAAGGATAATTTAGTGGGTAGTCAATTATCCGTAAGGTGGAATATGATGTTGCCTCCTTACTGTCCATTCCAGTTCGTATGGAAACAATGCAACAATGATCTCCGCACCACTGTGATGGATATACAAGTTCTTCTCCAATATTTGTCTTATACACATGTTGATAGGATGGAAGATTGAATTAATTTTTCCTCTAGGACTAACAAACTATGTTAATATCCACTTCAGTGGTAAGAGATATTTCTGTCTACTTTAGTCAGACTGTCAATGACTACTACTATGGAAACCAGTCAACTACTTTTTTTTATAGAGAAAATGGATCGATTCATTACTTGTTAGCCATACGACATCTACAATTGGGGAGAAAGATATAAATAGAAGATACAAACGTCACGTTCAGTAACCCAAGGGCACTACAACTCATATTGAAACGAGAGAGATACATTTATGCTTTTATTCTTCTTCCTTGAGACTGTCTTAAGCAGCTTTTCCTGAAGAATTCCTTCAACCTGAGCGTTAAGTAGTGGTAGGGGGTCTGGAACAAGATGGTATTCTGCTCGTATATCAACTCAAATGGAGCCATACAACTGAGTAATAAGATCAATCCAGAGCAAAGATGAGAATTAGCCGTACCAAGGTTGAATTACCGGGGGAACCCAGAAAAACCACCACCTTCATAGAGGAAGGAGAAACAATCCTTATTCAAAGGAACAAGCAACGCCGATATACGGTGGAACAAGGTAGATATCCTGCCAGAAACTAGCACCCAAATGAAAACTTGCAAGCTAGAAACAAAGGAGGGAAACCCGCCTCCTCTGGAACCCCATCGAGGACACCCCCACCAACCACCCACCTCATCCTCAAGGCAGATCTGAGCAAGAATCTGCCAGGAGAAGAGCACCACCACCTCCTGCAAGCAACATGTCGAAGATTAGACCCGATCGCAACCAGGTCGCACGGCCGCCGCCCAGGGGGGAGAGATGATGAGCTCAGAGAGGCACCTGTAAAAGGAAACCGGAAAGAAGGGCAAGTCGAGGAGGAGGCCCGGGGGGAGAAGGTGATGGCCCAATAGGATGCCTGACCCCTCCCCCAGGCTTGAGCGTCGCACGCGGGGGATCCCTAGATCGCCCCCGTGGTCGCCAGAGCCCTAGACGCCAGGGAGCCACTTCCAATGTTCATTCCATAATGTCCCAGTCAACTACTTATTGTTTTAACATTTTCCTCCACCTAAATCAGTAACCCGTCACACTCCCCTCTGCTTTCTTTATTACCAAAATTTGTCCAACAAAAAATATTGGACTAGATTACCAATTTTCCATCCCTTCCGACTTATTTTCTCTCTTGTCAACTCATTCACCATCACAAATTTATATCCTTTTTTTGAAAAAATAACTGATAGCTACACTTGGTAAGAGGATCAACATCCAAATGTCACAACCACAACCCTTTTGCCTCTCTTACTCATATATGATTGTATCTACCAAAATTTAACAACATCATCATACAACTGCACGTTAGTAGATGGCCTTTATAATTTTTTTCTATTAGCAAATGTGTTCTTCATGGAGTGGACTAGCTTTTCCTGACACCAGTGCTTGTCTCGATGACATGGTAATATAATATAGTATAAAGAGCTTTGGATAAGTCTATTACAATGGCAAGCTTTTATTTATTTTTTACTTTTCAAATCAACTACCAATCTTATGTGCATCTGATGTAGGACATGCCCCACCTTTACACACTTATGAGTGTAGGCGTCATCGTGTTATAAGCTTTATTGGCATGTTTTATTTTATTACGTCTTTTCTCTTCTTGTGGTTTTTGTAAAGTCATGTGGTTTTAGTCCCACATTGGCTATCGTGTGTTTAGTCTTTCTTTTAGAAGCCTATATAAAGGCTCTATGGGCATCCATGTAGAGACACAATTTATGAATGAGAATTATCATTTTAGTCATTACCTAATTTGTTTTTAAATAGCCGTAGTTTTACATTAAGTGGTATTAGAGCCTAACCCTAAAAGCATTAGGATTAGGTCCTGCCCAGCCATCACCCTCCATCCTCCAGCAGTCATCCTCTAGCCATCATCCTCCACCTTCACCAAACCCACCGCCACCGCCAATGCAACCAAACCCTGCCTGCTACCCTCTCTGCCTGTTGCTGCCGCCCCCCGCTGCCGTCATCCCTTTCTGTCTGTTGTTTCCGTCAGTTGCTGCTATGACCTCCGACTGCTGCTGCAGTTGCCATCGCCACTGTCTGCCGTTGCTACAGCCGCCACCCCCTGCTACTGCCGCCGCCACCATCCACCGTTGTTGTAGCCGTTGGCCCCTACCACTATTGTCGCCACCGTCCTCTCCCACTGCCACTGTCTGCCGCTGCTGTTGCCGCCGCCCCTGCTGCTGCTATCGCTAGCTGCTAGTAAGAAACCCCCCAATTTTTTTTCAGGGGCTCCCGCCCCCAAACCCCCGAGCAAGGGGCCGCTGCCCCCTACAACTCACCATCAAGTTGGATCGGCATAAGGTCAGGGCATACCAGATCATCCTTCCTTCTGAGGCACTTCCTTCTACATCAACTTTAAGGAACCTTTCTTCAAGATCTTCTACAAAAAGTAAAGGGTATTCGATATCTACAATTCAGGTAAGGTCTTTCCATTGTTATTGTACCTTGTTCTTCTTCTACATTTCTAGTACCTTCGCAAAAGGGTCCATAGGGAGTTTTGATTCCCCCACCGCAAAAATGCCAAGTCCTATTTTTGTGAGAGGTTTTTCTTTGTTTGGCACACGGTTTACTTTCATATATTTGTTTGTATTTTTTTTTCTTGTAGTTTTTCACATTGTTCATCTCAGAAACTAAGTGTCCCTTTGACACAATAATTTTTTGGTTGTTTCGCTACAATTCATTATGTCAGATCATAGGTCTAATAGCCTTGTGTTGGAACCCACTCTGGAAGAAGCCTCTGCATCTTCCCAAAACCCCTTTAACCTGGATACTCTGTCGTATCATCCCATCCAACCTCCTGCACCACATCCTCGTCCCCCTGGACATGATGCTTTTCACACACCCCCACGTGGCCCAGGCTTTCACCAAAATCCTTACGGTCAATACCACCCAGGACACCCACGTCATAATGATATCACCCAATGAGTTAAGGTAGATGCCCTTACTTTTGATGGAAAACTTGACCCTAAGGTTTTTCTCGATTGGATTGCCAGTTTGGAAGATTATTTTGACTGGTATAACATGACAGATGCCCAACAGATTAGGTTTGTGAAAATGAAACTCGGAGGGTCTGCCAAGAGGTATTGGCAAGGCGTCCAACGTGACATGGATAGTGGTCAACCTCTTATTCTGTTTTGGGATGAGATGAAAATCAAGCTACGTGAATGCTATATACCCTCCCAATACCAAAGACAACTTCTTTCCAACTGGATGGCCCTTAGCCAAGGGTCATCTTCTATTTAGGAGTACATGGAATAGTTTGAAGAGGATAAAAACTGTTGTGCTCACAATGAATCAGATTGACAATTATCCGCTCGCTTTGTACACCGTATACACCCTAATATGAAGAGAGACATGCAATTACAACAATATGACTCCTTAGGTGATACTTTTCAACGCACCCAAAAGGTCGAGAGTTACCTACAACCTGTTTCTCGTGTGTCTTCCTTTTCTCATTTTGGCCAACGTACTAGATCAACTAGTAATCCTGTCACCACCTCATCTTGTTTGGCCTATCCTCTGCCTCAACCATCTCCTCACGGTTCATCAACCCCTTCAGCTAGTAAAGGCAAGGAGATTATGTCCACCCCAATTCGACCTCCTCCAAGAGGCCATGAATACGTTCATTGTCATAGTACGACACACTTAGCTGCCCAATGCCCTCGTCGTGCTCTTTTTGTGTCCTCTGATTCTCCCGATACCACCCCAGAGGATGACATTGAGTATGAAGATGTTCTTCCAGCCTCTGAACCCTCAGATGATGATGTCGATTATGAGTATGATCCTTCTTATCTTCAAGTCATGCGTGTTCTGGCTGCTCCTTCAGAAGGGGATGAATGGAAATGTGCCACCCCTTCCAAACCTTTTTCAAACACGCTGGTAAAAGTTTTAAACTCCTCATTGATGGGGGTAGTTCTCAAAATATCATTTCACACCATGGATTGAAGAGCATGGAGTTGCGCCCTGAACCACATCCACAACCACAAAAAGTCCATTAGGTGAATCAAATTAACTTGCCCATCACCCATCATTGTCTTGTACCCATCACTCTAGGTGCTTATTCAGACCACATTTGGTGCTACGTGTTGCCCATGGATGTTGGCCATGTCATTTTGGGACGTCCTTAGATATATGACTTAGATGCTCATAATGAGAGACGCTCCAACATTTATACTTTTAAGCACAAAGGCAAACACATACAATTAGCACCTACTTGTTTCAGTTCCTCTATCAAAAATAGTCCACCACCTGATCCCCAATCCTCCAAATCTCAATACTCTCTACACCTTGTCACTCGAAGAGAGCTTGAGGAAGCCAACCGAGAATATGGATGCATGTATGTGCTATACATCAAAGAATCTACTCCCATGTCCGATTGTCAGCCCCCACCAGAACTTGCCTCCCTTCTTGACGAGTTCAAGGACATGACACCCACTGACCTTCCAGATGAGCTCCCTCCTATGTGTGATATTCAACATGAGATTGATTTGATTCCCAGGTCTTCAGTCCCTAACTGACCTCATTACTATGTGAACCCAATCGAGCATGCTGAATTGAAACGTCAGGTTGATGCCCTCCTTCTCAAAGGATTCATTCATGAGAGAAAGAGCCCTTATGCGGTTCCGACACTACTTGCTCCCAATAAGGATGGTAGTTGGCATATGTGCTTAGATTGTCGACCCATCAATAAGATCACTGTTAAATATCAATTTCTTATTCCACGCCTTGACGATATGTTTGATCTATTGAAGGGATCCGCTATTTCTCCAAGATTGACAACTGGTTTGTTCATGTTGCATTCTTAGTACATTACATAGATTCATATCAGTTAATAAACCTTAGCCTTTGTTTGAAATACACTTTCTTCCTATTGTAGGTTCTTTAAGCAATTTCTCCTCATCTTCGCGGTCCAATAGATGGGTTCCTATCCTAGTGATTTGTATTAGCCTTTGGGATCAAGCAACAATGTTGAACTAAAGGTCCTAAGGTCCTAATCTTCATTGTGAGACTTCTTTTGATGATAATTTGATATATTTTTATGGTTAGTTGGAAGGTATTCTTGATAGCACACATGTTCAAAAGATACCTTCTACATGTTGGGTGTTCTTTAGCTCTCAAACATTGTTGTTGTGAGGGAGGTTATTTCTTATCCTCGGTTGCATCCCAAGAGGGTCATGTCCAATGAGAGGCAACTTCATTGGTATTTAGTTCTTTTATATTATCCTGATATAATAGGTGAGCTATTTAGAAAATTATGCCCTATTTCCTTAGTGGAAAGTCTGGACCCAATTTCATGACGAGACAATGGAGGGTCTCATGCTTAATTCTCTTGTAGAATCACACTCTATTGAGGTAATGGTATCCCTGATAAATCCCATTTTATCAGTTGGTATCCCTGATAAATCCCATTTTATCAGGAAGTATTCAAGTCTTGGGGCCATCCCTATGGCTTAGAATGCAAGGTACCCAAGCTGTGAAGCAGCTGCACACAATAGGAATGTCTGATTTATGCTTTCTTATTGTTAGTTTGAGCAATATTTTACATCATTTGATAGGACATCCACAGGGAGGGAATACATAATCTTTAACAAAAAGAACAAGCTTTGCTAGGGAGGTCGCTGCATGACCCTTGATGAGTGACAGTGGAGTCTCATTCTTGTAAGTTTTCAAACCTTATAATATCAACTTCTGCACCTTCCTAGTGGTGCTAGGGAAGGATTATTTTATTGGAAATGGAGTCGGTGTAGGCAAACAAAGAACAATTGCTGGGCTAATATGGGAAAATTGGCAACTAGGAAGGGATAAAGCACTGTAAGCTTGAAAAATGTGATACTTTTGACAAATTTTCATGCACAATGCACCACCCCATACAAGCAAATTAGCATTGTGGACAATAACATACTATGAGTTCCCATCACCGCTTTCATGGCATCCTCCACATTGAGTGTGTATAGTAGTTTGTCCCATTGACTGCTCCATCTTTGAACTATAGTTATTCCAATTGTGTATTGATGTGCCATTTGCTAATAAGTGAATAACCATTGGTTGTCTCCCCCGTTATTTTTCTCAAATGAAAGTATATTTATCTTGGCAATCTATTCACTTGATACCAACAAGGAGATCACATATCAATTAAGTAAATAGTATCATAGATATTTCTAAAGTGATTTGAAATCTTCGAGACACTTCTTTGTTGGCTTGGAAACATTGATTTCAAAATTTATGTTTTTCTCATTGGTATACTCTTGATCGTAAGGATGAAATAACTATCATTATATGATATGTTTGTAAGTTGTTGCCTACTTCCCTTAAGTCCTCTTAGTAGTATCAATTGCTTAATGTTGAAGATATGTATCGTAGGATATAGAAGAGAAGATTGAGGCCCTTAAACAGTTTAAAGCTTCATTATTTACAATGTCATCAGCTGTCCTTTATGTTTAAACCTAAAAAATTAGCCATTTACATTATTGATTTCAATAATTGTTGATTACATGAATGTGTCATAGTTATTCAAGCAAATTTAAACAAAATAAAAGACACTCTTCATAAGAACATTGAATTTAGCTTTTACTACTGCACTCCATGCAGTTGTCCAACTTCTGTATGTATAGGACAATTGTGTAACTGTTTTCTATTTCCAATGATGTCAAATGAAGAGTCTATAATATTTACATAGTTATTGATATTATGTTATCAATTTTGCTCATAGTAGGGTGTGCCTCCTAATGCTTTAATGTTGGAAATAGGAGGGAGGACGTGGTCAGGTTTCTGGTATGCAACAACAGTATTAGTTCCGTGTAGTAAGAGGCCACTGATTCCTCCCATTCCTCTACTATATTGCTAATACAAAAAAAACTCACTAAAGTCAAGCTGAACTTCAAATTCAGCAGTAGTTGAAGTTGTCAAACTGGTAGCTCCTTCAAAACTCAGCAGCAAAGGAAGTTGTTACAAATTAAACTCAATTGAACACATCATCAAGTGCAATGACTACTTCCAAGAGTCCAAATGTTTTTTTCAAGACGAGGCAAATATGTCTTCTTGTTGTCCACCTCCTCTCACAAACAACTTCATAAATTGAGTTGTCAAACCAGTAGCTCACTCCAAGGAATTTGAAGCACGTCTTTAACCTATTTGCTTGTAATGGTTTTGTGCATAAACAATTGGCTTAATAAAATAGCATAATATAACAATTTAATAACCTGTTTGAACTATCGAAGCCACCTGCCGATGGTTTATCAAAATTAATACATAAGTTGTGTGCCTACCAAACCAAAGGCCTGGTGTAGATGCCATTTTCAGATATCACAATGTCTAAACATTTATAACTACAATCACAATAGTTAGGTGCCACTAACACTTCCATGGAATAGAGTTTTGCAGTTCTGTTTAGAATACAGGTGGCTAATTAACTCAATTCGATTAAGGTTACTATAGAGATGGATGATGATGCATCATGTGACTTATTTGATATGATTTTTTTTCATTTTATTAAGTCATTAACCATAGTAATCCCTTTTTATATTCATATAACTCCACCCAAAGCTGGATTTTATTCATATGAGCCCAACTAGTTACGTAAGAACTAAAATTAACAACTAGTTAAATACTATATGAATAAATTGGCTAGTTGATCTTCAAATCTGACTAATGATTACTAATTCAGCGTATCTTGAATCTATATATAAGTAAATGGTAGTGGGTCTCTATGTTTTTATCCACTCTTTAAAAATAGGATTTGAGCAATGTGGACAACAACTTGGCAGTTATGTTTGAATTCCATGGGGTCATCGTATGCAAAAGCCAACTATTCTAGGCTCTAGCAAATACTTGAGCCATAACAAGGCTAGGTTGCAAAACATTGACTATAAGAGGTAATAAAACATATTACTACCCAATCACATGATAGTAAGAGGAAGTAGTGCTTGGGTATTGGGGAACCATGCTGATTAGAGTAAAAGAGCAACTGAAAATTGACTTAATTTGTATCTCCTATCATAAGATACATCTGATTTGTTTATATCCATGTGAAGTTGAAATAGTTTGAGTTGAAAAGTAGTCCAACTATGATAGTAGAGATGGTGAGTCTCTCTAATGGTGCTCAACTTTTATAGTTGAGTAAAGGATTTAATCTGGGTTCCTAAAATCAGGCGTAAGCAACTTGTTCTCAAACTTTTATAGCTGAGTAAAGGATTTAATCTGGGTTCCTGAAATCAAGCTGAATCAAATCCAGAATCATCAGGCTCTAAAGATGAGCAACAATTTTCTTTATCAAACTTTCTTGAATAACAAGTTACAAGAGTACTTTCCTTAGTTTACATCCTTTTCTTGATGTCCTGTCTAAGCTTTCTTGTTTCTAGCCTTGTTTACAACATTGTCTATTAGAATTTGCTGATGGTCTATTGGATATTAGAAAAGATTTTTAGTTGCTATTTCTGATCCAACTACTGTTGGGTAATCTTTTCAGAATCATAAGTTAATGTTTATATGCTTTCTTTGCTTCATGGTTCATTCTTTTATGGTGGTAGTCCAAGTCAAATCTTGTGGTGTGAAAATCGATGTTTTTTGTAGCTTGGATCATTCTTTTCTAAGTTGAGGATGCTCTATGAATTCAGATTTGTTTGGTTGCATCCCCTTCTCATTTGCAGATTCAATATTTTGTCAAGTTGTTTATGCACCTAGTAAAAAGGCCTATCTATATAATATCCATCTTCTCTTAATATCTCGGTTAGAAATGTGGAAAGTATGATATATTTTTGTCTTGTTTAGGTAATCACAGTCAAAGAGTTGAGATGAGGTATTTGATGATGCTAAAATGTTACATTTCATAAATTTTCTAAGAACTTGGTATTCTGAACTGCAGTTGATCTTCAGTTGCTTGAAGTATTTGAGAAATTCCATTCAATTGTACGGATTTCATTAACCCCTATATGGATTTTGTTCTTCTTAACTCTCTTCCTCCCTTGATCATATTGGTTGTGATGTCTTATATGGTGTGATATTGTCACCCCAATCACCACCACTATTTCTCTTTCTCTTTCTCTTTCTATAGCTACTAGCTAATAGTTCTTTAGTGGAGGAGTGGTCATAATTTACACTTAATTTCTTTTTATTCATTATGATATTCTTATCTGATGGAATCATACCATAATGTTCTAGCTTGAGGTGGAACGAACTTATATTCACTCCAGATTTTGACTAGATTGAACTTGCAATCACTCCAAATATGGACTGGATTGAGTGGAATGTCCATCTTTCAATTAGTTTGGATGGTTGAGTGAAAGTCACTTAAAGTTAAGATGTAATCTGGATGTTAGTTCCCTAGATCTCATCTAGGGCTCTCTACCTTAGAAGCTTTGACCTTGATTGATGTCTTCTGGAATGGAAAATTTACTATTTTGATTTCTCTTCAGTCTTCATAGGCTTGCGTCTATTTTAGAGCTGAATCTTAAGACTGGTTAATTCTATGTGTTGGATAACTAAGAACTAGCAATGCATTAAGAGTCTTTTATCCAGTTAATCCTAACTAGATGTCAGGTTTAGATTGAATTAATTCACATGAGATAGTCATATTACTGATCTGATACTCAGTTCCTTGCACCATATTTTATATATGTCAATGTCTGCCTCTATGAAAGTGGGAAACCTAACAAGTGGGCTGGTTTGTAAGGCTTTGTGTAGTTGTACCAGTTATATGATGTTTTTATAGCCCTTTCTCTTCCCCTGATCTATATTCTAGACAAATTATAGCCAAACACACAAATCAATGTTCATCAGAATCTCAAGATGTGAAATTACAGAAGGGTTTACTCTTTTGTTTTCCTACTCTTAGAAGTATTGTTGATTATTCCTGTAACTATGGATATATTGAAAGATTAATAAGGTCCTCAACTGTCTCTTTATAGTGTCAATCTATTACCTTTTCTATTTGACTACTCTTTCTATCTCTCTCCTCAATTGTTAATTTAGGTTCAATTAAGGCAAATAAATGGAAGTGAGGTCTGATTCTGTCATGTAATGTCAAATTAGGTCTAATTTCAGTCAAATTAGGGCAAGGTAGGTCAGATTAAGGTTTAACTAGGTCAATTCTAAATCACCCCAGATCAAAATCAAGACAGTTAGGTCTAGCTAAGGCCAACTTAGGTATAATATAGGTCAAGTCAATGATTGACTAAGCTTTAAGAAACCTGATAAAAGTATACATATAGATTAATATAGTCAAACATAACTATGTATCTATATATATTAACTATATATATGTTAAAAATGAAAAACACCTAGGATGGCCTAGATGCCCTTTGCAAGGATTGCCTTCACACATGTCAACATTAGGCTTAGAGTTAAGATCTGTGTCCTAGGTCAATCAAGTAGATAGATGGAGATTGATGGAATTTAGGTTCAGAGAGGTTTCAGTCTCTGGATTAAGGATTTTGGACCAGAAAGAAGTAACCTTTTAACAATAACATCAACTACAACTTCTTGAAATTAGGGAACCATCTACAATCAAACCAAATTCGTAATTGTAATGATATATGTCAACTATTACTGATTCTCTTTAGGGTTTAAGGTGTTCTATTTTCTACTTGTATGTATTAAACTTTGGAATGCCTATTGTGTACTTTGCAAAATTATATTCTTCTGTAACTGGATCGGCGTTCAATTCAGAACTAGCTCTAGTTGAGAATTATTGTGATGGTGACATCCTTAATATTTAGGCTAGAATATATCCATCGTGTTATCTTTTTCTTTGATGTATTAAGTTTTTTGTATTTTGAACAAAATCCATGGGACTATGTTGGTGGAAATGCCATTTATTGGGACATGTAATATGTATAGGTATAAAGGAATTTGTAGAAGACTGCCAACTGCAATTGAAATGGTATGTTGGGCATTATATGGTCCCTAATTTATTACATATGTCGTGTATGTGACAGCCAATTGTTGTCTCTTTTGTTATACATATATTCATTTGTGTTGTTCTGTCTTCTAGGGTGTATCTTCCTTAAGCATAGAAAAGTTTGAAATTCATGCTTACCTGAACTGCTGCATAAATGGACCATGGCGTTCAATTTCATACCTCTTTGTATCTATAGAGAAACATAGAATTATGATTGCTGTAAGATTCCCTAAACAGTAAGGTTTTATATTTTAGACTACTTTGTACACTCCCATCATTCATCCTCACAAATGGATAAAGGAAGGGGTAATGCTCAAGCTACCTTACAAATTTTCTAGAGAGATCAATATAAATTGTATGGACAAAATATGAACACTCACATACTCATGTTTAGTTCAAATCTTCCTCATTAATATACTGTAGTTGTATTGAATTATGTTTACTGATTTAGATTTCAATGTCTACTAATATTAGTTATAACTGTTATGTAGCAGGTATACCAACATTAAGATGAACATATTTATGTTTGCTGCTTCTACAATTACTGAACCGAATTTGCTTGATAAATTTTGAGTTGAACTGAATTTGCTTGATAATTTTCGATCGACACTAGAAGCTGTCATGATCTGCATTTCCAATGCACTAGCTACTGAACTATAGACACTTCAGTCTCTTATGCCATTACTGACCTTATAGGTTGAGAAAGTGATGGGTATTGAGCAGTTCAATGCAGAAATATCTTTTCCAGGCGAGTTTTGTCGTGAGTTTGGAACCTCTTAGTTTTTATGTATATGACCTTTGTTTGCTTTAGGAATTGATAGGTGATGACCTCGATGGTGTCTCTGGAATGAGTTGTTATTCTTCCAGTTATACATTGAATTTGACGTAGCAGTAGTGGTTGTTGTACTCACACCATTAGAAAACATAGATAAAAGGTATTCTATTATGTTTTGCAAACCACATATTTATGTTTTCAAAACTGTGGCACATTTCAATGTATCATATTTCAAATAATCTACTATGCATTATCACTTATTCTTTATTTCCAACAGTGGCCACCTTATTAACATGAACTTGTGGGATATATTTGCAGAATTTGAGGCCTTTCATTCCGATCTATTAACAAATAAGCAACTCAGATTTTCTTTTGGATGTGTACAGCCACTGTCAGCATCTGCAAACATAGCGACCAACTTCGTAGGGATGATATTCCTTCTATCTCTGCTTAGAAGGTTCTTTTCATATTCTTATCTCAGATGCTTTTGGATGATGCTGGCCAAACAACAACAGCTCGAACAAAAGAAGAAGACAATAAGGATGTTAAAACTGGCTGAGAAAGACAACTCTTTCATAAAGATGTTAGTAGACCACTAAATCATTGATATATGTATATACTTTTCTTTGTACACATTATGTAATAGGGGCAAGGTATACGTCCTCCCCATGTACATTCGACGTTTCATTATAAATGAAAGTAAGATTGTTGGCATAATGAGCATAACTTGTTCTAAATACTACAATTTTTTTACTAAAATAGCTTGTGTACTAATATATATATATATATATATATATATATATATATATATATATATATATATATATATATATATATATATATATATATATATATAGTCGAGCTAAAGAATATATATGTATGTGTACTAAATGGCACTACATATGTAGCTAGATGCATAATCAACTACATATATATGTATATAGTAACTTCTACCTTTCCCTACATACTAAATACATATAAAATGTATTAACTTCATGTTTTTGCTACATACTGACTATATATACAATTGTAGTCATACATTTAACTATAATTATACTTATATTTAAATATGTAAGGACAATATCTAGCTACGCTTCCAGATACATATGAATTTGTAGTGAATGGATTATCTAACTACATTTTTGAAAAATATAGTTAAAGGCTTTAGCTATACGAGCATATACTACAACTTGTATGTGTAAAGAAATGTGTAGTTAAAGCCTTTAGCTACAAAATATGTGGTTTTCACTACAATTTTTTTTTTATAGTTAAAGACCCTTTTTTTTGTAGTGTAGGTCATCGCGATAACTCCTTAATGCTATCGTTGAGTGGGAATGACATTATGTTTGGCATGAATGATGGTGGGAGAATGGTCCTATTATGAGGGAAGACACTCTTAAACCTATACCAAATGACATACAAGACATCAAGGTTTCCATCTTAATAAATATTAAAGGAAAATGGAATATCTAATTCCTTAGTAATGGTTTCTTAGCAACATTGTGAGAGATATTCTAAATGTTGCTCAACCCATTAATGATGGACGATATCAAGGTCTGGAACCTCCTGAGTAATGGACAATTCTCTACTAAATTAACCCATGCAAAACTATTGGAGGAGAAATACATCATCATTAATGACAATTGGAGTAATATTTGGAATGCCCAAGTCAGTCCAAGAATCAAAACCTTATGCTAGATTCTCAACCATGATAGCATCCTCACTAACGAAAGGCGAGATGAGAGGCACTTGACAACCAATATTGAATGCCTGAGATATGCATGGTGCACAAGTGGAGACCTTGCTCTAAGCCATGAGGGACTATAAAAAAGATAGAGACGTATGGGAAGGCCTATTAAGAGAGAATGAAGTAAAATTGTTGTCCAAGCCTGATAACATACACGATTGTATCACTAAGTACACATGAGGTAGCACTAACACTATGATTTCCTTCATGACTACATACTAGCACATTTTGAAAGCTCAAAGCCTACTGGTCTTTGAGAAACAACAAATTTGAGTTGATCAATAGGTGAGTTACATAAGAAGAGAGGCCCAAAACCAAGTCCAAGCATGGCAGAAGGAGTGTCTCTGCAAGTAGTGAACTTACCCTCTATGGAGAACACCACTATGGGGATGGGTAAATATAAATACATACACAACATTGAAACATATGAGCACAACATATGTAGGAGTCATTAGGGATGACAGAGGATGATGGATAGGGGGTTTTGCGGAGAAGTAAAAGATACAAGATGTTATAACTAAAATGTTTGCTAGCATAAGTCTAGATATGGAGATTGCTACTGAAAATAACCGGTACAATGTCATCTTTGAGACTAATTGGTCAAATGCGGTAGGTTGTATCGAGCAAATCTATGAAGAAAACCCTAAGCATGAAAAATGGAGTCGACTGTTGAAGAGAGAGTAATGTTGTTGTTAATAAGCTTTCAAATTATCACCAAAGGGAAATTATTACATCCTTCCTCCTAATAAGATCAATGATCTTATCACTAGTTACCTTTGTAATGGTAGTATTACTATCATGTTTAATATTCCTAGATTAATTAGTGATTGTAATGCTTATTTAGATTTTCTTGCAAGGGGATGGAAAGAGGATTGACTGGCCTCCCGACTTATATAAAAAAAGAGAATGTATGTTTAAGTTAAGTTGAAGAAATATAACAACTCACAGGTTGTTATTTTAATAATTCAAGATAGAAACAACACATGAGGTTCGTTGGCATCTCTTAACAAATTGACACATATACATTTTTCTACAATGTTGATTGGTCTTCGTAGACACCATGCATCCATATCTATGTATAATGACTATTTTAGTCTATGTATAAAAGCTAAGATAGTTCAGATTCTAGAATGATGTCTTCCACCTCCTAGATCTCAAATTTTTAACAAAGTAAAACAATGAAAAGGTAGTCAAGCTTACGTTGGATCACAAAACATAGACATAGATAACTCCTACAAGACACAAAATGGAGGGGATTATGTTCCGTCCTATGGCTTATAGATCTATAACCTTCCTTGCTAGAAGGTGATAGTAGATTCACCTATTCTTCAAGCCATGTAGCTTTAAATTTGCTATATCAAATGGGATAATGTAGGATTTTTTTCTAGTGAGTGCGGAAGAATAACAAAAATATCCCATTTATACCCTATCAATATGATTTGTTGTAGCCAAAAAACATCAGTGAAAAAAATACATAGGAAAGGATCAAGGTTATCCCTTTACGCACAGTGGTTTTCTAAAAACTATATATGTCTTTCTTTTTGGTAAAGATATAGATGTTGTAAATCTAGAACCAGATTGGACACATAGAAATCCAAATAGATTAATAAGAGATACAGATTGCCAATCAAGTTGATGCTCAGTTGCCTTCTTTCCAGTACCTTGTTTTCATTTTGTGGAATATCTTCTCTAAGTCTTATATTGTGTTCCCGACCCCTACATTTTCCACACGGATGAGGGAGAATGTGATGCTCCACCTTAAACACCAAATTTAAGAAAAGTAGGAGTTTTTGACATGCTAGTCATCCCAAAAATCCCTTTCTTATCCTATCTCAGGCATAAGTTATTTGGGTTTCGTCCTTTATCCAAGAGAGAAGGTTGAAGGTCAACATGTCTTACAAGTTGTCTCAAATGATGTCTCAATGTTGTTTCAAACCCTTTGGTATGTGCCCCTTTTTTGTAGTATAGTCATGGTCTTTAAAAAACCCTAATTTCAGTTCCTTTCCCAATTACAATATGAAAAATAGTCCATACCAAAACACTCAGATAGAAATTTTGATTGAGCGATCAGGTTAGGTGATCGTCATTTCAGGTCCAAAAAGCATTCGTATTGGACAATCCTGTGAGTCCACATCTAGATCTTAATTGGTTTCAAATTTGAGACTTTATCTATTCAATTCTGATCTGTCGACCAGGTTGCCCAATTGGGTGACTCAGCCAGTCTATGAAAAAGCTCATTTGACCAATTGACATTGAATTTGTTCAATTACCCAACTGATTCGATTTGGCAACCAACATTTTGTTCTCCTGATCATATAGAAATTCAGCCTTGTTTCTGATTCTGAACCATTCTATATCATTTCTTATTTTTAACTTATATTTCTGTATGCATCCTTATGCGTGCTATCTGGTAGGCCCCTAATTACATAAGTAGTGAAGTTCAAAACAATCAGCAAAAACTGTTGTCTAGCCACACATCATTCTACCCAAGTAATAGGAATGAGCTAGAGAACAACTAGAACTTATAACATGACTAGTTTTTCATGACCCTATAATCCCTTTGTCACTGATATCTAGATTGTAATTGAAGCATGAAATGTCATGCTCTTAACATTCAGTCTATGTTCCTTGAACTAGAGTGGAAAATTTGAGATATTGTGAGCTCAGTATCATATATTAAGTTGTTGGGGGGGGGGGTGACAAAGACAAAGAGAAACTCCCCTGTGACATTACAGGACATAAGGTAGAGAGGTAAGATATGATAGGAGAAGCATTGGCTTGATTTGACCATAGAAGTTGTGTGTTGTACTTCTCAATAGGCTTGAGAGAACTTGACCTCACACTTAAGAAAGCTTGATATTATGCTGGAAAGGAATGAATCCTCATAAATGAGAGAGGTTTATCTTGTGCTTGAGAGCAAACTACATCACACATGTGAGTATAGGACTTCATGGTGCTTCAGAGTGGTTGACATGGTGAGAAAGTTGTAGTAGATGAACCAATAACCCAATCCTATGTAGTATGTGAACTGATTCCAAGATCTAAAGAAAAAAACAAATGGATCTTTTTGCAACCAAAAAGAACAGATCTAGGATACTCACATCGAAGATAGAGGTTGGATCTATACGTCATCATGTTGTAGATTTAGAACATGAGAAATATCATGTGTATGAAGCTTTTTGTGGGTGGTTGTAACCGAGATGAGTTACTTGGAAACAGATATTGGGAGAAGATGATCAAGGATCCCCACTATACTTTGGGATTCATGATGAGCAATATACAAAATAACATGAGATTTCATGAGAGTAACAGAGAAGCAGAGGTTCATGAATCCAAGAGCATAAGAGAAGTGTTCTTTCCTACATTTTGGGTCAGATCTCACTGCTGTAATGATGGCTTCCAAGTGAAAAAGGGGAACCTTTCCTCTCTTTGCTCTTGTGATTTCCTACAATATAGATGTTGTGTAATATTGATCAACAAGAAAGTGCTACTAATAATATTGGAGGTAAGTGGCATTGCTAAACAAAACCAATCCTACTGACTTGAAGTGAATTATTGTGCCTGTCTACATCGGGATTTGAGACAAATAAAGAAGGACATTGACAAAGTATGATCACACTAAGGTTGGAGATTGATTCAAAGACATTCCATGTACAAATGATAGGCAAAATATTCTATCTAGTCTCAAAGAGATACAAGCTGGATATGACGAAGTGAGATATGATGAAAGATGAATTCATGGGGGGACTAGATTTGTACAAAGTGCTTGGGGAAGATGAAACACAGACACACGAGGATGCCAGATGATGATAGAGATGATACTTGTTAGATTTGAATCTATAAAAATGATGGTGACAAAGATGATAATTGCCTTTCAAAGAAAGAGGGAAATATATATGACCCTATGGAAAGGGTGATGGAGTGGCCCTATGGCAGCCATCTATGTTGGTGGCCACCACCCATAGGTGTGGACTCATTTCTTTCTCACTAGGGTTAGTGTCCTGATAAAGAAGCCTCTGATACCATGTTTTGAAATAATGAATAGATGATATATTCACAATGTTATTTACAAGAGAGGCCCCTCTCATTTATATATGAGAAGGTGGACATGACTCTAGAGACTTCTAGAACTGACTAGACTTGACTAGATTCTATATGAGCCTATAGACTCCAATCATGTATGATAAGACTTATACTTCTAACAACTATAATACTCTTCATAAAAATATGCTACATACTACATACCATGTTTTGTATTTGACAAGTCTTCATCTAGGGGTTGTATATCTCTACATATATGATTGAGGATCTTTGAAACTAGAAGAATGTTTGTGGTGTTAATTGTGTATTGCTAATGCACGTTACCTTGATCCTTGTCTGGTTCATAAATTAGGTGAAAAGGTGTGTAAGAATTGATGATTAAGAAAGGACAAACACAAACGTATGCACTGACAATAAGAGTAACACATTTTATCAAATTTGGTTGCATCTTCAAGATCCAATTGACACTGATCGATGGCCATGATTTCAAGCATGTGCATTTAGAGGACATGATGAATATTTGGATTCTATAAATAGAGGAAATTTCAATAGGATTACTAAGAATTTATCTCAATATAACAATTATGTTATTAATGTGGTTCTAGAAAATGATCCTGGAAATGCCTATAGTTCTTCAACAATCCAAAAAGAATTTTACACATTGTGTCGACTAAAGTTTATATACCTATCCACAAATAAATATATAGGGCACCATATTGCATTCTTGTGAATGAAGAATGTGATGGATAAGATGAGAGTAGTTAAGGTTGTTGTTAGGTTTGTGGATGAAGGTGGATTTGTTCTAGAATGATTTCTCGATGTTGTGCATGTTGAAGATACAAGTCCCTTTCACTAAAAACAAAATCATTTAGGATTATTATTTCATTTATTTTCACATTGACTCCAATTACATTAGTTGTAGATTTTAGATATATAAATTGTTATCATCAATTTCTCATATAATTAACCAAAATTGTTATTGTTGAATCTTGCAAATGTAAATAGAGCTATGCCCTGCACAATATGTTGAAATTATTGAAGAAAAACATACAAAGGGGATCTCAAAACTAGAAGCAAACATAACTAAATAGGAAACCTGTAACTTCCTAGTGATACTCATTGGAGTTCTCATGATTCCTCTATTTCAAGCCTAATACATATGTTTGATTCAACATGTATTGTCTTATGTAATATCATTAAAAAAGGATCTACTTACCCTCAATATAGTGATGAAGATGTGTGATATAATAAAATGATGTCATTTGAGTTTGTGTTTATTCTACTATTAATGTAATGATTCACAAGTGCAAAGTCTCTTATTCAATCTATAAGGGAGGATGGTTAGATGAATTCCATGGATTCTATCAACTCATTTTACATTGAGCATAAAGTATAAATCATGATTTGACTTAGTGTTGCCTACGTCATGCAAGTATTTGATATCAATATGTGAGATATCAATAGAGCATTACTTTTGAGTTCATATATATTTTTGTGATGGAGACTCTCAACACCAAGAACTAAACTATATATTCAATGAACATGTAGTGGAGATTCTCTACCTTACATCATCATAGGAACAAAATCCTTTCTATCTTTTAATGCTAGAGATATATACAGTCGTGTTGATAAATACTACCCTCAAGATTTTAGTGAGGCAGATAAAGATGATTTGATGTTTGAATTGAAACTTCATGAAATTACATCAATTATTGAATAAAACATGCAAAATATTAGCACAATTTTTAATTTTGGGAATTACTTAGAAGTAAAAAGGAAATAAACTTAGAAATAAATCTACAAGGTTTTTCAACTAGTGTTGAGGTTCCCAGTCTAAATTGCTACTACAAAAACAACATTTTTGGCTATGACGCTTGTGAAAACAAGAATGCCCAACAAGATACATGATGAATTCCTTGTCGATTACATGATTATGTATATTAGAAAGAAATAGCCACAACATTCACATAAGTTGACATAATTGATAAATTTTATGTTAAAGAATTACAAAGAATGGATTAAATAAGTTCTTATAATAATAGTTTATACATTCTTTATACTCTTTATATCAAATTCTTTTTTATTTACATGAATTGCTCCCAACAACATCAAAAACCTGATTGCACCCTTGACCTTCATGTAGTAGTTCAACACTATCCTCATTAGCATCTCCGTCTCTCCAATTGACACCACACTATCATATTTGAAGCATGTTGAATACTCTAATTTTGTTAGGAAGCAAAAGATCAACACTATAAGCCTTCAACAATGATTGCATGTATAGTAAATTTTTTTTATCTAAGTTATTGTTATTTAGTTGTTTATAATTCATTTTGACAAAAACTAATTACCGTTTTTAGAAAATTACTTTTTCATGAAACTTAGTCAATCATAGTTTGTAATGGCTACATTTTTTTAATAACTGACACATCTTTAAGAAACATCAAACTATGTTAATGCACAAAAGATACTTTTGATGAAAATACTTCATGCGATATAATTACTCTTCTTTACAATGTAGTTACTTTCAATGACCAAAATTTACTATGGGTCTTATAGTTACATTTTAAACCAAATAGTTATTTGTATACGACATAGTTATTTGTATACCACAAAGTTAATTCATGGTGAACATTTGATGTTCAAAATTTTAACTATATTATTTTTATTTCATATATATTTTACCTTATGGCTACTTATTTGCATGTCCACCACCCATACACGTAACCCATTGTCTGGGGACCGGTGTTGATGGAGATGACCATGGTGAACCTTGTGAAGCCAGAGGAAACTTCTAGGAACAATAGTGGCATAGGAGAAAGAAGATCTAGGTGAGGAATTTCTCCTACTATTAGTTACTACTAGGATCAAGGGGAAATTCTTTGAACAAGGAGGAAGTTTCCACTGGATGCATGTGTGTACATAAGTGAAACATGGTAAAATCAAGGGCCCTAGAAAGGAGGGAAAAATTGAGGAAAAGATCCAGTTATGAACATCTATATGATCAAATTATTATTTTGATCACTAAGCCTCTTGCAAAGGTTGTTGATGCAATATTAAAGCAAGCGAGAATTCATTTAAGAGCTTCTCAAACCTAAGGATGAATACAAATATTCATTTATGGGGGAAAACTATGAAAAGAGAGTTACAAATGCTAGATTCTAGAGTTAGGGTATGCTTGCGATCAACTACCAATTAGGTGACTACATTTCTCATTAATTTTATAGAAAAAATTATATCATTTGTACATCCAAAGCCTTTGTATTAGATAATGGGTTCTAAGAGACACACCTGAGAAAATGTCAGCCATGTCTAGAATTTCTTAGGCACTCAATATCACCTAAAGGTGTCACCTAACATTACCCTAGAGTACAAGAAAATATAGATATTCAAAGTTAGATCAGATCAAGTGTGGAAAATGTTCCACATGTAACATGGACTTGCCCTATGATATTTTGTACAAGTTCCAAAACATGTTGCATGTTCTACTTGAAAAACTCTCCCACACAAGGGTGTTCAATCATTGCAACTTCACCAATCGCACTAGTGGTGTCAATGATACTTTCCTTACGACCTTATTCTTCTAGAATTTATCATTTTATTTAGAATTGATTATATATATTTTGACTATTATATTTACCTAAAAGAATATGCATTTCAGCACAACACCATTGATATACCACATCATAGAAAAAGTGTTTTATGCACTATTGGGTGAAAAATTCACACTCCATTATGTTGTTTTACTAAAACTCTATAAAGAAATAATTTTATATATTATACCAAATGATAATACAAAACATTATTTACAAAAAATTAGTGTATACATATCACTATATAAGTTCGTACATATATGCATAGTTAATATACTAAAAAAAATTGTGTGCTATATACTGAGTATTTTTATTCTGACTGTAACCATACCACATCATGACATATTTTTAAATTAGAAACCAAATCCAAACCACATGTATCACATATTTAAATAGTTAGTATTTAAACCAATATTTAGTTTTGAAAATACCTTATTATTAATATATATTTTTATTTTATAACTAACATTTTGTAAAAAATAGTTACTTTTTGTCATCAAATTTTATTTTATTTTTCAAGTAGTTACTTTTATAAAAAAACATTCATTTTTTCACAAAATTGTTACTTTCCGTGATCAAATGCTATTTTATTTGTCAATTAGTTACTTTTCATACCACATAGTTACCTTTAGTGTCAGTTTGTTTCATTAAGTGAACTACAGGTATGTAAAACCCAATGAGCATTAATTTTGTAAAGCATTCGATTGGGCATATAACTTGACGCATAACCTCAAATATATATTTATTCTTTAACCTACATTTTATTGCTTTGGTAATTGATTTGTTATTTTGGTAACCAAATATTACCTTTTATGTTGGATACTTATTTTACACATTACATGAATATTTTGTATACCACATATTACATGTAAGAGAATTGATCTTTTATAATTTTATTAGTTGTATTCATTTATCATTTCATACAATTTTTGTCTTTATCATAATTATTTATACGTTCACACACCATATAGTTGTCCAACTATACAAGGATCAATATTGGTAAAGACAATGATAGTGAGGGCATCTGGGGATGATGTCAACATAGCAACGAGAGATAGATTAGGTGGTCGGTCTTGGTTGTGATGATTATATTTTCATCGTTTGGAGGTAGGAGGGTGAGAACAATGTGTAAAATACACAAGTATTATAACACCCCAAAAATCTCAAACATGTAATTTATAGTTCTTAATGGTGTTGTATGAAAAAATTATGAATCATACTTGATGGAAATGTCACAAACTATAAAATTTCATTTGAATTATGAAAATGATTATCTTGTCTGTATGTGGACAAAATAACTCAATACGAAAAAGATATAACAAATAACTCTTTCATGTTCTCTCTCCTACTATAGTCCATTAAAATATAGATGAAAGATAATGAGTATGCCCTGGAGTGGATAATCACTCTCAATCTTGAAATTGGACTCAATTAACTCTCTTAGGAAAGGATAATTTGGTTTATCTCATATTTTAATACATCTACACTAAGATAACGACCCATATGAACTTCATGGACATAAGCTTAAAAAAACCTAAATATAATCAGATATGAAGATTTTGGACTCCTTGGTCAAACTATAGTTCAAAGTTGAAGTCATTTTGAATATTTTGACCACTTAACCTAATTATTAATTTGAATTTAATAAAAAACCCGAGATAGCTTTCCTAACATATGGTTCCTAGATGAATTGATTGTCTTTTAAAAAATTCTAGATTTACTAGATAGGAATATTATAGACACATTTTTCAAACTAAAATTCAAGTTTGAAGTCATTTTGACTTTATTTAACCATTATCTTAATCTAAATAGATTTTATACATTTGTTATTTTGAATTAAATAAAAAACATGATATCTTTCTAAACCTATGGTTCCCAGATGAATTGTTTGTCATACATACCCCGGGTTATCTATTTAGGATGTGGACTCTCCCTGATCCTATTAGGAATTTTGGAGGCGGTAAGTGCAACATAAATAAAAAAGTTTGTATATATCCTACAAGTAGATCTCGTCGATAACAATGTATTCAAAAAGAGGATGTGTGAGGCATACCTTATCATGGAGCATGTCCAACAACATTTTCCTCGTGCACTAGTGTGCATAGTTCCTCATGAGTGTGAATGGTCTTCATCGACATCCTCAGAGCACAATCACGTAGTGCTAGCATCTTTACATAGTACACATGGATGGACTGGAACTCCTCGTAGCACTGCTTGAGCCAGCAGGAAGGAGGAGCCTTTTCTTGGTGACGCACTAGCATCATGGTCACTCTTCTATCTCTCTCTCTCTCTCTCTTTGGGATGATGATAGCTAGGGTTCATATACAAGAGTGTGTCTAAAATCCAGTCATCATACCCCTATAAATAGGAGAGGTAAGGAAGAAGAATTTTCCAAAAACCCTAGGAAATAAAAGGTTGCAGCTGCCTTTAAAATGTAACACTCATGGACTATCAAATAGGTAATTAGAACATGATTTAATTTTGTCACATTATTAATTAACCAATTACTTTTATTAATTATTAACCTAATTTTCCGTCATCTGAATTTATCTGGCTACTCAGGATTAGCCACTGAAATTATCATATAAGTCAACAATATAAATCCAATATAACCATTTTACTTTGATGACAATCTATTATTATTCTAGTTGATTACCTAAACGTTTACTAGAAGCATTTCTAGTCATGTCCCTAATTATCCTTGTATTGCAATGCATCCTATGTGTGTGACCCTATATTCTCCAATCAAGTAATTAGTGATATTTGTAATCAAATTATAACTTCACAAGCATGATTGGTATCTAGAAAGACTTCATTGCTACCCAAGAAATTGCAAAATTTAAAGAATAACTTTAACCTAGTATTGTGACCAATGTTACAATGATCGTATAGTCCCTTTTTCTCTGATACCCAGATTGATTCTGAGGCATGGAAACATCATCCTCTTAATGTTCAATCTTTGTTCTCTGACCTAGAGTAGACTAGTAAGATACACATGAGCTCAATATTATATATTGACTCATATGATCATGGCCATGCCTTTCACAGTCTCACTCGTCAAGTGGTTAGTACATCACTCTAATGGGAGGGACAAATTCCATCTACATCACTCACAATAATCCACAAGTGTCACAATGCACCTAAGAAATACTTGTATATCAACCCATTTCAAGGTCACATTGAGTAATGTTAAAGGACATTGAACAACATCCAATATTTGCAGTGACTTCAGGTCTAAGGACCACAATCACCATTATCATATTAAGATGTGATTCTAACCACCATTATTGGTTCCAATGTATCACATTCAAAGTGGGATTGTCCAGTACACTTGTTCATAACAGGTACATATGTGCTTGATTTGATATCCAATATTATGACTAATGAGACATAGTTAACAATCAAAAAACATACTATTTCAATGTATTATCGGTATCATGATCTTCATAATAAAATATGAGCATAAACTAAAAAAATAATAAATATCACTTAGCATAGACATGATCTCATGTTCAAGTCCTCAACCTGAATTTACATGTTATTGAGTCATAACTCTTAGGAAATATATTATATAAATTCAATATTCCATATTGAAGGAAACATGATAATAAAAAATGCCTTTATTAATAATAAACTATATCATGTATATCTCTCAAGCATCATCTCCTTAAGCTAGGTGCACATTTCCTTGTAAAGTCCTGCATTCCCTAAACATGTGCTACCTCTAGATGGGTTTAAAAACAATACCCATGAGGAGAAAAACAAAAGGAAGGTACGTCAGCAAAAATTGAGTATGTGTAGTAAATAACAACTAGGCACTACTTTAGAAAGTTGAAAAGAAGAGCATCAAAATAGGGGATGATCAAGAGAAATAAGTTTCGAGAGAAATATCAGGACAAGAGATGAGGCATGTCCAATCAAAGAATATCAAGTAGCGGATCTTGACTTTAGAAGTTTTTCATTAACAATATTATAACATAAATTGTGCATGTAATAAACATAGACTAAAATTATTTTGAGACACCATTGGATCCCAGCCTAAAAATAATAATGGGTGCAGATAGCACACCCTGAGAAGAGATAGCACACCCATGTAAATAATGGGTGGAAAAGCACACGCTAGGTGGAGATATCATGTCCCTATAAATATGGTTGCACGCATGTACCACTACAAGAAACAAAGATAGTCTAAGCATGTACATAAATAGGGAAAGGTAAATATAAGTTTTGTCCATGTGAAATAACAGGATGAGGACATCCATTATATACATCATGTGGGGTCAGAGGAGCCATAAGAATTACCCAAGAAATAAGAATTTCATAATGATGAACAAGATAATATCTACTCATGCCTCATATGGCAAATAATATTTGGTACTATTAGTAGTTCTTAAATAATAGAAACGATGCACATATCTCATATAGACTTTATATAATTCTAAGGTCAGACCTAGGTCTAGACTTAGGTGTACAAAACACCTATTAAACATATACATAGGAATAGGGTTAGGTTTACCTTAATTGTATGAACCCTAAAATCGCCTTTTTATTTTTATTGAAATAGGTTATAAAAACCATACCATATTTTATTTTTTATTTAGTTTGAAAAAATTCTGTTTTATTTTTGTAACTTATATATTATTTGTTATGAATATAAGAAAATATATTCAATTAGATAATTCTTTTAAATTTCATATTTTTATTACAATCAGTTTAGGTGATACAACTGACACTATTGGATAGACAGTGACCTCATGATTCCAAAACATCTTTTTATTTTATTTTTCTAAGCTATAAATGAATTTTATAAAATGAACCAATCAGAAAATTCCCTTAATACATGTGTGTAAGATTATTTGAATAGGACACTAAGCCCACCTGACCCTATCAAAATTGGCCAGCTGGACGGGACCCACAACCAAGAGGACGCAGCACGATGCGATGAAAGAAAAATTGGCCTAGAAAAAATTTTAGTAATACACTTGATGGGGGAAACAAAAAGATAAACAAGTGTAAGCTTGGACTTAAATTCTTGTTCATCTTCCTCCTCAGTACATCGAGGAAGCCAGGTTGTTGCATCCATAACCTAGACTTCACATCTCACAATCGGTAGCAAATTGAAATCAAGAGATGACATCGACCTCTTTTGAGACACAATGAGGAGTCAGAACACCCCAAGAAAGGAACTCCAAGGTGCTTAGACCTACGCACAACCCTCACACCATAACTGATAGGGTTATGGAGCATGGAATCCCTCTACATGATCACAATCTCTAAAACTCACCTTGCACTAGTTTCATGAGGCTCTAGGGGAGGAACCATGACAAAGGCAAGACTAAGATAGTGGTTGCATACTGGTTTGGAAGCACAGAGGTTTAAGCGGAAGAGAACATCAAATAAGTGTTTTACGCTCAAACAAGGCATGTTGAGGCCAACTGAATCCAACTTATAGAAATGAGTACATCAGAAAATAGAGAGCCTGCACTACTACAAAATGGCTTATAACATCACTTTTAAAGGCATCCGTTGTATAAAAATATCGACGCCTAAAACATCAAGTGTCGGTTAAATAAAAAACCCGACATCTATCTGTGAAGGGCGACTAGACACCGATATCGCTTTTATTTAGCGTCGGTTCCTTCATAAACAACCGAAGCTTAAAATTAACCGCCAAATCCAAATTTTCCAGTGAAAAAAATTACCTCCAAAATTTAACATACATCGTCGGTTGTTAAAATAGAAACCGATGACTAAAGGTTTTCCACGAGATAGAAATTTGATCAATTTTTATCGTCGGTTGTCTTACAATAACCGACGTCGTTGTGTTTTCACACGCTTAACCGCGAATATTTTCACCCACCCTTTAGCGTTGGTTTTTATACAGAATCTGACGACAATGGTCTTAATTCGAGAACATTTATTTATGTCAGCTTATAAAGATAGATGTCAGTTTTTCTAGTTGGAACTGATGACTATAAATGAACAATAGTGTTGGTTTTTTGTTGGTAACTGACACTAATGCCCTTAATTAACCGACGCTAAAGGCATGTTCTGTAGTAGTGCTGGGAGAGAAATTGGGGAACATGATTCGTGCAATAGGACTAGAAGAAGACCTTGGAGGTCTCACTAAAATGGAGAAGACACCCATGATAGAAAATTGAAGAAGATACACTGATATAGGAATCCAAGCTCATGGTTGGGACCTCAAGCATTGTAGATAGATCTTAGTTTCTAGAAACAAAGGTACATGGTTGGAGGATGAAAAACCCAGGAAAAAGTTGTCTGCTTCCAAAACCAAGACTAAAAATATGTTCATGACCTTCATACAAAGTCAGATGTGTGGATCCTAGAATATTCAACGTCAGAAGGCGAAGAATGCAGATTCAAAATAGACATACAATAGTAGATTAGCTAATAGAGGGAAAGTGGTGACTTACCATAGGCGGATGCAAAAGTATTGTGGATAGGTTCCTTGAACCATAAAAGATTATCTAGGAGGATTTTCGCTGGTCATGAAAGGATGGAATCACCCTTCTTTCTTGAAGCAAGTCGATGGGCATACATGCTTTAAAGATGGGTCGTGAAGTAAAATAGGGGACAGTAGGTTTTGGAGTGTTTCCTTAGGTTTGGGGATGGTTTTTAGGGTGGTATTAATAGTTATGAAGATCCAAATAGGTCGGGAGAGTTCACGGTTATGGATCCAAAGTGGTGAAAAGGGAAAGTGATTATTAGGGAGTCACAAGTGATGAAACCCGACCATATCAAGATACAATCTGTTTGACAGGTCATGAGGAGTGTGAAAAGAAAATTAGTAATGTGTGTGATTCATTGAGGAGTTAAATCAGGTGAGAGGAAGTCTTGCATCTTGCATGTCTAGTCGAGGGAAAAAGATAGGGGATAGGGATTAGAACTAGGCAAGAAAGAAGAAAGAAACCATTGGATAAACCTAATCAAACAAAAAATGGGCGATAGAATTGCCAACGTCCAATCAGAGAAGTCAACCGTAGAATTAGAAAGAATTATGTGTGATAGTTAACTGAAACAGAGGCTTCAGGAAAAATATAATATTGACTTAATAATTAGGATATTAGGTATTTAACTTCCAATTTTTTATTCAAAATTCATTTTAGTGTAAACATGATTCAAATAAAGCCAACTTTGGTACCTAGACCAATTAGGACATGAAGAATCCATTTTTGGATTCATTTTGTATGTTTGAAGTTGTTTACTATTTGATTTAATGTTTTGAACCTTAAATTATATTCTCTATCCTACATAAAACTAGGATTGATAAGATTGTTCATTGAAGCTAAAAATTCACTAATAGATAAATTTTAGTATGTAGAAACTGAATTTGAGAATTTCTTCCACATTTGAAGACATTTAATAAATTATTTAATACTTTTGACCATTTCTCATATTTTATTAGATAAATAAAATTAGGACAATTATATAAATTCAAATAATGTGAAACTTGGCATCCAAGCTAATTGGGACCCAAGGAACACATTTGACCGTTACATTTTGATTTTCAAATTTCCTTTTGTGATTTATATCGCCATTGTGGTTTTAGACAATTTATCTTCATTAGAATCTCATTAATTTCACATTGTTACACAAAGAGTTATATTTTATGTACAAAATCCCACCTCTTATGCATTTACCATATTTAGTCCATAATTCCATTAAGTAAGTTTTATAGAATAGCTATACAACCATCCATGCTTTATGGGAGTGGATGTTGGGTGGTGAAGAAATAAGGTCTCAACAAGATGAACATGGATGAAATGCGTTTACTGAGAAGGATGTGTGAGAAGATGAGAAAAGATCGTTTGAGAAATGATTACATCAGGAATAAAGTGGGGGTGGCGAGCATTGAGGACAAGTTGCGTGAGGGATGACTCAGATGGTACGGACATGTGCAACATAGATAGACAAATACGCCTATAAGAAGCAATGCTATTGAGTCAAGCACAATAAATAGAAGAAGAGGAAGACCTAAATTAACATGGGACGATCTTATAAAGAGAGATTTTGAATTTGTACATCTCAATTAGAATATGGCTCATGATAGAGATGAATGGAAATGAAGGATCCATGTAGCCGACCCCAATGTAGTTGGGACTGAGGCTTAGATGATGATGATGATCCTGATGAGTCCATAATTCCATTAATTCTTATGGATGTATAATTGCCAATTGTCAATCCAAAGCATATTGTACATTTTTATTGAACCATAATACGAGTATTAAATATCAAAGGAAATACATCTAACATGTTTTATAAACTTATCTACAAGTTGCAAATATTTAATTTAACATATAAATATGTGAGTTTCATGAGTCAGGCTAGTGTACACTCGAGTGTACCGGAGGCACCATACACCTCATTCATTTTAGAAGTTGCAATAAATTTTGAAAAAAATCTAAACCATTTATCTTCTTAATTATCATAAGAACATACTATATAATAAATTTTAGCTCATTTAGACACTTATAGGTCATGCATCTAAAGGAGCCAAAAATCATGTTTTTCAAATTAGTTTTGAGCATCAATTTTGTTGTCCTTTGATGAGTGACTTACACTCATCCAAATGAGTTCAAATTTTGTATGCGACCTATTATTATGTAACCATGAAGATCAATGGATTAGATTTTGGAAAAACATGGTCTAGATAGGCAAACACCATTGGGGTGTACGGTGTGATCTGTTCACTCGAGTGTATTCTAGCCTGACTCTTAATTTCATTTCTAAAATCAATTTCCATATAATATGTTATATGTACTAACATTACTTGTTAAGGTATAATTTTATCCTTGTTCGGTCAAATCTAAAGAACCAAACATACCAACCTCCTAATAATGGGAATAAGATAAGGTCATATATTTTTGAGACGTTACACTTCATGTGATCTTGAAGATGTCGTTGAAACCAATCTTACTAATAATTGATAAAGAATTGAAGAAGGACATAAATAATAACATTCTATAGTCCATAATTCAAGCTTGAGGTGGCAAATTTGGGAATATCCTATTTCAAAACAAGATGAAATACAACGTGCGTATGTTACTACTGGCCCTTACAAACATAATTTGGAAAACTATTTATAGCTAGAAATGAGAAACATCAATGTCAGTTTCAATCATCTTGGTTTCAAAAATTCTCAACATTGCTAGTGTTGGAAGTAATTAATAAATGAGGTGCTTACAATGTAATTTACAAGAGTTACAAGAGAGACCCCTATCCTTTATACAGGAGAAGGTGGGTCTTACTCTTTTATTTTTTTCTCTTCTATGAGAATACCATCAAATATCCATCAAAAGATCATCAATAGGCCTTTGAGTGGTTAATCATTCTCAATTTTGAAATAGGGCTCAAATAACTCACCAAGGATAGGATAATTCACTAATCTCATATTTTTATACTTATACAATAATATAATGACCCATGCAAATTTAAGGGACTAAAGTTCAAAAAATGTAAACCTCATTAAATAGGAATTTTCTAGATTCCTTGTTCAAAATATGAATCAAATTTGAAGCCATTTTGACTCTGTTTGAATCATTAAGTTAATTTCAATAGATTATATATAACTATTAATGTTAATTTATTTAAAATACCCTTAATGCCTTTCCTAACCTATGGTTCATTAGATAAATTTTTTGTCACATAAAACCTGGGTTATTTAATTAGGATACAAACTTTTTGTGTTCCATTGGATGTCCATCGTTGGGTTAGGGACTCAGCTCCTACCTTAGGTAGGAGATGGAGAACTAGAAAATCATACCCCAATTCCTATCTGACCTCTATCTTTCTTATTCTTCCTCCCTAGATTAGATAGATCTTCTCTTCACAATCCACATAACCTTCTAAATGCTCTATCATGGATTTTGTAGTACTTCCTATCCTAATGAAGGAATGCCATTTTAGGGATGGACTCTCCTCACCACCATGAATTCACAGACGATGCTACCCCCCATAATGTCTATAAGTAAGGGTTCCAAAGCCACCCTTAGACCCAGATATTTAAGTCCCCTCACTCAATTTTATATCCAATTCCATGAGACACCCTCACCTATTCGGTTGAACTCTCTAATAATCTCGATGGTGCCTCAACCGTCTCCAGTGCCTTCTCTCAAATTGGTTATTTGATAAGCACCCTTGACACCTATGTGATGCTTCCTTATAGTTTTATTTCCCTGGTTTACCCTGAGTCTTGATAACCTCTTAACTCAGTTGACGAGCTCACTGACACTTATCTACATGGCATATCAGTGACCCTCTAGCCTTGGAAACCATGCTTGACACTCTTTGCATTGGGAAATTGGGGTGAGAGATAAGGCAATAGAAGCAAAAATTTTAATGCATAATTTCCTATCTAGTACATCGCGTCAACAACATTGTATCTAGGAATGAAGGTAACATGAGTTATATCTGGTCCTAAAACAAGTCTAGTGACAACTCTTGATGAGTAGCGTGTGCCTTTATTCAAGTCAGACCTAGACGACTTTTGTTGTTGGCCTCTTCGTCAGACACCAGAGATAGAATTTTATGAAGTTCGCCTAACGGGTCAAGTGACTCTCACCTCTAGAGTAGTCCACATAGACCATTGGGAACTCCATGTTGTGCCATCAGAGCCAACATGAAGGAGTTCTTCCTTTGAACATCAGCGTGCTAGAGCCGACTTGCTCTCATAATTGTCTCTCCCTTGCTATCCCTCCCTTTGACTAACATGACTTGCTCATGGCTTTCTTGGTTACCATAGCTAGAGAGGATAACAATTGTGATAAATGTGTATTTATCCTTTTTATTTACATCTTTTAGATATCTTATTAGGATTATTTTGTTATTTATCTTCTTAGTTTTGTTATTAATTGTATTAATTTATATTTTTCTATTTATTTAGAGTTTTAATTATATTTGGTTGGTCTTTTGTAGGAAAATAGCTCAATGACTAATTTTCCTTGGAAGATATTTTGTACAAATTCTCGTAGTGCCTGATTTAAATATATACCTCGTACCAAAATTGCCATAACTCTCACATCCCAAGGTAGAATTTAATGGGAAAGTATGCATTGGAAAGAGAATTGAATTATATACATGAAAAATATATTTTCGGACCGATTCTGAACTTATAATAGTCCCAAAAATATGCTCAAAATCTCTGTTGTGGGAATCTATAGAAAAAAAGAATGTGAACGATCAACAAAATAAAGCAATCATCCATTTCCTCTATTGACCAGATCCAGAAAGTTTTTAGTTACTAGCCAGGAGTCTTTTAGAGAATCTTCTATGTAGGGTTTCTACCCCTCCTCCTCCTATAAAAGCAGGGGAGACTCCACTAAGAAAGGGGGTCCCATGTTATTTTTGTATGCAATCAGTAGTAGAATTTTGTCATTTCATCTTAGTATAATCTTCCTTTCAAGAACAATAAAGATCAGTTCTTTCATAAAGTTAGTTCTTTTATTTCAGTTTTGGATCTCCCTTCTCTTGTTCTTCTTTTTCTATGTTTCTCTTGGAGCGGGAGAAAAAATAAATGAGCCATTGAATCATCACTGCCTTGGACTCTATGGGGATCCGTAATTGCATTCTATGACTCTTTTGCTTTCTTTCCTAGTTTCTCCCATCCTCGTCATGAATAGCGAGTAGTTTCCTTATCGTGGTAAGGGGAATAACTGCTTAGCCATGTGATTACATGATCGAGTTTTTAGACGACTATTTAGATGGATGGTTTTTGGTTTAGAAATCACTGATTTAAATGATGTAATTAATCATTGTTATCACTTATTAATCTCGATGGATGTGACCATAGAAACTGGGATTCAGAACACTGAAACTGAATTCATGATGATTTAGATGTGACCGTGGAAAAATCTCCTTTAGGATGAAGAACAAGGACACATGAACACAGGACCAATCGGTTCACGTAGAGTTCCTCTTGTGTGCTTTATTATTTATGAATATGCACATATCTACTTCCTTCTTATTGGCATGTATCATTCGATTTTATTTTGACAAATGCTAAGGTGGTGATACCCCTAAGCCTCGATGCCTTCCTCCTTGATTTCAAATTGCTTTTTTTATTCATTGCTTTCAAGTTCACCCTTTAATTTTCAACATTTTACTTTTGTTAGATAATCTTTTATGCTAATAATTTCTTCTTTTACTTTCTCTTGTTTAGAATAATCTTTTATTTTCCTTGCATTAGTGTAACCTTTTATTCTTCTTGCAATTTTCTTTCTTGTATTAGAATATTCCACTCCTCTCAAATCAGACTTTACTTTATGCAAATTTTTCAAAAATACCAAAAAGAAATAATTTTAAAAATAAATCGGGTTTAGAAGAAATAGATCTTAAAAACATTGTCTTGTGGGATCGACCCTTCTATACTAGCCTTATTCAGAAAGTAAAGAAGGATTGAACTCTAGAATAATTTTTCTAGTGAATTGGTGTGCAAACGACGCGTATCAATTTTTGCACCATTGCCGGGGATAACAGATCATTTTCTTGAACTCCAAATTTTTTTGAAAAACTTTATTTTTATTTTTTATACCTTCCGAGTAACATTCCATAAGTGTTATCTCCTCTTTCTGTTGAGTTTCCATTCCAGCAATACATTTTTTCTACAAATGAATATAACTATATAACTATGCATGCGTCGCCCATCGAACGATCTTACACCACTAGTTTTTTATCCTGAGCCAGAAAGAACTTTCCATCGCTTAAATCGACAAAACCGACATAGGATGGATGAAGAGGAGGTTGCTCGTAGGATTGAGCAGGCACTTGCTGCTCAAAGAGAGTTGATGATGTCTGAAAACGTGACTCAAAAAGCCAACTTACGCACAACCTATATCGCTGAGCAAGAGGCTATAGAAGCCGCTCAGAGGGAGGCCGAGAGACAAAAACAACTTAAAGATTTTTCCACTCCAAAAACTGGATATGCAGAACACCCAGTTGTGCCGCCCGCGATCACAACCCCTTAATTTGAGATCCGCACTCAGTGGATCATGATGCTTCAGGCCAATCCTTTTTCCAGGATCAAGGGTGAAAGTTGTCAAGATCACCTACAATGCTTCACAGACCTTAGCTCCCTAACTAAAGTCCCAGACATTTCTGAAGATGCCATTAGACTTAGTTGGTAAAATGCCATGGAGAGTGAAAACATCATCACCACTTGGGAAGAACTTCAAACAAAATTTTTGGATAAATATGATCCCCTTCCCTTACCTATGAGATTAGAGGACACATCTTGTTGTTTTCAATGGTCCCTAGGGAAACCTTTGGAGAAGCTTGGGAAAGATTTCGGGAACTCGTCTGTCGTTGCCCTCATCATGACATATCACGATCTCAAATAATTGAGATATTTGATTGTGGTGTTGATGATGACATGAAGAAATTTCTTGATTCCTCATATGGAGGAAATTTGATGTTCTAAAATCTAAACAGTGCATGGGAGGTAGTTAAAAGAGCTTCTGAAACCCAAGCTAGACGAGGAACCGATGGGTTCTTAAAAAGTGGCTAAGGCTGAGGTAAACCCAGACATTAATACTATTGCCGAAGTTCTCAAATTAATCTCTTTGAAATAAGACCACTTAGAATCATCCTTTAATTCCTATGAAAGACAACCTCAACAAGTGAGAGCTGCAGAATATTTATGTGGGAGATGCCAAGGGTATGATCATGCCACCCTCCAACGTCAATATCTCTACAACATCCCTGTGCAGTCTAATATTGGTCAACAAGTGGAGGACCTCAACTCTATCTGTAGTACTCCAGGCCAGGCTTACTACAATCCAAACCAAGCCAGAAACCATCCTGGATTTCAATATAGAAACCCCTCAGGAGATGAAAACTCATCTCAACTTCCCCATCCACAAAGACCCCCACCACCCCAAGCCAACTATCGTCCACCACTAGGTTTTCAATACAATAACAACCAAAGAAATTTTGGGAACCAAGGAAATTTTAGGGGAAATTTCCAAAATTGTGGCCATTACCAAGGACACCAATATCAAAACGTTCATCAACCACCACCTCAATCACAAAAGAATGTCCCCACTCCTTCAACTAACGATAAGGTAGCTTCCTTAGAGAAAATAATAATAGCACATCAGAAGTCTACTGATGCTCAATTTGCCCGTCATCTTGATCAACAAAAACCCCTTGACAACACATTTGTCAGCCAACCTGAACCCAATCCCAGGCATATAGAACAGCTTAAGGTTGTTACTACCAGATCCGACCTTACCACTGAAGAAGAAGGAAGTCCCCCTCATAGATTTTGACCAAGGGGGTGACAAAGAGGTTGTTGTTGTCCCTCAGGGACTGAGATCACCTCCCCCACAAGAGGAGATTCATGTACATAAGCCGCGTGTACCTTTTGTCGGTCGGCTGAAGAATACCCAAATAGACTCGTGGTTCAAGAAATTCATGAAAATTATGAGAAATTTAGGCGTCAACATCCCACTTTTGGATGCTATGACTGATCTACCCGAATGAAAAAAATTCTTCAAAGCCCTTCTAAATCATAAACGCACTACTGAAGAATCTGAAATGGTAAAATTGGCTAGAACTACATAAAAAATCATCCAAAGTAAAATGCTAAAGAAATGCAAAGACTCAGGATCTTTTGGGATCACTTGTTCTATCAGTGACTCTACCAGCCATTTGGGCCTAGCTAATCTTGGTGCTAGTGTATCTATTATCCCTTTGAGCATGTATAGAAGGTTTGGTCTCACTGATGCTAGACCCACTCTGATGTGTATTCAACTAGAAGACTCTTTCTTTACCAAGCCTCTTGGTATAATTGATGATGTGCCAGTCATGGTCAGAAATTTCTATATCCCCTATGACTTTGTGGTACATGATATAAAAGAAGACACTCACTACAACCTCATCTTTGGTCAGCCATTCCTCACCACGACCACTACTACAGAAGTGCCTTTTAGTGTCGGTTGTTTAACCCCCTTTGGCGTCGGTTTCGGAACGACGCCTATGTGGGCGCCGCTAAAAGGGTGGACACTTCAGCGTCGGTTAAAAAACCGACGCCTATTTAATATAAAGGCGTCGGTGTTTTATAAAACACCGACGCCAAAAGGGTTCCCGCCACAGAAAACAGCGTCATCTAGGACGCTTTCTGCGTCGGTTATATACTAAACAACTGACGCAGAAAAGTGTCCTAGATGACTCCCATTTCCTGTAGCGCGAACACTTTTGGCGTCGGTGTTTTATAAAACACCGACGCTGTAAGTCTGTGCTGACGGTTATCGGTAAATAACCGACGCCTATATCTATTTTTTTTTTATAAATCTGTTTGCAGGCCTGCTGTGGCTGGTCAGCAGGATGAGAACCTGCAGTTCAGTTTTCTGAACTGCAGGTTTACGACATCCATTGATATCAGCCTACAAACAGGCCACAAACCTGCAAAATTAACATAAAAAGATTCACACAAGTAGATACATTCAGACATCAATTCAATTGTCACGTTCACACATATAGAATCATTCAAATACATGTTTTAACATTCAGAAACATTCATTTACAAAGTATCATTCATCATCACTATCAACATCCCAATTATATCTTACAGTTGCCACTGTTTGTACAGCTATTGCCCATTCTTCTCTTACTTCATTTAATGATTCCCTCGTATATGGAGCATGTACATTTTTTAAGCGTTTGCCTATAGTGTGGTCAGTTTTAAACACCTGCAAAGAGAATGATGTATATATATAAGTAATAATATAAAAATAAGATTGATATATTTCATACTAACTAATGAGACTATATATAATACCTCATGTATGGTATCGATGTCCAATGCGGCATGTTTGATAATCATCTGCATAAATCGCATCACATAGTATGCACATGCCCAGCCATTGTCTTGTGTAGCGCACTATAAATTGAAACATACAAATTAATACAACTAAGCACAATTCACATCAATAATATATACATTGGAGTCGGGGAGTCGGGAACTTACTTTTACGTTCTCCCAAGACAATGGCTGGTTCTTTTTCCTTGGGACCTTTCCTCCAGCATTTTTGAATGCATCTAAACCCCTACATGTTAATATAACACACTAAGTTGCATAAGTAAATAGTAATGTAATAAAAGATGTTAACGGATATAAAAAATGAAATATTTCTCACCAGAATAATGCCATTCTCATTACGTGTCCAATTTTAGTGTTTAATGTACTTCCTGCGGGATCTAGATAATAAACAGTGAACGTCCCGGGGACAATAACTAGTAACTCCCAATGTCTACCACTAGAGGTAAAAAGTTAACAATTAATAACTCAAAATGCAAAATAATAATGGAATTTTCTTAAGTCCAAATTATAAATAAAGCAAACTTACTTGACATTGAATGGAGCTATTATTATCGTCTTCATTTGATGACCAAAAATTGTAAAAGCATCTATACAGTATTGTTGAACACTATCAGGGTCTTTAGCTACCATACTAATCAATGATGGAATCAAAAATCCCACATGATCATATGCAAATTGTTTGCAATGATCTTCGATTAAGTAGCTGCAAAACATATAGACGTATGCATTAATATATAAGAAACTAGATCACCGGATCTTACACAAGGTATATGGATGTATAAACAAGATCTCACCTTATCCATGTCTCTATCATTGATGTATTCAACCATTCATACATAAACAGCTCAATAATATCTTGTATAAATAAAGAGCTGTCGTATGATTGACCTGCATAATCTGCATCTAAAGAAACAATTATAGGGCAAAGTATATTATGTGCCCGTAGCCAACATGCCATTCCCCTACAAGAAGGACCTAACGGGTATTGTAGGTCAGTTGGAACCCAAGTTGGTAATGCGGGAATTGGAGGTGGAGGCCTAGGTGCTCCTGGTGTCTTCTTTTTAACCTGTATATATAATTTCAGATCAGTTGACATCATATATACACATTAACAGTCTAAATCAATGTAAATTTATCTTACAATTTCAGTCGTGTAGAGGACATCTGCTTTGGGCCACAATATGACCCCGCTTTCTGCGTCACCAAGTGTATCAATATCTGGGTGGGCATATGGCAACGCAACTTCCCTCCAATCGGGTAATACATGTATCGGGCTCACACGAATGTAGCCCTGCGGCATTGGACTCCCATGAAACGTTGCCCCAGGAAGGGACTGGTAAGCTTGCGCCTCTGCAACAACATAGTTTTCCATTCTTAAGCGGCATGGCTTCAATGCCTACAAATTTACGTAAAGAATGTTATACATATATACATATCATCTTGAAAACATATCATCTTGAAAAGACTAGCTACAATGTCATAAACAATACTTACAGCAGACGTGTTAGGCGATGGGTCTCCAGGATTACTTGCAGTCTGTGCACCAGGAGAAGAGTGGGTCGACATAGGCTGATTGGAAGCCTGAGATGTCTGCCACCGCAGCAATTCTTCCTTGACCTTCTCAGCAACCACATCGTTGAGCTTCTTAGCAACTATATCCTCGACTCTCTTATTCTCCTATACATGGATAAAACAAATATTAGCTTTTTATTAATGAATTTCCTTTTGCAGTAACATTATAAAAATAGAATATATATGTTACCTCTTCTTGAGAAAGTCCCGCTCTGGGTTTGCGCTGGGATGGCCCAAAGAATGCTTTGATGCCCACACCAGCGCCGGCACCTCTAACACGTCCAGGATGCTCTGGGTTACCCAGAGCAACTGTCAATTCATCCCTTGTGCCCTGAGGGATGAACGTGCCTTGTTTTCTCTGCTCGTGCAGCTCCCGCTAATCACCATAAACAAAAATTGGTAAGTTAACACCACAAATAATCAATATTCAAATGATTGCTCTAAGAGTTGTATTTTACCATTTTTGCAGCCGCCTCAGCAGTTTCGGGCTTCTTTATTTCACCCTTCTTGTTTTTCCTGCCAGCTATCCAGATATCATGGCGAGGGAAGGGTGTGGCTGCAGACTCCTGAGTAGTCGCAGACTCCTGAGTAGCCGCAGACTCCGCCTGTAGTCTTTGGCGAACGCTTGCATAGCCTTTTGGACCCATAGTATGGTCATGTACATTCAGTGCACGCCTTGCTTTTTGTGCGTCACTGAGGGCCTAGTTAGTATGCACATTTATAATTACGTTAGTAGCACTAAATCTTAATCTTGAATAGGTGAATACAATGTATATTAATTAAAATGGGAGTGACGCCTAATACCTTGAATTCTTCAGATTTTCTTGAAGCAACAAAATTGTCCCAATCTTCTTTGTCCAAGAAGTTCCATTGTTCAAGGGCTGACTTCTTCTTCTTATCACCCTGTCTTATGTATTCTCTGTTCAGATTTGTCCTGTAATTCCTAAGCATCTTTCCAGCGCGTTGCATCACACTTTTACGATGCAACATCTCATCCAATGCAAACAGATTCTGTAAAATAGAAATGTTATTAACTAGTACCAAAAATATAATTGCAAATAATAGAATTTGTAATCTACAAAATAGAATTGCAAATAATAATAACTCACGCATAAATCTTTCCATATCAAGTCTTTCTTCGCCTGAGGAACTTTATGCCAATTATCATATTTAACACCACAATGGCTTCGAGTGACAACCCCAAGATAGTTTATAAAATTATTGCGGTTCACTCCAATTGCATTCCCTCCATTATCAAACTCCACAACCAATTTGGATCCACTGCCACTCAGCGCAAGTAACTTTTTCAACAGAGTGATACCCCTTTTCTTGTTAAGTTTTTGTTGCTGCGCATCAAGTTGCTCAATTGCTTCAGTGGGTAGCTGTGCATCATCAACCTAAAATTTGACAAAAATAAACACACCGAATTAAGCCAATATAGAAATACAGGATATATGACATAACTAGAAGATAATGAATTTTATAGAAATACGGGATATGTTTTTAGAACTTACGTTGGTATCCTCGTCATGCTCGTCATGGACAGCATGCTCATCATGGACTTCATGCTCATCATGGACATCATTCTCATCATGGTGAGCCATCTGAAAATTTCATTAAAAAGGAAAACATTTAGCAATTGTATCAACTAGAATAAGGAAAACATTTAGCATTTGTATAAACATACACATTCTTATATATAATAAATTCACATTCTTATATATAATAAACATTCACATTCTAGGCCAACAAACACATTTCATGTCATTCTTATATATAATAAATGTGTACCACCTATCCCATCCTTGAACACCTAATCTCACTAGTAAGTGTATAATGTGTATTGGGTTTTCAAGAAAATTTCGGCAGCATTTCCCCGCTGTTCTCTAAGTACATATGTACTTAGAGAACAAACGGGGAAATGCTACCAAAATTTTCTCGAAAACCCAATACACATTATACACTTACATCCTAAGTGAGATTAGGTGTTCAAGAACAGTCCCAAACCGGGGACTATCCAAGATTTACTCCTAATGAGTAAATTTTGGACGGGTTTCTAGGCCAACAAACACAATAATAGATATCTACAATGAAGCCGGACTCCATACAAACAGTATATAATTTAGTGATTGTTCATTCTAATTTATATCAATGTACAAGTAATATAAAAAACAATGATTGTTCACATTCTAGGCCAACAAACACATTTCATGTCATTCTTATATATAATAAATGTGTACCACCTATCCCATCCTTGAACACCTAATCTCACTAGTAAGTGCATAATGTGTATTGGGTTTTCAAGAAAATTTCGGCAGCATTTCCCCGCTGTTCTCTAAGTACATATGTACTTAGAGAACAAACGGGGAAATGCTACTGAAATTTTCTCGAAAACCCAATACACATTATACACTTACATCCTAAGTGAGATTAGGTGTTCAAGAACAGTCCCAAACCGGGGACTATCCAAGATTTACTCCTAATGAGCCAATCCTGGACGGGTTTCTAGGCCAACAAATACATGTGTTGTCATTCTTATATATAATAAATGTCTATAAAGTACAGGCAACATGGTTAATCCTAATAAATAGAGCATTATTAAATAATAAATCAAGAAATCAATAGTTTCAAACAAAAGGTCTAGGAATCTTTACTAGACATTATATGTATCCCTAATCATCATATTTAACATACTACATTATTATGAACATCCAGATCAGATTAAGATCATACTATGTTATAACCATTGGTTTAATAACCCTATTTCTGCATGTACATGTTTATCAACTTTAAAACCCTATAATTCATGAAATCATTCTAATTCAATTTAATATGTTGGGATCACATAATTATATAATGACATCAGAATATATAGAAGAATCATAATTAACATGATTAACAACATGCTCATCAAACTAGGGTTTTCTTGAATATCATCTAATATTTGTGTACTAGACATTATATTTATCCCTAATCATCATATTTAACATACCATTATTATGAACATCCAGATTAGATTAACTCTAATCAAATACATTACATGCATTTTTATCACAACAATTTGATCGATGCATAAAAAAGCAGAGCAGCTAGCAGCGGGAAGACCAACCTTGTCAGAGGGAAGAAGGCAGACGCTCCGGTGGCTCTGGCTGGAGAAGTAGCTAGCAGCGACGGCGGTGGAGGAGCAGCTAGCAGCTCCGGTGGCTCTGGCGGTGGTTGCGGCGGCGCGACGACCGTGGAAAAGCACCAGGCGGCGCCGAAGAGTCAGGCGTGGCGGCGGCCTCAGGCGCTTGGAGCAGCAGGGGTAGGCAGCAGGGGCGGGCAGTAGGGGCGGCGGAGAAGGGGGCGCGGAGAAGGAGGAGTGGTGGTGGAGAAGGGGGCACCGGAGAAGGGGGCGCCGGAGAAGAAATAGCCGGAGAAATGGCACTGGAGAAGAAATCGCCGGAGAGAAATCGCCAGCAGCAGAGAAATAGGGTAATTGCTCGCAATGAAACAGAAGAAAGGGGAAGAGTCGGGCGATCGCGGAGTATAAGTTCCCATATAGCGTCGGTTGTTTGCATCCACCGACGCCTAAACATCTTTAGCGTCGGTTGTTTGCAACAACCGACGTCCAATTGGACGATATTTTCATGAAATTGTTTGGCGGGAACAACCTTCCGCGTCGGTTATAACAGGATAACCGACGCTGAAAGTGACACTTTTTGCGCAAATTTTCATCGCACATAGGCGTCGGTGTATACCTACATGACCGACGCTGACAATGACACTATTTTTTTTAATCTAAATTTGGATTTCGCGGCCGACTTTCAGCGTCAGTTTGTTATAAACCACCGACGCTGAATACAAAGCGGTACCCGTGTCTGGCTGGTCTTTGAATATAGACGTCGGTTTGCTTAAAAAACCGATGCCTAACATATAAGGCGTCGGTTTTCCTTAATAACCGACGCCCAGAAAAGTGACATTGAATGCTATTTCTGTAGTAGTGGGCCAGGGCCCTCATCGACGTTGAGGTATGATTTCTCACACTACGAGTGGGAATGAACTTCATAAATTTTCAAGTCTCTGGGGGTAGCATGAAGTACACCCAGGAGGAAGATGTCTATTTCCTTGAATGCATGGACCAGTTCAATAAGATGCAACAACATTTCCTTAATTCTGAACCACCACATGTGACCGAGACCCCAATTTCTCTAGTGGACAATCAAGTTTCCATTCAAACTTCCCAAGTCAACCATATCAAGATGGGCATTTCCCCTCCCACTATTCGTATTGTGGGCACAACCAACATCACCACTCAAGAAATTCCCCTCCCACAACCCCCTCACCCATCTATGACCATACCCATTTCCTCTCCTCCCTCTCCCTTTGAGGCACCACTCTATGATAATCGCCAAATGCCTTATGAGCCACCACTACATATCACTACCCAAGCAGTCCAGCCAAATGTCATGGATAGATACTCTGACTATCATCCTTTCATCCCAACCCCCATTGAAATTAGTGGACAACATACGGTCTGAAAGTTGCAATTTAGTCAAAACAATGCTCCTTATAATAATCATCCTTATACAAATGAGATTCAATGCGACTACTCTCCACCACATGTCAAACCATGGGGACCTAACCGTATTGATTTCAATTTTCATCCTTGGTATACTGATGTACACCAAGCCATCCATGATACATTTCAAGACACACATGCAAAGATGATGGAGTGGTTCCAAGGAAATCAACCAAGTCACTACCACAACCATGCCTCCTCTTCCGATCCTCGACCACCTTACTATCCGCTACCACCGTGATCTTCATCCCTCCATATCAGGTTTGGGTTTTTCTCGGGACAAGAAAAAATCTATGTCTGGGGAGGAGGTGGGTGTTACGATTCTATCCCACCCTCCTATCTTTTTCTTAATTGCTTTATTTTCCCTTTTTATTGTTTTACATGTATATGCTTTAGTTTATGGCCTTTATATAGTTGGCCATTCTTTTTTTTTCTTTCTCTATTTTCCGTAGTTGTCAAATGACCTTTATCTAGTCAGCCAATATAAATAGATGTTTGTCATTGTACCCCTTGAATTTAGTAAACTTTTTGCAAAATCTACTACAAATTGCCATGTATGAAACCACCATGTCAACTAGGACCCCTAATAACATCACTCCTTGGAATAGTTGGCAAGTCATTAGGAATCAATCAGAACCAAGCATAATTTTTCCCTATATTTAAACAAATGGATTATCTTATTATAAAACTTGTATGATGTGAATTGTAGGAATATTCTAAATAGAGCAATGACACTCTAAAAAAATGTTGAAAGTTATAAGCACATGAACATCTCTTCATTCCCTCTATTTTTCTTCTAAAAAAAGAAGCAAAGAATCACGACTGAACAAAAATCAAGTCCGAGGTGGCACGCTTCGCAAAAATAAATTCCATACCCCAAAAAGGGGTGTAGCATCAAAAGATGCCAAAGCGCACAAGAAAAGAAAGTTTGACCAATGTAGTCACAACTCCGCAAATCAAAGTCCCGAGTCAAATAGAGGAGGGATCAAAGAAAAAAAATATTTCTTCTTCACTTGTTCACACCCCCTCCTTCCTGTTCTTGTGCAAATAACTATGAAAAAATTATTCAGAAATTGAGAATGTCAAAGCAATAGAAGAGGAAGCCTATTTTTCAACAAAATCTTGTTTTTGAAGCCGGATGTGATAATTATTTTGATAGGGAATATATAACTTTATGCGACGTGGTTCTAGGAGATTTGGTCACTTGGCCAAAAATTGGAGGTAAGAATTATAGTGATGTTACAAGGGTGAGGAATGACATATTGGGAGTATAAATTGGACTTTATTTGTGATTTTATTTACTTGAGGACAAGCAGAGATTCAAGTCTGGGGTATTTTGATAAATGTGTATTTATCCTTTTTATTTACATCTTTTAGATATCTTTTTAGTATTGTTTTGTTTTTTATCTTCTTAATTTTGTAATTAATTGTATTAGTTTAGCTTTTTATATTTATTTCGATTTTTAATTATATTTGGTTGGTCTTTTGTAGGAAAATAGCTCAATGACTAATTTTTCTTAGAAGATAATTTGCACAAATTCGCGTAGTGCCTGATTTAAATATATACCTCATACCAAAATTGTCATAACTATCACATCCCAAGGCGGAATTTAATGGGCAAATATGCGTTGGAAAGGGAATCAAATTATCTACAGGAAACATATATTTTAGGACCTCTTCCAAACTTATGACTGACCCAAAAATACGCTCAAATTCTCTTATGTGGAAATCTACAGAAAAAAAGAATGTGAAGGGTCAACAAAATAAAGCAATCAACTGTTTCGTCTATTGACCAGATCTAGAAATTTTTCAACTGTTGGTCAGGAGTCTTCTAGAGAATCTTTTATGTAGGGTTTTTACCCCTCCACCTATTAAAGGAGGGGAGACTCCACTAAGAAAGGGGGTCCCAAGTTCTTGTGTACGCAATCAATAGTGTAATTCTGTCATTTCATCTTAGTATAATCTTCTTTTCAAGAGCAATAAAGATATTTTTTTTTCATAAAGTTAGTTATTTTATTTCGATTCTAGACCTCCCTTCTCTTGTTCTTCTTTTTCCTTATTTCTCTTGGAGTGGGAGTAAAAGAAAACGAGTCATTTAATCGTCACCGCCTTGGACTCTACAGAGATCCGGAATTGCAGTCTATGACTCTTTTACTTTCTTTCCTAGTTTCTCTCATCTTCGCCATGAGTAGCGAGTAGTTTTCTAATTGAGGCAAGGAAATAACCCCTTAGTCAGGTGATTATAGGATCAAGTTTTTATACGACTATTTAGATGGATGGTTTTTGGTTTAGAAATCGTCGTTTTAAATGACGTAATTAATCATTTTATCGCTTATTAATCCCAGTGGATGCGACCATAGAAACTGGGATTTAGAACACCTAAACCGAATTCATGGAGATTTAGATACGACCGTGGAAAAATCTCCTTTAGGATGAAGAACAAGAACACATGAACACCAGGACCAATCGGTTCACATAGAGTTCCTCTTTTATGTTTTATTTATGAATATGCACATACTTGCTTCCTTCTTATTATCATGTATCGTTCGGTTTTGTTTTGACAAAGGCTAAGTTGGTGATACCCCTAAGCCTCGATGCCTTCCTCTTTGATTTCAAACTACTTTTTTTATTCATTGCTTACAAGTTCGCCCTTTGATTTTTAGCATTTTACTTTTGTTAGATAATCTTTTATGCTAACAATTTCTTCTTTTACTTTCTCTTATTTAAAATAATCTTTTATTTTCCTTGCATTAGTGTAACCTTTTGTTCTTCTTGCAATTTTCTTTCTTGCATTAGAATAGTTAGCTCCTCTCAAATCAGACTTTACTTTATGAAAATCATTCAAAAATAGCAAAAAGAAATAATTTCAAAAATAAATCGGGTTTAAAAGAAATAGATCTTAAAAATGTTGTCTTGTGGGATCGACCCTTCTATACTAGCCTTAATCAGAAAGTAAAAAAGGATTAAACTCTAGGATATTTTTTCTAGTGAAATGGTGTGCAAACGACTTGTATCAAATTGTCACAACTTATTATTATGTTTGGGGATCCCCCAATACACCTCTAATTATAGGAGAGCCAGGGTCAGGGTTTCCAATCCATCTGGGAGTCGAAGAGATGGCTTTTCATGAATTTTCCAGAACCTAAAAATAGTGAACCGGTAAATTTACTGTCAAATCGGTCGATTCATGGGTGAACCAGACAGTTCAACCCGTGAACGGGTTGGTTCAACATGTTTCCTATTTGTCAGCATATTGGATATTAATATTCAATTACTTCACAATCATGACATAAACATCAATCCTTGATCTAATCCAATTGATCATTGAAATTGATGATCCAGATGATGAACCAGACGTTTCACTTCATGTAAAGGTAGTTTTATATCATGAAACAATCATTTCATATCATGAAACGGTCGTTTCATATTGTTAAATGGTCTTTTCACTTTTGATGTGGTCGTTTCATATGTGAAATGGTCGCTTCATATGTGAAATGGTCATTTTAAATGTCTAGCTCTGGAAAATATTCAGCTAATTGTTGTTTGTATTGACCTGACACTTGAATCGGTGGGTTCAATACTTGAACTAGTTGGTTCACAGTACAATCAGTCAATTTGCAAGCTCAGTTGTTTAAATTGAATACCTAAACACTTTAGAAATCAAGCTAGACATCATTCATGAATAAACTCCTATTCCAAGTGCATCCTATTTGTATGACCCTATAGGTCCCAAGTTATATTGGTTGTGAATGTCCATAACCAATTTATGACATAACAAGCAATGAGTGGTATCTTGAAACAGATCATTGCTACCCACGTACCTTGAAAAGATGGAGAAGAAGTTCAACCTATAATCCAATGATCATGTGTTACCATGATTATGTATTTCCTTTATCTCTGATATCTAAATTGAACTCGAGGCATGGAATCATCAACCTCTCGACGTTCAATCCACGTTCCTAGAACTAGAGAAGACTAACTGATATGCATGTGAGCTCACATATCACATAATGAGGCACATGAGTATGCCATACATTTATCAATCTCGCTTATCAAGTGGCTTGCATATCAATCTCATGTAGGAGTGATAAATCCCATGTACATCACTCATACTCAATTTCCATGTGTTACAATGCACCCGATCATCACCTCTATGGAAACCATTATTCAAGGTAACATTTGATGATATCAAATACATAGAGTGACATGTAATGAGTGTAGTGACTTCATGTATAAGAACCAAAATCATTACTATCACTATGAGAGCTAATTCTAACTACCATTCCATGGTTTCAATGTATCACTCTCAAGGTGGGTCTATCTGGTACACTATTCTACAACATGTAGCTATGTGCTTGGTTTGATATCACATATAATGACTGATGAGATTCTGCCATGAACAGACACAAACTCTAATCTTATGTATTATTGTTGTCTATTTTGCATTCACATTAATGTATAACTAGGGACATAACAAGAATGTATGTACTCTTATCATTCATATGATCTCATTGTTCAGGTCCTCAACCTAAAGACATATCTCATCGAGTAACATCATTCTTCATAAATATATTATATAAGTGTCATCATCTCATGATTGACATAAACATAATAGATGGAATTACTGATATGATTATCCAATTAGATATGTAATGCCCCATTATGATCATCATATGATTGGGTCTATGGACATACATAGCAAGTCTGACTTGCACTTAGAGCCAATCACCCATAAATCTTATTCCAAGTGATTATAACATGTACTTCACATTTCTACTGCACTGGTGCTTTTATAGAGGGTTAGCAACATTTGCTTCTAGTTTGTATTTAGAAAGTTTCACATCTCCTTGTTGTATGACTATTCATATGAGATGGAAGTGTTGTAGTATGTTGTATGAGATTCCTTTCCTATCTAAAGGCTCCATTGTTTTCATAGTATTTATACTATGTCATCAATGGTTAGAACCTCCCATAAGTTCACCTATATGAACTGCTTGATCCATACAATATTATTTATTGTGTTCATAACACCTAAGATATTCAGCTTCTGTTATAGAATTAGCAACTGTCTCTTGGTCGAAACTTTTCCATATTATAGTCTATTTTAAGGTCAAACACAATGTCATTTTTGATGCTTGCATCAATCTAACCATTTATACCCAACTCTTTCTTAATACCATAACCAAGGAATGAATCCTTTTAGTGCTTCTCAAGTGCTTTAAGGATGTTCTTTATGGTAGTCCAATGACTTTCACTAGGATATCATAGATGTCCACTCATTATGTCCAATACATATGAGATAACAAGATGAGTACATAACATTGCATTCATGATAGATCCTATTGTGAATGCACAATGCATCTGTCCATGTGTTCATGTTCTTCACAAGTACTAGGACTCAAGGATCCTAAGAGAATAACTTTATGGAACATGAATAAGTTCTCACTTATTGAGTCCTAAATGCCGATCCCTTTCAGCATCTTATCAATCTATGTTCACTTACTTAGGTCAAGAAGCTTTCTAGATGTATCTCTATAGATCTTGATTCCTATCATTCATGATGCTTTCCCTAAACCCTTCATAGGGAAGGTACTTTGTTTCTAGGTTTTAATATTTTCATGATAAGGGCATCATTTTGTGGAATATCAATGTGATCCCACTGAATTCTTGTAATCACAATTTTCATCTTCATTTGGACTAAAGTCAAACTCTTTGGTTGTCTTATTAAAATGAAAGATTTTAGCTCTGAGATGATTGCTTCAATCCATAGATTGACCTTTGTATCTTATAGAATGTAATTGCAATAATTGGATTTATAAAACCTTCTAGGTTATGTCACATACACATCCTCTACAATATTCCTACTAAGGAGTGTGGTTTTAACATCCATCTTGCGAAATCTCATAGTTGCAATAAGTTGCAACAGAAAGCATTATCTTGATGGATTCAACCATGGCAACTAGTGAAAAATATTTGTCAGGTTCAACATCTTGAACTAGTTTGACCTTGTTCAACCAATACACTCTTAGGTCTATACACTACCATCCATGTCGGTCTTCTTCCTAAAGACCCAATTGTACCCTATGGGTTTTACCCCTTCAGGTGGATCCACCAAGGTCATACTATTGGCTAAATTGGACATTATTATAATCCTCCCTTTGTTTTGATGATGACAAACATTTCTTTCTCATGGATTTAACTTTCTATTTGAGTGTTTCAGAGAAAAACATACAAGGTGGTGGATAGAGAAGACTTGGAAAGATCAATGTGCTAAAATTGCTTTATTTTCATGATTGTAATCAATGTAAAAACTTGTACAAGTTTATAATGTACAAGTACTTAGATATCATGTAAATCAAGTGTTTAGATCTTCCCTATCCACACACAACACTTAGATAGGTCATCTCCTAACTTAGCGTCACAATTGCACATTCATACACACACTCAGTAAATGAATACATTAAATCAGGGAGATTCTCGGTCGATAAAAACTTCGACCGACACACTCTCGGTCGACAAAATCATCGACCGAGAACAGACCCTCCTAGTCGTTAGACTGAGTTAGAAAAGTAGTTGGGAGTTGAGTTGAATGTTGCAATACACTTACTCCAGACTTACTCTCGGTCGACAAACTCCTCAACCGAGAGGCACTCGGTCGACAAATTCCTCGACCGAGAAGCGTTCTGTCTGCACTTTTTAGAACTAATCAACTAGTTGTTACAAATGCTATTAGTGGACAACTAACGGCTAGTTGGGCACTAAGAACCCCCTAGAAAGTGTCTAGAACGTCCCTAAGCACTAGTAGGCCATTCCTATAAATAGGACATGCCTTAGAACACTTAAACTCACTTGAGTACACAACTTGCATACACAATTACACTTGAGATTCAATCCTTGTGAGAAAACAAGTTGAGCTAAACTTGCAATCTATTTTCCTTGAGCTCTACATTAGTGTCCTATAGGCTTATTTCTCCTATCCACTATAAATCCATGTCCATCCACTTTGGTTAGGAGATCAAACGCTTGATATAGGATCAAAGTGATGTACTCTACTAGTAACGTTGTTTCCTTTTTCCAATCTTGTTCCTTTTATTGTGTTTTATTCTCCTTTGCTACTCCTAGGTTGGAGGTTGCGGAAAGGAGGTTTTTGGAGCTTCTTCAGGTGGTGAATGTAGTTCGGCAGATGTAGGATTAATTCAAGAAGGTTGTCTCAATGGGAAGCTACTTCAAGAGGAAGGCTACTTCAAGGGGGAGATTGGGGTTACTTCAAGGAAGGATGCTTCAAGGTTGGTGAGACTACTTCTAGGAGAATGATATTGTAAGGGTGAAGGTATTTGTATATTATGTAACATCCTTGTGAGGTAATAAAATACAAGTGCTTTCAAAATCCCAATTGGAAACAATTGGGTAGTGGACTGACTCCCTTAGTATTTGCTAAGGGTGGAACCACTCTAAACGCCGTGTCTTCTTCTCCAAATTTTCAAATGTGGTTTCTTGGTTGAATTAATGTTAAAATCATCATAAAACCCTATTCACCCCCATAGTGTTTTTCAATTGGTATCAAAGCAGTCTTCAAGGAACTTTAACAAAGTCTTGAAGAAAATGGGTGATGGGGTACTAAACAACCTCAACTTGGAAGGAACACTTATGGCTCTGCCTCCACCATTTGATGGCACCAACTACACCTACCGCAAGAGGAGGATGCAATTCTATTTCCAAGGAATCAGCTGGGATCTTTGGAGAATGGTTTCAAATGCATATGATCTTCCTCAAACGGAGTATGCTACATGGGATGCTAATACGGTAAAGTTAACCCAATTGAATGCAAAAGCTATAAGTATCCTTTATTGTTCAATTTCCGTAGGTCAGTTGAATAAAATTTCAAATTATGAAACTTCATATAGACTCTCTATTACTTATGAAGGAACGGTTCAAGTAAAAAATTCCAAAATTGGTATGCTTAAATAAAAAATTGAACAGTTTCGTATGGAACCATATTAGTCTATTAGTGAAATGTATGAAAAGTTTTCTTCTATTGTTAATGGGTTGAATGCATTAGGTAAAGCCATTAGTGAAGACGATCAAGTATTACAGATTCTTAGATGCTTGCCTCCAAAGTACAAACCAAAGGTGACAGCCATTGAAGAAGCCAATGATCTCACTACATTATGGATGGAACAACTCATTGGCAACTTGGAGGCTCATGAAGCTACCCTTGAAGAAGAAGAAAGATTGGTGGTTGAACACAAGAAGGAGAAAAGAAAGGACATTGCATTCAAAGCATCAACCAAGAATAGTCATGACACAAGTGAAGAAGATAGTGAATAAGAAACACTCATTGTAAATGGTAAGCAGTATAGAAGTTTTAAAACTAACAAAATTCCTAGTGTTTCTTCCTCCAGGTGCTTTGAATGTGGCAAAAAAGGACACTTGAAAGGTGATTGTACAAAACTTAAGAAGGGGAAGAAATCATCTCACAAGAAGAAAGAAAAAGCATACAAAGCTGCATGGGCTGATTCAAGTGATGATAGTGAAGATGGAGAAAAAGAAGTAGAGTGCCTTATTTATACAACAAATGAAGAAGAAGAGGTAAGCCTTTTTGATTTGCCAAAAGAAGATCTAATTGCTAGTCTTCAAGATACACATGAGAAATATGTTGATTGCAAAAAGAAACTAAAGAAAGCTACTAAAACTAATGAGGATTTGTATGCTAAATTAAATAATCTTTCTTTTGAAAAGGATAGTATTGTTTCTAAAAACTTTACCTAGAAATAATCTTTAAATGATTGCAATATGAAGTTGCTTGCTTTAGAAACAAATCATGACCTTCTTTCTCAAGAAAAGGTTGATTTGCTTGCAAAACTACATAATTTTCAGACTCAACCTATCCTATGTAATCATCTAGATTATGATGCTATTGTTAAGGAAATATATGCTTTATCATCTAATCTAGTTCAAGCAAAGTTAGATATCAAAAAGAATATGGATGAGATTGCTAAATTACAAAGAGAAATTAGTAGCTTGAGAAATAATGATATTCTTGATAAAATTCTACAAGATTCTTCTTGTTAGATTGGAAGAAGAGGACTAGGTTATAAGCCCAAATGTAAATCTTTTCAAAAACCTAGAATGAGAAGGACACAAGTGCCCAAGACTAAAGTTATGTATGTGCCTAAAGCCAATCCAGCTAAGAAGGGAAATGAAATTGATTCTATATGTTGTCATTACTATTTACGTCTTGGACATTATTCATTCTCTTGCCTATACAAGAAAAAGGATGTTGATCTAGTTTGGGTTCCTAAAACTTAGAGATTTTAATTTGTTTAGTTGAGATTTGACCTAAAACGTTACTTTGATATTCAAACTTAGAGATTTTAATTTGTTTACAAGCATTAACTTATATAATTTTGTAAAAATGATCTATGTTTTTATTTGAAAACAACTACTGAAAACAGTACAGAAACAATCTCGGTTGAGAAAGTTGTCGACCGAGACAATGTCAGTCGAGAAATTAGTCGACCGATAGAGTTACTGTCTTAAGCCTGCAAAAACCTAATAAATGGCCGATCGACAAATATTTCGACCGAACCTCACTCGGTGGAGAAAGTTGTCGACTGAGGGAAACTCTGATAGAATTATTCAATAAAAACAAAGATACTTTAATTACAATTAACTTAAGCATGCAATTTTATATACTACATATTTGAGTGATCATAATTAAAAGGAAAAACATATGAGCATCAAATCTTTATACTTTTCATGATTAAATTTTATCTAAGAACAAAAGATTGATTTTACTCAAATCATGGATTTGCTCATCTCCTACATGGTTTGGCTTAAAATTGAAAATTATGAACCATATTGATTTAATCAAGGAAATTATTGTTTTATAATAATCCACATGGTTTGTCCTAAGTATTCCTTGGTTTATCTATATAGAAATCATGTGTCTTGAAATTTGCCATTAAATGATCATGATCATTATAATTATGGATATTCCTTTACTGTGTCACCATGATCATTGTGTTTCATCTTTCACTTAGTTTGCCTAAAATAATCATTGACCTGTATAAACCATGAATGGATATTATTTTCAAAATGATCATAGTGATTCAACTCTTTACATATAAAGATGTTGTTATCATTGAAAATGACATTTTGCATAAAAGTAAAACTCAATAGCACAAATGCATCTTGACATATTAAGTTAATAATTATCTTGTGCTTAGCTTATGGAAAAGGATATTATCTTTGTGATGCAAGATTGGAAATATATACTCTTACTGCAATTGGACATGCTTCAACACAAATATAGCATAAATTGCAAGTTCATTTTCAATTGCTATGATCTTATACATGGTTTGCCTAAAAGTATTTCTTGGCCAATCTGAAAATTATGAATCATGTTGCCTTAAGAAAACTTCAAATATTTCTTGAATTAGTGGAATAAGAGGTCTTACTTAGAATAAAATTGTTTCAATATTCTATCTAAAGCCTATTCTAAGCAAATCAAGAGCAAGACACCATTTCAAAATCAAATATTGCTTACATGAATTAATTTATAGTAATTCAAATTGATATAAATTATTTCAAATTGGTATCCACCTGTTACATAAAGGCTTTGTATTCAATCAAGTGGATTATTGAGAGTGCTTAAACTGTAAATCTATAGGAAATGCCTCTTGGTCGAAATAAAGTTTGATTGAGGGGCACCCAGGTCGAAGTCAAAGTCGACCTAAAATAAACTTGACAAAATGCTTAATTGTAAATCATTTCCAAGCACTCAATCTTAGTATATTGAAAACAAGATTTTAGTGCATAGCTCTCATAAAAGGTTAACTTATTATGATCTAATTCTTATTGTGACCTTATAATCCTTAAACTATCTTGATTATAAGATTAAGGAGGAGTTCACAAAACTTTGTAAACATCATAAATAAAATTTGAAACTCGTTATGACCTTAGTATCTTTAAAGTAATCTTAGTTATGAAGGAGTCTACAATATTATATGAGCCTAAATGGATCTCATATCATTTTCAGGGCTTAACATCCCTTGTAAAATGGATGAGAAATCAAAACACATATGCCATGAATCTAAAAGGATATCATATCACTTCAAGGCTTAACATCCTTTGCAAATGATTGAGAAATAACTTGTGGCTAAATTTGACATAAAAATAAGTGGTTTGCATTAAGTATTAAATTATCAAATTAAGGGGGGGAAATAAAAGTCATAATTAATGATTAGCTTGGTTATATTTTTGAAATAACAAAGGGGGAGACATAATATAAAATCAATAACATAAAGTAAAATGAGTTTCAAAATCTCTCGGCTAGCACATACTTGCAAATAAAAGAATGGCTGCAAAAGGTAAACTTCAGGTATGAAACTTATATGATTTATATTGCCTTGATTTCTATTTTTGAAATGTTTTGTCATCTTCAAAAAGGGGGAGATTGTTGGCTAAATTGGACATTATTATAATCCTCCCTTTGTTTTGATGATGACAAACATTTCTTTCTTGTGGATTTAACTTGCTATTTGAGTGTTTCAGGGACACACATATAAGGTGGTGGATAGAGAAGACTTGGAAAGATAACTGTGCTAAAATTGCTTTATTTTCATGATTGAATCAGGGAGTTTCTCGGTCGATAAAAACTTCGACCGAGACACTCTCGGTCGACAAAATCTTCATCTAAGAACAGACCCTCCTAGCTGTTAGACTGAGTTAGAAAAGTAGTTGGGAGTTGAGTTGAACGTTGCAATACACTTACTCCAGACTTACTCTCGGTCAACAAACTCCTCGATCGAGTGGCACTCGTTCGACAAATTCCTTGACCGAGAAGAGTTTTGTCCGCACTATTCAGAACTAATCAACTAGCCGTTACAAATGCAATTAGTGGACAACTAACGGCTAGATGAGCACTAAGAACCCCCTAGAAAGTGTCTAGAACATCCCTAAGCACTAGTAGGCCATTCCTATAAATAGGACATGCCTTAGGACACCTAAACTCACTTGAGTACACAACTTGCATATACAGTCAGCATATAGGAATATGCTGGTATGTGGGAACAGCCAAAATTTCACAAACATGGCTCACAATTTAATTATCACAATCAGGGTAATTAGGAAACCAATTTACATTTTCAATGTGTCATTCTCCACCGCTTTTGCCCTAACCCTGGAATACCCCTCTAGGGTTTCTCTTTTGCCATTGACTTAAGGCCATGTCCTTCTCAATCTCGATCTTGGTGCCTGGGGGTTACCTCTCATGGTGCCCCATAGTCATGCAACGTAGACCACCTTCTCATTCCTGAGCTTGGTGTCTGGGGTCACCTCTCATGGTGCCCATTGGTCTACCCTCTTGGGCCTGACCTTTATGGCATCTTCCATCAGGGTGGCATGTAGGTGCGAGAATACACATGTATTTATAATTGTGATAACCATTGTGACTTTATAATTGCAGTATGAACATCCAAACTGTTTAGATTCAATCAATGTGATCAACCATCTAGGAAACCTTCGGGAAAACTAATGCGATTAATCGTAATTAACCACATACCTGTTAGGATGATTTGAGATAGAATAGTCCAATCAATCAAGACATACAATCAAGCAAGTACAAGAGTCCTGAAATTACATCCAATTCCTTTTTATCAAAATCTATTCAAACCATCTTGCTACTTAAGGTTTCTATTCCTTTTCAGGATTTCTACCTCTTTTAGGGTTTACTTTGCAATTAGGGTTTGTACTTCATTTTACAATTTTAAACCCTAATTTCTTAAGAATGTAGTAAAAGATGTAATTCTCTTTTAAAGAATAAATGAAATCTATTTCTTTGATTCGTGATGGATTTTGTGTGAAATGGCCTTGATTGATTGATAATGGGCCTTGTTGGCCATTAAGCCCAATTGAAAAGAAAAGAGAAATAAAAAGAAAAAGGGTTTAATTAATAAAAGGGAAATATGATAAATAGACAATTAAAAGAGGATAAAGGAAAATAGACATTCTCCAATATGGGAATCCATTCCTTTAGGATTTCTTGAGGTCCAAGGGACCCAAGATAACAAGATAATGGCAAAGGGAAAAAGATTGCTAATTAATTTTGAATTAATTAATGGATAACTTGGGAGAGAAGGAAACCTTCTCATCCATTGAAATTTGTTTCTCAAATTTCGTACATAGCTATATAATATAAAGAAAAACGTTCCCTTAAAATTTGAGGCAAAAAGGAGTTATGGTTTGGGAGATATCAATTTCTCAATTTTCTTCAAAATAAGGCATTAAATTGGCAATTGAAAAAAAGTATTTTCCTTTATGTCTGATTACGAGCAATGGGACCCGTTGGATCCTGATCCAACGTTGGACGCTCTTCGTCTAAGTCCTCCTGGGACTGTGATTCTGTGATTTATAGAGGGACTTTCCCTCTTGGATTCCTCACGATCCACTGAATGTGCAAGCTTGCTGATGTTTCCTTTGGACTCAGGAGAGGAAGCCGAAGGGAATCATCCCTGGTTTGTCGAGGATTGGTTGCTGATTGGGAAAGTTCCCAATCCAGTAGGGACTTTCCTGACCCTATATATAGGGAGGGATGAACAAGGGAACCAGCACCTCTGTTTTCTATTCCCATGAGTATGCCATACATTTCTCAATCTCGCTTATCAAGTGGCTTGCATATCAATCTCATGTAGGAGTGATAAATCCCATGTACATCACTCATACTCAATTTCCATGTGTTACAATGCACCCGATCATCACCTCTATGGAAACCATTATTCAAGGTAACATTTAATGATATCAAATACATAGAGTGACATGTAATGAGTGTAGTGACTTCATGTATAAGAACCACAATCATTACTATCACTATGAGTGCTAATTCTGAATACCATTCCATGGTTTCAATGTATCACTCTCAAGGTGGGTCTATCTGGTACACTATTCTACAACATGTAGCTATGTGCTTGGTTTGATATCACATATAATGACTGATGAGATTCTGCCATCAACAGACACAAACTCTAATCTTATGTATTATTGTTGTCTATTTTGCATTCACATTAATGTATAACTAGGTACATAACAAGAATGTATGTACTCTTATCATTCATATGATCTCATTGTTCAGGTCCTCAACCTAAAGACATATCTCATTGAGTAACATCATTCTTCATACATATATTATATAAGTGTCATCATCTCATGATTGACATAAACATAATAGATGGAATTACTGATATGATTGTCAAATTAGATATGTAATGCCCCATTATGATCATCATATGATTGGGTCTATGGACATACATACCAACTCTGACTTGCACTTAGAGCCAATCACCCATAAATCTTATTCCAAGTGATTATAACATGTACTTCATATTTCTACTGCACTGGTGCTTTTATAGAGGGTTAGCAACATTTGCTTCTAGTTTGTATTTAGAAAGTTTCACATCTCCTTGTTGTATGACTATTCATATGAGATGGAAGTGTTGTAGTATGTTGTATGAGATTCCTTTCCTATCTAAAGGCTCCATTGTTTTCATAGTATTTATACTATGTCATCAATGGTTGGAACCTCCCATAAGTTCACCTATATGAACTGCTTGATCCATACAATATTATTTATTGTGTTCATAACACCTAAGATATTCAGCTTCTGTTATAGAATTAGAAACTGTCTCTTGGTCGAAACTTTTCATATGATAGTCTATTTTAAGGTCAAACACAATGTTGGATGCTTGCATCAGTCTAACGATTTATACCCAACTCTTTCTTAATACCATAACCAAGGAATGAATCCTTTTAGTGCTTCTCAAGTGCTTTAAGGATGTTCTTTATGGTAGTCCAGTGACTTTCACTAGGATATCATATATGTCCACTCATTATGTCCAATACATATGAGATAACAAGATGAGTACATAACATTGCATTCATGATAGATCCTATTGTGAATGCACAATGCATCTGTCCATGTGTTCATGTTCTTCACAAGTACTAGGACTCAAGGATCCTAAGAGAATAACTTTATGGAACATGAATAAGTTCTCACTTATTGAGTCCTAAATGCCGATCCCTTTCAGCATCTTATCAATCTATGTTCACTTACTTAGGTCAAGAAGCTTTCTAGATGTATCTCTATAGATCTTGATTCCTATCATTCATGATGCTTTCCCTAAACCCTTTATAGGGAAGGTACTTTGTTTCTAGGTTTTAATATTTTCATGATAAGGGCATCATTTTGTGGAATATCAATGTGCTCCCACTGAATTCTTGTAATCACAATTTTCATCTTCATTTGGACTAAAGTCAAACTCTTTGGTTGTCTTATTAAAATGCAAGATTTTAGCTCTGAGATGATTGCTTCAATCCATAGATTGACCTTTGTATCTTATAGACTGTAATTGCAATAATTGGATTTATAAAACCTTCTAGGTTATGTCACATACACATCCTCTACAATATTCCTACTAAGGAGTGTGGTTTTAACATCCATCTTGCGAAATCTCATAGTCGCAATAAGTTGCAACAGAAAGCATTATCTTGATGGATTTAACCATGGCAACTAGTGAAAACAATTTGTCAGGTTCAACATCTTGAACTAGTTTGACCTTGTTCAACCAATACACTCTTAGGGCTATACACTACCATCCATGTCGGTCTTCTTCCTAAAGACCCAATTGTACCCTATGGGTTTTACCCCTTCAGGTGGATCCACCAAGGTCATACTATTGGCTAAATTGGACATTATTATAATCCTCCCTTTGTTTTGATGATGACAAACATTTCTTTCTCATGGATTTAACTTTCTATTTGAGTGTTTCAAAGAAAAACATACAAGGTGGTGGATAGAGAAGACTTGGAAAGATCAATGTGCTAAAATTGCTTTATTTTCATGATTGCAATCAATGTAAAAACTTGTACAAGTTTATAATGTACAAGTACTTAGATATCATGTAAATCAAGCGTTTAGATCTTCCCTATCCACACACAACACTTAGATAGGTCATCTCCTAAGTTAGCGTCACAATTGCACATTCATACACACACTCAGTAAATGAATACATTAAATCAGGAGATTCTCGGTCGATAAAAACTTCGACCGACACACTCTCGGTCGACAAAATCATCGACCGAGAACAGACCCTCCTAGTCGTTAGACTGAGTTAGAAAAGTAGTTGGGAGTTGAGTTGAATGTTGCAATACACTTACTCCATACTTACTCTCGGTCGACAAACTCCTCAACCGAGAAGCACTCGGTCGACAAATTCCTCGACCGAGAAGCGTTCTGTCTGCACTTTTTAAAACTAATCAACTAGTTGTTACTAATGCTATTAGTGGACAACTAACGGCTAGTTGAGCACTAAGAACCCCCTAGAAAGTGTCTAGAACGTCCCTAAGCACTAGTAGGCCATTCCTATAAATAGGACATGCCTTAGAACACTTAAACTCACTTGAGTACACAACTTGAATACACAATTACACTTGAGATTCAATCCTTGTGAGCAAACAAGTTGAGCTAAACTTGCAATCTATTTTCCTTGAGCTCTACATTAGTGTACTATAGGCTTATTTCTCCTATCCACTATAAATCCTTGTCCATCCACTTTGGTTAGGAGATCAAACGCTTGATATAGGATCAAAGTGATGTACTCTACTAGTAACGTTGTTTCCTTTTTCCAATCTTGTTCCTTTTATTGTGTTTTGTTCTCCTTTGCTACTCCTAGGTTGGAGGTTGCGGAAAGGAGGTTTTTGGAGCTTCTTCAGGTGGTGAATGTAGTTCGGCAGACTTAGGATTAATTCAAGAAGGTTGTCTCAATGGGAAGCTACTTCAAGAGGAAGGCTACTTCAAGGGGGAGCTTGGAGTTACTTCAAGGAAGGATGCTTCAAGGTTGGTGAGACTACTTCTAGGTGAATGATATTGTAAGGGTGAAGGTATTTGTATATTATGTAACATCCTTGTGAGGTAATAAAATACAAGTGCTTTCAAAATCCCAATTGGAAACAATTGGGTAGTGGACTGACTCCCTTAGTATTTGCTAAGGGTGGAACCACTCTAAACGCCGTGTCTTCTTCTCCAAATTTTCAAATGTGGTTTCTTGGTTGAATTAATGTTAAAATCATCATAAAACCCTATTCACCCCCATAGTGTTTTTCAATTGGTATCAAAGCAGTCTTCAAGGAACTTTAACAAAGTCTTGAAGAAAATGGGTGATGGGGTACTAAACAACCTCAACTTGGAAGGAACACTTATGGCTCTGCCTCCACCATTTGATGGCACCAACTACACCTACCGCAAGAGGAGGATGCAATTCTATTTCCAAGGAATCACTTGGGATCTTTGGAGAATGGTTTCAAATGCATATGATCTTCCTCAAATGGAGTATGCTACATGGGATGCTAATACGGTAAAGTTAGCCCAATTGAATGCAAAAGCTATAAGTATCCTTTATTGTTCAATTTCCGTAGGTCAGTTGAATAAAATTTCAAATTATGAAACTGCATATGAAATATGGTATAGACTCTCTATTACTTATGAAGGAACGGTTCAAGTAAAAAATTCCAAAATTGGTATGCTTAAATAAAAAATTGAATAGTTTCGTATGGAACCATATGAGTCTATTAGTGAAATGTATGCAAAGTTTTCTTCTATTGTTAATGGGTTGAATGCATTAGGTAAAGCCATTAGTGAAGACGATCAAGTATTACAGATTCTTAGATGCTTGCCTCCAAAGTACAAACCAAAGGTGACAACCATTGAAGAAGCCAATGATCTCACTACATTAAGGATGGAACAACTCATTGGCAACTTGGAGGCTCATGAAGCTACCCTTGAAGAAGAAGAAAGATTGGCGGTTGAACACAAGAAGGAGAAAAGAAAGGACATTGCATTCAAAGCATCAACCAAGAATAGTCATGACACAAGTGAAGAAGATAGTGAATAAGAAATACTCATTGTAAATGGTAAGCGGTATAGAAGTTTTAAAACTAACAAAATTCCTAGTGTTTCTTCCTCCAGGTGCTTTGAATGTGGCAAAAAAGGACACTTGAAAGGTGATTGTACAAAACTTAAGAAGGGGAAGAAATCATCTCACAAGAAGAAAGAAAAAGCATACAAAGCTGCATGGGCTGATTCAAGTGATGATAGTGAAGATGGAGAAAAAGAAGTAGAGTGCCTTATTTATACAACAAATGAAGAAGAAGAAGAGGTAAGCCTTTTTTATTTGCTAAAAGAAGATCTAATTGCTAGTCTTCAAGATACACATGAGAAATATGTTGATTGCAAAAAGAAACTAAAGAAAGCTACCAAAACTAATGAGGATTTGTATGCTAAATTAAATAATCTTTCTTTTGAAAAGGACAGTATTGTTTCTAAAAACGTTACCTAGAAATCATCTTTAAATGATTGCAATATGAAGTTGCTTGCTTTAGAAACAAATCATGACCTTCTTTCTCAAGAAAAGGTTGATTTGCTTGCAAAACTACATAATTTTCAGACTCAACCTATCCTATGTAATCATCTAGATTATGATGCTATTGTTAAGGAAATATATGCTTTATCATCTAATCTAGTTCAAGCAAAGTTAGATATCAAAAATAATATGGATGAGATTGCTAAATTACAAAGAGAAATTAGTAGCTTGAGAAATAATGATATTCTTGATAAAATTCTACAAGATTCTTCTGGTTAGATTGGAAGAAGAGGACTAGGTTATAAGCCCAAATGTAAATCTTTTCAAAAACCTAGAATGAGAAGGACACAAGTGCCCAAGACTAAAGTTATGTATGTGCCTAAAGCCAATCCAGCTAAGAAGGGAAATGAAATTGATTATATATGTTGTCATTACTATTTACGTCTTGGACATTATTCATTCTCTTGCCTATACAAGAAAAAGGATGTTGATCTAGTTTGGGTTCCTAAAACTTAGAGATTTTAATTTGTTTAGTTGAGATTTGACCTAAAACGTTACTTTGATATTCAAACTTAGAGATTTTAATTTGTTTACAAGCATTAACTTATATAATTTTGTAAAAATGATCTATGTTTTTACTTGAAAACAACTACTGAAAACAGTACAGAAACAATCTCGGTTGAGAAAGTTGTCGACCGAGACAATGTCAGTCGAGAAATTAGTCGACCGATAGAGTTACTGTCTTAAGCCTGCAAAAACCTAATAAATGGCCGATCGACAAATATTTCGACCGAACCTCACTCGGTGGAGAAAGTTGTCGACTGAGGGAAACTCTGATAGAATTATTCAATAAAAACAAAGATACTTTAATTACAATTAACTTAAGCATGCAATTTTATATACTACATATTTGAGTGATCATAATTAAAAGGAAAAACATATGAGCATCAAATCTTTATACTTTTCATGATTAAATTTTATCTAAGAACACCTACTGGAAGAGGAGCATCAAAGATACTTCCCTATTATGGCTCTGCCTCCACCATTTGATGGCACAAACTACACCTACTGGAAGAGGAGGATGCAATTCTATTTCCAAGGAATCAGCTGGGATCTTTGGAGAATGGTTTCAAATCCATATGATCTTCCTCAAACGGAGTATGCTACATGGGATGCTAATACGGTAAAGTTAGCCCAATTGAATGCAAAAGCTATAAGTATCCTTTATTGTTCAATTTCCATAGGTCAGTTGAATAAAATTTCAAATTATGAAACTGCATATGAAATATGGTATAGACTCTCTATTACTTATGAAGGAACGGTTCAAGTAAAAAATTCCAAAATTGGTATGCTTAAATAAAAAATTGAACAATTTCGTATGGAACCATATGAGTCTATTAGTGAAATGTATGCAAAGTTTTCTTCTATTGTTAATGGGTTGAATGCATTAGGTAAATCCATTAGTGAAGACGATCAAGTATTACAGATTCTTAGCTGCTTGCCTCCAAAGTACAAACCAAAGGTGACAGCCATTGAAGAAGCCAATGATCTCACTACATTAAGGATGGAACAACTCATTGGCAACTTGGAGGCTCATGAAGCTACCCTTGAAGAAGAAGAAAGATTGGCGGTTGAACACAAGAAGGAGAAAAGAAAGGACATTGCATTCAAAGCATCAACCAAGAATATTCATGACACAAGTGAAGAAGATAGTGAATAAGAAACACTCATTGTAAATGGTAAGCAGTATAGAAGTTTTAAAACTAACAAAATTCCTAGTGTTTCTTCCTCCAGGTGCTTTGAATGTGGCAAAAAAGGACACTTGAAAGGTGATTGTACAAAACATAAGAAGGGGAAGAAATCATCTCATAAGAAGAAAGAAAAAGCATACAAAGCTGCATGGGCTGATTCAAGTGATGATAGTGAAGATGGAGAAAAAGAAGTAGAGTGCCTTATTTATACAACAAATGAAGAAGAAGAAGAGGTAAGCCTTTTTGATTTGCCAAAAGAAGATCTAATTGCTAGTCTTCAAGATACACATGAGAAATATGTTGATTGCAAAAAGAAACTAAAGAAAGCTACTAAAACTAATGAGGATTTGTATGCTAAATTAAATAATCTTTCTTTTGAAAAGGACAATATTGTTTCTAAAAACTTTACCTAGAAATCATCTTTTAATGATTGCAATATGAAGTTGCTTGCTTTAGAAACAAATCATGACCTTCTTTCTCAAGAAAAGGTTGATTTGCTTGCAAAACTACATAATTTTCAGACTCAACCTATCCTATGTAATCATCTAGATTATGATGCTATTGTTAAGGAAAGATATGCTTTATCATCTAATCTAGTTCAAGCAAAGTTAGATATCAAAAAGAATATGGATGAGATTGCTAAATTACAAAGAGAAATTAGTAGCTTGAGAAATAATGATATTCTTGATAAAATTCTACAAGATTCTTCTGGTTAGATTGGAAGAAGAGGACTAGGTTATAAGCCCAAATGTAAATCTTTTCAAAAACCTAGAATGAGAAGGACACAAGTGCCCAAGACTAAAGTTATGTATGTGCCTAAAGCCAATCCAGCTAAGAAGGGAAATGAAATTGATTATATATGTTGTCATTACTATTTACGTCTTGGACATTATTCATTCTCTTGCCTATACAAGAAAAAGGATGTTGATCTAGTTTGGGCTCCTAAAACTTAGAGATTTTAATTTGTTTAGTTGAGATTTGACCTAAAACGTTACTTTGATATTCAAACTTAGAGATTTTAATTTGTTTACAAGCATTAACTTATATAATTTTGTAAAAATGATCTATGTTTTTACTTGAAAACAACTACTGAAAACAGTACAGAAACAATCTCGGTTGAGAAAGTTGTCGACCGAGACAATGTCAGTCGAGAAATTAGTCGACCGATAGAGTTACTGTCTTAAGCCTGCAAAAACCTAATAAATGGCCGATCGACAAATATTTCGACCGAACCTCACTCGGTGGAGAAAGTTGTCGACTGAGGGAAACTCTGATAGAATTATTCAATAAAAACAAAGATACTTTAATTACAATTAACTTAAGCATGCAATTTTATATACTACATATTTGAGTGATCATAATTAAAAGGAAAAACATATGAGCATCAAATCTTTATACTTTTCATGATTAAATTTTATCTAAGAACAAAAGATTGATTTTACTCAAATCATGGATTTGCTCATCTCCTACATGGTTTGGCTTAAAATTGAAAATTATGAACCATATTGATTTAATCAAGGAAATTATTGTTTTATAATAATCCACATGGTTTGTCCTAAGTATTCCTTGGTTTATCTATATAGAAATCATGTGTCTTGAAATTTGCCATTAAATGATCATGATCATTATAATTATGGATATTCCTTTACTGTGTCACCATGATCATTGTGTTTCATCTTTCACTTAGTTTGCCTAAAATAATCATTGACCTGTATAAACCATGAATGGATATTATTTTCAAAATGATCATAGTGATTCAACTCTTTACATATAAAGATGTTGTTATCATTGAAAATGACATTTTGCATAAAAGTAAAACTCAATAGCACAAATGCATCTTGACATATTAAGTTAAAAATTATCTTGTGCTTAGCTTATGGAAAAGGATATTATCTTTGTGATGCAAGATTGGAAATATATACTCTTACTGCAATTGGACATGCTTCAACACAAATATAGCATAAATTGCAAGTTCATTTTCAATTGCTATGATCTTATACATGGTTTGCCTAAAAGTATTTCTTGGCCAATCTGAAAATTATGAATCATGTTGCCTTAAGAAAACTTCAAATATTTCTTGAATTAGTGGAATAAGAGGTCTTACTTAGAATAAAATTGTTTCAATATTCTATCTAAAGCCTATTCTAAGCAAATCAAGAGCAAGACACCATTTCAAAATCAAATATTGCTTACATGAATTAATTTATAGTAATTCAAATTGATATAAATTATTTCAAATTGGTATCCACCTGTTACATAAAGGCTTTGTATTCAATCAAGTGGATTATTGAGAGTGCTTAAACTGTAAATCTATAGGAAATGCCTCTTGGTCGAAATAAAGTTTGATTGAGGGGCACCCAGGTCGAAGTCAAAGTCGACCTAAAATAAACTTGACAAAATGCTTAATTGTAAATCATTTCCAAGCACTCAATCTTAGTATATTGAAAACAAGATTTTAGTGCATAGCTCTCATAAAAGGTTAACTTATTATGATCTAATTCTTATTGTGACCTTATAATCCTTAAACTATCTTGATTATAAGATTAAGGAGGAGTTCACAAAACTTTGTAAACATCATAAATAAAATTTGAAACTCGTTATGACCTTAGTATCTTTAAAGTAATCTTAGTTATGAAGGAGTCTACAATATTATATGAGCCTAAATGGATCTCATATCATTTTCAGGGCTTAACATCCCTTGTAAAATGGATGAGAAATCAAAACACATATGCCATGAATCTAAAAGGATATCATATCACTTCAAGGCTTAACATCCTTTGCAAATGATTGAGAAATAACTTGTGGCTAAATTTGACATAAAAATAAGTGGTTTGCATTAAGTATTAAATTATCAAATTAAGGGGGGGAAATAAAAGTCATAATTAATGATTAGCTTGGTTATATTTTTGAAACAACAAAGGGGGAGACATAATATAAAATCAATAACATAAAGTAAAATGAGTTTCAAAATCTCTCGGCTAGCACATACTTGCAAATAAAAGAATGGCTGCAAAAGGTAAACTTCAGGTATGAAACTCATATGATTTATATTGCCTTGATTTCTATTTTTGAAATGTTTTGTCATCTTCAAAAAGGGGGAGATTGTTGGCTAAATTGGACATTATTATAATCCTCCCTTTGTTTTGATGATGACAAACATTTCTTTCTTGTGGATTTAACTTGCTATTTGAGTGTTTCAGGGACACACATATAAGGTGGTGGATAGAGAAGACTTGGAAAGATAACTGTGCTAAAATTGCTTTATTTTCATGATTGAATCAGGGAGTTTCTCGATCGATAAAAACTTCGACCGAGACACTCTCGGTCGACAAAATCTTCATCTAAGAACAGACCCTCCTAGCTGTTAGACTGAGTTAGAAAAGTAGTTGGGAGTTGAGTTGAACGTTGCAATACACTTACTCCAGACTTACTCTCGGTCAACAAACTCCTCGATCGAGTGGCACTCGTTCGACAAATTCCTTGACCGAGAAGAGTTTTGTCTGCACTATTCAGAACTAATCAACTAGCCGTTACAAATGCAATTAGTGGACAACTAACGGCTAGATGAGCACTAAGAACCCCCTAGAAAGTGTCTAGAAAATCCCTAAGCACTAGTAGGCCATTCCTATAAATAGGACATGCCTTAGGACACCTAAACTCACTTGAGTACACAACTTGCATATACAGTCAGCATATAGGAATATGCTGGTATGTGGGAACAGCCAAAATTTCACAAACATGGCTAACAATTTAATTATCACAATCAGGGTAATTAGGAAACCAATTTACATTTTCAATGTGTCATTCTCCACCGCTTTTTCCCTAACCCTGGAATACCCCTCTAGGGTTTCTCTTTTGCCATTGACTTAAGGCCATGTCCTTCTCAATCTCGATCTTGGTGCCTGGGGGTTACCTCTCATGGTGCCCCATAGTCATGCAACGTAGACCACCTTCTCATTCCCGAGCTTGGTGTCTGGGGTCACCTCTCATGGTGCCCATTGGTCTACCCTCTTGGGCCTGACCTTTATGGCATCTTCCATCAGGGTGGCATGTAGGTGCGAGAATACACATGTATTTATAATTGTGATAACCATTGTGACTTTATAATTGCAGTATGAACATCCAAACTGTTTAGTTTCAATCAATGTGATCAACCATCTGGGAAACCTTCGGGAAAACTCATGTGATTAATCGTAATTAACCACATACCTGTTAGGATGATTTGAGATAGAATAGTCCAATCAATCAAGACATACAATCAAGCAAGTACAAGAGTCCTGAAATTACATCCAATTCCTTTTTATCAAAATCTATTCAAACCATCTTGCTACTTAAGGTTTCTATTCCTTTTCAGGATTTCTACCTCTTTTAGGGTTTACTTTGCAATTAGGGTTTGTACTTCATTTTACAATTTTAAACCCTAATTTCTTAAGAATGTAGTAAAATATGTAATTCTCTTTTAAAGAATAAATGAAATCTATTTCTTTTATTCGTGATGGATTTTGTGTGAAATGGCCTTAATTGATTGATAATGGGCCTTGTTGGCCATTAAGCCCAATTGAAAAGAAAAGAGAAATAAAAAGAAAAAGGGTTTAATTAATAAAAGGGAAATATGATAAATAGACAATTAAAAGAGGATAAAGGAAAATAGACATTCTCCAATATGGGAATCCATTCCTTTAGGATTTCTTGAGGTCCAAGGGACCCAAGATAACAAGATAATGGCAAAGGGAAAAAGATTGCTAATTAATTTTGAATTAATTAATGGATAACTTGGGAGAGAAGGAAACCTTCTCATCCATTGAAATTTGTTTCTCAAATTTCGTACATAGCTATATAATATAAAGAAAAACGTTCCCTTAAAATTTGAGGCAAAAAGGAGTTATGGTTTGGGAGATATCAATTTCTCAATTTTCTTCAAAATAAGGCATTAAATTGGCAATTGAAAAAAAGTATTTTCCTTTATGTCTGATTACGAGCAATGGGACCCGTTGGATCCTGATCCAACGTTGGACACTCTTCATCTAAGTCCCCCTAGGACTGTGATTCTGTGATTTATAGAGGGACTTTCCCTCTTGGATTCCTCACGATCCACTGAATGTGCAAGCTTGCTGATGTTTCCTTTGGATTCAGGAGAGGAAGCCGAAGGGAATCATCCCTGGTTTGTCGAGGATTGGTTGCTGATTGGGAAAGTTCCCAATCCAGTAGGGACTTTCCTGACCCTATATATAGGGAGGGATGAACAAGGGAACCAGCACCTCTGTTTTCTATTCCAATCACTGTGGAAGAGTGCGAGGAACATTTTAGCGTGTCCAATTGATCCGTTCGTCCTGTCCTCCATCCTCGTCACCTCCGCTAAGCTTGCCGGAGTCTGGCAAGTAGGAGAGGGCTACGACGTGATCGCAGCCTGCAATTGGACCCCTAGTCGTGTTCGACGGAGGGAGGAAAAACTCCCTGACAAATCACCTTGCTCGCAGGTGGCCAGCATCCCGGAGTCAACTGTGGAGTTGACCCTCGCTGCTACAACGCGAGCACGAGGTTGAAGAAGGAGGAGTTCGTGTGAATTTACCAAGGTATCCTTCACCACCTTCTACCGCGTTAAGGATATTTAGTCTTTCGGGTGTCTTTGATCGCTAAGTTAAGCTTGCACGATGATTCCTGGTCACTGGATCCTGGGTGGACCAGCGGACCACAGAGCAGACGATCCTCTTTTTTTTTTTAAAATTGCTAATAAATCGATAAAAAAGGGTTTTCTTATAAAAATCATAACTCTTGCTAGCAAACTCGGATGGGAAAAGCATATACATGAAAAGTTATTAGAAAAATACGAGGAATAAATTAAAAATGGTTTGAAAGCCTAAATCTACCTCTTTTAACAAAAGTGTATTGTTTTCATAAAAAGGTTGTTAATTTGTAGATAGAAACCGTAATTGTTAACCAAGGATAGATTTAATCTTGCAAGTGAATAAAATCAAGCATTATTAACTAGTTTAATGATATAGGTGGATATTAAATTGTTTTGAAAAGGAAATTGTGAAAATTAGGGTTTTAAACCTAATGTTGTAATTAATACCCTTAAAAACCCCAAGTGAGGGAAAAAGGAGAAGAAAAGATATAGTTAATCCAAAAATTAGGGTTTTGTGGTCCAAACCTGATCTTAGGATTTTAATGGAAAATAAGATGAGATAATTAGGGTTTGATGGGTATTTTGATAAAAGTAATGTAAAAGTAGTAAAAAGGAAGTGAAACCCTAATTATGATCAAAACCCTAAAAAGGACTAATAACCTTGGGAAACAACTAGGATTAATAGATCATGATGACATGATTAATGATAGAAAATTTGATGCCTTTCTCATGATCAACTTGTGCATACTTGCTTGATTTATTTATTGATTGAGTTATTTCTGCATTCAAGTCAACTTGATAGGTATGTGGTTAATTATGATTAATCACATTAGTTTTCCCAAAGGTTTTCCCGGATGGTTAATCGCATTGAATGAAACTAAATAGTTTGGATGTTCATACTACAATTATAAAGTAACTATGGTTATCACAATTATAAATACATGTGTATTCTCGCACCTACATGCCACCTTGATGGATGATGCCATAAAGGTCAGGCCCAGGAGGGTAGACCAATGGGCACCATGAGAGGTGACCCCAGGCACCAAGCTCGGGAATGAGAAGGTGGTCTATGTCGAATCACTATGGGGCACCATGAGAGGTGACCCCCAGGCACCAAGCTCAGGATTGAGAAGGTTGCCTTAAGTCAATGGCAAAAGAGAAACCCTAGAGGGGTATTCCAGGGTTAGGGTAAAAGCAGTGGAGAATGACACATTGAAAATATAAATTGGTTTGCTAAAATACCCTGATTGTGATAATTAAATTGTTAGCCTTATTTGTGAACTTTTGGTTGTCCCCACATACCAACATATTCCCATATGTTGATAGAAATTTTTTTGTTGGCATTTTAGGTACAACCCTGAAATGAACAAATAGTCAAGTGACACGTTGTGAAAATAAGAAATAAAGTGCAAGGAGGATTAGATATAGTAGATTCAAGCTGTGGATAGATAGATTTCCAAAGTTTTTAAATAGGTGTGAAAAGTTTTATTTTAATACCAAATTTCACTATGGGGCACCATGAGAGGTGACCCCCAGGCACCAAGCTCAGGATTGAGAAGGTTGCCTTAAGTCAATGGCAAAAGAGAAACCCTAGAGGGGTATTCCGGGGTTAGGGTAAAAGCAGTGGAGAATGACACATTGAAAATATAAATTGGTTTGCTAAAATACCCTGATTGTGACAATTAAATTGTTAGCCTTATTTGTGAACTTTTGGTTGTCCCCACATACCAACATATTCCCATATGTTGATAGAATTTTGTTTGTTGGCATTTTAGGTACAACCCTGAAATGAACAAATAGTCAAGTGACACGTTGTGAAAATAAGAAATAAAGTGCAAGGAGGATTAGATACAGTAGATTCAAGCTGTGGATAGATAGATTTCCAAAGTTTTTAAATAGGTGTGAAAAGTTTTATTTTAATACCAAATTTCATTTTAGATAGTAGAATTTCATAATTATCATTGATTATTTGTCAAACCTTTGATCCGGTTTATTGGGATGACGCTCTGACCTCTTGGTCTCCCTTAAGTGGGGGTTACTGGGAGGCGGGGTCGTTACAATTACACTTGAGATTCAATCCTTGTGAGCAAACAAGTTCAACTACACTTGCAACCTATCTTCCTTGAGCATAGGTTCCTCATTTAATCTTTAATAATTATTAAATTTTATAAATTCCTTAGAACCGAGGGAGTTATTAGAGGATTTTCCGCAAGACGGAGGTGTCTAGAAAAGGATCACTTCTGGGGTCTGGAAATATTTCCCTCCACACCGCTATTCAGAATATGAGGACTCTCAAATTTTGTGACTGCCTGGCCAATGTCGTAGGATTTGACTTGAAATAAGATACCTTTAGGACTCTCTCTTCTTCATTCATCCCTTCTCAACTCAAATTCTATTAAGGATTTCAAGGATTAGGGTTTCCTCTCTCTTCCTCACCCTCTTAAGGTATGGGTAAGGTTGATAAGGTTTAAGGAATCCTCCACCAAAGTAATAAAAGATACATAATTAAGATGTCATCGACATAAGTATAATTAGTTAAATAATAGACTAAAGGTCTGTTTGTGTGCTTATGTAGATGGCTTGTACAAAGACTGTGGCCATTCCGGTTGCCACCATCAGTGGTGAACCTCCCCGCAAAGAGAGTGGGTCTTCTGAGAAAAGAAAGCAGAACCATGGTGGTGAAACCTCAAAGAAGAGAAAGAGAAATGAAGGAACTACACATGAGGCCCCCAACCCTGACCCGATACCCTTCAACAGCCTTGAGCAAGCGGATGGACCAGGATACGAGGAACAATATGAGTATGAGGATGTCCCCCAGATGGAGGAGGACCAATCTAGAGGTCCAGAACCGACCATGGTGGTTCACACTATAGAATGGATGGAGTAGTAGAAATGGCTGACTGAGGCTATCCATGCCTTAGCCCTAAGGGAGATAGCTAGAGATGAGAATGGTGAGCCACTGCCTGTTCGTCCTCGACTAGGAGCCACCATCTTAGACTTCATCAAGATGAACATTGAGAAGTTTTGTGGAGAAGATAAGTCTAAAGTGGTTGACAAGGCAGAAGCTTGGCTGCTTGCAGTCGAGAATGGATTCTGTATGCTCGAAGTATAGCCAAAAAAGAAGGTTCTATTTGATACTCACCTTTTGGAAGGTGCAGCCAAGATATGGTGGGAGAACCATATAATAGGAAGAGACCTAAGCAAAGAACCGATGGCGTGGACCAATTTCAAGACCATCTTCACCGCTAGATTCATTCCCGTCTCAGCAAAGAAGGAGAAGGAGCGAGATTTCACCAACATGACTTAAGGAAGCTCATCAGTTGCGGACTTTGGTCGCAAGTTCCGTATCTTGGAACACTTCAGACACATGATGGATGAAGAAAGAAGGGTGGACCACTTCATCGAGCGTCTGCACCCTGCCATCAAGCCACATGTGATGGCTAGTAAGACAAAGACCTTCTCTGAAGCCTACAACACTGCCTTATACATGGAAAGGACGGTGATGCCTGCATAGAATCCCTCCAGAGGATACCGGGGTTTCACTGAAGGAGCTCAAGGGTATAGGAATGAAAACAAGAAGGGACAAGGATGCAACCACAACAAAAGCAAGCATGGGCACAAAGGCAAGCCCCGTGGTCATCTCCAGCAGTGTCGCACCTGCGGATGAACACATCCTGGGAAGTGTCGTTTTGAGAAGAAGGTGTGTTTCAGATGTCAGCAAGAAGGACACTTCATCACCAATTGCCCTCAACCTGACCCAAGAGGACCTTTAGGGTCGCAGCCTATGGCAACACAACCAGTAGCTGTAGCCCCTCCAGTCGGAGCACCCCCAGCTGGAGAGAGAAGGCAAGATAGAGTGTTCACAATCGACAATGAAGAAGCTCTGGCAAATGCTAATAGGCTGATCGAGGGCAATAACCCTTAGATGTTTTTCCTTTTAGTTCACTAGATCATGTAATAGCTTTCTGATGTAGAATAACTATGTAGGCCTATTGGAAGTCATCAGACAAAATGTAAAAGAACTCTTTGATTCTGGTTCTACTAATACTTTTATTTTGAGAAATTTGGCAACTATGCTTGGTTTGGATATCAAGGATTTGGGTTATGTTCTGGATGTCACAACCCCGAGTGGTCGTATTTATACCTCTCTTTTGAAAACCCCTATTTTTCTAGTTACGTATCTGAACCATGAGCTTCCCACTGACTTCATCCTCCTCGATATGAATGATTTTGATGTAATCATCGATATGTATTGGCTTTCCACCTACAGAGCCCAGATTGACTGTAGAGAGAAATAGATTCTTATTAGGAAGACCGGCCATCCACACTTCACCATTCAAGGAAGGAAGGATGCGACAACTAGCCTTTATGTGTCCTCTTTGAAAGCAGAAAGGATGCTATCCAAGGGTTGTCGAGCCTACCTAGCCATAGTTATCGTACCTGAAGTTAAGGGACGATCCTTAGAGGAGATTGAGGTGGTCTGGGAGTATGCGGATGTGTTTCCAGATGATCTACTAGGAATTCCCCCTGAGAGGGAGGTAGATTTCTCTATTGAGCTAGCCCCTGGGACTAACCCTATATCTAAGGCACCCTATAGAATGGCCCCTACAAAGTTGCTTGAGTTAAAAACTCAGTTGCAAGATTTGTTGGATAAAGACTTCATCTGGCCCAGTACATCCCCTTGGGGAGCACCAGTCCTCTTTGTGAAAAAGAAGGATGGGTCGCTTCAGATGTGTATTGACTATCAGATGATCAATCAGGAAACCATTAAGAATAAGTATCCTTTGCCTAGGATAGATGAACTGTTTGACCAACTCAAATCAGCTCGAGTCTTCTCCAAGATCGATTTGAGGTCAGGATACCACTAGGTGAGAGTAAGGAGTGAGGATATACCTAAAACAGCTTTTCGAACCCGATATGGTCACTATGAGTTTGTGGTCATGCTGTTTGGATTATCCAATGCACCTAGTGTCTTCATGAACCTCATGAACAGTGTGTTCTAGCCTTTCCTTGACTCTTTTGTGATAGTGTTCATAGATGACATTTTGGTGTACTCAGATGACCTAGCCCAACATCGTGACCACCTGGGTAGAGTCCTTGATATCCTGAGAAAGCATACGTTTTTCAGAAAGTTCTCGAAATGTGAGTTTTGGTTAGACCGAGTCATGTTTCTTGGACACATCATCTTAGGAGGAACAATCATCGTAAATCCAGACAAAGTATTGGTAGTTTGAGACTGGTCAGCACCGAAGAACCCCTCTGAGATTCAAGACTTCTTGGGGTTGGTCGGATACTACCGTCGCTTCATCAAGGATATCTCTAAGACTGCTTTGCCGCTGACCATGTTAAACCAGAAGGATGTGAAGTTTATGTGGTATGACATATGTGAAGCTCGCTTCCAGGAGTTGAAGGAGAAGCTGACCACTGCCCCTGTGTTGACTCTACCTTTTGGCAATGAGGGTTTCATGATATTCACTGATGCTTCCAAGATGGGACTTGGTTGTGTGTTGGAGCAAAATCGACATGTGGTTGCATATGCTTCCCAACAGCTCAAGCCCAATGAGGTGAATAATCTGACACATGACCTGGAGCTAGCTGCTATTATCCATGCCTTGAAGATATGGCGACATTACCTGTACGGTGCTACCTTCGAGATCTTCACCGACGATAAGAGCTTAAAATACCTGCTGACACAGAGAGACCTGAACCTACGACAGGGACGATGGATGGAGTATATGAAGGATTACGACTTCACCATCACTTACCATCCTGGTAAGGTGAATGTCATAGTAGATGCTTTGAGTCAGAAACAACTTAAGTGTGCAGCTGTTTTGTCCAGTCAGTGGAAGAGTTTGGAAGAGCTGGTGGAGTGGACTCCAAAACCACTAGAAGATCGAGTTCGTTTGGCTAATATTCAGATCCAATCTGAGTTGTTGAGTGAGATCATAGCATCACAGTTGACCAGTGAAGAGCTAGACAAGATGAAAGGTTTATTGATGAAGTCATAGACTCATCTATCTGTGGGAGTAGACGGAGGAATCAGGTTTGAGAATCGCATATGGGTTTCAGCGGATTCGTCGATAAAGAAACATATCTTGCAAGAATCTCATGGATCCAAATACACAATACACCCAGGAACTACTAAGATGTTCAAGGACTTGCAGAGGTTTTTCTGGTGGCCAGGAATGAAGAAAGACATTGCAGCATGTGTGTCCAGCTATCTTACGTGCCAGATGGTGAAGGCTAAACACCAACGACCTGGCAGACTGTTACAGTCAATAGAGATTCCAGAGTGGAAATGGGAGCAGATCACCATGGATTTTGTGATGGGTCTACCCCAAACCAAGAAAGGTCATGATGTGATATGGGTCATGGTAGATCGTCTTACCAAGTTAGCACACTTCCTTGCCTTAAAGACCACTGCTAAGGTGTCAGACCTAGCTGAGTTGTATATTAGAGAGATAGTGCATTTGCATGGTGTATCCGGATCGATCATCTCTGATAGAGACCCAAAGTTTACTTCCAAGCCGTGGAAGCAAGTTCAAGAAGAACTGGGTACCAGGTTGAAGTTTAGTACAACTTATCACTCCTAGACGGATGGTCAGTCAGAAAGGACAATCCAGACATTAGAAGATCTGTTGAGAGCTTGTGTGCTCGATTGGGGTGGCTCATGGGAGCAATACTTACTTTTAGCTGAGTTTGCCTACAACAACAGCTACCAAGCCAGTATCGGGATGCCTCCGTATGAAGCTTTGTATGGGAGACCGTGTTGGTCCCCACTTCACTGGGATGTTTTGGGTGAGAGGACCCTATTGAGGTCAGATGAGCTCCAAGTGTATGGTGATAAAGTTTCTTTGATCAAGAAAAGGCTGAAGAGAGCCCAGGATCGACAAAAGTCGTATGCTGATGCAAAGCGGATTGATGTGCATTTCACTATGGGAGAGCATGTGTTTTTGAAAATCTGACCGCTCCGAGCTGTAGCTAAGAACAGAGGAAAGTTGAGTCCCCAATACATGGGTCCATTTGAGGTGTTAGAATGGATTGGTGAAGCTGTATATCATTTGGAATTACCCCCTCAGTATAGCATGACGCATGATGTATTTCATGTGTCCAACCTAAAGTGATATGTGCAATATCTGAGCCATGTGCTGAGCATTGAACCTATTGAGCTTCAAGGGAAGCTAATTTATCCTGAGACACCTTTACGGATTCTAGATACCAAGGTGAAAGAGATCAGATGCAAGAAAATAGAGATGGTAAAGGTTCTTTGGAGGTACCATGGAGAGGATGAGGCCACATGGGAACTGAAGGAGGACATGGAGAAAGCATACCCTGAATTTTTTGTTTGATTTTTTGAATTTTGAGGGAAAAATTTCTATAAGGAGGGGAGGATGTTATAACCTCAATTTCTTAAGAATGTAGTAAAAGATGTAATTCTCTTTTAAAGAATAAATGAAATCTATTTCTTTGATTTGTGATGGATTTCGTGTGAAATGGCCTGATTGATTGATAATGGGCCTTGTTGGCCATTAAGCCCAATTGAAAAGAAAAGAGAAATAAAAAGGAAAAGGGTTTAGTTAATAAAAGGGAAATATGAGAAATAGACAATTAAAAGAGGATAAAGGAAAATAGACATTCTCCAATATGGGAATTCATGCCTTTAGGATTTCTTGAGGTCCAAGGGACCCAAGATAACAAGATAATGGTAGAGGGAAAAGAATTGCTAATTAATTTTGAATTAATTAATGGATAACTTGGGAGAGAAGGAAACCTTCTCATCCATTATAATTTGTTTCCCAAATTTCGTACATAGCTAGATAATGTAAAGACAAACGTTCCCTTAAAATTTTAGGCAAAAAGGAGTTATGGTTTGGGAGATATCAATTTCTCAAGATTTCATCAAAACAAGGCATTAAATTAGAAATTGAAAAAAAGTATTTTCCTCTGTGTCTGATCGCGAGCAATGGGACCCATTGGATCTTGATCCAACGTTGGACACTCTTCATATAAGTCCCACTGGAAATGTGATTCTATGATTTATAGAGGGACTTTCCCTCTTGGATTCCTCGTGATCCACTGAATGTGCAAGCTTGCTGATGTTTCCTCTGGACTCAGGAGAGGAAACCGAAGGGAATCATCCCTGGTTTGTCAAGGATTGGTTGCCAATTTAGAAAGTTCCCAATCCAGTAGGGACTTGCCTGACCCTATATATAGGGTGGGATGAACAAGGGAACCAATGACTCTGTTTGCTATTCCAATCGTTGTGGAAGAGTGCGAGGAACGTTTTACCGCGTCTAATTGATCCATTCGTCCTGTCCTCCATCCTCATCACCTCCGCGAAACTCGTCGGAGTCCGACAAGCAGGAGAGGGCCACGACGTGTGTTGGTATGTATGCCCTGAGAGCCAATCATGGGATGATTGGAGGGATACATTAAGATTGATTTGATAAACAACAAAGGCAAGCTTCCAATTCTTTCTGGTTCAGTCATATGAGATAGTGATAGAACAGATTGAATGTCTAGAGAATGACAATACTCAATGACGTATGCTTTCAGGTTGAGGACCTGAACGATGAGATCATACAGATGCTAAGAGTTTGTACATTCTTGTTATGTCCCTAGTCAGATGTCACTGTGGAAGGTAGATAGACAGCAATGACACACAAGACTAGATGGTGGTGTTGGTTGATAACAGAATCTCATTAGTCATGATATAGAGATATCAAACCAAACACATAGGTACTTGTTAGAGAACAAGGTACCGGACAGACCCACCGTGAGTTTGACACATGGAACCATGACATGGTAATCGCAGTCAGTACTCACAGTGATGGTGGTGAGTGTGATTCTTAGACCTGAAATCGCTGCACTCAACACATATCGTTGGGCACACTTTGACATCATCAAACGCAGTCCTAAAACATGGGTTGTTATAAAGGTGATGATTGGGTGGCTTTGACACATGGGGCTTTTGAGGGGTGAGTGATAGATATGGGATTTGTCCCTCCTGAGGGAGTTTGATATCCATGGCCACTTGATGAGTAGGATTGAGATAGGCGTGTGCACGCATGTGTGAATCAGTATGTGATATTGATGTCATACATATCTCGTTCAATCTAATCTGAGATCAAGAAAGTGAATGAACGTTGACAGGATGACTGTTCCATGCCTCGAGTTCATTCGGGATATCAGTGACAAAGGAATTATACACTCGCTGTAACACCATTCACGGATTGTAGGATAAAAGTTGTTCTCCAACTTTCTACTTTCACTTGGGTAGCAATGATGTGTGACTAGGCACCGCTCTTTGCTTGTGAAGTCATAAATGTTATGGATTTTCACTGCCAACGTGAAATGGACCTGTAGGGTCACACACATAGGATTTAACCTGGAAGAGGAGTTTTGTCCACAAGCAATGTTTAGATTGATTACTAAAGGAGTTTAGTAGTTCAATTAAACACTCAATCAGTCGATAGCTCAATATTGTATGGTTCAAGGTGTTGGACGCATTGATTGGAGTATCGGATTGATTGAAATCACAATTGACTGATTCTGCACAACCTGTACTCCCAACCGATCGACTCAAGTGTTGAACCGGTCGTCTGAGGTTGCTGAAACGGTCGGCTCAAGTGTTGAGTCGATCGGCTCATGGTCAGAGTGAAATGATCGGTTCAAGTGTTGAAATGATCGGTTCAACTGGTGCAACCGAGCAAGTTGGGAAAGTCAGGTCGGTGAGAATTTTCCTTGCATTTCACTTGCCCAATTTGATTGGAACAAGGATTGGTATTCGATACCAATTAGAAACAAAAGAAGGAAAGTTAATCGGGAACTGATCAGGACCACGAACCGACCGGTTCATAAGTGAACCGATAGGCTCATGGGTCCCAACCGATCGGTTGGTGCTCCAACCGACCGGTTCAGGTCCCCAACCGACCGGTTCACTTGTGAACCGATCGATTCAGGTTGCGAGTTAGTTGCTTTTTGTGGAAAATCTCGAACCCTTCTACTCCTGCGTTTAGTCCCGTATTTCCCAGGATAGAGAACCCTGTCCCATGACCCTCCTATATATATAGGGGTAGTGGGGGCTTCTCAGATAACAACTCAGTGAAACCAGTTGCTCTGCAAAGTTGTCGTTCTCTCTGGTTTTGGTAACCGAGAGAGAGCTCGAGAAAGTGCTTCCCGCAAAGGGAGGTGCAACAAGGGAAGGACAACTGCAGTTGCAACTGGAGGCAGGAGAGTGTGTTGGTGACTAGTATGTCAACAGGAGGGTGTGACTCCTTCCACTTCCTTGTGGGACAAGGAGTGTGGAGTTCGAGGTGGTCCATGTGGACTACTACAGAGGCGGGAGGTCACTGCCGCTCAGGAGGACAACTGTCATCTGACAGTCTGGTAGGAGGAGGAGTCGTCAGTCTCGGTGCGACCAGGAGCTGCACAGACACCGTCCAAGATCAGAGGTGAAGACCGCGCAAGGCGCGAGGTATTGTCGTCGAGCAAACCTCAGAACAAGGTATGATTCCACAAACCATCCCTTTCATATTATATAGACGTTGACGCATTTCCTCGTGCTGGGTTTGGGGGAGAAATTTTTTGTTTCCACTGCCTTCTCTGCCTCCCCTAAAACCCAACAGTGGTATCAGAGCCACGTCAACTGCTCTATATTTTAGGAATATCGATATGATCGATTTTGGTTTGTCGCCTTTATTTATTGCATGCGATGTGAATAATATTGGCTTTATGCATGTCCAATCCTAAATCCACAAATCCCAATTTACATATATGATATGTATTATTAATGCACTCGATACGCGTCGCCCTTAAATGAGTTTTGTGGTGGATGTGTGTAGCATGATTATGGCCTATAAACCCCTATCTGTGTGTGGTTGTTTGTGGTTGCTTGCATCTCGGTCTGCGCACCGATCTTCCCTGTCTTATTCCTAATGTAAATTGAAATAATTCGAGATTCTTTCCTACCTTTGCTCCCCCCGAATGAAACTCAGTGTTTCTTCTTTTAAGCAATGTAATAATAGGATAGATTTTATTTCTTATTATGTCGAAGACCAGAGGACATCAAGATGATAGCTGAAACGATCGGTTCAAGGCGTGAGCCGATCGATTGACGTTCTAGATGGTCAGTTCAAGGAGTGAACCGATCAGTTGATGACCGGTTCGAGGAGCGAGACGAGCGGGTGGCGGACATGACGAGATGCACGACGACCGGGTGAACCGATCGGTTGGAGGAGCCAACCGATCGGCTGGTGGCACCTAGACGATCGGCCAGAGTGAGCAGATCATTCATGAGATGAGTTGATCAACTCGGAAGGCAAAGGCACATAGTTCATCTTGTACAGGTTGCATGTGATGTAGACCTAGATGACCGTGATTCCTCTTGGCTCGAGGAATCACATTAGGATGGCCATAATCATCGCTTTTATCGTTTGTGCATGTTTTATGTGGGATATAGCATGTATATGATACGTACTATGTATTGTGGTGATTGGATATGTATATGTATATAAAAACCAAATCCCTCATTAAATATTAAGTTTTAGATGCCTTCCAAATGCGACACATGTGAAAAGCTTGATCGACCAAGTGTGGGCACGCCCAAGCGTGGTGCACCGTCTATCTCGTGGAAGCGTGAAGGATGAATGTGTGGGTCTGCCCAAGCAGGGTGCATATTCATTGTGTTTGCTTTGGGTCGGACATAACAAGGTGACCTAGATAGGATATAGCGCCTTGAGGCATGGAGATGATCATGGCAAGGAGTTGTATATGACATCTTATCAAGAGTTGCATATGATGCAATTGGCAAGAGTTGCCTACCTGAGAGATATAAGTTGTGGGCGATCAGCCAAAGCTGACTCATGACTTAGAGGATTTCAGGATCTTGCCCACTAGAAGGTTGTATGCTGCAATCCTCCAAATTGATGGTGAGGGCTATCAATTTGAAGTAAAATAGTGGGAGCGATAATTAATTAAAGGCCTAATTTTATCATCCACTTTTCAAATCAATCAAACAAGTCAAAAGAGTTTTGGACTAAAATTGCATATATTTCCTTTTGTTAAAATAAATGGTTAATCAACAATAATCACTTTATTTGCGATCGGTCTTTGAGACCAACAAATTAAATGGGAATAATTCTACGACTGGTTAGGATGATGAAAAGTGTTCTCAAAGAGTGAAAGCTCTAAGTCCTAGTTATACCAAGTCCAGATAAACTCAATCCCACCACATCAATGGCTGAAAGTATGCTTATGGAAGCATACCGAGGATGACATTGATGAGGAGTGCTTGATGTTGTCTTCTCTAAACTATGAGTTGCAGAGACAACATGAGACATATGATGTCTCCAAGACACTGTCCTAGTATATCATGACAGAAGGAGATCCAGTAAGGTATTCACACACTCAATGTGATTGGGTATGTGGAAAGACCTGACTAAGAAGGATTCCCTCTGAGCCAAGAGTTGGCTATTGGTATGATACTGCAAATGTTGCAAGAATCATACAATTCATGATAAGCTACAACATGAACAACTTTGACAAGCGTTGACAGAGTTGTTGGACATGTTGAGGATAGTAGAGGAAAAGATGAAGAAAGACAAACCATAATCTTTGATGTGATCAAAGAGAGAGGTAATTCTTAAAGGCAAGGATAAGAGCAAAGCAAAGAAGTGTTTTGATGCTAGCCAACAATCCATGCCGTCTTCAGCCTCAAGGCACATGGGGAAAGGGTGTATGAGAAAACTGCCCTCTATATCTGGAAGAACAAAAGAAGATGAAGGAAGGGGATGGAGATCTCCACCTAAGGTATCTTGAAATGAACCGCTTCTTTATCTAAGGTACATGATACCAAGATATGGATCTATCATATATGATATGCAAGATCCACAAAGAAGTGATGGCCTTTGTGAAAGGACCAAGAAAGAAGTACCCATCACTGGAGCAAGTGTTGCTGCCATAGATAGGAGTAACTTTCAGTTCATTACAGCCTAAAGGGCACGAATTAGAGTTGAGAACTGCTATTTCATATATTGCCAATAGATAGAAACACTTTATTTTTGCATATTGTATGACAATGATGGCAATTAATAAAGTTGATGTTTCAATCTTAAATATATGATCTTTGTGGAAATGCCTTGTTTATCTTGTAATACATGGTATGTATAAGATAAAATGACACCTAAAGTTATTGATAACTCAAACAATCTAATTAGCATCAATCATGAGGGATTCATTTCTAGTTTCCATATGATGGATAAATCTAGATTCTTTTGGTTAGAGAACCAGTAAGAGACATGAATATCTTGGACATGATTAATCAATCTTCACTAAAGGTAGTGGGAGAATGATTATCCTATTAGGTATAATACATGTGATGTGTTTACATACCTATTGGGATAAATGCTAATACTTCAAATGGTGTTTAGAGAAATACCAATATGACTATCTTGAAGTGTTCAAGATTATCATAGATGACGTGCAAACTTGGTAAAGTGTTAATTCTTGATGAGATCAATGAATGAAACACTTGAACCAAATGTTTGAGATCCTTACGAGTTATTATGATAATGCATCATAGTGAACTCATGATTAAGGCATGGTGATGTCTAAATCAAGAAGGAATCATACTCTAACGAGTTAGAGAATGATTATCAAATAATTGAATTCTTCTTAATAAAAGAATACCCCACACTAATAAAGGAAATTAAGAATCACAAGGGTTGTGAGTTCTTATATCCTTAACAGATACACCTCAATTATCTATGTGATGAGTTGTTCATGTGATGAGTCAACTATCTAGATGAATATGAGGAACCGAATTTTGAGTTATGATTTATGATCATTACATCCTAAATGATTTCCATGTGAACCATAAGGTATGACCTTGATGGTAGCACTCATTGGATGAAATCCATAAGTGCAAATGAGTCTTAAGTGTTAAGACACATGGATAACATTTTGAGAAGGATGATGCTTGTTGATTGCAACTTAATGACTAAGACATTTGGCATATGGATACTAAAACCGCATTCCTATGAGGAATAAAACAAGGATGTGTATGTGACACAACCTATAAGGTTTATGAATCCATAAATGCAAATGAAGTCTATAAGGTACAATGGACTAATCAATGTGATTGATTGAGTACAAGCAACTCAGAATTGGATCTTTACTTTGATGATATAGTCAAAGGGTTTGACTGATATGTCAAAGATAAAGAAGGGATCTGTGATTTAGTGGGAGCGTGTTCACATTCTACATGTTGATGTGAAATGGAAATGTTCTAGAATGGAAATCCAAAAGTGGAAATTGTCTTTGAGGAAGATAGAGATGTTTCCTATGTGATAGGAATAGAGATCTATAGAGATAGTTCTCGAAAAACCTCTTGACCTGAAAAAGAGAAAGCATACATTGGCAATCTGTACTGAAGTGTTCAGTATGCACAGATTCAGTGGGAGAAAACTTGTCCATGCTACATGGAGTTAGTATCCCAAGGCCAAGTGTCCAATTCTTATGAAGAATGGGAACACTAAGAATAGATATGGATATATCATGTATGTAATCATCCCATTATCTTGCATGTATGGACATGGCAAGAATAAAATGCATTCATCATCTTGTATGTATGACATGACAATTTGATGTTCTCATCCTGTTAACTCGTATGTGGGACATGACGAGTGGATGTATGTCTGCTTCCAATAAGGGTTACTGGAATACCATGAGAACTTGATAAGTACTAGTTCTATGGATATTAGGAAGAGTTCAATGTAAAGAGTTACATTGATGCGAACTTCCGAAAGGATAGAAAATTAATCGCAAAATATACATAGGATGTATAAAAGTGAAAGTTTGTTGATAATTGGAAGTGTTCCAATAAAATCATTTAAAAGGAAATGTCGAGTATCCATGTGTTAGTGAATATCAGTGGATACTATACAGATCTAGAAGTTCATGAGATGAACTTATATTCTACTCATTGATGACAAGTATGGAATCCTTGATCATGCAATGTGGCTAAAGGTTAGCAAAGGAATACTAGATCACATATTACGACAACTCCATCTCATACGTGTGACGTACAGCGAAGAGATGTGAGACATGCAATTTATACTGACTTTTGCAAGGTGTTGCCATAACTCACTATGTTGGCACTAGAGCACAGTAACATGTGGGACATGTTTGAAGATCACTATGAATATGATTCAAGGGTGATTGGCTCGCAGTGCAAGTGGGAGTCTGTTGGTATGTATGCCCTGAGAGCCAATCATGGGATGATTGGTGGGATACATTAAGATTGATTTGATAAACAACAAAGGCAAGCTTCCAATTCTTTCTGGTTCAGTCATATGAGATAGTGATAGAACAGATTGAATGTCTAGAGAATGACAGTACTCAATGACGTATGCTTTCAGGTTGAGGACATGAACGATGAGATCATACAAATGCTAAGAGTTTGTACATTCTTGTTATGTCCCTAGTCGGATGTCATTGTGAAAGGTAGATAGACAGCAATGACACACAAGACTAGATTGTGGTGTTGGTTGATGACAAAATCTCATTAGTAATGATATAGAGATATCAAACCAAACACATAGGTACTTGTTAGAGAACAAGGTACCAGACAGACCCACTGTGAGTTTGACACATGGAACCATGACATGGTAGTCCCAGTCAGTACTCACAGTGATGGTGGTGAGAGTGATTCTTAGACCTAAAATCACTGCACTCAACACATGTCGTTGGGCACACTTTGACATCATCAAACGCAGTCCTAAAACATGGGTTGTTATAAAGGTGATGATTGGGTGGCTTTGACACATGGGGCTTTTGAGGGGTGAGTGATAGATATGGGATTTGTCCCTCCTGAGGGAGTTTGATATCCATGGACACTTGATGAGTAGGATTGAGATAGGCATGCGCACGCATGTGTGAATCAGTATGTGATATTGATGTCATACATATCTCATTCAATCTACTCTGAGATAAAGAAAGTGAATGAACGTTGACAGGATGACTGTTCCATGCCTCGAGTTCATTCATGATATCAGTGACAAAGGAATTATACACTCGCTGTAACACCATTCACGGATTGTAGGATGAAAGTTGTTCTCCAACTTTCTACTTTCACTTGGGTAGCAATGATGTGTGACTAGGCACCGCTCTTTGCTTGTGAAGTCATAAATGTTATGGACTTTCACTGCCAACGTGAAATGGACCTGCAGGGTCACACACATAGGATTTAACCTGGAAGAGGAGTTTTGTCCACAAGCAATGTTTAGATTGATTACTAAAGGAGTTTAGTAGTTCAATTAAACACTCAATCTGTTATGACCCACATTTCGTTTTACCAGTAAGTACCTTGGTTAGTGCATAATTGAACTAGTTATGTTGAGATGAGTACTTACTTTTGTTAATAGTGTTTTGAGCTTTGAGCTAGTGTTAATGTATCATTAGCTTGTTTTCTTGTCCTGAGGTTGAGGACAAGTTTGTGCTTAATCCGTTGCCAAAGAAATCATGTGAAACCGACCTACGAGTAAAAAGATATGAGCTTTTTAGTGTGCAGGGACTTATGTGCAATTTTAGAAAGTTTTTGGGCAATTTGCATCCGGCCCCCTGGGCGCCCTTCCTTATCCTTTCCTTCAGTTTTTCCTTTTTAACTCTATTAACCGACTTTGGAATGAACGACAGTTCATTTCCTTCGGCTGCCGCTTGGGAAGAACAGAGAAGGAGAAAGGGAGAGAGAGCAAGCTAGAGGAGAAGCTAGGCAACCAAGCCCCTTCCTTCTCTGTTCTTCTTCGATTTCTTCATCTTCTCCAGCCAAACCAACCGACTGCATCATCTTCTTCTTCTTCACCTTCTTCTTCCTCCTACAGCCGCGAAGAAGACGACCATGGAAATGGTCTAGGGAGCGAACGGTGCTTTCCCCTCCGTTCTTTCTTCTTGCCAACTGCTTGCTAGGTCATTCCGAAGATATAGGAGTGATTCGGGTAAGAATCGTCCACCGAATCGACCCCAATCTTCTCTTTTATTTCTGCAATTTCCGCCTCTGCGCAGGTTGCACGGCGTGCAAAATCTGTTTGCACGGCGTGCAACGTTACAGATAGCTGATATAGGGGAATTCCGTTTCTGCGCAGGTGCACGGCGTGCAAAGTCAGTTTGCACGGCGTGCAAAGTTACAGGAAGCGGAACGAGTTTCTGCCCAGGTGCACGGCGTGCAAAGTGGCAGAAATGTAGAACAGAAGTGCACTAAAGGTGCACGGCGTGCAGTCTGGGTGCACGGCGTGCGCGCTGCTGTAAAGGGCAGAATTAGGCGTGTTTGTGGACGTTTTTTGGTGTATACGAACACACCGAAGTGGGTGAGTAGCAGTTCATTTAGAAATCATTATTTAACTCATTTTAAATGCTTATTTGCTTCAGTATCAGTTGATATGACTCCTAAACAGTGTATCATGTACTTTTTAGTGTGATAAGTTCATTGGAACTTGAATTGCGTGATGTAAATGATGAAAAAGAGGAAATTCTATGTCTTACAGTTGCTATATGTTATTTTTGTTTAATTGTTTATTTGTTAATTAATTAATAGACCTAAGTGCCCTAACACCATAGAACCCCTAAAGGAAGGTCTGTTACTTAGGGGTGAAACTCGTGTCCAACATCAACCAGTTGAGTAATTCTGGTGGCACGAGGATAGAAAGAGAGGCAGTGTCTAACAACAATCGTGCGTGTGTCACGATGGCACTGGGGAAAAAAATAAAGAAAACTTGGTTATCTAACACCATTCGTGCGTGTGTCACGAAGGTAACCCTGTGAGACCCTCCGCCGGTGTACTCAGGTTAAAGGAGGAGTCTGGAGCACACGTGGTTGTGCATTGAGGCCGTAGAGCCTATGTTTCTGGCCGGAGAGCCAGGGGTCCTGTAGCAGAGCAGGGCTGGCGTCAGACTTAGCATTTCCCGGGTGTGTCGCTAAGTCTTGTACGGTGGGACCGTAGCATGGACTTGTTGCGGATCTTTATATGCAGAGTACACTGCATATGATTAGGGCATAAATAAAAATGAATAAGTAATTATGTAGGATCACAGTAAATTTATATAACTATTTATTTACCTGAAATGCATGTTGATGCTTAGAAGTGTGGTTATTATCTGTATATTTGCTATGCTAATAGAACTACCCTGCTTGAACTGCATAAATGTTTATTTTCAGTTTATAAACCTGACGAGTTGTCTAGTGATAGCTAAGTGAAATGTTATTCACTGAGCGAGTAGGCTCATCCCTCTACTCAAACATTTTCAGGTCAGCATCAACATCAGGAATCAGAAGGATCGTTTCATCCTAACGCCTAGTCTATATAAGGTTTGTAGTTAGTCTAGTTAGAGGTCTCTTAGTCCTTTCCCCTCGGTCCTTGGGACATGGCGTGGGTGAGAGAGAGTGTATATGTGGAATGTATATAAAGATGTAAATTAATGTTATGCTTCCTTTATGTTAATCAATGTATTATGCTGAGACTTTGCTTGTATCTTCTATCAGTTTAGTAGAGAAGTTTCTGCAGTTTGTTTAGTTCTTGTTTACAGCTTAAACTTGGTTATCAATTAAATACTTTGGATTGTTTTAAAAGCGACGAGTGGTCGATTATGTGTAATTTCCACCTGTCATGCCCTAATTTCGTAGTTATTCTTAATGTGAAATTGGGGCGCGTCAACTCTTGGTATCAGAGCTTAGGTTGAGTACATAGTTACTCAGAGTCCAGGTCAGGGGACGATAAGAGACCAATAGGATTAAGGTTTAAGTGTCTTTCTTCTATCTGTAGTGTTCTAATAGGAAATATTCTATTATATCATTGCAGATGGCAGGAAGAGGCTTTGATCGCGATGATCAGGCCGAGAGCCATGTTGGCCCTGATCCTTTGTACTTGGGTCCAGGTGGTGGTGACCACGTGGATGAAGCATCCCAGATGTACAGGATGTTCCTGGAGACCAAAGAAAAGTACAAGGCTGATAGGCGAGATTCTTCTTCTACCAGCAGTAAAGATCTGATGCGATCTTATGAGCTTGTGAAGAAGCTTGGTGGCACAGATTTTAGTGGCACTACAGATCCCGCCGAAGCTGATGAGTGGTTTAGACAGATAGAGAAGGTCTTTCGTCTGATGGGGCTTCCAGAAGATAAGAAGATCAATCATGTGGTCTATCTTTTAACAGGCGATGCAGAGTTGTGGTGGCGTGGTGTGGAAGAAAAGAGGAGAGGTACAGAGCTTTCCTGGCAGGATTTCTCTGAGGAGTTTCATCTCAAATTCTATCCACCCACTTTTCTTAATGAGAAAATCAGGCAGTTACAGAATATCAAGCAGGGGAACATGATAGTTACTGAGTATGAAGCGCTTTTCACACGGTTAGCGAACTTCTGTCCGCAGCTTGTTCCCGATAACATAGAGAGATGTAGAAGGTTTCAGGAAGGACTAAGGCCAGAGATTCGGCATACAGTTTCTGCTACTAGTAGGAGGAACAGAGAGAACTTTGGTGAGTTTGTCGAGGCTGCTAGACAGGTTGAAGAATCTGTGAATGCTGACAAGGTGCCTGAGTCTAAGAAGAGATCTACAGACTTCAGTAGAGGGCAATCCAGTAGTGGATACAGAGGTGGAGGTAGAGGTTTCTTTTCTAAACTTGGGCATGGTTTTGGTTGTTTCGGCAGGCAGAGATCTGAGGATGTCACTACTTCTAGAGGTAGAGGAGGATACAACCCAGAAAGATGGGGCAGTGTCGATAGTGGACAGTCTTCTGGGTCGTCAATATCAGTGACAGGTCCTCAGAGGCAAGAGATACCGCCATGTGACAAATGCGGAAGGCCACATACTGGTCAGTGTTGGGGTGCAAATCCTCAAGGTTGTTTTATCTGTGGACAAGTAGGACATTTCAAAAAGGAATGTCCTCAGCTTCGACAAGCAGCATCGCAAGCTTTCCAGCCTCAATACCATGATGTTCCAAGTTCTTCTGTGGCTTCTAGATATAGAGGTGGTGGAGTGTCTAGTGGTAGGAATGGTCAGAGAGGACAACGTGGCAGAGGGAGAACTTCAGCACGTTTCTTTTCTTTGACACCTCAGGAAGGTATAATTTCTTCACAAGTTGTTACAGGAGAGATGCTTTTGTTTAATAGTATACCAGTCTCAGTTTTGATAGATCCGTGTGCTACTCATTCTTTTATACAACACTCTTTAGTCAGTAAACTTAATCTGTTAACTCGAGAGTTGGTAGATGAGTTAGTGTTGAGGGTTCCACTAGGTGGACCAACAGTTTTATCCGAGTTCTGTCCCGGATGCTTGTTATCTTTTGGAGGTTTCACCTTTGCTGCTAATCTCATACCTTTGGATGTAAATACCTTTCAAGTTATCTTGGGTATGGATTGTCTTGAGGCATATCGAGTGCAACTCGATTGTTGGAAGAAGGAAGCTACCTTTCAACTAGGAGAATTTTCTTGTGTCTTTACTGGAGACAGGAAAGTTCTACCTACGTGCATAATATCAGCTGCTGTAGCTGATAAGATGTTACAGAAAGGATGTGAAGCATTCCTTGCTCATGTGGTTGACACCAGAGCAGAGAAGAGCACTGCCAGTGTTTATGATGTGCCTGTAGTTCGTGAGTTTTCTGATGTTTTTCCAGAGGAGTTACCAGGCTTACCTCCTGTCAGAGACATTGATTTTGAGATTCAGGTATATCCAGGTAGTCATCCAGTAGCACTGCCAGCCTATAGAATGGCACCTGCTGAGTTGAAGGAACTCAAGGTGCAGTTACAGGAGTTGCTAGATAAGGGTTTTATTAGACCCAACTCTTCACCGTGGGGTGCTCCAGTGCTATTTGTTAAGAAAAAGGATGGTACCATGCGTCTCTGTATAGATTACAGGCAACTGAACAAGATCACTATAAAGAACAAGTATCCATTGCCGAGAATAGATGATCTGTTTGATCAGTTGCGTGGAGCAACGATCTTCTCTAAGATAGATTTGAGATCTGGATATCATCAGCTAAGAATAAAGGCTTCAGATATTCCCAAAACAGCTTTCAGAACCAGGTATGGGCATTATGAGTTTTTGGTCATGTCGTTTGGGCTGACCAATGCCCCAGCAGCCTTTATGGATATGATGAACCGGATTTTCAAACCGTTCCTAGATCAGTTTATTGTAGTCTTTATAGATGATATTCTGATCTATTCCAGAGATGATGAACAACACGAGCAACACCTGAGAGTAGTGTTGCAGTTGTTGAGACAACACCAGTTGTTTGCTAAATTCAGCAAATGCGAGTTCTGGTTGGCCGAGGTAGCATTTCTTGGACATGTTATCTCGAGAGGTGGAGTTAGTGTTGACCCTAAGAAAGTTGATTCTGTACTTCAGTGGGAACAGCCTAAGACTCCTACTGAGATCAGAAGTTTCTTGGGACTAGCAGGTTATTACAGAAGGTTCATACAGAACTTCAGTGCGTTAGCATCACCTTTGACACGCTTGACGAGGAAGGATGTACCGTTTGTTTGGTCTGATAACTGTGAGAGAAGTTTTCAGGTTTTGAAGAAGAGATTGACTTCAGCACCAGTGTTGGTTTTGCCTGAAGCAGAAAAAGGCTATACAGTGTTCTGTGATGCTTCCAGGAGAGGTTTGGGCTGTGTACTGATGCAAGAAGGCAAAGTTGTGGCTTACACATCTAGACAGCTTAAGAAAAATGAAGAGAACTACCCTACTCATGATCTGGAATTAGCTGCTACAGTTCATGCTCTTAAGACGTGGCGTCACTACCTGTATGGTGAGACATGTCAGGTGTTTACAGACCATAAGAGTTTGAAGTATATCTTCACTCAGAAGGATTTGAATTTGAGACAACACAAATGGCTTGAGCTGATCAAAGAATATGATGTGACAATCGATTACCATCCTGGTAAAGCGAATGTTGTGGCAGATGCCTTGAGCAGAAAATCAAGTTCAACAGCAGATGCATTTTCTATGGCATGTTTCAAGAGAGACTTGCTTGTAGATATGCGAAGGTTGAACTTAGACTTGGATGTGACTGGACAAAGTGGGTTGATTGCTCAGATGCAAGTCAGACCTACTTTTTATAATCACATTAAGGAATTACAGCAGAGTGATGATGAGTTGTGGCAAATTATGCAGGATATGTCAGAAGGTAAGAGAACAGAGTTCAGGTTTTCTGATGAAGGCATGTTGTATCTTCATGATAGGTTATGTGTACCTGGAAACAGTGAGTTGAAAGAACAGATTCTTGAGGAAGCACATACTTCTATGTATGCTATGCATCCAGGTAACACAAAGATGTACAGGAACCTCAAAGAGCTGTACTGGTGGTCTGGTATGAAAAAGGATGTGGCTGAATACGTGGCTAGGTGCGGGGTATGTCAGCAGGTTAAGGCTGAGAATCAGAAACCTGCTGGTACTTTGCAGTCGCTTCCTATACCAGAATGGAAATGGGAACACATCACGATGGACTTTGTGGTAGGATTACCCAGGACGCCTAAGGGTTCGGACTCGATATGGGTGATTGTGGATAGACTAACTAAGTCTGCTCACTTTCTTCCTGTCAAGTCAACCTTTGACGTTTCAAAGTTAGCCAAAGTTTATGTGGATGAAGTAGTCAGGTTGCATGGGATTCCAGTTTCCATTATTTCTGATAGAGATCCAAAGTTTACATCTAGATTCTGGAATCAGTTACATCATGTGTTGGGCACAAGGCTGAAGTTCAGTACAGCGTTTCACCCACAGACAGATGGTCAATCTGAGAGGACCATTCAGACCCTTGAAGACATGCTGAGAGCATGCGTGCTACAGTTCAGAGGTAACTGGGAAGAACACTTAAGCCTGATGGAGTTTGCATATAACAACAGTTACCATTCTAGTCTTGGAATGGCTCCATATGAAGCTCTTTATGGCAGGAAGTGTAGATCACCAGTTTGTTGGTACGAAGTTGGTGAGAAAGAAATTCTTGGACCTGAGCTAGTAGATGTAACTACAGAGAAAATATCTGTGATCAGGGATCAAATGAAAGCTGCTCAGGATAGACAGAAAAGTTATGCAGAAAGACGACGTCGACCTCTTGAGTTCCAGGTTGGTGACGAGGTTTATTTGAAGGTTTCGCCGTGGAAAGGAGTTCTAAGGTTTGGCAAAAGGGGTAAGTTGACCCCTAGGTATATGGGTGCATATCCTATTGTTGAGAGAATTGGACCTGTAGCTTATAGGTTGGATTTGCCGTCTGAGTTGGCAAATCTTCATGATGTCTTCCACGTGTCTATGCTGAAAAAGTGTCATCCCGGTACAGAAAAGATTGTAGATCCAGAACCGGCGCAGCTTAGAACAGATGTGTCCTATGTAGAAGGACCAGTGCAGATAGTTGATCACCGGATCAAAAAGCTTAAGAACCGGGAGATACCTTTAGTGAAGGTTTTATGGAGGAACCATAATATAGAGGAAGCTACGTGGGAACTTGAATCAGAAATGCGTAACAAGTTTCCTTTTCTCTTTTAGGAATTTCGGGACGAAATTCTTATAAGGGAGGGAGATTGTTATGACCCACATTTCGTTTTACCAGTAAGTACCTTGGTTAGTGCATAATTGAACTACTTATGTTGAGATGAGTACTTACTTTTGTTAATAGTGTTTTGATCTTTGAGCTAGTGTTAATGTATCATTAGCTTGTTTTCTTGTCCTGAGGTTGAGGACAAGTTTGTGCTTAATCTGTTGCCGAAGAAATCATGTGAAACCGACCTACGAGTAAAAAGATATGAGCTTTTTAGTGTGCAGGGACTTATGTGCAATTTCGGAAAGTTTTTGGGCAATTTGCATCCGGCCCCCTGGGCGCCCTTCCTTATCCTTTCCTTCAGTTTTTCCTTTTTAACTCTATTAACCGACTTTGGAATGAACGACAGTTCATTTCCTTCGGCTGCCGCTTGGGAAGAACAGAGAAGGAGAAAGGGAGAGAGAGCAAGCTAGAGGAGAAGCTAGGCAACCAAGCCCCTTCCTTCTCCGTTCTTCTTCGATTTCTTCATCTTCTCCAGCCAAACCAACCGGCTGCATCATCTTCTTCTTCTTCTTCACCTTCTTCTTCCTCCTGCAGCTGCGAAGAAGACGACCATGGAAATGGGCTAGGGAGCGAACGGTGCTTTCCCCTCCGTTCTTTCTTCTTGCCAACTGCTTGCTAGGTCATTCCGAAGCTATAGGAGTGATTCGGGTAAGAATCGTCCACCGAATCGACCCCAATCTTCTCTTTTATTTCTGCAATTTCCGCCTCTGCGCAGGTTGCACGGCGTGCAAAATCTATTTGCACGGCGTGCAACGTTACAGATAGCTGATATAGGGGAATTCCGTTTCTGCGCAGGTGCACGGCGTGCAAAGTCAGTTTGCACGGCGTGCAAAGTTACAGGAAGCGGAACGAGTTTCTGCCCAGGTGCACGACGTGCAAAGTCAGTTTGCACGACGTGCAAAGTGGCAGAAATGTAGAACAGAAGTGCACTAAAGGTGCACGGCGTGCAGTCTCGGTGCACGGCGTGCGCGCTGCTGTAAAGGGCAGAATTAGGCGTGTTTGTGGACGTTTTTTGGTGTATACGAACACACCGAAGTGGGTGAGTAGCAGTTCATTTAGAAATCATTATTTAACTCATTTTAAATGCTTATTTGCTTCAGTATCAGTTGATATGACTCCTAAACAGTGTATCATGTACTTTTTAGTGTGATAAGTTCATTGGAACTTGAATTGCGTGATGTAAATGATGAAAAAGAGGAAATTCTATGTCTTACAGTTGCTATATGTTATTTTTGTTTAATTGTTTATTTGTTAATTAATTAATAGACCTAAGTGCCCTAACACCATAGAACCCCTAAAGGAAGGTCTGTTACTTAGGGGTGAAACTCGTGTCCAACATCAACCAGTTGAGTAATTCTGGTGGCACGAGGATAGAAAGAGAGGCAGTGTCTAACAACAATCGTGCGTGTGTCACGATGGCACTGGGGAAAAAAATAAAGAAAACTTGGTTATCTAACACCATTCGTGCGTGTGTCACGAAGGTAACCCTGTGAGACCCTCCGCCGGTGTACTCAGGTTAAAGGAGGAGTCTGGAGCACACGTGGTTGTGCATTGAGGCCGTAGAGCCTATGTTTCTGGCCGGAGAGCCAGGGGTCCTGTAGCAGAGCAGGGCTGGCGTCAGACTTAGCATTTCCCGGGTGTGTCGCTAAGTCTTGTACGGTGGGACCGTAGCATGGACTTGTTGCGGATCTTTATATGCAGAGTACACTGCATATGATTAGGGCATAAATAAAAATGAATAAGTAATTATGTAGGATCACAGTAAATTTATATAACTATTTATTTACCTGAAATGCCTGTTGATGCTTAGAAGTGTGGTTATTATCTGTATATTTGCTATGCTAATAGAACTGCCCTGCTTGAACTGCATAAATGTTTATTTTCAGTTTATAAACCTGACGAGTTGTCTAGTGATAGCTAAGTGAAATGTTATTCACTGAGCGAGTAGGCTCATCCCTCTACTCAAACATTTTCAGGTCAGCATCAGCATCAGGAATCAGAAGGATCGTTTCATCCTAACGCCTAGTCTATATAAGGTTTGTAGTTAGTCTAGTTAGAGGTCTCTTAGTCCTTTCCCCTCGGTCCTTGGGACATGGCGTGGGTGAGAGAGAGTGTATATGTGGAATGTGTATAAAGATGTAAATTAATGTTATGCTTCCTTTATGTTAATCAATGTATTATGCTGTAGACTTTGCTTGTATCTTCTATCAGTTTAGTAGAGAAGTTTCTGCAGTTTGTTTAGTTCTTGTTTACAGCTTAAACTTGGTTATCAATTAAATACTTTGGATTGTTTTAAAAGCGACGAGTGGTCGATTATGTGTAATTTCCACCTGTCATGCCCTAATTTCGTAGTTATTCTTAATGTGAAATTGGGGCGCGTCACAATCAGTCGATAGCTCAATATCGTATGGTTCAAGGTGTTAGACGCATTGATTGGAGTATCGGATTGATTGAAATCGCAATTGACTGATTCTGCACAACCTGCACTCCCAACCGATCGACTCAAGTGTTGAACCGGTCGGCTGAGGTTGCTGAACCGGTCAGCTCAAGTGGTGAGTCGATCGGCTCATGGTCAGAGTGAAACGATCGGTTCAAGTGTTGAAACGATCAGTTCAACTGGTGCAACCGAGCAAGTTGGGAAAGTCAGGTCGGTGAGAATTTTCCTTGCGTTTCACTTGCCCAATTTGATTGGAACAAGGATTGGTATTCGATACCAATTAGAAACAAAAGAAGGAAAGTTAATCGGGAACTGATCAGGACCACAAACCGACCAGTTCAGAAGTGAACCGATCGGCTCATGGGTCCCAACCGATCGGTTGGTGCTCCAACCGACCGGTTCAGGTCCGCAACCGACCGGTTCACTTGTGAACCGATCGGTTCAGGTTGCGAGTTAGTTGCTTTTTGTGGAAAATCTCGAACCCTTCTACTCCTGCGTTTAGTCCCGTATTGCCCGGGATAGAGAACCCTATCCCATGACCCTCCTATATATATAGGGGTAGTGGGGGCTTCTCAGATAACAACTCAATGCAACCAGATGCTCTACAAAGTTGTCGTTCTCTCTGGTTTTGGTAACTGAGAGAGAGCCCGAGCAAGTGCTTCCCGCAAAGGGAGGTGCAGCAAGGGAAGGACAACTGCAGTTGCAACTGGAGGCAGGAGAGTGTGTTGGTGACTAGTACGTCAACAGGAGGGTGCGACTCCTTCCACTTCCTTGTGGTAAAAGGAGTGTGGAGTTCCAGGTGGTCCGTGTGGACTACTACAGAGGTGGGAGGTCACTGCCGCTCAGGAGGACAAATGTCATCCGACAGTTCGGTAGGAGGAGGAGTCGTCAGTCCCGGTGCGACCAGGAGCTGCACAGACACCGTCCAAGATCGGAGGTGAAGACCGCGCAAGGCGCGAGGTATTGTCACCGAGCAAGCCTCGGGACAAGGTATGATTCCACAAACCATCCCTTTCCTATTATATAGACGTTGACGCCTTTCCTCGTGCTGGGTTTGGGGGAGAAAATTTTTCTTTCCGCTGCCTTCTCTGCCTCCCCTAAAACCCAACAACGTGATCGTAGCCTGCAATTGGACCCCTGGTCGTGTTTGACAGAGGGAGGCAAAGCTCCCTGACCAATCGCCTTGCTCGCAGGTGGCCAGCATCCTGGAGTCAACTGTGGAGTTGACCCTCACAGCTACAGCGCGAACACAAGGTTGAAGAAGGAGGAGTTTGCACGAATTTACCTAGGTATCCTTCGCCCCCTTCTACTGCGTTAAGGCTATTTTAGTCTTTCGGGTATATTTGATCACTAAGTTAAGCATGCGTGATTACTGGTCACTGGATCTTGGGTGGACCAGCGGACCACGGATCAGACGATCCGCTTTTTTTTGAAAATTGCTAATAAATTGATAAAAAGTGTTTTCTTATAAAAATCATAACTCTTGCTAGAAAACTCATATGGGAAAAGTATATACATGAAAAGTGATCAGAAAAATACGAGGAATAAAATAAAAATGGTTTGAAAGTCTAAATCTGCCTCTTTTAATAAAAAAGTATTATTTTGATAAAAAGGTTTTAATTTGTAGATAGAAACCCTAATTGTTAACCAAGGATAGATTTAATCTTGCAAGTGAATAAAATCGAGCATTATTAACTTTTTTAAAGATATAGATGGATATTAACCTATTTTGAAAAGGAAATTGTGAAAATTAGGGTTTTAAACCTAATGTTGTAATTAATACCCTTAAAAACCCCAAGTGAGGGAAAAAGGAGAAGAAAAGATATAGTTAATCCAAAAATTAGGGTTTTGTGGTCCAAACCTGATCTTAGGATTTTAATGGAAAATAAGATGAGATAATTAGGGTTTGATGGATATTTTGATAAAAGTAATGTAAAAGAAGTAAAAAGGAAGTGAAACCCTAATTATGATCAAAACCCTAAAAAGGACTAATAACTTTGGGAAACAACTAGGATTAATAGATCATGATGACATGATTAATGATAGAAAATTTGATGCCTTTTTTAGGATCAACTTGTGCATACTTGCTTGATTTATTGATTAATTGAGTTATTTCGACATTCAAGTAAACTTGACAGGTATGCGGTTAATTATGATTAATCACATTAGTTTTCCCGAAGGTTTTCTCAGATGGTTAATCACATTGAATGAAACTAAATAGTTTGGATGTTCATACTGCAATTATAAAGTCACTATGGTTATCACAATTATAAATACATGTGTATTCTTGCACCTACATGCCACCCTGATGGATGATGCCATAAAGGTCAGGCTCAGGAGGGTAGACCAATGGGCACCATGAGAGGTGACCCCAGACACCAAGCTCGGGAATGAGAAGGTGGTCTATGTTGAATGACTATGGGGCACCATGAGAGGTGACCCCCAGGCACCAAGCTCAGGATTGAGAAGGTGGCCTTAAGTCAATGGCAAAAGAGAAACCCTAGAGGGGTATTCCAGGGTTAGGGGAAAAGCGGTGGAGAATGACACATTGAAAATATAAATTGGTTTGCTAAAATACCCTGATTGTGATAATTAAATTGTTAGCCTTATTTGTGAACTTTTGGTTGTCCCCACATACCAGCATATTCCCGTATGCTGATCACATTTTGTTTGTCAGCATTTTAGGTACAACCCTGAAATGAACAAACAGTAAAGTGACACATTGTGAAAATAAGAAAGAAAGTGCAAGGAATATTAGATAGAGTAGATTCAAGTTGTGGATAGATAGATTTCCAAAGTTTTTAAAAAGGTATGCAAAGTTTTATTTTAATACCATATTTTAGTTTAGATAGTAGAATTTCATAATTATCATTGATTATTTATCGAACCTTTGATCTGGCCTATTGGGATGACGACTCTGACCTCTTGGTCTCCCTTAAGTGGGGGTTACCGGGAGGCAGGGTCGTTACAATTACACTTGAGATTCAATCCTTGTGAGCAAACAAGTTCAACTACACTTGCAATCTGTCTTCCTTGAGCTCTACATTAGTATCATATAGGTTGATATCTCCTATCCACTATACATCCACGTCCATCCAGTTTGGTTAGGAGATCAAACACCTGATATTGGATCAAAGTGTTGTACTCTACTAGTAACTTTGTTTCCTTCTTCCAATTTTATTCCTTTTATTGTGTTTTGTTCTCCTTTGCTACTCCTAGGTTGGAGGCTATGGAAACGAGGTTGTTGGAGCTTCTTCAAGTGGTGAAGGTAGCTCGGTGGACTTAAGATTACTTCAAGAAGGTTGTCTCAATGGGAAGCTACTTAAAGAGGAAGGCTACTTCAAGGGCGAACTTGGAGTTACTTCAAGGAAGGCTTCTTCAAGGTTGGTGAGACTACTTCTAGGTGAAGGCTATCCTAAGGGTGAAGATATTTGTATCTTATGTAACATCCTTATGAGGTAATAAAATACAAGTGCTTTTAAAATCCAAATTGGAAACAATTGGGTAGTGGGCTGACTCTGTTAGTATTTGCTAAGGGTAGAACCACTCTAAATGCCGTGTCTTCTTCTCCAAATTTTCAAATGTGGTTTCTTGGTTGAATTAATGTTAAAATCATCATAAAACATTATTCAGCCCCCCTCTAGTGTTTTTCAATTGGTATCTGAGCAGGCTTCAAGGAACTTTAACAAAGTCTTGAAGAAAATGGGTGATGGGGTACTAAACAACCTCAACTTGGAAGGAACATTTGTGGCTCGGCCTCCACCATTTGATGGAACCAAATACACCTACTGAAAGTGGAGGATGCAATTCTATTTCCAAGGAATCAGCTGGGATCTTTGGAGAATGGTTTCAAATGCATATGATCTTCCTCAAACGGAGTATGCTACATGGGATGCTAATACGGTAAAGTTAGCCCAATTGAATTCAAAAGCTGTAAGTATCCTTTATTGTTCAATTTCCGTAGGTGAGTTCAATAGAATTTCAAATTGTGAAACTACATATGAAATATGGCATAGACTCTCTATTACTTATGAAGGATCTATTCAAGTTAAAAATTCCAAAATTGGTATGCTTAAACAAAAATTTGAACATTTTTGTATGGAACCATATGAGTCTATTAGTGAAATGTATGCAAAGTTTTCTTCTATTTTTAATGGGTTGAATGCATTAGGTAAAGCCATTAGTGAAGAGGATCAAGTATCAAAGATTCTTACGTGCTTGCTTCCAAAGTACAAACCAAAGGTGACAGACATTGAAGAAGCCAATGATCTCACTACATTAAGGATGGAACAACTCATTGGAAACTTGGAGGCTCATGAAGCTACCTTTGAAGAAGAAGAAAGATTGGCGACTGAACACAAGAAGGAGAAAAGAAAGGACACTGCATTCAAAGCATCAACCAAGAATAGTCATGACACAAGTGAAGAAGATAGTGAAGAAGAAACACTCATTGTAAATGGTAAGCAGTATAGAAGTTTTAAAACTACCAAAATTCCTAGTGTTTCTTCCTCCAGGTGCTTTGAATGTGGCTGAAAGGGACACTTGAAAGGTGATTTTCCAAAACTTAAGAAGGGGAAGAAATCATCTCACAAGAAAAAAGAAAAAGCATACAAAGCTGCATGGGATGATTCAAGTGATGATAGTGAAGATGGAGAAAAAGAAGTAGAGTGCCTTATTGCTACAACAAATGAAGAAGAAGAAGAGGTAAGCCTTTTCATTTGCCAAACGAAGATCTAATTGCTAGTCTTCAAGATACACATGAGAAATATGTTGATTGCAAAAAGAAACTAAAGAAAGCTACTAAAACTAATGAGGTTTTGTATGCTAAATTAAATAACCTTTCTTTTGAAAAGTACAATATTGTTTCTGAAAACATTACCTTGAAATCATCTCTAAATGATTGCAATATGAAGTTGCTTGCTTTAGAAACAAATCAAGATCTTCTTTCTCAAGTAAAGGTTGATTTGCTTGCAAAACTGCATAATTTTCAGACTCAACCTATCCTATGTAATCATCTAGATTATGATGCTATTATTAAGGAAAGAGATGTTTTATCATCTAATCTAGTTCAAGAAAAGTTAGATATCAAAAAGAAAATGGATGAGATTGCTAAATTATAAAGAGAAATTAGTAGCTTGAGAAACAATGATATTCTTGATAAAATTCTACAAGATTCTTCTGGTCAGATTGTAAGAAGAGGACTAGGTTATAAGCCCAAAGGTAAATCTTTTGAAAAAACCTAGAATGAGAAGGACACAAGTGCCCAAGACTAAAGTTATGTATGTGCCTTAAGCCAATCCAGCTAAGAAGAGAAATGAAATCAATTCTATATGTTGTCATTACTATTTACGTCTTGGACATTATTCATTCTCTTGCCCATACAAGAAAAAGGATGTTGCTCTAGTTTGGGTTCCTAAAACTTAGAGATTTTCATTTGATTAGTTGAGTTTTGACCTAAAATGTTACTTTGATATTCAAATGTCTTATCTCAACTAAATTGAGCATTAACTTGTATAATTTTGTAAAACTGATCTATGTTTTTACTTGAAAACAACTACTAAAAATAATATAGAAACAATCTCGGTCGAGAAAGTTGTCGACCGAGACAATGTCAATCGATAAATTAGTCGACCGATAGAATTACTGTCTTAAGCCTACAAAAACCTGATAAATAGCCGATCGACAAATATTTTGACAAAACCTCACTCAGTCGAGAAAGTTGTCGACCGAGGGAAACTCTGACAGAATTATTCAGCAAAAACAAAGATAATTTAATAACAATTAACTTAAGCATGTAATTTTATATACTACATATTTGAAAGATCATAATTAAAAGGAAGAACATACGAGCATCAAAACTTTATACTTTTCATGATTAAATTGTATCTAAGAAGAAAAGATTGATTTTACTCAAATCATGGATTTTCTCATCTCCTACATGGTTTGGCTTGAAACTAAAAATTTTGAACCATATTGATTTAATCAAGGAAATTATTGTTTTATAATAATCCACATGGTTTGTCCTAAGTATTCCTTGGTTTATCTATATAGAAATCATGTCTCTTGTAAATTTTTCTTTAAATGATCATGATCATTGTAATTATGGATATGCCTTTATTGTTTCACCATGATCATTGTGTTTCATCTTTCACTTAGTTTGCCTAAAATAATCTTTGATCTATATAAACCATGAATGGATATTATTTTCAAAATTATCATAGTGATTCAACTCTTTACATATAAAGATGTTGTTATATTTGAAAATGCCATTTTGCATAAAAGTAAAACTCAATGGCACAAATGCAACTTGACATATTAAGTTAATAATTATCTTATGCTTAGCTTATGGAAAAGGATATTATCATAGTGATGCAAGATTGGAAATATATACTCTTACTGCAATTGGACATGCTTCAACACAAATATAGCATAAATAGCAAGTTCATTTTCAATTGCTATGATCTTATACATGGTTTGCCTAAAAGTATTTCTTGGCCAATCTAAAAATTATGAATCATGTTGCCTTGAGAAAACTTCAAAAATTTATCGGATTAGTGGAATAAGAGGTCTTGCTGAGAATAAAATTATTTCAATATTATATCTAAATCCTATTCTAAGAAAATCAAGAGCAAGACACCATTTCAAAATCAAATATTGCTTACATCAATTAAGTTATAATCTTTCAAATTGATATAAATTATTTCAAATTAGTATCCACCTCTTACATAAAGGCTTTGTATTCAATCAAGTGGATTATTGAGAGTGCTTAAAATGTAAATCTTTAGGAAATGCCTCTCGGTCGAAATAAAGTTTGACCGAGGGGCGCCCAGGTCGAAGTCAAGGTTGACCTAAAATAGGCTTGACAAAATGCTTAATTGTAAATCATTTCCTTGCACTCAATCTTAGTATATTGAAACCAATATTTTAGTGCATAACTCTCATAAAAGGTTAATTTATTATGATCTAATGCTTATTGTGACCTTAGAATCCTTAAACTATCTTGACTATAAGATTAAGAAGGAGTTTGCAAAACTTTGTAAACATCATAAAGAAAATTTGAAACTAGTTATGACCTTAGTATCTTTAAGGTAATCTTGGTTATGAAGAAGTCTACAATATTATATGAGCCTAAATGGATCTCATATCATTTTCAGGGCTTAACATCCCTTGTAAATTGGATGAGAAATCAAAACACATATGCCATGAATCTAAAAGGATCTCATATTATTTCAAGGATTAACATCCTTTGCAAATGATTGAGAAATAACTTGTGGCTAAATTTGTCATAAAAATAAGTGGTTTGTATTAAGTATTAAATTATCAAATTAAGGGGGAGAAATAAAAGTCATAATTAATGATTATCTTGGTTATCTTTTTGAAATGACAAAGGGGGAGAAATAATATAAAATCAATAAAATAAAGTATAATGAGTCTCACAATCCCTCGGCTAGCACATACTTGCAAATAAAAGAATGGTTGCAAAAGGTAAACTTCAGGTATGAAACTCATATGATTTATATTTTCTTGATTTTTTATTTTTGAAATGTTTTGTCATCTTCAAAAAGGGGGAGATTGTTGGCTAAATTGGACATTATTATAATCCTCCCTTTGTTTTGATGATGACAAACAAATCTTTCTTGTGGATTTAACTTGCTATTTGAGTGTTTCAGGGACAACCATATAAGGTGGTAGATAGAGAAGATTTGGAAAGATCAATGTGCTAAAATTGCTTTATTTTCATGACTGTAATCAATGTAAAAACTTGTACAAGTTTATAATGTACAAGTACTAAGATATCATGTAAATCAAGCATTTAGATCTTCCCTATCCACACACAACACTTAGATAGGTCATCTCCGAAGTTAGCATCACAATTGTACAGTCATACACACACTTAGTAAATGAATACATTGAATCAGGGAGATTCTTAGTCGACAAAAACTTCGACCGAGACACTCTCGGTCGACAAAATCCTCGACCAAGAACAGACCCTCCTAGCCGTTAGACTGAGTTAGAAAAGTAGTTGGGAGTTGAGTTGAATGTTGCAATACACTTACTCCAGACTTACTCTCAGTCGACAAACTCCTTGACCGAGAGGCACTCAGTCGACAAATTCCTCGACCGAGAAGAGTTCTGTCTGCACATTTTAGAACTAATCAACTAGCCATTACAAACGCAATTAGTGGGCAACCAACGACTAGTTGAGCACTAAGAACCCCCTAGAAAGTGTCTAGAACAACCCTAAGTACTAGTAGGCCATTCCTATAAATAGGACATGCCTTAGGACACCTAAACACACTTGAGTACACAACTTGCATACAAAATTACACTTGAGATTCAATCCTTGTGAGCAAACAAGTTGAGCTACACCTGCAATCTGTTTTCCTTGAGCTCTACATTAGTGTCATATAGGCTGATATATCCAATCCACTATACATCCACGTCCATACACTTTGGTTAGGAGATCAAATGCTTGATTTAGGATTAAAGCATTGTACTCTATTGGTAACGTTGTTTCCTTCTTCCAATCTTGTTCCTTTTTTTATGTTTTATTCTCCTTTGCTACTCCTAGGTTGGAGGCTGCGGAAAAGAGGTTGTTGGAGCTTCTTCAGGTGGTGAAGGTAGCTCGGCGGACTTAGGATTACTTCAAGAAGGTTGTCTCAATGGGAAGCTACTTCAAGAGGAAGGCTACTTCAAGGGGGAGCTTGGAGTTACTTCAAGGAAGGCTGCTTCAAGGTTGGTGAGACTACATCTAGGTGAAGGCTATCCTAAGGGTGAAGGTATTTGTATGTTATGTAACATCCTTGTGAGGTAATACAATACAAGTGCTTTCAAAATCCCAATTGGAAACAATTGGGTAGTGGACTGGCTCCCTTAGTATTTGCTAAAGGTGGAACCACTCTAAACGTTTTCTCTTCTTCTCCAAATTTTCAAATGTGGTTGCTTGGTTGAATTAATGTTAAAATCATTATTAAACCCTATTCACCCCCTCTAGTGTTTTTCACATACCTTTTCAGTGTAGATGGACTCCATCTTGGATCTCATGGCCCCAAGCCATTTTTTTCAGACTCTAGTCCCTCAATAGCTTCTAGGTATGTTGTTGACTCATCATCTATGACCAACTTTCCACCTTCTTTATCCATCATAATCTTTCAAGCTCTAGCGTGCTCTACTAGAACTACCAGTTTTATGTGTAGCATAAGCAACTTGAAATGCCACAACATCTAGTGATTCTCCATGTTCCTATTGTACTTCTTTTAGGTTCAATGATTTCTTGTTGGTAATGAACTTTTTGAGTTCTACCTTTTTCCCATTGATGCCTTTGGAACTAAGTTCCCTTTTGGGAATGCAACCATCATGATCAACAAAAAACTTTGTTCTTGGATTGGAATATAAAAGTAGTATTCAAAAAAATAACATTTATGTGATTTGTGGACAAAGATTTTCAATAAACTATTTTATTACATAAGATTTCAATCCTAATCCTTATAAATACATATTGTGATACTTCCCATGCCAAATCACATATGGTGTCTTTTGAACCATTGTAGATGGTACATTATTTTAGTGTAAAGCATGTGCCAAAAAGGAAATTGGAATATCAACTAGATTTATTGATAATCACACTATGAATAACAGGGTGTGATTCCTTCTTTTTGATACACTCTCATGATACACTATCATTTTTTTTAGGTGGAGTTCATCATGATAAAATATCATGATCCCCCAGAAGGTTCTCAAACTCTTGGTTTAAAATATTTCTACATCGATCATATCAAAGTTTTTTAATACTTTTACCAAGTTAGTTACGTACTTCATTCATGATCTCCTTGAACACTTCAAGAGATTCATACTTTATATTTTACTAAATACAAACTATCATATCTACTGAGATCATAAATAAATATAATGAGGTATAATTAACCACCTTAGGATTTATTCTAAAAAGGTCTATATACATCAATACATATGACTCCTAATAGAATGCTCACTCTCCCACTATTTCTAGTGAAAGGTACTTTTATGATATTGCCCTAAAATAGGAGTCACATGTCTCTATTGTTTCAATAACCAAAAGAGTTTAGATAGACATCATTATGGATTCTAGAAATGCATTTTTGATTTATGTGCTCAAGATGTCAATGATGTAGGAATTCATTGTGTGAGTCATTGAGTCATTCACTATAACTATCTCTAGAACTATGAAATGCAAAATATGAGACAATGGGGGTCACCACCATAAAATATCTCATCTTCAAAAGCAAAAGATCAAATATATTCATAATATTTTCATGATGTTTTTCATTAATAGGAGATATATAATAGCAATTCATTAACTTTATTAAATGACCATTAGGTTGACTTATAGAATTCAACTGTGGTGGCAGAAACCCTTACTTTGCATAGTCTTAGCTTGCTTCTTATTTGGTCCTAAAATGGAGATATCCATCTCTTTGTTCTTCCCATAGTTTCTTTAAGTGTGAAGGATAGATTCCTTTTGCACTTACCTTTCTCCTCATTTTGAGTATAGAAAACTTGCACGTTAGCTTAGCCTCTGAACTCTTCTTGTCCTTGCCTTTGTTTTGGGATTTCATGTTGCTGGGCATCATCACAAGTTTGTCCTTCTTCATTCTTTCTTTAATATTTATCAACATGCCAAGTAATTCTGACAGTGGTTAAGCAAAGTTACTCAAGTAGTAACACTCAATGAACTGGCTATAGATTCAGGCAATGATTATAGAATCATATCCGTGGCTAACTCTTTGCTAAAAGGATATCCCAATATCACTAGATGTTTGTTATGTCCAATCATGTTGAGTACATGGGGCTCTATTAGATCTCTTTTTGTCATCTTGCACTCAAAGAGCACCATTAAAGCATTGTACCTTTCTTTCTTTGCATGGTCCTCATTCATACTCTTAAGATGTGTGGTAATCTCATGAATCCCCATGTCTTCATGTTGCTTGTGCCACTCTTAGTTCATACAAAATAGAATAAGGTGCTTAATGTCTAAGGCATCACTGGCATGCTTCCAATAAGCATCCACCATAGCCCTAGGCGCATCAGAAGCAGGTTCCTTTGGCACTGGTGCATCTAGGAAATGGAGCTTATGCTCATCATTGATACCCCTTCTCAAAGTGTAGAACCATTCATGGAAGTTTGTTCCATTTACTTTGTTCTTCTTAAAAACTGATCGCAACGATGATTTGTTTGGCATTTGATTGTACAAAAGAAATTTGTAATTTATAAAAAAAAAATTATTAGTTAGATTTTATAACATAGACAACATTAATAAGGTCTTCAATTAATTATAGATCTACTATTTTGCTCAAATTGATATCTCTCACTACAACTTCAGAAAATTGTGAAGTACAACCTTCTAATGAGCCAAGATCCATATTTCATCAAATCATGAGTGAACTTTGGTTGATTGCCCACAACTTGACTATGTAGGTATACAATGCTTGTTAATTGTATGTTATGCAACTCTTGGATAGATGGTGTGCACAAATCTTTGTTATATCCATCTGTATGCTTCTAGGTACATAATATCAATAAGATCACCTAGTTAAGCCTGACCCAAAAACCAACATGATGGAATATGAACCTTGCTTTGGAAGATCTATGTACCTACCATCACACTTCCCTGAGATGAACAATGCACCATGCTTGGCGTACCCATGCATAGTGGATCAATATTTTCATGTGTGTTTCTTATGGAAAGAATCTAATAACTAATATTAGATTGAGGGATTTTATATAAAAATACATATACATATCCAATCACAACATACTTATAGTATGTATCATATAACCACAACAAAAACATGTAACTAAAACACACAAGTGATGATTATCGCCATTCTATTATAATTCCTTAGAGCCACGAGGAATCACTACCACCTAAGGTCTACATCACATGTAGCAACCTGTTGTTGAGGAAGATATGTTCTCGAACCAATCCATGTTGATCAATTCAACACTTGAATCAATCAACTTGCCTCATGGTCGGTCGGTTGGTCTCTTAACACGGTTGTCTGATTGTCTAATTTAGGTGACGCCTAGACTCATCCAGCCGATCGGTTGGGCCACCATTCTATCAGTTCCTCAGGTCGTCTGGCCTCCTTAGTCCTCCAATAAATTGGTTCAACATATTGAGCTGGTCATTTTTTCTAGTGCCGAACGTCTTATTACGACGAAACAAACAAAAATCATCCTATTTCAATTACATTGTAGAAGGAAAAAACTTGAGTTAATTTGAGGGTAAATAGGAAGAGGTGCAGTAATATACATTTGGAAAGAAAGAGAGAGGCTGGATATGCAAACTGAGTAATAATAGGAAATAATACAATCAACCATGCAAACAGTTCACATGGGTTTTAGCCATAACCACACTTCCAATCACAATCAAAACACTTTTAAGGTGATAGAAATAAATTTCATATATATATATATATATATATATATATATATATTTGTGGGATCATATGTGGTATTTAATCACATGTGCACATTAATAACTTTAATATTCACATCATATGCAATAAAATAAATCCTATAACATTGATATAAATCCAGATACATCACTACTACAGAAATAGCATTCAGTGTCACTTTTCTGGGTGTCGGTTATTAAGGAAAACCGACGCCTAACATTTAAGGCGTCGGTTGTTTACGCAACCCGACGTCTATATTCGAAGACCAGCCAGACACGGGTACAGCTTTGTATTAAGAGTCGGTTGTTTATAACAAACCAACGCGTAAAGTCGCCCGCGAAATCCATATTTCGATCAAAAAAAATAGTGTCATTTTCAGCGTCGGTTATATACGTAGCAACCGACGCCTATGTGCGATGAAAATTTGCGCGAAAAGTGTCACTGTCAGCGTCGGTTATCCTTGTATAACTGACGCTGAAAGTGGTTCCCGCCAAATAATTTCATGAAAATATCGTCCAATTGGACGTCGGTTTTTTCTAACAACCGACGCCTAAACATCTTTAGCGTCGGTTGTTGTAAACAACCGACGCTATTTGAGAACTTATAACCCGCGATCGCCCGACTCTTCCCCTTTCTTCTGTTTCATTGCTACCCTATTTCCCTGTTGCGGCGATTTCTCCGGCGATTTTGTGCTGCTGCTGCTAGTTTTCTCCGGCGCTTCTCTCCAGCACTCCATCTCCGGCATCCCTTCTCCGGCGCCCTTCTTCTCCGGCGCGTTTCTTCTCCGCCGCCACCGCCTGCTGCTCTAACCGCCTACGCCGCCGCCCTGCTGCTCCAGCCACCTGCTGCCCGCCCTGCTGCTCCATCCGCTGCGCCGCCGCCACGCCTGAGAACTGGCGCCGCCGCCACGCCTGGTGCCCTCCTGCTTGCCCACCTTCCTGCCCTAGCTCCTTCCTTTCTTCCTGCTGACGCCCGGCGTCCTGTTTCTACTGAGGTTAGTTTTACTGATTTCCTTGCTGCTTTCAATGATTGATACTACTGGTTAGTATTTCTTTAGTGATTAATTTAATTCAACAATTCATAGTTTGTTATTTACAATAACTGATCTGCTTGCCGATTTTAATGATTAGAGATACTGATTAATAGTAAGTATTGATGAATACTTAGTTAATTACTGATTTGTTGATTAGATATGTATAGAAGTTCTTTATAAATATATTTTTTATATACACATACATGTAATTTTGTATAAAATTCATGATGTAGTGTGATCTTAAATCCTAGAGTGTACCCCTTTTGTTCTATGATGGTACCTATGACCCTAAATACATCCATAAGGGTCTATTGTATCCTAAAGAAGATTTATTTCTTCCTTCTGCCCTAATTTTTATATGGATCTTAATCTTATATCGCTTACTCATAAATAAGGAAATATCCTCCCTTATGACCACCTTGATGTGTATGTCCCATATAATCCACATGTTGGACCCTAATGATACAATTTTTTTATGTTGAAAACGAATGTATGTTTCAAGTGTTGAACCTAATGTTGGACAATGTGTTTGTTATAGGTGGTACACATTTATTATATATAAGAATGACATCACATGTGTTTGTTGGCCTAGAATGTGAACAATCATTGTTTTTTATATTACTTGTACATCGGTATAAATTAGAATGAACAATCACTAAATTATGTACTATTTGTATGGAGTCCGGCTTCATTGTAGATATCTATTATTGTGTTTGTTGGCCTAGAAACCCGTCCAAGATTGACTCATTAGGAGTAAATCTTGGATAGTCCCCGGTTTGGGACTGTTCTTGAACACCTAATCTCACTTAGGATGTAAGTGTATAATGTGTATTGAGTTTTCGAGAAAATTTTGGTAGCATTTCCCCGTTTGTTCTCTAAGTACATATGTACTTAGAGAACAGCGGGGAAATGCTGCCAAAATTTTCTTGAAAACCCAATACACATTATACACTTACTAGTGAGATTAGGTGTTCAAGGATGGGATATGTGGTACACATTTATTATATATAAGAATGACATCAAATGTGTTTGTAGGCCTAGAATGTGAACAATCATTGTTTTTTATATTACTTGTACATTGGTATAAATTAGAATGAACAATCACTAAATTATATACTGTTTGTATGGAGTCCGGCTTCATTGTAGATATCTATTATTGTGTTTGTTGGCCTAGAAACCCGTCCAAGATTGACTCATTAGGAGTAAATCTTGGATAGTCCCCGGTTTGGGACTGTTCTTGAACACCTAATCTCACTTAGGATGTAAGTGTATAATGTGTATTGAGTTTTCAAGAAAATTTTGGTAGCATTTCCCCGTTTGTTCTCTAAGTACATATGTACTTAGAGAACAGTGGGGAAATGCTGCCGAAATTTTCTTGAAAACCCAATACACATTATACACTTACTAGTGAGATTAGGTGTTCAAGGATGGGATAGGTGGTACACATTTATTATATATAAGAATGACATCAAATGTGTTTGTTGGCCTAGAATTTGAACAATCATTGTTTTTTATATTACTTGTACATTGGTATAAATTAGAATGAACAATCACTTGTTTTCCTAATATATACTTGTTTTCTCTGATCATAGAATGGATAGATCATGGATGTCCATTCGTAATCGTTGCACCCCAGAGTTTATATCTGGTCTTGATCAGTTTATTAGATTTGCCGAGGAACATAGGAAAAAACCTACAGATAGGTTCTACTGTCCATGTAGGCATTGCGGTAACAACTTGAAAGTCAACACTGGTGAGGAAATCAAAAGTCATGTCATGTGCAACGGGATTGTACAAGGCTATACAGAATGGCACTGGCATGGAGAGATTTCAAAATCGAAACCAGTAGATGTCGATAGCAGTGCTTGGGTGGAAGAAGAAATAGCCTCCGATGACGTAAATGTGAACGAACCAGTTCCAGCAGACATCGTTGATGCGATGCTGGATAGTTGTAGGGTAGAGCACACCGATCCACCTCCTATCTTTACAAACATTGTGCATGATGCTGAGATACCATTATACACAGGCTGTGCTAAGTTTACGAAGCTTAGCGCTGTGTTGAGATTGTATAAGTTGAAAGCTAACAATAGATGGAGCGACAAAAGCTTCACTTCATTGTTGACTTTGTTGAAAGAAATTCTTCCTGAAGGAAACGAGCTTCCAATCTCAACATACCAGGTAAAGAAAATGTTGTGCCCAATGGGAATGGAGGCCAAGAAGATACACGCATGCCCGAATGATTGTGTATTATTTCAAAAGGACTATGTAGATTTGAAAGATTGTCCAAAATGTGGTGCGTCATGGTATAAATTGATGACTTCGGGGGAGTCCAAAACTGGTTCTCCTGCCAAGGTGTTGTGGTATCTACCTATAATATCACGGTATCAACGCTTGTTTGCAAATCCGAAAGATGCGAAGAATTTGAGGTGGCATGCAGATGTTAAGAAAAATAATGATGGGATCCTACGACATGCGTCTGATTTCCCACAGTGGAAGAAGATTGATCTATTGTACCCTAAATTTGGTGAAGAAGATAGGAATCTAAGACTTGGGCTTTGTACAGATGGGATGAATCCGTACGGGACATTGAGCATCCAACATAGCACTTGGCCAGTCATGCTTGTTATATACAATCTTCCTCCCTGGATGTGTATGAAAAATAAGTACGTTATGTTGTCATTGTTGATATCGGGCCCTAAACAACCCGGAAATGATATCGATGTTTATCTTAAACCTTTGATTGATGACTTAAAGAAACTTTGGACTGAAGGTGTGATGACCTATGATGCTTCAGCAAGAGAGACATTTCATTTGCACGCTATGTTGTTTTGCACTATTAATGACTTTCCAGCATATGGGAATTTGTCTGGATATAGTGTCAAAGGAGCTAAAGCGTGTCCTATATGTGAAGAAAACACTGATTCAATAAGACTAAAACATGGCGGCAAGACTGTATATCTTGGTCATCGAAGGTTTCTTTCAAAATTCCATCCGTATCGTAGGAAGCGCAAAGCATTCAATGGATGGAATGATGAACGGAGTGCACCTAAACCTATACCAGGGGATGTTGTTTATGAAAGAGTAAAAGACATTGTCAATGAATTTGGTAAGAAATCACAATGTAGTATGGCCACACGGAGTGACAATTCTTCATTCAAGAAGAAGTCAATATTTTGGGATCTTCCTTATTGGAGTTCTTTGACAGTCAGGCATTGTATCGATGTAATGCACGTTGAGAAAAATGTCTGTGATAGCATCATTGGTACTCTATTAAATATACCAGGTAAGACTAAAGATGGGATAAAATCCAGACTGGACCTACGTGAAATGGGAATAAGGTCAGAATTAACAGAATTACGTGAAATGGGTAATAAAAGAACATACTTACCTCCCGCTTGTTACACGTTGTCTAGAAAGGAGAAGAAAACTTTTTGTGAATGCTTTCAATGTTAAGGTGCCACATGGTTACTCATCCAACATCCGTAGATTGGTATCAATGAATGATCTGAAGTTGATAGGTCTTAAATCTCATGATTGTCACACTCTAATGCAACAAATATTGCCCGTGGCAATTCAATCTATATTGCCGAAGCATGTAAGGTTTGCAATTACCAGACTTTGTTTCTTTTTCAACAGCCTATGCAGCAAAGTTATTGACCCTGATACTCTCGATAATTTGCAAAGAGAAGTGGTTGTTACCCTATCTCAGCTTGAGATGTATTTCCCTCCTTCGTTCTTTGATATCATGGTACATCTTGTTGTCCACTTGACTAGGGAAGTGAAAATGTTGGGACCAGTTTTCTTGCATTGGATGTATCCCTTTGAACGATACATGAGTGTTTTTAAAGGTGATGTTCGAAACCGTTATCGGCCTGAAGGGAGTATTATTGAAGGTTATGTGGCGAGAGAGGTTATGGATTTTTGCAATGACTTTTTCAGTGGTAATGACACTCCTGATAATGACAAGAATATTGAGGAGGGCAAAGGAATTTTGGGATCACGGGTGAAAGTAATCAGCCGTGAGCAGTTGGAACAAGCTCACTTGTATATTTTACACAATATGGACGAAGTGAGTGTTTATATCGAGGAACATACCAATTTCATAAAGAGACAACATCCTCGAGAAAGTTCAATGTGGCTTGCTAGAGAGCATAATAAGACTTTTACTAAGTGGTTTGAAGATAAAGTCTTACATCAACTATCTCAAACACCAAATGATATTACAGAAACTATCAAATGCCTCGCCTTTAAACCAAAACTGAATGTTATGTCTTATGAAGGGTTTGACATTAATGGATTCACATATTACACAAAGCGCCAAGTTCATAAGAGTGTCATCCAAAATAGTGGGGTCACTCTTCAAGCGTCGACTATGTACTTTGCAAGTGTAAAGGATAAGAGTCCACGTGAAGCTAAAATGTCATATTACGGTGTCATTGAGGACATTTGGGAGTTTGACTACATAGATTTCAAAATTCCGCTCTTTAAATGTAATTGGGTTGATAACACCAAAGGAGTTATATTGGATGAATTGGGTTTCACTTTGGTGAACTTTGAAAAGATTGGCGAGAAGGGTGAACCATTCATATTGGCATCACAGGAGAAACAAATATTCTATATCGATGATCCTGCAAATGATAAATGGTCGGTTGTTCTTCATGGTAAAAGACAGTTCATTGAAGATCCTATAGATGAAGAAGAGTACTATGATAAGTATGATGACTCCAGTCCATTCTCAGTTGGGTTGCCAACTCCACAAAATATTGAAGCTAATGATGACTTATATGTGCGCGGAGATCACAATGAAGGATTGTTAATTGATAAAAGATCACAATTTTAGAGACATGTATGTTTATACAAATGCTAAATGTTTGCCTTTTTCTAGTTAATACAAATGCTAAATGTTTGCCTTTTTCTAGTTAATACAAATGCTAAATGTTTGCCTTTTTCTAGTTAATAGAAATGCTAAATGTTTGCCTTTTTAATGACATTTTCAGATGGCTGACCATGATGAGCATGATGTCCATGATGAGCATGAAGTCCATGATGAGCATGCTGTCCATGACGAGCATGGCGAGGATACTAATGCAAGTTCTAAAAACATATCCTGTATTTCTATAAAATTCATTATCTTCTAGTTATGTCATATATCCTATATTTCTATATTGGGCTAATTTAGTGTGTTTTATTTTTGTCAAATTTTAGGTTGATGCACCTGTACCCACTGAAGCACTGGAGAAACTTGATGCGCAACACCAAACACTTAACAAGAAAAGGGGCATCACTCTGTTGAAGAAGTTATTAGCGCTAAGTGGTAGTGGATCCAAATTGGTGGTGGAGTTTGATAATGGAGGAAATCCAATTGGAGTGAACCGCAATAATTTTGTGAACTATCTTGGGTATACCACTCGGAGCCATTGTGGTGTTAAGTATGACAATTGGCATAAAGTTCCTCAAGGGAAAAAAGACTTGATATGGAAGGATTTATGCGTGAGTTATTATTATTTGCAATTCTATTTTGTAGATTACAAATTCTATTATTTGCAATTCTATTTTGGATACTAGTTAATAACATTTCTATTTTACAGAATTTGTTTGCATTGGATGAGAAGTTGCATCGTAAAAATGTGATGCAACGCGCTGGAAAGATGCTTAGGAATTATAGGACAAATCTGAACAGAGAATACATAAAAGAGGGTGATAAGAAGAAGAAGTCAGCCATTGAACAATGGAACTTCTTGGACAAAGAAGATTGGGACAATTTTGTTGCTTCAAGAAAATCTGAAGAATTCAAGGTATTAGGTGTCACTCCTAATTTAATTAATATACATTGTATTCACCTATTCAAGATTAGCATTTAGTGCTACTAACCAAATCATTAATGTGCATACTAACTAGGCCCTCAGTGACGCACAAAAAGCAAGACGTGCACTGAATGTGCATGACCACACTATGGGTCCAAAAGGCTATGCAATCGTTCGCCAAAGACTACAGGCGGAGTCTGTGGTTACTCAGGAGTCTGCTCCTACTCAGGAGTCTGCCACACCCATGCCTCGCCATGATATCTGGATAGCTGGCAGGCAAAACAAGAAGGGTGAAATAAAGAAGCCTGTAACTGCTGAGGCGGCTGCAAAAATGGTAAAATAACACTCTTAGAGAAATCGTTTGAATATTGATTATTTGTGGTGTTAACTTACCAATTTCTGTTTACGGTGATTAGCGGGAGCTGCACGAGCAGAGGAAACAAGGCACGTTCATCCCTCAGGGCACAAGGGATGAATTGACAGTTGCTCTGGGTAACCCAGAGCATCCTGGACGTGTTAGAGGTGCCGGCGCTGGTGTTGGCATCAAAGCATTCTTTGGGCCATCCCAGCGCAAACCCAGAGCGGGACTTTCTCAAGAAGAGGTAACCTATTCTTTTTTTAGAATGTTACTGCAAAAGGAAATTCATTAATAAGAAGCTAATGTTTCTTTTATCCATGTATAGGAGAATAAGAGAGTTGAGGATTTAGTTGCTAAGAAGGTCAACGATGTAGTTGCTGAGAAGGTCAAGGAAGAATTGCTGCGGTGGCAGGCATCTCAGGCTTCCAATACGCCTATGGCGACCCACTCTTCTCCTGATGCACAGACTGCGAGTAATCCTGGAGACCCATCGCCTAGCACGTCTGTTGTAAGTATTGTTTATGACATTGTAGTTAGTCTTTTCAAGTTGTTATGTTTTCAAGATGATATGTATATATGTATAATATTCTTTACGTAAATTTTTAGGCATTGAAGCCATGCCGCTTAAGAATGCAAGACTACGTTGTTGCAGAGGCGCAGGCTTACCCGTCCCTTCCTGGGGCAATGTTTCACGGGACTCCAATGCCACAGGGCTACGTTCGTGTGAGCCCGATACGTGTGTTACCTGATTGGAGAGAAGCTACATTGCCATATCCCCACCCAGATATTGATAGACTTGCTGATGCAGAAGGTGGGGTGATATTGTGGCCCAAAGCAGATGTCGTCTACACGACTGAAATTGTAAGATAAATTTACATTGATTTAGACTGTTAATGTGTATATATGATGTCAACTGATCTGAAATTATATGTACAGGTTAAAAAGAAGACACCAGGAGCACCTAGGCCTCCACTTCCACTTCCCGCATTACTCGATTGGGTTCCAACTGACCTAACATACCCGTTAGGTCCTGCTTGTAGGGGAATGGCATGTTGGCTACGGGCACATAATGTACATTGCCCTATAATTATTTCTTTAGATGCAGATTATGCAGGTCAATCATACGATAGCTCTTTATTTATACAAGATATTATTGAGATGTTTATGTATGATTGGCTGAATACATCAATGATAGAGACATGGATAAGGTGAGATCTTGTTTATACATCCATATACCTTGTGTAAGATCTGGTGATCTGGTGTCTTATATATTAATGCATACGCCTATATGTTTTGAAGCTACTTAGTCGAAGATCATTGCAAACAATTTGCATTTGATCATTTGGGATTTTTGATTCCATCATTGATTAGTTTGGTAGCTAAAGACCCTGATAATGTTCAACAATACTGTATAGATGCTTTTACAATTTTTGGTCAGCAAAAGAAGACGATAATAATAGCTCCATTCAATGTCAAGTAAGTTTACTTTATTTATAATTTGGACTTAAGAAAATTCCATTTTTATTTTGCATTTTGAGTTATTAATTGTTAACTTCTTACCTCTAGCGGTAGACATTGGGAGTTACTAGTTATTGTCCCCGGGACATTCACTGTTTATTATCTAGATCCTGCGGGGAGTACATTGAACCCTAAAATTGGACACGTAATGAGAATGCCATTATTCTGGTGAGAAATATTTCATTTTTATATCCGTTAACATCTTTTATTACATTACTATTTACTTATGCAATTTATTGTGTTATATTAACATGTAGGGGTTTAGATGCATTCAAAAAGGCTGGAGGAACGGTCCCAAGGAAAAAGAACCAGCCAATAAATTGGCAGAATGTACAAGTAAGTTCCCGACTCGAATATATATATTATTGATGTGAATTGTGCTTAGTTGTATTATTTTGTATGTTTCAATTTATAGTGTGCTACACAAGACAATGGTTGGGCATGCGCATACTATGTGATGCGATTTATGCAGATGATTATCAAATATGCCGCATTGGACATCGATATCATACATGAGGTATTATATATAGTCTCATTAGTTAGTATGCAATATATCAATCTTATCTTATTTTTATATTATTACTTATATATATACATCATTCTCTTTGCAGGTGTTTAAAACTGACAACACTACAGGTAAATGCTTAAAAAATATACATGCTCCATATACGATGGAAGCATTAAATGAAGTAAGAGAAGAATGGGCAAAAGCCATACAAGCAGTGGCAACTGTAAGATACAATTGGGATGTTGATAGCGATAATGAATGATACTTTGTAAATGAATATTTCTGAATGTTAATACATGTATTTGAATGTTTCTATATGTGTGAATGTGAGAATTGAATTGATGTCTGAATGTATGTACATGTATGTACTTGTGTGAAATTTTTTTGTGACTTTTGCAGGTTTGCGGCCTGTTTGTAGGCTGATATCAATGGATGTTGTAAACCTGCAGTTTAGAAAACTGAACTGCAGGTTCTCATCCTGCTGACCAGCCACAGCAGGCCTACAAACTGATATGAAAAAAAAAAAATATAAATAGGTGTCGGTTATTTAATAAAAACCGTCAGCAAAGACATACAGCGTCGGTTATTTGATAAAAACCGACGCCTAATAGTACAGACAACCCGACCGTGCAGGATAGCACGGCCGTGGTGGAAAAGGCGTCGGTAATTCATATAAAACCGATGCCTATAGTACTAAACACGGCCGTGCAGGGAAGCACGGCCGTGTCGTCTTGAAGTATAGGCGTCGGTCTTTTGGTATATAACCGACGCCAAAAGGGTTCGCGCCACAGAAAACGGCGTCATCTAGGACACTTTATGCGTCGGTTATCAACTAAAAGACCGACGCTACATGGAATATAGGCGTCAGTCTTTTAGTAAATCACTGACGCAGAAAGTGCCCTAGATGACGCCGTTTTCTGTGGCGCGAACCATTTTGGCGTCGGTTATATACTAAAAGACCGACGCCTATAGGTTAAATAGGCGTCGGTTAAAAAACCGACGCCGAAATGTTCGACCTTTAGCGGCGCCCACATAGGCGTCGGTCGGAAACCGACGCCAAATGGGGTTAAAAGACCGACGCCAAATGGGGTTTCTGTAGTAGTGCATCATAAATTAACGTGGCTCTGATACCACTATCAGGAAATAGAGTCGACAAATAAGGCAATGGAAAACAAATTAATGCCCTATTCTCTAACTAGCAGATTATGTCAACAATAATGAATCTAGGAATGAAGGTAACAAGAGTTATACCTGGTCTTGGAGCAAGTCTAGAAACAAATCTTGTTGCAGTAGCATGTGCCTTTCTTCAAGTCGCACCTAGATGGTTATCGTTGTTGTCCTCCTGGTCGGACGCCACAAACAATAGTTAATGGAATCCTCCTAGTGTGAAAAGTACATCTCACCTCTAGAGTATTCCATGTGCACTACTTGGAACTCCATATTGTGATACTAGAGTTAACAAGAAGGAATTGTCCCTTTGAATATCAGTGTACTTGCCTCGAATTGATCTCCTAATTCTCTCTCTCTTGCTATCCCACCCTTTGATGGGTAGGACTTTCTTGGAGCTCTCTTGGTTTCCACAACAACAAGGACACCAATTTTCAAAGATTTTTCTTGTGTCTAGTTACCACAACCAGGAGGGCCAAGGTTAGGGTTTCCAGTTCATCTGGAAGTTGAAGAGATGACTTTTATGAATTTTACAAAATATGCAAATGGTGAACCAAGTGGTTCACTATCCAAAGAATTGGTTCACGAGTGAACCGGTCGGTTCAACCTATGAAACATTAGGTTCAACATGTTTCTTGTTGCAAACATATAGGTTTTTAATATTCAGTTAATGCACAATCATAAGATCATCATCAATCCTTGATCCAATTGAATTGATCATTGAACTAGATGATCTAGATGATGAACCGGTCATTTCACTTCATGAAATGGTCATTTCATATCAAGAAGCGGTCATTTCACTTTTGAAATGGTCGTTTCATATATGAAATGGTTGTTTCATATATGAAATGGTTGTTTCATTAGTGAAATGGTCTCTTCATATGTCCAACTCAGGAAAACATTCAACCAATTGTTGTTTGTATTGACCTGACACTTGAATCAATCGGTTCAACACTTGAAGTGGTTGGTTCACTGTCCAGTCTATCAATTTGCAATCTCAGTTGTTTAAATTGAATACATAAACACTTTAGTAATCAAGTTAAACAACATTCATTTATAAACCCCTATTCCAAGTGCATCTTATGTGTGTAACCCTATGGGTCCTAAGTTACATTGACTGTGAATGTCTGTAACCAATTTGTGACATCACAAGAAATGATTGGTATCTAGCAACATATATGATTTCATTGGGTAGCAATGATGTCTTTCTAGATACCAATCATTGATTGTGATGTCATAAATTGGTTACAAACATTTATTGCCAATGTTACTTTGAACTTATAGGGTTAAACACATAGGATTCTTTTTGAATAGGAGTCTATTCATGAATGATGTTTAACTTGATTACTAAATGTGTCTAGGTATTAAATTCAAACAACAATGGTTAAAGATTTGCTAACTAGACTTTGAATTGATCGATTCAATTGTTAAACCAATCGATTGGAGTGTCAGGTCAATTGGAAACCAGATAGGTTGAACAATTCCTAAACTAGGGCATGAACCAACCGGTTCATGGTCCCAAACCAACGGTTCATGTGATGAATCGCCTAGTTCAATGCTCAATGCAATTCGATCAATGATTGATGTTGATTTCATGATCTGCATTAATCGTGCAGTAAATACCAATGTGATTTAAAATAGGAAAGATGCACAAACTGTCCGGTTCAGGGCATGAACTGACTGGTTGGTGAGTGAATCGACCAGTTTGTTGTTTGTGGGTTTCCAAAAATTCATGAAAAGTTGTCTCATTGACTCCTAGATGGATTGGGAACCCTAGGCCTATCCCTCCTATAAATAGAGGGGTATTGGGGACTTCCCACACACAACAATAATATATGATAATTGTTGTCTTCTCTTGTTGTGGTAACAAAGTGAACCTGAGCAAGTTTTCCCCATCAAAGGGAGGAACTTCAAGGGAGAGACAATTGGGAGAGAAAGTCGTTGCTGGCATGTTGACTAGAAGAGACAACTCATTCATGTCCATTCTAAGAGAACGAAATGAGTTCCCAGTGGTCTGTGTGGAGTACTATAGAGATGATGAGGTCATTTCCTACCACTAGGAGGATGAAGTCAAGCTTTGTTCATGGTTCCAGACCAGGAGGCCAACAATGACAAACATCCATGTGCAACTTAAAGAAAGTTGCATGTTGGTGAGAGGAAATTGTCGTTGAACTTACTCCAGGACCATGTATAATCTTCCAACCATCCTTCCTATTACATATTTGTTGACGCAATCTACTGTCTTTAGGGAATATGACTAGTAAAAGTTTTGATTTTTCTACGTTACCCAATGCCATATTCCTTACAGTGGTATTAGAGCCACATCAATTTACTATGTTTTGAGATTTATTCAATATGATTGGATTTTGGTTTTATCAATGATTTATTTCATAAGGTGTAAATACTTAATCTAGCTAGTGTGCATATTTGATTAAATACCACAAATGATCACAATATATATATATATATATATATATATATATATATATATATAATGTTTGTGTGTGTGATATGATATATATGCAATTTATACACATCACCCTTAATATTATTTTGTTGGTGATTGGTAGCATTGTTATGGCCTGTACCACTAGATCTTTTGTGAATGGTTGATGGTTGTTGTTTCCTTTTATATCTTTGTTTGCATATTGTGCCTCTCTTTTCTTTTCAATATGTAAAATTATTAATGCTTTCCTACCTATGCCCCTCTCAAATGTAACTCGAGGTTTAATAATTACAATGTAATATTAAGATAGCTTTTAATTCTTATTATGGAAAAGAAGGTGTTCTGCACCAAGAAAGGTGATCGGCTCATCAGACAAATCAACCGGATTGAGGACCGAGGAGGCAGTGACTGGAGGAGCCAACTGGTCATCTGGTGGTCCGACTGATTGACTGGAGGAGTACAAATGTCGTAAGGATCAAATGCCAAACAAACGGTTCATGAAACCAATAACTGACCAGGAGACCAACCCACTGGTTCAAGAGTTTTATCAACCATCCCAGACTGGTTCAACATAGATCATCATCAACAATAGGTTGCTACATATGATGTGGACCTTAGGTGGTAGTAATTCCTTGTGGTTAGCTCCAAGGAATTACATTAGGACGGCCATAACCATTTCTTGTGTTTATTATTGCATGTTTTGTTGTGGTTATAGCATGTATATGATACGTACTATAAATATGTGGTGATTGAATATGTATATGTATTTATACAAAATCCCTTGAATATAATATTAAATCTTAGATTCTTTCCACAAGAAACACACATGAAAAGCTTGATCGACAAGTGCGGCCACGCCAAGCATTGTGTGTTGTCTATCTCATGGAAGTGTGATGGTACTTGTGTGGGCCTGCAAAGTAGGGTGGATTTCTATCAAGTTGGATTTAGGGTTAGGCTTAACTAGGTGATCTCAATGAGATTAAGCATCTTAAAGCATACAGATGGAAATGGAAAGGATTTGAGCACATCATCTATTCAAGAGTTGCATAAGATGAAATTGGAAAAATTTGCCTATCATAGTAATTGATTATGGACACTGGCATTGGCCGGGTAATAACTCAATTATTTTTGGTCTGGGCTCATTGGAAAGTTATGCACTACAATCTTCAAAATTAATACATGAGGGTTATCAATTTGAACAAAATAGTTAGAGTGATTATTAATTATATTCCTAATTAAACAACATCAAACTTTGTTTAATCAAATCAAATCAAATTAAAATGTTTGACAAACTACAAATTTCTCTTATAGAATCAAATGACGACAAACAACTCACTTTACTTGTTGTCAGTCCTTGAGAAGGACAAGTTAAATGAGAATAATTTCTGCAACTCATTCAGGACGTTGAGAATCATTCTCACACAAGAGAGAAAGCTCTATGTGCTAGAAACACTAGAGCTAGATGAACCTACTCCCACTACGCCAAAGGATGACAAGGATGCATACAAGAAGCACTATGAAGATGTTGTAGATGTCAAGTGCCTAATGTTTTGCTCAATGAAATGTTAGTTGCAAAGATAGCATGTGAACATGGATGTTATTGAGATGGTCAAACATCTTAAGAACATGAAACAACATTAGGCAAGATAAGGGAGATATGATGTCCTGAAGGCGTTGTTCAAGTGCAACATGGTAGAAGGAGATCTAGTAGGTGCCCATGTGCTCAAGATCATTGGGTATGTGGAGAACCTCACAAGATTGGTATTTCCCTTAGGTCAAGAGTTGGCCACATATGTGATTCTGTAGTCACTTCCATGGTCATATAGTCCGTTTGTCATGAAATATAACATGAACAATTTTGACAAGCCATTCTCAGAATTACTTGTCATGTTGAGAACATCATAAGAGGAAATGAAGAAAGGAAACCATATGTATGTGATGATGATCTATATAGGAAAGGGAAAGTCCAGGGGAAAAGGAAAAGATAAGAAGAGTACTAATGTTAGCTAGAAGCCCAAGTCTTCTGCATTGAAGTGAAAAGGAGGGGTTACCAAGGGAGGCATTGTCACCACTGTCATTAGCCTGGATACTGGAAGAGAAATTTCCCTCTCTATCTAGAGGAATTAAGGAAGAATAAGGAAGGGATAGAGATCTCCACTTTAGCTATATACGTTATTGAGATAAATTTATCTACTTCTCCATCTTGGGTATTAGATATTGTATGTAGATCTCACATATGTTTGGATATGCAGGATTTGAAAAGAAGTAAGCCTTTACAAAAGGGTGAGGTTGAACTACACATTGCAAATGGAGAAAGAGTTGTTGCCACAACAGTTGGAATCTATAATTTATCTCTGCCCATGGTGCTTGTAATAGAGTTAAAGAACTGCTATTTTGTACATGCCATAAATAGAAGCATTATTTTTGTATCTTGTATGGACATTGATCGATATAATCTTGTAAAGAATGGTCAATTTTATATTTTGAAAGATGAGATCTTTTAAGGAAGTTCTCAAATGTCTTATGGCCTTTATTTATTAGAGCTTAATACAAATGCTTATAACATAAATACCAAACGTTTGAAACTCAACAAGTCGAACCAAACATATATTTGGCATTGTCGTCTCGGGGTAGATCAATGAGAATCACATCATGAGACTCCATAAAGATGAATATCTAGACTCTTTTTATTTTGAATCAATAGAGACATGTGAGTCTTATTTATTGGTCAAGATGACAAAGATTCCCTTCACTAGTAATAGTGAGAGGGATAGCGATCTATTTGGACTCATACATACTGATGTGTGTGGCCCTCTTAGAACAAATGCTAGAGGTGGGTATCAGTACTTCATTTCCTTCACAGATGATTTCAACATGTATGGTTATGTGTACCCGATGAAAAATAAATCAGAAACTCTTAAAAGTTTCAAGGTTTTCATGAATGAAGTACAGAACCAACTTAGCAAAAGTATTAATGCACTTCATTTTGATTGAGGTGAAGAATACTTAAGCCAAGAGTTTGAGGACCTTCCATGAGACTGTGGTATTGTATCACAATGGACTCTACCGGGAACACCACAACATAAGGGTGTATCAGAAAGAAGGAATCACACATTACTAGATATGGTGTGATCAATGTTGAGTTTTTCTGATCAACCAACTTTCTTTTGGGGACATGCTCTAAAAACATCAATGTTCACACTTAGGGCTGGTTTGGTTGGGTGTAAGAACAGATCATCACTTTCCAACTCTAGGAATCAAGGTGAGATTTTTGATTGGTTAGCGGATGGGAAGATGAAATAATTGGTTTCCAACTCACAAAAATGGATTGTTCAGGCCCAAATTCCTATAGTTGGTACCACACCCAAAATGGGCATGGTCGGGTGAGGTTCACTCCACTACAGGTGGAACCAATATTGCGTCACGTACTTCACTGATTAAAAAATCTTGCACCACTGCTACGTACCAAATGGCTCTGTAAGTAACGGAGAATTTTCACGGTGTTATACCAAACAATTTAAACGCAGCTCAAAAATCATATTTCATTTGATGTGTTTTCTATTTCAACAAACAACACCACACTACACCCTAGAAAACAAGCCCTTTGTCACATACCATCTAAATTGATTTAAAAGACATCATATGAGATATGGTTTGGGAAACATCCCAATGTGTCTTTTATGAAGATTTGAGGTTGTGAAGCTTATGTGAGAAAGCAATTTCCTAAAAAGCTTGGATGCAAATTGGATAAATGCTATTTTTTTGGATAACCTAGGGTAAAAAAAGGATACTACTTTTATACTCCCAATGAAAAAAAGTGTTTGTTGCCAGGGATGTTGTATTCCTAGAAAAACAATCCATTTTCAAAGGAATCAGTGGGAGGAAAATAGATCTTGAAGAAGTTAAAAACCAACAAGAAAGCATGGAACCCATAGAGGTGTAAGTGGAATAGAGAGAATGACAAATTGTTATGGAATCTCAAATTTCTAATATAACATAGGAATCTCACAGATTTAGTAGGAAATGTCTTGAGCCAGAAAGATTTGTCTATCTTGTAACTCAAGAAAGCAATGAGTTGGTCATTGATGATGAGCCAACAACCTACCTAGAAGTTGTTAAGGGACCGAGTCTAAGAAATGGTTTGAAGCCATGAGATTTTAGATGAAATCCATGTACACCAAGAAGTTATGGACCTTGATGGATCCACCTGAAGGGGCGAAACCCATATGGTGCAAGTGGGTCTTCAAGAAAAAAACCAACATGGAGGGTAATTTACAAACTTACAAAGGTAGATTGGTCACGAAGGGGTTTGACAAGTTCAAGGTGTTGACTATGATGAAACCTTTTCTCCAATTGCCATGGTTAATTACATCACGATCATGATTTCCATTGCATCTTATCATGACTATGAGATTTGGTAGATGGATGTTAAAATTGCATTCCTTAATGAGAATCTACTTCAGGATGTGTATGTGACACAACCTGAAGGTTTTTTAAATCCAAAGGATGCAAAAAAAGATTTTAAGCTACTAAGGTCAATCTAGGGATCGAAGCAAGCAACTTGGAACTTGAATTCTCAATTTGAAAAAACAATCAATGAGTTTGGCTTTAATCAAAATGAAGATGAATGATGGTGTTTATAAGAAGGTTAGTGGGAGAATGATTGCATTGCTCATATTGTATGTGGATGACATACTGTTGATGGGCAATGACATACCTACTTTGTAGATGGTAAGACTTGGCTTGGAAATACATTCCCTATGATGGACATAGGTAAAACATCGTACATCTTATGAATCAAGATTTGTAGAGATAGATCTAGAAGTCTTCTTGGACTAAGTCAAATCATGTACATTTACAATGAGCTAAAGAGGTTCAACATGGACAATTAAAAGAGAGGAAACCTACCCATGTTTCATGGTGTTACTATATCTAGAGCTCATTGTCCCAATTATTGTGAAGAAAGGGAACGCATGACAAAGATTCCATATGCATCTACAATTGGATCCATCATGTGCACAATGTTATGCCATCGCCTAGATGTCTCGCATGCCTTGAGCATGATGAGGATATATCAGTCAGATCTCGATGAAGCTAATTGGATAGCCATGAAGAACATCTTTAAGTACATGAGAAGAACTAAGGATCAATTCCTTGTCGACAGTGGTGAGGAGGAGTTGGTGGTAAAAGTTTACACCGATGCAAGCTTCCAAATTGACAAAGATAACTACAGATTGCAATCTAGATTTGTGTTTTACCTCAACAATATAGTTGTGAGATGGAAGAGTTTCAAGAAAGAGATATATATAGATTCTATAACAATGGCCAAGTATATTTCTACATCCAATGCAGTAAAGGAGGCTCTTCGGACCAAGAAGTTCATTTCTGAACTTGGGTTGATTCCAAGCATCGATGATGCAATTGAGCTATATTTGTGAAAACAATGAAGCTATACACAGGATAAGGAACCCATATCACATCAGCGTTCCAAGTACATACAAAGGTGGTTTCATCTCATATGAGAAATCATATAGCAATGAGATATGAACATTTGTAGAGAACCAACATAAAGGAATACGGATGACCCATTGACAAAAGCACTTTGGCAGTAGAAGCATGAGGGTAATGTTAGATCAAATAGGCTTAATTTCATGGTTGATTGTTTCTAAGTGAAAGTGGGAGTCAGCGAGTATGTATACCCAGAGAGTCAATCATATAATGATTGTAATGGCATAACTTGTAAATGATTTGATTAATAATCAAGGCAATCATCCAATATATTCTATTTTATTCAGTTATGAGATGATGATATAACATAATAAATGTCTAAATAATGATACTACTTAATGATGTATGTCTTCAGGTTATGAACATGAATAGTGAGATCATATGGATGTTATGAGTATGTACATTCTTGTTATGTCCCTAGTCAGATGTTATTGTGGAAGGCTAAAAGACAACAATAAGACATGAGACTAGAACGTGTGTTGTTTGATGACATAATCCCATTAGGTCATGGTATGTGATATTAAACCAAATGCATATATACTTGTTAGACAACAATGCATCATGAAGATCCACCTTGAAAGTGATACATGGAACCATTAAATGGTGGTTAGAATCATCTCTCATAGTGATGGTGGTAGTAATGGTTCTTAAACTTGAAATTACTACACTCATCACAAGTCAGTCAATGTACTTTAACATTTGTCCGTCATAAAGGAGTTTGATATCCTAGCCACTTGATAAGTGAGATTGAGAAAAGCATGTCCATGTGCATGAGAATTAATATACTATGTTGAGTTCACATATATCTGAGACAGTCTTCTCTAGTTCAAGGAACATGGATTGAATGTTCAAGAGGATGAAAATTCCATGCCTCAAGTTTAGTCCTTGTGTTAGAGACAAATGAACTATACAATCATTATAACACCAATCATGTATTTTAGGTTGAAGTTGTTCTCTAACTTTCTGAGTTACTCAGGTAGCAATTATGTCTTACTAGATCCCAATCATAGCTTATGATTTCATTAATTGGTTATGGACATTCACTTCCAACATAACTTGGAATCTATATAGTCACACACATCAGATGCACTTGGAATAGAATTTTATTCATGAATGATGTCTAACTTGATTACTAAATGTGTTTAGGTATTCAATTTAAACACCATTGGTTAAAGATTGAATGACTAGACTATGAACTGACTGGTTCGAGTCTTTTAATGATCGATTGGAGTGTCAAGTTAATTGGAAACAACATTGGTTGAGCAATTCCTGAACTAGGGAATGAACTGACTAGTTCACTAAGTGAAATGACTAGTTCAGGGTCCCAAACGATCAGTTCATGTGATGAACCGCCTAGTTTATTGGTCATTTCTATTGGATCAAGGATTGATGTTGATGCCATGATCTGCATTAATCATGCATTGAATACCAATGTAATTTAGAACAAGAAACATACATGAACTGACTGGTTCTCCATTTTTTGGTTTTGGGAAATTCATCAAAAGCCATCTCTTTGACTCCTAGATGGATTGGGAACCTTGATCCTAGTGCTTCTATAAATAGAGGGGTATTGGGGTTTCGTAGACATCAATGAGCTCTGACAATTGTTGTCTTCTTTGGTTGTGGTAACCAAGAGATCCTAAGAAAGTTCTACCCATCAAAGGGAGGAACATCAAGGGAGAGATACTTGGGGGAGCAAGTCGACATTAGTACATTGACTACAAGGGACTACTCCTTCATGTCTATTCCACAAGAACAATAGGAGTTCTCAGTGAGGTTGTTGCCTTCTGCTAGGAGGACAACATCAACCACCATTCATGGTGCCAGATGAGGAGGCCAGAAACGATAGTGATTCAGGTGCAACTTGAAGAAAGTTGCATGCTACTACGAGGGAATTGTCACTAGACTTTCTCCAGGACTAGGTATTACCTCACAACCATCCTTTCCATTACATAGTTGTTGACGTCATCTATTGTATTTAGAGATTTTTTCTAGTAATTCTTTTCTTTCTACTACGTTACATGATGCCATATTTCCTTACATTTGCAAAATATCTAGATTCTCATTATCAATGACTTTGCTACATAGTGTTGAAGAAGAATCAAGTCCTAGTGATTTCAAACCTTACATGCTTAGGAATAATAGATCAAATAGCCATAGGAAATATATGTTCCATTAGAATGTGACAATCATGAGATCTAAAACCTATCAACTTCAGATCTTTCATTAATACCAATCTACAAATATTGGTTGAGTATCCTTTTCATTAAGAAAACACTCACAAAATGTTCTCTTATCTTTTATAGATAAGGTGTAAAAAGCATGAGTAAATATGTGCGGTGACCCTTACTAACTTTTGTTATTAATTTTTTTCTTATACACATTTCACATAGGTCCATTATGAATTTGATGCCATCTTTAGTCTTGCCTTTTTATATTCAACATAGTACTAATGCTTCTATCACAACCATTTTTTCTCAACATGCATGACATCAATACAATGTCGAACTATCAACGAACTCCAATAAGGAAGATACTAGAATATCAACATCTTTTTGAATAAAGACTTTTCACCTGTAGGAGTTGTACATGGTCTATTACCAAAATAATTTACAATGTTGTTTACTCTTGCATACACATCCACCTCTAACATAGGTTTAGGGGAAATTCATTCCTTAATTGAGCCATTGAATGATTTGCACAACTTTTGGTAAGAATGAATCTTTAGCAAAAACCTTTGATGAATAAGATATATAGTGTTACCACTAATGTTTAGTTAGATTGAATAAATATTTTCCTCACATACATGACATACCTTGGTTCCTTTTATATTGTATCCAGACAAGTTCCCATAAGGTGGAAAATCATTAATAGGGAAAAACAACATAGCACATAAATCAAACATCTCTCCACGTAAAGCATCATAAGTCATCACACCATCTCCTAAGAGTTTCTTTAGGTCATCAATCAAAAGTTCAATGTAAATATTGATATCATTTCCAGGTTGTTTGTGGTAGGAGACTCAGTTTTGGTTTTACCTGATGTCGTCCTTTTGTACCTAGACGGTCAATATTTTAGATATTCTTTCAGATCGATATAGTCTTTTTGAAACAACACATAGTCATTCAGGCATGCATGTATCTTTTAAGTCTCCATTCCCATTGGGCACAACATCTTTTCCATTTCACATCTTGATATTGAAATCTCATTGCCTTTAGGGAGAATTTCATTCAACAAAAATAATAGAGAAGTGAAGCTTTTATCACTCCTTCTATTTCTAGCCTTTAGAGTATACAATCTCAACACAACACTTGATTTCATAAAATTAGTACAACCTAAGTATAACAATTTCTCATCATCATGAACAACATTTCTAAATATGAAAGATGGACCTATAACATTTACCCCCCAACTATCTAGCATCGCATCAACCTTTTTTGTTGTTATATGTTTGTTCCTATCAACATCATCAGGCATTTCTTCTTTGACACAACTACCACTACCAGCATTTTCTGATCTCATAATGGGAATCTCTTCATGCCAGTATCATTCTCTATAGCCCTGTACAATCCCATTGCACATGAAATGATTTTTTATAATGTCAACAATGTCAAGATTAAAACTACTACTACAATTCTATAGGGTAAATAGAATTTATCTACATGTTGTTTGCTATGCTGGTATGCAAATCGTACAAACTAACGACGTCCAAAAATCTAGAAACTTATCATATTCCCATGATTAGGAGACCAAAATGTTTGCTTCCTTAGATTTTACCAAACAAGGATGAACAAACAAGGATAAAATCAAAACATCTTTACATAGTAATATAATTATGTGCCCGTATATATAAATAAATTCATGAACTAAGTTACATATATCTTATACATAATGGTTAAATAAGAGGGAAAATGTACTTAAAACATATATTCAAATATCCCTTGTAATGTTCATGTACAATCATCTAAATTAAAATGGAATTAATGGGTTAAATCTGTTAAATGAGTAAAATATGGATTCCTATGTATAACCATAAAATATAGCTCTTTTTGTAAAAATGTTAATTAATGGGACACTAATTAAATATAATCAATATATATGAAGATAGATTTTCTAAACCATAATGGAGATATAACTCACAAAAGGAAATCTCAAAACTAAAATGTAAAGGTAAATTGTGTTCCTTAGGTCCCAATTGGCTTGGAGGTCAAGTTTCACATTCTTCCAACCATCCTAGACACCTAATTTCTTATAGGCAAGAAAAAATCAGTTTTTCTCTAAAATAGTAAATAATATTGTTTAAGACTTGAAAAGTAGAAACAAGGGACATATTCAGAATCTACATGTGTATGAAATTGATAATTGTCGAGTATAAGTTAATTGCCATAATTTTCTTAAAGAAGGAGATGAATTATAAATAGTTCCTAAATGGACTAGATTGCAATTTGTTTGATTTATCTTGCACATTCCTAAATGTGTTATCGGGTGATTTCTTACCTTCCTTAGTGTCCAATTTTCCTGATTAGTAAACTTATTCTTGTGATGTATTTTATCTCATAGTTTTGTCTCTTTCCCTCTTCACTCTGTGAGTATTTCTCCTTGTTTTTCCTTTCTTGAATCTGGTACTTTTATCTAGTTTTTGTTCCTCCACAATCCATGTCTCCCTACAGAACCCTAACTCCCTTTCCTTCTCTTGATTTAGAAACCAATCAGGCCCCTATGTATATATAAGCCTCCCCATGAATGTTTTTTATCTTAGTCATCTCCAGACACTCTTCATTACTTCTCTCATAGATCATTCTCACTAGTGTTTGTCTAAGCATGTCTTCTCTTTCCCTCCTTGTTGATGGGGGTTAGAAAGGATTGTCATCGGACTGAGGACCCCCAAGATCACCCTTCATGGTGAAAATACTTCTAGATACTCTCTGAAGCTCTCTGTAACACCATGTCATCCAATGAAGGTAATTTCCTCATACAATCCTCCATCCACCTTTGTTCCTAAAATCATAATTGGCTTTCTACAACCTCACCCGAGGTGATTTTGTTTCATGCCTCTATCTTTGCTTGAAAGTTTAGAACTTATTTTGGGTGATGGGTTGGATGTACATGATCATCCTCTAGATTGATCACGTCATGTGTTCCTCACTTAATGGATTTTTGGTCCTCTATGTGACACTTAAATTTCTAGTGATGGATGGGAGATGGTTGTCATTGAATTCCATTTTCCTTGGTTTTATTGTCATCACGAGACCCAACCAAAGTTAGTTACATTTTTAAGGTAAAATAGTTGCATTATATCCAGAAAAGCCATACAAAATTTACAAAGATGTCAAACAACCACAAAGTCCAAGTAAGGAAAAAAAACTTTGAGCAGATAAGATTGGATACAAGTAAGACTCTTCAGTCTAGATTCCTCCCCTTCGCGCTCAGTCAAACATCTTTTAAATGGAACAAAACCACAATTATGGGTAGAATTTTCCATGTAATTGCTTCTTCAAACAAAACCAAAGCAAGTGCGACACACATCACCATAGACAACATACGCCATTCTGAAACAATTGTATCACAACATATTGATAAGCAACTAACACAGACAAAACAAAAATGTTGGAAAAACCTGGCATCCAGCTACCTTCATAGTGGAAGGACTCATAGACCTAAACTAAGCTAGGACTAACTATGTCAATTAATGACACCAAAAGGTAGAGAAGCTTCCCCCTAAAAAAAAACCTAAAGAAAAACCAAACAATAACCAGAGTTAGTTCATGACTTGGTTTATACTCGGTCCTTTCTAACCAATAGAGTAAATCATAGCATAATACTCAATCTCCTTCCATGGATAGGTAATGGTGGAGGATGTCCCTAAGATTGGTGAAGGTATCACAACACAACATCGGGCCAATGAGATCACACTGAAGTGGGTAGGTGATGATGACCCCTCTGACTCTTCTGGGTTGGGAGAGCCTACATTGCTTTGCTAGCTAGTGCTTTGGAAACTGGCCATGGTGCAGGTGAAAGAGTGAGACAATCTCCTCAATATGTTTTAATTGTCCACCCTTTATGTTTTGTGCTTTGGTTATTTTGACAAAGGGTATATTGGTCTTTCTTTTAATCTAGTCATATGTATGACAATGTGAGGGGTCAGTGTTCTTAGCAAATCCCTATTGGGCCAAGTCACCCTACTTATATATATAAATAGATTAAATGTATATATGGATTTGTAGGATTTTCTTATTGGTAAGTTTTCAAAAATAATTATTTGCATCTCAAAAAAGTTAAATAAAATATGTCGTGAAATTGTGGCAAATTTCTCTAGCTAATGGTACAAATTTAATTTCCTATTTCCAATCTATTAAATAAGTGATTTTTATGGATTTATCTAATTTGTTAGATTTTCTTTAAATCCATAACTAGTAATTTGTAAGTAAAAGAAACTAAAATATTCTATGAATTGAAAAGAATATAATCTATACTATGGTAAAGTTTTCACAACCTAATTTACTAATAATAAAAAGGTGAATTTTAGGGTTTACATAGTTAATGTAAACCTTACCCTAATTATACATATATGTTTAATTGGTTCTTTGGAGACCTAGGCTTGGACCTAGGACTGACTTTAGACATATGTAGACTTCATGCAAGGTATGATTGCACCACTATTATTCTGTATTGAGCAATTAACCTAATAGTATCATCTTTTAATGTATGTTGCATCCCCCATGATTCATATTGAGCAATTATTTTCTTTACTCTCTCTCTTTCTTGAGTATTTTTGAGGTGTATTAGTGATAATTATTCTCTTTCTTGACTTGGTGACCTATTTGGGTCTAATCTTATTGACTTTGAACTGTTAATCTATGTTGGACTTTTATATTATACTTTTTCTTCTTCATGAAACTCTATTTGTGAAATTTGAGCCATGAGGTTCCTTATTGTGAGATGGAACCCTAATTTTACCCAATTCTGTGGTGGAATTTTATAATGTCCATTTTTGGGATGGTTACTATATATATTCTATAAAATATTAAACTTTATACTTGCCTCTACATTATGCATGCTATGTGATTCAGTATCCGTAGAGTAGTGAAAGTACTTTGGTCTTTGCGTTGTATGCCCATGGAATATTTTTGGGATGGAGGTTGTGTTCCCCATACTTAGGTTGTGTGCCCACTTATATATATATTGGGGAGTTGGAAGTACGTCATTCTATATCAAGTTTCAAAGTTGTGAGACTTGGCCACCTTTGTTAATTATATTAGTCTAGTGCTATATTTATATCACATGCATGCAGGTTCATATTATTACAAAGTGTTGTGTGCCCTTAATTCTTTATATGTGCTTTTGTGGAAAAGCTTTATGTTTTATTAATGGAAAGTGTTCTTCTTGTTTATAATCCTTTAGAAGTCATATTTTTTATACCGCTTGGGTAATACTTCCCTCTCCTATAGGAAGCCTTGTTATTTGACGTCCTTTGTTCCTTATATTTGTCAATCGATATATGATATGCACATACCAACCTTTATGTTGATACCTTCTATTTTTCTCCTTTTATTGGGGTATGTTTCCAACCCTAGGTGTAGGACATGGAAGATTTGACTTTGTGACATGAACCTACTAGGTGGAGCTCTTGGGGATAAGTGTTGAGATAGATGGATATCTCTTACTTGGATCCTTATGTTGTAACTTTCATGTAAACCCTTCATGGGAGATGATGATGTACTTTTGTAAAATTGAATATAGTCACAAAATATTATTCCTTTGCTACACTCTGGTTCCTCTTGTATATCGTCATTTGAGAAAAATAAATGCACACCTATTCCAACATGCTTGTTAGTATTTTTGGAATAGATGGATTTATTCCTCAAATTAAGTAGGGAGTGGATCCCTTCATGGGTCCCACTCCTTACAAGATGGTATTAGATCCAATATTGGTCAGATTCTGACAATTTCAATTTTTTCTCCCCAATTAGAACCCTTTTCTTGGATAGTACCCTCTAGGTGAGATGTTTACCCTAGAATTAGCCTATGTTTTTCATGAGATGATGTAAGGTCAGTTTAGAATCATAAGGGGTACACACGAGAATCATGATGAGTAAACTCTAATGTGATGAGACTCTACTGATCAAGTCTTATAATGTAGGTTGGTTTGACTTGTGGGTGGGGTTAGGTTATAAGGATGAGGAAGTAGTCGATAATGAGATCTTACATGAAAAATTGTGAGTTAGTTATCAAATTGATTTTGGGACCTATTTTTTGTTTTCTATCATGTAGTTTTCACATCAAATTATTTTTCCTTATAATACTATATGTAAAAAAAGTTTTCTGGAATTTATCAACATTTTCTTGAACAAAGTCAAAATGAATAGATGGGTGGGGTCTTGATAGAGAAACACTATAATTAGTTAGAATAGAATGTTATCCCTAGTTTTGTCTATGAAGTTGTGTCTAGGGATATGTGGCATTATTTATCGGTTTAGTTGACCTACCCTTTTGTACTCTATAATCTCATAGATGCTTATGTGTACCTTTAGTGTTGTTAAGTTAGTAACACAAGGACCTAAAGCTCAATCCTACTTGGATTCATGATCAATGAATGACGTATACACCTAAAATATTCAAACAAAAATGATCCATAAATAACCCTAACACCTTGATGTTGTTTAATTTGGCTTATTAGGCTCAACCTTATAAAGGGTGGAGAGTATTGATGGATAAGGTATGGATGTTGTGATTTTGAGGATGAAATCCTTTTAAGGGGTGGATTGTAGTAACATCTTGAAATCTAGAGCCTTATCATATTCCCATGATAAGGAGACTAGAATGTTTGTTTCCTTAGATTTGACCAAGCAAGGATAAAACAGAAACACCTTTACATTGTAACATAAATATGTGCCAGTATATACAAATAAATTCATGAAATATGTTACATATATATTATTGCCTAACAAATATTCACATAATGGTTAAATAAGAGGAAAAATGTACGTAAAACATGTATTAGAATAACTCTTGGAATTTTCATGTAAAATCATCTAAATTAAATGGGAATTAATCTATTGGATATGTTAAATGAGTAAAATATGGATTTTGTGTATAATAATAAAATAGAACTCTTTTGTAACAATCTGAATATAACGGGACACTATTGAAATATTATCAATATCTATATGAAGTTAACTTTTCCAAACTATAATGGTGATATAACTCACAAATTTGAATCTAAAAACTAAAATGTAAAGGTAAAATTGTGTTTGTTAGGTCCCAATTAGCTTGGGGGTCAAGTTTCACATTATTCAAACCATCCTAGATAGCCTAATTTCTTTTAGGTATGAAAATATGAGATTTTATATAAAATATTAAATAATAAGTTTAACACTTAAAAAGTAGAAACTAGGGTAAAAATTCCGAATCTACATCTATGAAATTGATAATTTTTAATATAGTTAATTGCCTTAATTGTTTTAGAAAAGGAAATGAATTATACATAGTTACTAAATGGACTTGATTGCAATTTTTATATATTTATCTTGCACATTCCTAAGTGTGTTATTTCGTCATTTATTACCTTCCTTAGTGTCTAGTTTTCTTATAATTAACCTAATTTATGCAATGTATTTTATCTCACAATTTTCTCTCTTTCCCTCTATGTTGTACAGGTATTTATCCTTATTTCTCCTCTCTTAAGTTTGATACTTTTCTCTAGTTTCCTTTCCTCCACAATCCCTGTCCCCCTATAGAACCCTAATTTTCTTTTCTTCTCTTGTATTTTAACACCAATCAAGCTCATATGTATATAAGCCTCCCCATGAATGTCTTCTATCTTTATCAACATTAACACACCCTTCACAACTTCTCTCAATGATCATTCTCACTGGTGTTCATCTAAGCATGTCTTCTCTTTCCCTCCTTACTAATGGGGGTTAGAAATGATGATCATTAGACTAAAAACCCCTGAAGATCGTTGTTCTCATGTAGAAAACACTTTTGGGGACCCTCTGAAGCTCCCTGGAACACCATGTCATCCAACTATGGTAGATTCCTCATCCAATTCTCTATTCATCTCTGATCCCTTTTTAAATCAGAACTGGCTCTCCACAACCTTGCATACAGTTATTTTGTTTCACACCTCTATCTCTGCTTGAAAGTCTAGAACTTGTTTTGAGTGATGTCTTGGATGTAGAGGATCATCCTCTAGATTGATCCCATCTTAGTTATCAAATTTTTTCTCTCTACCACACTGAAGTTTTGAGTGATGGATGGGAGATTTTTGTTACAAAATTCCATTTTCCTTGGTTTGGTTGTCATTAGGGGACCTAGCCTGAGTCAGTTCATGACTTGGTTGATACTTAGTCCTTTTTGAACATCAGAGTAAATGACAATAGACTACTCAATCTCCTTCCATGGAGCAACAATGGTAGAGGATGTCCTTGAGATTGGTGGAGGTCTTGCAGCACAACATCATGCCAATGAGATCCCTTGAGTGGGAAGGTGACAATGACCCCTCAGTTCTTATGGGTTGGGCAAAGCCAACATTGCTTCACCAGCCAGTGCTTCAGAAACCGTCCATGGCACAGGAAATAGACATAGCGATCTCCCCGATATGTTTTAACTTTCTGCCCTTTTTATTTCATGCTTTGGTTATTGAAAAAGGGTATTTTTGTCATTTGGCTAATCTAGTCCTACTCCTGACTATGTGAGGGGTCGATCTACTTGGCGAGTCCCTATTCGACCAATTTTCATGCTTATATATATAAATATATAAAATGCATGTGTGAATTTTTAGTATTTTTTGATTGGTTAATTTTCTAAAATCTATAAGTAATTATGTACATCTCAAAATATATATATATATATTTTGGAAGAATGCCATTTTTCTCCATCAAATGGTACTAGTTTCATTACCTAATTCCAACTATTAAACAAGTGTTTTTTCAGGATTAATCTAATTAGTTTGATTTTATAAATCCACAATTGATAATATATGTCAGAAAAATAAAATAAAATAATCTATGAATTCAAAAAATATTATCTATACTATGATTGTTTGAACATTACCACCTGAGATACACAGTGTATGCTATTTTGCCATGCATCATCTCCAATGCAGATTGATTGATCCCAATTCTTGAGGGAATTAATCCAGAAAGAGGCTCAAAAGGAATGTACTAGTCACCCACCTATTGAAAAGCAACTAACTCACCCATTTATAGGACTATCAGGCCATGTTGGATCATTAATGGTTTTAGAGACAAGGAAGCAAAGTAAGAAATGCAAAATGTTCTTCCCTCACCTAGCTAAAACTTGGATAAGATACAAATCTGACATGAGAAACAAAAAATAAAAACCTATAGATAGATAAAGCATGTAGATAAAAATCATTAAATATTAAATAAAAATTCTATATACACCTTCATCTTCAAAAGTCATCCCCTCTATCTCACCTCTCCACCACTCATAAGACACTATATTTCTACATCAGGCCCAGTGGTAACACGTGGGTAGAGAAGCAGGCATATGGCCCCAAGGACCACTAAGAGTGATTGGTCTATTGAACCAGAAGTGCTCATAGCCCCAAGTTTGGAACTCAAAGATCAAATAAACTAGACATAATAAACACATCAATCTAAGTAGGAAGAAAGAATAAATTCAAAACTTAATCAGGACCATGCAGCCACCAAGGGCCTTGGTTTCCGTGAAAGTTCCCTTCATGGAGAAATTGTCAACAAGGAACCTCCTGAAGCATGTCAAAAAGTGGAATATACACTTCCACCCTGGTGAAAGGAAGGAACTACTTGCAGTTCAGGAAGATATGAGAACTAGTCAATCTCTCCTCTAATCCCATCATTGTTGTTGAAAAGGTAAATAGTGATCAACACAATATGAAATGCTCAAACTCGCATGGTGGCAACAAAGGACAACCACGCTAATATGTTCCTTCTTCATACATTGAAGCCATGTCAAACTCATGTAGACCACTATTAATTAATCAACAAAGTGTGGTCAACCTCAAAACTATCTATCACACCAACCAAGAATAGGGGTCTTCCAGAATCCTAACCCAGGTGATCTCAGTGAAATCCCAATAGGATGATGTCTAGTTTGCCAAAAATAAAATGGAAGGAACTGGTCTCCTATCATAAATTTTCAATCAAGAGGATGACATAATACTTATCTACAATACCACATATACAAACTCTACCAAAACCAATCTCCTCCAACAATTCTAATTGCTCAGAAACCAACTTACGTTACAATATCTTCAGCTCATTCTAGTGTATCCTCATATAAACATTCAAGACCTCAATTCCCCAACAGGAAAATCTGAAAATAAAGTCAATAATCTCCATAAAAAAACTTGTATCAAAACTTGTTTTGATTTTGGAAAAAAAAGGGAAATAATAAGAAGCAAAGTTTCAAAGTTATACCTTAGCTCATGCTTGATGCTCTCAGTATGAACGTTCATCCATAGCATGCCTGGTTGCACAACATACTTCTCAACTAGGAGAGGCTCTCCCTCAATCTGATATGCACCACCATGATCATTTTCTAGAGCAGACAATGATTAGAGATCACATATCCTAACGAGTAATGAAAAAAAAGGAAGAAAAATATACCTCGGGTATGCCTCAATATATAAATTATCTCCAACTCCTGCTCATTTGCTGTGAGATTCTTCTAAGGAACATTCACTTTCTAAACTCATGCTAGTTGTGATTTTCTATAGTCAGACCTTCTGAGGTACATCCTGCTCATCCAAAGTAACAACAAGGTTAGCTATGCACAACAGTTAAAATCAACATAGTCAGACTTTGTATGCTCACAAATCACAAAAACTAAAAAAACAAAAGACTCATGATTAAAGAAATCATGAGCCGAAACGTTCTCTCAGTCATCACCAATATATAGACCATAAAGAACACAAGGAAACTCAAAATCAACTCTTCCTTATTAAAGGATAAAATGGAAAAACTAAAAATATAGGATCTAGAGTATTTTTCTCAGAAGATTAAAGCATATGAAAACCACTAGAAAATGCCAAAATGTGTTGATTCTATGATTTGTAACCACTACAATCATTGTCTATTAAACTACTGGAGAAGAAATACAAAATACGTGGATCTACATAGATGATCAAAAATTGAACATCGTGATGCATTTCACTTTCTCTCTCCTATATTTGTTTCTACCAATCCTAATAGCTCGATTGAATCTTCTTAGTCCCTGCCTTTTCTCAAATTTGGAGAATGTCAAGGGGTGATTGTCTCCCCTCATTCGCCTTCCTTACAAACCAATTTCTACAAAATTTGAAAAAAGTTCATTGTATTTTCAATAGAATCTTTAGAATATTCTACAAATCAAAGAAATCATAGAAAACTAAGAAAATGGAAATAAAATAACAAAAATTGTTTGAATATGTCAAATATTTCCATAAAAAGATGAAAATATGTATTATTTAAGGAAGACACGACTCCTTGACTAGCGTGAGATTTTGATCATGAATCATCAAACATGACTACATTTCCTTCAAGAAATATTGCATGGTTCATGAACCATGACATAAAATAGGATCAATCGTACACTTTTATCTTCACATCCTTTTGTCTCCCAGACTAGGACCTAAAACAAATATAGCTTTAGCGTCCAATCATTTTGGGTTTGAGACTAAAACCATAAAATATGACATATCATGTTTTCCAGTCTTTTTGGATCCTTGATCATGACCTTAAACCTACCATTTCATGCATAAAATCCCATAGTTCTTTCTTCCATAAAGCCCATTGTATAGTAGGAAAACTCCACTTTTTCTATGATAAACCATCTTGTACTCAATACAAGAGGTATTCTACAGAGCATACAAATAACCACATATAGCCACTAGTCATGGATAAAGGATAACCTCAGTGTTGGCTTTTTGTCTGATTCTCAACCTTATCTATCTTGAGAAAATTTTGGAGAGATTGACCAACAAAGTCAATGCTTTTGGAGGTCTTAAAAAGAAACTTGGAACTCATTGTATGGTTGGTTGATTCTCTAAGGAATAAATAGTTAACTATGTATATTTATTAGTCCATGTTAAAGGCTAACATCACCATGGGATAATTTTTTGGTGTCTAGTCCTATTTACCTTGAGCTACCGATCCTTGCCTTGGATAGGAAAACTCACCACATTTTTACCTTTTTAGGGTTGAGATCCTGACCCTAAATTCGTCCATTCTACTAGGTCTAGAAACTCACCTAACTAACTTAGAGATTTAATTACAAAAAAGGAAATGTTATATGTATATAAAGAAGAAATATAAGTAGAAAGAGATATAGATGATGAATTTTTAAAGTCTTTTCACAGTCAAGAAGTTTTCATGATCTTTCATGATCGTATACTCTTAATTTTAATGACCTATGATAAATGTCTTTTGTATCCTCTTTTCAGATCCACCTTTCCTCACTAAGGCTGACTTAGTGATGGAATTTAAAATTTACTAATCTAGTAACTATAGAAACAATGGGATAAGGCTCGAAGTAAAGAATCATCGAATGGATCACCAGCACACCAGGGGAATGAATGATTGGTCAAATATACGTAATCAACTTGGTTAGAGGCTACCATTATTTGGAGATATCATTTACACCTAATCTTAATTTCTTTATAAAATATTGTTTCATTAATTCATTCTAGGAATAAAAATATATCACTTTTAGTTCAACCTTTCATGAGGTTCATCACAACATCCTTGAAAAGTCTTTCCTTTGTTGGCCATTTGCGAAAAAAATGGGGGTCAGACATGGCTGAAGCCTGTGATTCTCATTCTTATTTGAACCATGTCTTGAGATGGGTAAACTATTGACAAGCCATATTTCTCACTCAATGGAAATTCATGATAATGTTGAATCTATAGCTAATGATCAATTTCATTCCATTTTTCCAAATTTTTTCATTATTTCACATATCTTATCCATTCGTTTTCACCAAGTTAGGGGGGTTTCAGTGCAAAAAGTTTTCCTCCACTACTACATAAATAACATTTGGCGTTGGTTATTTAAGGCCTAAGGCATCAGTTTCCAAGCAACACCCAAGTGGGCACCGCTAAAAGTTGACACCTTCAGCGTTGGTCCCCCAACCGACGCCATAAATCTTCTCGCAATAAAAAAATGCACCAGCAAGGAGACTATCGACGTCGGTTCTTAAATAAAACCGATACGATAACCTTATTAAAAACATCAGTTATTAAGTAACAACCGACGCCATACCCCTTCCCACAACCAAAAAGGCACCAGCAAGGGCATCATCAGCGTCAGCTTTATATAGGTAACTGACACCATATCCAAAGCCACAACGACCGTGCTACCCAGCACGACCGTGGTACCTGGCCAGATGCTACTAATAACTGACACCATCGGTATCAGTTTATATATTAAAAATCGATGCAATATCCCCTGCCACCATGGTCGTGCATCGGTTTCACAGATAACCGACGCCAAAATGGGATAAAGATGTCGGGTTTACACTAACAACCGACGCCTATGTGTTTTATTGTCAATTTCACACAAATAACCGACACCTATGTTCTGATTTTTTTATAAGTTTGCATGCCTAGTGTATGGCTAGTCAGTACGATGCAGAACCTACAGTTTAGTTCTAAACTGCAGGTTTACAACATCCATTGATATCACCCAACCACAGGCCACAAACCTGTAAAATTAACAAGATAGACAATATTATATATTTATCATGTGATTCACACACATGTATAAACATATTTAATTCATATTATTTTTCATCACACACATGTAGAAACCAGTAGTTCCATTTCAAATTTCCTCAATTTTCACACACATTTAGCAACCTGCAACTCCATTCATTTCATCTCTTTTCACATTCAGACACATATAGAAACATTCATGTATTGATCATATTCACATTCCCACATATGGAAATTCATAAAAAGTCATTCACATTCACACAAAAAGAATTATGAGAACAAAGTTTAGAAATATCATTCTTTATTCATCATCGTCATTATCCAAATTATATTTAAAAATTCCCACTACTTGTAGGGCTTCTGCCCATTATTCTCTTACATCATTTAGCTCATCCATCGTATAGGGAGTATGTATATCTAATAACTTTTCACCTGTAGTGAAGTCAGTTTTGAACACATGCAAAGAGAATGATGTATATATATAATTAATAATATATAATAAGATTGATATATTTCATATTATCTAATGAAACTACATATAATACCTTATGTATGGTAATGATTTCCATTGCAGCATGTTCGATAATTATGCTCATAAATCGCATCACATAGTATCTGCATTCCCAACCGTTGTCTTTTATAGCACACTATAAATTGAAACATACAAAATATTCAAAAATTCAAATAAGAACAGTTCACATAAATAATATATACATTGGAGTCGGGAAATTACTTTCACATTCTGCCGAGTTAGTGGCTAGTTCTTTTTCTTAGGGACCATTCCTCCAGCTTTGGCGTACTCTTATAAAGCCCTACATGTTAATGTAACACATTAAATTGCATAATTAAATAGTAATGTAATAACAGATATTAACGGATATAAAAATATGAAATATTTCTCACAAGAATAATGGCTTTTTCATTGTGTGTCCATATATATTCAATTCTTTCCCCATAGGATCTAGATAATAGATAGTGAACGTCTCAGGGACAATAACTAGTAACTCCCAATGTTTACCAATAGTGGTAGGAAAGTTATAAATTAATAACTCAAAAGTCACAATAAAAATGTAATTTTCTTAAGTCCAAATTATAAGCAAACTTACCCAACATTGAATGGAGCTATTATCACCGTCTTCTTGTTTTTACCAAAATATTTAAAAACATCACAACAATATGAAGTAAATGACCTAGGGTTTTTAACTACAAGACTAATCAAAGATGGAACCAAAAATCCCACATGGAGAAATGAAAAAACTGTACATATCGTGTGTAAGTGGCTGCAACGCATGTATTACGTATGCATTAATATATAAGAAACCAGAACACGGTATATAAAATAAGGTATATGGATGTATAAACAAGAACTCACCATATCCACAACTCTATTATAGATGTGTTCAACCAATCATGACGAAACAACTCCAAAATATCTTGTATAAATATCTTGTTATCGTATGATTGACCTGCATTAATACATATTTATTAATACATATGCAAAACTTGTACTATGTATGCATTAATACATATACAAAACTTGTATAAATAGATTGTTATCGTATGATTGACCTACAACTTCCTCCAGAATAGTAACATTTCTAGGGCAATTTGGATCATGTTCTCCTATCCAATCTACCATACCCCTACAATTAGGACCTAATGAGGCGTGTAGGTCCCTTTGAAGCCAACTTGGTACTTTAGGAGGTGGAGGTGGAGGTCGAGATATAGCGGGTGTCTTTCTTTTGACCTGTATATATAATTTCATATCAATTGATTCATATATACATACACACTAAAATATTAATGTAATATAAATTTAGCATTCAATATTAGTATAGACGACATCCACTTTGGGTCACAATATCACTTTGCCTTCTGCCTCACCAACCGTTTCAGAATCTGGGTGGGCATATGGCAATGTAAGATCCCTCCAATTGGGGACTACACTTATCAGGATCACACGAACCGCACCATCTGGTACTGGAGTCCCATGAAACATTTCCCCTGGAAGGGGTGGGTAGTCAACGCATCTGCAATGACATATTCTTGACTTTTTAGACGGCATGGCTTCAGCCCCTACAAATTTACGTAAAGAATGTTATATGCATATATACAAAAACTCCCAACCTCTACAAAGACTAGATACTATGTCATAAAAATACTTACAGAGGATGTGCTAGGTGGTGGGTCTATAGGATTACTCCCAACCTTTCCAGTAGGAGTAATATAAGTGTGGCACGTCACAAGTACTGTCTGAGTGGCCGTCTGAGATGCATGCCACTTAACCATTGCTTCTTGGACTTTCCTCTCAATTAATTCATCTACCTATACATGGATAAAAGAAATGCTTGCTATCGATTATTGAATTCCCTTTCGCAATAACATTCTAAAAAAAGAATAGGTTACCTCAACTTGTGAAAGTCCTACTTTTAGGATAGGTTTGCGCTGGGATGGACCAAAGAACACTTTGATGCCCATACCAGTGCCTACACCCCTAACACATCTGGGATGCTCTAGGTTACCCAGAGCAACTGTCAATTCATCCCTTGTGCCCTCAGGGATGAACTTGCCTTCCTTCCTCTACTCGTACAGCTCCTGCTAATCTCCATCAACAAAAAATGGTAAGTAAACATAACAATTAATCAATATCGATCGATTGCTCTAAGAGTTGAATTTTACCATTTTTGTAGCCACCTCAGAAGTTGCGGTCTTCATTATATCTCCCTTCTGGTTTTGCCTCCCAGCTATCCACATAGCATGGTGAGGCAGAGGTGCGGGACCAATAGTAGAGGACTCCTGAGTAGCAGTAGACTGAGCAGTATACTCATCCTGTAGTCTTTGGCGAATGCCTGCATAACGTCTTGGACCCATTGTATGGTCATGCACATTCACTGCACACCTTGCTCTTTGAGCATTGCTGATAGCCTTGTTAGTAAGCACATTGATTTGGTTAGTAACACTAAAGGTTAATCTTGAATAGGTGAATACATAAGAATGTATATTAATTAAATTGGGAGTGGTGCTTAATACCTTGAATTCATCCATTTTTCTTTGGGTAACAAACTCCTCCCAGTCTTTGGGGTCTAGGTAGTTCCATTGATCAGGGGATTCTTTCTTCCTAAATTTATTTTTTAAAGAGAATACAAACAAAAATTATTAGTGTAGAGTTAGTCAAAAAGTTATCAATGTCTAGAATTGGAAATTAATCAAGAATCTCTTCTCAGCATCGCGTATGTAATCTCAGGTGAGATTTGTCCTATAGTTCCTTAGGACCCTCCCATAGCGTTGCATCACGCATTTACGATGCAGCTTTCAATCCACAACAAATATACTCTACAAAATAGAATTGCTATTAACTAGTATCCTAAAAATTAGTAATCTACAAAAATAGAAATGCAAAGAATGATAACTCACGCATAGTTCCTTCTAGATTAAGTCTTTCTTCCCCTTAGGAACTCTATGCCAGGATTAAAAAATAGGACTACAATGGCTGCGAGTAAGAACCCCAAGATATGAAATAAATGAGTAGCGGTTCACTCCAACTTGATTTCCTACATGATCAAAATCCACAGCCAGTTTGGGTCCATTGCCCCTTTGCTGTAGTAACTTTTTCATCATTGTGATGCCCCTCACTTTCTCAATTTTTTTTACTGCTCATCAAGTTCCCCAATTTCTTCAGGGGGTACATCACCAACCTAAAATTTGACAAAAAAACACACTTACATGATATAACTATAAATGTGAGGCAGGATATATTTTTAAAACTTACATTGTGAGGCAGCTCATTGACATCCTCACCCTCACAGTAATCATCAGCACGGTCATCATATGAATGCTCAGCCATCTGAAAGTTCACATTCAAATTGTAAAGTTCACATTGTAAATTAATTCACATTATAAAGTTCACATTGTAAAGTTCACATTCACATATATTAGAACAATATTAGGGTCTAGGGTTAACAAATTAGATTTTATGGTTAAAACTTTACGGTTTAAGGTATTATATATAATTAATGGTTAAAACATCCTCAGTGAGATTAGGTGTTCAAGAGCAGTCCCAAACCGGGGACTATCCAAGATTTACTTCAAATGAGTAAATCTTCGACGGATTTCTAGGCCAAAAAATACATGTGTTGTCATTCTTATATATAATAAATGTGTACCACCTATCCCATTCTTGAACACCTAATCTCACTAGTAAGTGTATAATGTGTATTGGGTTTTCAAGAAAATTTTGGCAGCATTTCCCCGTTGTTCTCCAAGTACATATGTACTTAGAGAACAAACAGGGAAATGCTACCGAAATTTTCTTGAAAACCCAATACACATTATACACTTACATCCTAAGTGAGATTAGGTGTTCAAGAACAGTCCCAAACCGGGGACTATCTAAAATTTATTACTAATGAGTAAATCTTGGACGGGTTTCTAGGCCAACAAAATATAACACCAGTCCCTTGTTCACAACCCCATTCAACACACAATTTTCTTATAAAAATAGTTGTGCACATCCATAACAACATATCAATGCTTCCTAAATTAATCAATGTATTATTTTATATATAACACAAATTTGGTGGGTATAACATAGCAAAAACCTCAACATGTCACAACAGAAACATCTCCTTAACCTAATATACAGATATTTGTAACATAACTCATTAGGAAAAGAGACCATGAAACACCATGCATTGATTTGAAGTTTTCTTTCCCATCTAAGGTTATTTGCAATTTCATGCTTGTTTCATTATCTTTCTTTCTAGTATTTCTACTTGAATTGCATATATAATCAATTTCATATAGATAACCACCACATTATGTTACTAATCATTACTTCATATTATGTCCTATGTAATTTTTACTTAAATAGGAATATGCCCATTTATCTCCAAGTGACACATTAATAGCTTATGAATGTTTAGATGCATTTATACTATCAATTCCTAGGGTTTACTTTTTTATAGTAGAAAAATATAATAGGGGTTATTTTGATCATTTTGTTACTTAAAATTGCATGTCTCTATGTAACTTCCATAAATAAACTATTACATATTAATATGATACTTTAATTGGTTGTGTTCATAGAGTCCACTTTAGGGTCTGGACAAAGGTCGACAGTTCTACCAAATAGATCTTCTATTTTAGAGGCAATACATATAGTATAAAGGTGAAAAAAAGTAGATTAAAGATATAATCATTTTAGAAATAGAAGACCCATATCTGAATTAAGTTTGAGACATCAATGTATCTTTAATACACATGTTTCAAGGTTCAAAGCACATAATCAAATCAAATTAGGATGCTAGAATGGACAAGTTTGAATCTTATTCCAACATGCAACAAAATTTACTGAATTAGGTCAAGCATGAGGATTAGAAGCACAAATATATGCAAGTATAAGATTTGTTCATATTCTAGATTGATTTACAATAGAAACATCTAAATAAGTAAACTCAAAGCATTAGGAGAAGGCGGAGGGCAGGGAGCAGGGGGGCTAACCTTGGGTGGCAGATGGCAGGGAGCAGGCGGAGGAGGACGAGCAGGTCATAGCTGGGAGCCGACGAGCACAGTTTCGGTGGCGGTGATCAAGGAGAAGGGTGGTGGCAAGCAAGGAGCCGACGAGTAAGGAGAAGGGTGGCGATGAGTAGGGAGCCAACGAGCATAGTGTTGGCGGCGGTGAGCAAGGAGAAGGAGCAGCGCGACGGTGGTGAGCATAGAGCAGCGGGCGGTGGCGCACAAGGAATCACGAGACCTATTCTTGCGGGGATGAAACATAGAAAGGAGAAGAGTAGGCTTCTTGGTGGTCGATTTTGGGCATTGGTTTCTTATTGAGGAACCGACGCTAAATAAAAAGTGATACCCGTGTCTGGCCACTCCTAACAGATTTATGTCAGTTTTTGTATTCAACCGATAATGTAGGTTTTAGGTGTCAGTTTTTGTTAACAACCGACGCCTGTAAATGTGACGTTATAAGCCATTTCTATAGTATTCTTTGAACTTTAGTGAAATTTACCCTCCAACTTTATTTTTTTGGCCTTTTCTACAATTTACCAAATTAATTGTCATATATAAAATATTAAATTGCATGTATGCTCACAAAAATCTATATAATTTCTTTTACAATAATGAAGAATAATTTAGAATAAAAGCCTCTTCATATTCCTTCATTATTTTGTTGAATTTTTTCAATTCCAGTCATTCCTCTTTTTTTTTCTTCACAATTCTCTCAGTTTTCCTGAAGTATCCTAAAAATCAAAGATAGAAATTTACACTTCATCCTTCTCAAGCAAAATGTCAGATTGCTTCCATCCTCAATGTGACATGTGGCACATTACCATGAGTTTGGGCATGACCAAGTGGTGCATCACCTAATTCCAGCGTCACCCAAGAATCTTCCATTCAAAACCACCAAACCCTAATTATACTCTTTAGATAGATCCCAATATCCATTGTACTATAGGTACCTCTTGTATTCTCCTAAATCTAGAAGAACAACTACCCCCTATGTACTTTTTGTCTCACTCGTACTTAAAGTATCATTCTCCTAACATAATAGTTTTTTAAGTGCCATTGGACAAAATAAATGTAATACTACATACCCAATATGCTCATATCCAACTCTTCATAACTACAATCATCTATTCATAACTACATAAAATAGTTCATAACTACTTGTCTATCTATCTATCTGAACTATTATGTTGTCATGGGATCTATTCATATTTCTTGATCTAACAACATGAATATAACTGAATCTTTCTCTTAACAAATTTGTTTCACATCGTGTCTCCTCTATTTTCATACACATCAGTCCTAATAGTTAATGATGGATTTATTCCATGGGAGATTCTAAGATGAATAGGATCCCTAAACAAAATAAACTAGGATCTTTAGGTAAATGACTATGATCCATTGCCATCCACAACCCCAAAGATCTACATATATGATAAAGAATGTTTTATTGATTTTCTATTATTTTGATTCCTTTTAACCCAAAAAAAACCATTTTGACTCGAGAACTTTTCAATATCACTCTATGAGATGAGATGGTTTTTGGATGCTAAACCCACAACACCTTTCTATTATTTTGATTCCTTTTAACATATATACTAAACCTTCCTCACTCTTAATAAGATCATCTAATGTAGTTTTCAGATGCAGATTCCATCTTTTTCTATTTTCCATTAGAGAGTGGTGTTAGAAAATTGGTTTTCCATATTTTGTTGTTGATTTAATCTTTTATCTTTTTCCCCTCATTTTATAATTGAAACTTTTTAATGACTCTGAGATTATCTTATTTGATCATTTTCTTTAGAATCCTCTGCATTGGTTTCCTCATTAGATATCTATATATCTTTTTGGATCGGGTACAATAATCCTCCTCTTCAAGCCTTCGTAATGGTCACATTTCACCTAATTTTCGCAAATTGGATGGACATTAACCTATCTAACATATTTTTTCTCCTATGATCTCAACCATTTTTAGAGGAGCAACAAAACATGGTTCATGAATATTATCTAAAATAATTACTATATATGTTACACACTATCCCAAAACCCTATGGTTTATATACCACACTTCTAGTGCTTAATTGATATTAAATATTTTATTTATCTATAAATGGTTCCTTTCAAAATTAGTAGAATTATATTTCACATAAATTTTTAAAGAATGCAACATTATAAATTGTATTGGAAAAGTGCTTGTAGTACATAAATTTTTTAATGACTAAGCTATACAACTACACAACATTTATCTTAAACAATAATTGTAACTATTGAGTAACATAAAATGCAATCTCATACACTCTAAAAAAAACTGACTAAGTGAATGAATATTAAAAGCATCAATACTACTTGAATGTATCCACCTTCTTCACATAAAATTCTTCACCTATGGGTTTGCTCTATCCTCTCCTTAACTATTTTTCCTTCACCCAAAAAAAATGTTGGATGTATTCTAGTAGTTCATCGAGTGAAATGCTCCACTATACCGAAATTTGAAAAAACAACGTTGGGAAGGTTGCGAACAGACTCCCAGATTTCTTCAAAATAGACATAATAGGTGGGGATCTCTTTTCTCCTTCCTTGATGGAAATAACAATTTCTACACGATGGATATTTGGATGTGAGGACTATAAGTCCTATCCTACTTATTTGGAGCCTACTAAAGAGCCCTAAACCTCACAATGTTGATGGGATATTCAGTTGTCAAGGAACAAGGTTGGTAGTGGCACTGTTGTCATTGAAACTAGCGTGAACTTGTTCAGATCATAGAAAACAAAAGTGGGAATAGATCTCAAGGTGAGGCAAATTATTGACTCCAAAAGTTAGAGATGGAAAGACCTTTCATGGGGCTTTGACTAGGCCAGCAAAGATTTAGCCCCCACTGGGAATGATATTAGATCATAGTCTCAAACATGACTAGCTAATGAATGTTCCTTCCCAGCTAGCGACTCGACAGGACATGCCCAAGACCAGTTAAAGACTAAGTGTCTACCATAGAAATATAGTTCTTCCATTGATCTCGAATGCAAGATAGAATTTATATGTCATTTAGAACAATATTACCTACATCTAGGAATATTTTAAGTGAGAAAAAACTTAAAAATCCTAATAATTCATATGATGGTCTACTTCATAGAAAGCTTTATTATGTTTTTGTCAAGAGAATGAGATATGTATGCTTGCAGATTAAACTCGGCAGTTATCACTAGTTATAGTCTTTTTGTAAGAATGAAGATGTACATGTGTATTTATATTCGATAATGATCTTGGAGTTTTATATAAGATTTGAAGTTTTTCAACTTTAGCAGTGATAAATTAAATATTTATATTGATTGGTTACTTTTCACATGTTTATATGAAAATAATATAATAAATAGAACTCTAGATGTTTGCCAATATTTATGAATCAATGATAATTAATTTAAACCATGGGTTAGGAGATGGGTTAGATCACCACCATATGATTATGAAAAAAAGTCATAATTATATTATTGATTACGAATGTACTATATCTTTGTGTCTAGCACCATTTGCCAAGTTTGAATGACTTGACTCACTCCAATATTGATGGAAACCTAAACTAAAATATGTGGGATTATCCTCTTTGATGATTGAATAGTCTACTGGGACTAGAAGCATAATATGTTCCTCTCTGATGCTTGATACTATATTGTATTTCTCGCCATATTATATTGCATAAAGTAAATTTTCTATATCATTAATTTGTTACTTTTGTATAATTATGTTGATTAAATTTGAGTTGAATGACAATATGTTTGTAAGGAGGTGGGACTTCCTACTAAAAATTTGAATAATAAAACATCCATTCCCAACACATTCAAAGGTACATTGGAATAAGTATAAATTTTCCAAATTTATTATAATGGTGTAGACCAAAGTGTAATAGCATAATAAACATAACTGACTATGTTCAACTTTCATAAAAGATTACACAAGTACATCAAAATCTTCCATTAGGGTTTACAACAAGATAAAAAAAAGGATCTAGATAGAGGGAACTCTAAACTACTTCAAATCTGTTCTCTAGAGAAACATCTCCAAGTGTTACGTCCATGCCCAAATCTATGTTCTCCTGATTCAACTCAAAACCTTGTCCTAACCTGGGTGGTTGGGAGAGCACCCAGCAAATGGGAAAGGAAAAAAGGTATGTGTCAAAATATTGAACAAGTACAAAAGATAACGATAGAATTGAAGCCTAAATATATTAATTCATCACATGATGAGAGGGCCAAGAGGATGAGGCATATAAAAATTAGATTCTTGCCAAAAACCAACAAATATTAAGGAATCGCATGAATGATCAATATTGAACTACATTGACTAAGTAGGGTTCAGTAACCTACCGGACCTCAACCTATAGGTGAGGGGAGAATTAATACATTCCCAGTCACCTACACATATTTTTATAAGGGAGAGAATAATACATTCACCAGGGAGAATTAACACATGTCCTACTATGGGTGGTTGTACATAAGTACCACTACTATAGCTAAATAGTCAAATAAGCCATCATGCATAAGCAGTAGTAAATTGGAAAGATAAATAGTCATATAATTACAATATGGTAGTGGACTTCCAAGAACCATGAAATATAACATCAATACTAATTTTGAGGCAAGTACATCAAAACATTCATGAGTAGAGGAAACCGGATTCAATAGAGCCTCGTTAGGAAAATTAAAGTTGGTTCACAAGTATCCAAACTAAAGGGTTAGATATGCACATACATAAAGAGGGATTTCACATACATAAAGAGGGATTGCAAATAACTCTCATACAATTTCAACTACCAACTTTCATCACTTTATTGAGTCCAAGACCAACTTCTCATGTTTCCAATGTATAACCATGTATTAGGGTATGTTATATGCATTATTGTAAAGAAAAAAACTATTTTTGAATTTTTGCACAAAGCTTTGATTTAGACTCTGAAAACATCACCATTTATCTAGTTAGGTTCTTCAGATTAAGAAAACATATAATTTTGCATATTTTGGATTTATGAAGGTTAAAGTGTATTTTTGGTGATTTTTAGGTATTTCATTCATTTTCTAAAAACTTTTTTTGAAAAAACTCCAAAAAAAACCTTATAACTATTTTGTTAGAAAGAGCACATTTTTGGAGTTCAAAACATATTTTCTTTTTATTTTTGGATAAGGGAATAAGTAGTTATGAATTTCTCAAAACTGACCAATAGGAAATTGCCACATCATCAAACCGATCGTGATAAGCAAGAAAAGAGAGAGGGAGAGAATACCATTTGACCCAAGATTAGGGATTGGAGTTTCATAGGTAATCAAACTAGATATGCTAGAGAAGGTAAAGCATAAAGAAACCAAAACCCTAGAAGAACATGGTGAATAGAGATGGATATCATCGATTTTAAACATAGAAGCATGAGTTTTAAGCATGTAGTAAGAAATATTTAAGGTTATGAAACTCACCTCTAGGGAAAGTGGACATGTCCAATGATAATCGTCGTTTACAATATCAATCACTAAGATGGTTAATCCTAGAGTTTAAACCTTTTTTTACTTCCGGTTTTAAGGGTAGTATAGAAGGGTCGATCCCACAGGACAACTTTTTAGAGATTGTTCTTAGAACCCAAAGTTTGAAGAACTTTATTATTTGTTTTTGGTATTTTTCTTTAGATTAAAGCAGAAGTAGAAGTCAAGTTGGGGGTTTGATTGATTACACTAATGCAAGAAGAAATGCACTCAACAAGAATAAACATGCACAAGGAAAAAATAAGATGATTGTTAACACAAGCAGAACTATATGAATGAAAGACTAAGAATTAAAGAAAACAAAGGATGCGGTGATTAAATCAAGAGATGGAAATCGAGGCTCGTTGGGGTTTTCCCCACCTTAGCCTAGGCGATAACAACTAATTCTTAAACAATGATTCAATGAAGGTTTGCGAATTTAAAAACTCACAAGTGATAAACTCCACATGAGCCCATTGGTCTTGGTGCTCATGCTTCCTAGTTTAACATCCTAAAAGATGAAAATCCACGGTCATATCAAAACGTCTATGTAATCGATTTTATTGTTCTAAATCCAGATTTCCATGGTCATTTCCATCCGGATTAACATGCGATCCGAAGATCAACCGTTAATTAAAATCGATTACCATCTAGTCATTTAAGAAGAAGTCATTAAAACCATGGCTAAGGGGTTATTCCCCTTACCTCGATAGAAGTCTACTCACTCATGGAGAAAGGGGAGATGGAGGAAGAAAGTACCTAGGCCATAGTCTAGCCCAAAATAGGAAATCAATCCTTATGCTAGAGACAATGAAATGGCCAGGTTCTTAATTCCTTGCTCCAGAACTAAAGAAAGGGGAAAAGGAGATCCAGATCTAAAAGCGGAATAAAAGAGTTGAGGAACAATCTAAGAATGAACAATGCTTCAAGAAAATTTACTTTATTGTAGAATAAGAAGATCATTACAAGAATAAAGCTTCAGAATCCCATACAAAGAGAAATCTAAGATGCCCAAAGAGGAGGAAGTGCCCCTCCTTTTATAGGAGAAGCAGGGGGTATACATTAGGTTTAGGGCAAAAGAAATGGCCGTCGGTGGCTGCTAACTTTCTAGATCTAGTCAATAGAGGAAACAATTGATTTCTTTGCATCCCTTTTGCATTAATTTCCCGCAACAGCGGTTTCGAACGTATTTTTTGGCCAGTCAAAAATTTGGAAGCGGCCCAAAAATATATTTTTCCAGTAGATAATTGAATTATATTTCCAACGTATACTTGCACAATAAATTCCGCCTTGGGATTTCGGAGTTATACCAATTTTGGTGAAATATATATACTGAAATCAGACTCTGCGGGAAAACGTAATGCTACTTTCACTGGTTAATTGCGCAGCCAAATAAACACCAAAATTGCTGCAAAATATGTCTTTTTTGTTTCCAATAAAATTATCTTTTCATTCCATACTTTATCTTGAAATTCCGCCTTTAGACGCAAAAGATATGGCTATTTTGGTGACGAGTATCTCAGGCACTGCGGGAATATTTGAAAGCCTCATATCTTCATCTTTTATTTTCTCGATTTAATTACTTAGATAATTCCTAAAAATTAAGAAAAATATCATAAGAATTCAGGAAAAGTATATCAAGAAGATGAAAGTGCTATTTATTTTTGAATTAGCTAAAATTAACAAAAAATTCCTAATTAATTATTCTAAATGAAGCAAAAATAAGAGATGAATATGCATTCATCAAAATACCCCAAACTTAAACTTTGCTCGTCCCGAGCAACATTAAAATCAAGAAATACTTTCAAGACATACTCTCAACCTATCATCCTCACTCTCCTAATAACCACTTGATTTCTTCCACCAAAATATGGCCAAGCGACCCTGACTTCCTGAATTCACGAAAAGTGACTTTTATATTTCCTACTTCACAAACTTGCATTTATTCAAGACCTGCAATAAAACATATTTTCATTTCACCTTTGCTTTTGGTATTCCAATTTTTTTTTAAGTTTTACACAAGAACAGGGCTGATTTGGATGGTTGGGGTTTTTGTAGTTTTCCCCTGGGTAGAAAATTGGAGTGAAGGAGGTATGGAAGAAGGACAGTCTCTCCTCTATTTGACTCGAGACCTTTTTATTTAGTGGACATGCAGTTACATTGACCGCATTTTTTTTCTTTGATTTTTGGTGATACTCCCAATTGCGTGGGTATGGAAGAAGCAGAAGAGGGGGAAGGGGTGCCACCCCAAACTTAGCATTTTGGGCATTATTGGTTTTTGTTTTCTTTTTGACGAATGGAAAGATTTGGAAGTGGTGGAAGAAGAGTAGAAGAGGTTGTTCTTGTGCAACTTTTTTTTCATCTCTTTTTGTTTTAGAGTACCATGCATTGGTTCAACTATTACCGAATCATGCAAAAAATCAAGAAAATTTATACAAGTTGTACATGATAAGAAAGCATCACTCTTGAATCCTATCAGTCCTCTATGGCTTGCCATCTTTTCCAAGGAGTGATTATTATTTGAGGTCCTAAGTGACAGGAGGATTTCTAGTCATGAAAGTTTCAAAATTTTAGTTGCAAGGTAGTTACATCATTAAGGGGAGTATTTTGACAAATTATCATATCAAGGCCGACTAGATCTGGGCCAATTGTACTATGAAAAGAAAGAAAGAAAAAAAAACTACATGAAATATGTAAAACAAAGAAAAGATACTAAAAGGGAAAGAAAAAGGGGTGGAAACGTACCACCCATCCCCACCCTGAACTTAAGACTTTGCTCGTCCCGAGCAAAATCAAAATCTGAGATGGGGGAAAAGAATCGATGTGGTGGAGGATGAAGGACGATGACAACAACTCTCCAAAAGAGAAGAACACAAAAAAAACAAGGGTGATGATATTAGAAAAGAAGGGAAAAAATGCAAAAATTATTTGGGTTGCCTCCCAAAAAGTGCCAAGTTTTACGTCATGGCCTCACAAGAGATGGATCAGTCTATTGGGATTCTGGGGAAATTGTGGGGTCAAACAGGTTTAGGTCTTTCAAAGATGAAAAATTGTTTGAATCTGAAGCGACAAGGTCTTCAGTGGTGATGTATCTTTTAAGTCAGTGCCCATTAACCTTAAACTCACCCCAAACTTTATCCCAGAGAAGAAAAGCGCCATGTGGATAAGCACACTTGACAATGTAGGGGCCATACCATCTCGACTTCAGTTTTCCAGGGAAAAGTCGTAATCTTGAATTAAAAACTAAAACTTGATCCCCTTCTCTAATGTCTTTGCGCTTAATATGACCATCATGCCACATTTTGGTTCGGTCTTTGTACATTCTTGCATTTTCGTAGGAACTCATCCTAAGTTCATCAAGCTCATTTATTTGGAGAAAACGTTTCTCTCCAGCCATGGAAAGGTCAAAATTCAAAGTTTTGATGGCCCAGCTTGCTTTATGCTCTAGTTCTATTGGTAAGTGACATGACTTACCGTAGATTAGTATGAAAGGGGTGGTACCAATGGGTGTTTTGTAGGCAGTACGATATGCACACAGAGCGTCATTAATTTTAATGCCCAATCTATCCTAGTTCGTCCAACAGTTTTTTCTAAAATGGATTTGATTTGTCTGTTGGATACTTCTACCTTCCCACTAGTCTGAGGATGGTAAGGAGTGGCGACTTTGTGATAAACCCCATATTTTTTCAAAAGAGCCTCAAAACGTTTCTCCAAAAAATGGGATCCCCCATCAGAAATGACGGTGTGAGGGACTCCAAATCTAGGAAAAATGATATCTTTAAAAAGTTTCTTAACGGGTTTAGAGTCACATGTTTTAGTGGGTATGGCTTCAACCCACTTTGATACGTAATCGACTGCGACTAAAATGTAAGCAAACCCATAAGAAGAAGGAAATGGGCCCATATAGTCGATTCCCCAGATATCAAAAATCTCTAATTCCTGCCAAGAGGTGAGGGGCATTTGGTCACGCTTGGAAATATTACCCGTTCTTTAACATTGGTCACATGAAAGCACATAATCATACGAGTCTTTGAAGATGGTGGGCCAAAAGAATCCGCATTGTAGGACCTTTCTAGCCGTTTTTTTGGGAACTCATGTGACCACCATAGGGGCCAGAGTGACATTGTTCCAAAATGGCGATGCTTTCTTCGTGGGATACACAACGATGATATAAAACCATCGGCGCAAAGTCGAAACAAATAAGGTTCATCCAAATAATAATTTTTCACATAATGTAAAAACTTAGCTTTAGAGTGTCCCATATACTCGGGGTGCAATACACCTGCAGCTAAATAGTTTACAAAATCAGCAAACCAAGGAAATTGAGAGTCTACCTTGAGCAATTGGTCATCGGGTAAAGATTCATTTATTGGATTTTCATCAATGGGGTTATAGCTAAGTCTACTGAGGTGGTCAGCCATGACATTTTCAGATCCCTTTTTGTCTAGGATTTCTAGATCAAATTCCTACAATAACAAAATTCATCTTATAAGTCTAGGCTTGGCATCTTTCTTGGTCATGAGGTAGCGAATGGTTGCATGATCAGTGTAAACAACTACCTTTGAACCAACAAGATATGAGAGAAATTTATCAAAAGCATAGACAATGGCTAGCATTTCTTTTTCAATTACGGTGTAATTTCGCTGAGCTTCATCTAAGGTCTTGGATGAATAATAAATGACATGGTGTTTTTTGTCAATTCGTTGTCCTAAAATGGCACCTACAGCAAAATCACTAGCATCACACATGATTTCAAAGGGTAAGGCCCAGTCAGGAGCACGGATGATAGGAGTGGTGGTGAGAGCCTTTTTCAAACATAGAAAACTCTCCATGCATGCCGTATCAAAATGGAAAGGCACCTCCTTTTGAAGAAGATTGGTGAGAGGTTTTGTGATTTTGGAAAAATCACGGATGAATCGCCGATAGAAACTGGCATGTCCTAAGAAGGCTCGGATGTCTTTGACTGAGGTTGGGGGAGGTAGCTTGGTGATGACCTCAATCTTAGCTTGGTCAACTTCAATGCCCTGGTTTCTAACCTTATGGCCTAGAACAATACCCTCCTTGACCATGAAGTGACACTTCTCCCAATTAAGGACTAAGTGTGATTCAATACATCTATCAAGGACAAGGGAGAGGTTTTGAAGGAAGGAATCAAAAGTGTCTCCATAGACAGAGAAATCGTCCATGAACACTTCCATGACAATTTCAGTTAACCCTAAAAAAATGGCAGACATACATCTTTGAAAAGTGGCTGGTGCATTGCATAGGCCAAAGGGCATTCGTCTAAAATCATATGTACCAAAAGGGCATATGAAAGTGGTCTTCTCTTGGTCTTCAGGATGAATGGGAATCTGATAAAAACCCGAGTATCCATCTAAATAGCAAAAGTATTGTTGATGAGCTAAACATTCAAGAACTTGATCGAGGAAGGGAAGAGGGAAGTGGTCTTTCCTAGTTTCTTTGTTGAGTTTCCTGTAGTCAATGCACATCCTCCACCCTGTGACGGTACGGGTGGGGATGAGCTTATTCTTCTCATTCCTAATGACTGTAGTCCCACCCTTTTTGGGGACGACCTGGACAGGGCTGACCCAAGGAGAGTCAGAGATGGGGTAGATGATTCCTGCAGTCAAAAGTTTAATTACTTCAAGATAGACAACTTACTTCATGTTTGGGTTGAGTTTCCTTTGCGGGTCTCGGGAAGGTTTACTATTTTCAATCATTGGGATTTTGTTGATGCAAATGGATTGATCTATCCCAAATAAATCCGTCATTTTGTACCCTAAAGCTATTTTCCTTTTCCTTAGTTCTCCCATAAGCATGTTTTCCTGTTCAATGGTAAGGTCAGAATTGATAATAACAGGGCATAATTGTTGTTCATCCAGAAAGACATATTTCAGGCCTATGGGGAGAGTCTTCATTTTCGGGGCTTTTGGTAGTTCAGGTCGTTCTTCTATGGTGGAGATCATTTTAAGGTCTTCAATCTCAGCACATGGGATTTCCTCAAAGTTGTCCAAATGAATCTTGAGTTGATTTGATGGTTCATTATCAAAATCAAATTTGGTGGGGATGGTGAGAGCAGTGTGTAGGGGGTCATCAACTAATTTCCATTCTTGCCTTAGTTGGTTTAATTCATCAATGCAATCAAGGAGGTAGACTTCTTCCTCAAGACTAGGTCCCCTCATGCTTTCAAACACCCTAAACTGTAGGGTTTGCTTCCCTAGCCTTAACAAAATGGTACCAGCCTCAACATCAATTAAGGCACGGGCAGTGGCTAAGAAGGGACGTCCAAAAATGAGAGGGTAGCGTAAATTTTCCTTGATGTCCATGATCACAAAATCACATGGGACATATGCATCTTTTCCAACTTTAATCGGAATGTCTTCGATGATTCCCATGGGTTTGGTTGTGGATGAGTCTGCCAGTTGGATAGTCATGGCTGTGGGTAACATTTCATGGAATCCTAATCTTTTGCAAAGGCTATAAGGCATGATAGATATATTGGCTCCTAAATCTGCTAGGCCTTTTCTACAAGTATTGTCACCCAAGTAGCATCCTATTCCAAAAGAACCTGGAGCCTTCTGTTTTTTTGGCATCTTACTTAGGATAATGTCTGAAGTGGTCCTAGCAAGTTTAACAGTCTCGTATTCCATAGTAACATACTTCCTAGTCAAGAAAGATTTCATGTACTTGGACCAGGCGGGCATGTCTGCCAAAGCATCAAGGAAGGGAATGTCGACATGTATTTTTTTCAGAGCATCCCTAAATTTCATGAAGCGGGCATCAAGTCTTGTTTGTTTGAGGCGGGCTTGATAGGGAGGTCAGGGTTTGTAAACTGGTTCTTCATCTTCCACTTGAGGGGTTTCGGGGACGGATGGTTTGGGTTTGGCTTCGGGTTCGACAACTACCATGTCCTCATCCTCGAATTCTAGAGGTGGGTCTGAAGATTTTTATGGAGGGGGAGGGGCGTGCACCTTTCCCGAACAAGTAGAGACAACCTTGAGTTATTCAGGATGTTTGGGATTGTTTTCAGGCTGCCCTGCAAAAGTCCCAACAGGAGGTTTTTATTGGGCAAACAAACGGGCCAACTGTGCGTTAGTTGCCTTTTAATGGGCTTGTATGGCCACGAGGGTTTGTTCTATGCTTTCCAGGCTAGGATGACTTGGGGGAGGAGGAGGAGGGGCATATTGAGGTGGCTGGAGAGGTTGAGGTTGGTTTAGATTTTGGGGTGGAAGGTTTATGTTTTGGAATTCTTGGTAGTGTTGTCGATTTTGGTGATTTCCAAAATTTCTTTGATTGTTGTATGAGAATCCAGGTGGTGGTCGATTGTTACTTTGAGGGTAGGGAGGCCTTTGTTGAAGTTGGTTAGAGTTCTCGGCACCTGAAGGGTTCCCATATTGAAAACCAGGGTGGTTTCTAGGTTGGTTGGGATTGTAGTAACTTTGGCCTGGTATTGTATGAATCGAATTGAGGTCTTCTGGTTGTTGTCCTACTTCAGGTTGCATGGGCATGTTGTAGAGATATTAACATTGGAGGGTGATATGGTCGTATCCTTGTCAAATACCACAAAGGGAATCCATAGCTTTTAGTTGTTGAGATGACTCCCTAAGGGTGACCAAGGATGACTCTAGACGATCTTGTTTTAAGGCAATTAATTTTAGGCTTTCTGCTATGCTTTGGATATCATTATTAACTTCTTCCTTGGATACCTTAAGGATTCCACCAATCCCTCTTCTATCCCTTGTTTCGGAAGCCCGTTTGACTACCTCCCATGAGCTAGTCAAACTTTGATGCATGAAATTTCCTCCAGATGAGGAATCGAGAAAGAATTTGGTATCATCATCAACACCACGATAGAAAATCTCTATGAGTTGGGCTTGAGAGATATCATGGTGGGGGCACTTCCTAAGTAATTCTTTGAACCTTTTCCAGGCTTCACCTAAAGACTCTCCTGGGGACATAGAAAAATGATTTATTTGACCCCTAAGTTCATAGGTGAGAGACGGGGGGTAAAATTTCTCAAGGAACTTGCTTTGTAGAACTTCCCAAGTTGTGACATGTTCTTCGCTCTCCATGGTGTTGTACCAGCTACTAGCTTGGACGGAGAGGGAATACATAAACAACCTAAGGCGGATGGCATCTTCAGAGAGACCCGAGAGTTTGTTCAAAGAGCAAAGGTCAATGAACCTTTGAAGATGATCTTGGCAACTTTCCCCATTGTTGCCTGAGAAGGGGTTGGTTTGCATCATGGTGATCCATTGTGTTCGGATTTCAAATTGTAGAGCAATAATATCAGGGGATATAACCAGATGTTGCGCATAGGCCGTTTTGGGAATAGAGATGTCTTTTAATTGTTTTTTCCTTTTGGCTTCCCTCCTATCGGCTTCTATGGTTTCTTGCTCGGCCCTAAAGGCTGCACGCAAAGCGGCTTCTCTTTCCGCTTGTTCAGCTTGGATGAGCTCTCTTTGAGCTGCGAGAGCTTGGTCAATCCTACGGGCGACTTCGTCTTCATTCATTCTCACTAGATTTTGACATTTTAGACGATGAAAGGTCCTTTCTATTTCCGGATCAAACGGTTGAAAATCGTCGTTCGGGCGTCACATGCACAATTAAAGCAGTTATTCGTGTGTAGAAAAAATGTACTGCCAGAATGGAAACTCAGAAAAAAGAGGAGTACACTTCCGGAATGTTACTCGAAAGACATGAAAAAAGAAAAAAAAGTTTTTTCAAAATTGTTTTTGGGGTTCAAGAAAATAATCCGTTGTCCCCGGCAACGGCGCCAAATTGATAATCGTCGTTTGCAATATCAATCACTAAGATGGTTAATCCTAGAGTTTAAACTTTTTTTTACTTCCAGTTTTAAGGGTAGTATAGAAGGGTCGATCCCACAAGACAACTTTTCAGAGATTGTTCTTAGAACCCAAAGTTTGAAGAACTTTATTATTTGTTTTTGGTATTTTTCTTTAGATTAAAGCAGAAATAGAAGTCAAGTTGGGGGTTTGATTGATTACACTAATGCAAGAAGAAATGCACTCAACAAGAATAAACATGCACAAGGAAAAAATAAGATGATTGTTAACACAAGCAGAACTATATGAATGAAAGACTAAGAATTAAAGAAAACAAAGGATGCGGTGATTAAATCAAGAGATGGAAATCGAGACTCGTAGGGGTTTTCACCACCTTAGCCTAGGCGATAACAACTAATTCTTAAACGACGATTCAATGAAGGTTTGCAAATTTAAAAACTCACAAGTGATAAACTCCACATGAGCCCATTGGTCTTGGTGCTCATACTTTCTAGTTTATCATCCTAAAAGATGAAACTCCACAGTCATATCAAAATATCTATGTAATCGATTTTATTGTTCTAAATCCAGATTTCCATGGTCATTTCCATCCGAATTAACATGCGATATGAAGATCAACCGTTAATTAAAATCGATTACCATCTAGTCGTTTAAGAAGAAGTCGTTAAAACCATGGCTAAGGGGTTATTCCCCTTGCCTCGATAGAAGTCTACTCACTCATGGAGAAAGGGGAGACGGAGGAAGAAAGTACATTGGCCATAGTCTAGCCCAAAATAGGAAATCAATCCTTATGCTAGAGACAATGAAATGGCCAGGTTCTTAATTACTTGCTCCAGAACTAAAGAAAGGGGAAAAGGAGATCTAGATCTAAAAGTGGAATAAAAGAGTCGAGGAACAATCTAAGAATGAACAATGCTTCAAGAAAATGTACTTTATTGCAGAATAAGAAGATGATTACAAGAATAAAGCTTCAGAATCCCATACAAAGAGAAATCCAAGATGCCCAAAGAGGAGGAAGTGCCCCTCCTTTTATAGGAGAAGGAGGGGGGTATACATTAGGTTTAGGGTAAAAGAAATGGCCGTCGGAGGCTGCTAACTTTCTAGATCTAGTCAATAGAGGAAACAATTGATTTCTTTGCATCCCTTTTGCATTAATTTCCCACAACAGCGGTTTCGAGCGTATTTTTGGGCCAGTCAAAAATTCGTAAGCAGCCCGAAAATATATTTTTCTAGTAGATAATTGAATTATATTTCCAACACATACTTTCACAATAAATTCTATCTTGGGATGTGGGAGTTATACCAATTTTAGTGAAATGTATATACTGAAATCAGACTCTGTGGGAAAACATAATGCTACTTTCACTGGTTAATTGCGCACCAAATAAACACCAAAATTGCCACAAAATATGTCTTTCTTGTAACCAATAAAATTATCTTTTCATTCCATGCTTTATCTTGAAATTCCGCCTTTAGACGTAAAAGATATGGCTATTTTGGTGACGAGTATCTCAGGCACTACGGGAATATTTGAAAGCCTCATATCTTCATCTTTTATTTTCTCGATTTAATTACTTAGATAATTCCTGAAAATTAAGAAAAATATCATAAGAATTCAGGAAAAGTATATCAAGAAGATGAAAGTGCTATTTATTTTTGAATTAGCTAAAATTAATAAAAAAGTCCTAATTAATTATTCTAAATGAAGCAAAAATAAGAAATGAATATGCATTCATCATCCAAGAAGTAAGGTTCCCGAGCTTATAGAGGTTGGTTCCTCCAACAAAGCTCATATCTCAAGCAAGAAGGACCTTCTACACTTTAGGGGTGAAAAACCCTGATAAAAGAACATGGAGATGGGGTGTTTAAGGGCTCTTGGTGCGGTTTCACCATGGAAGACTATCCATGTGCCCTTAGGCTAGGGTTCATGGCCATGCAAGAGGACAGATCATAAACTCTTCTTGTATTCAAAGGTAGGTCCTAAAAGCCCTTGCAAACTTCTAGGACATCCCCACCGTACTTCTAAAAAATAAATAACCCCATTGGTTGATGGCTTTTAAAGATAAGCTCATTTATAAAGATGGCAATCCCTATAATGCCCTTGGAGAGAAACACCTTCAAACAAAGGTGCAACTAGGTGCCCCATGGTTCAAAAACTCGATAATGGTAAGGTAATATCTAAATATTATAATACATGTGACAATTTACAAAGAAAATCTCTGAATTGGGTAAATTGCACAAAAGTCCAAAATGTGCATATAATTGCATAACTTACACAAACAACATCCAAAATGGACCAAACTTGAAACTTAATCTTTTCTCATGATTTCAAAACACCTCACAAGGTTATATTAAGTTTTAGAGTACTTAATTATTGTATTTAAGCTTGTTCAATACATAAGTAAGGTTTGTGGCCTTACACTTCTAACATAGATTTATTTACCAATGTTCCACTTAAGCGGTGATTTTACATTTTAGATCCTTAAATAAGATTTCTCTGAGGTATTTGAGCATAAAACCTTCCATTCGTATGATTATTGAACAAATGTTCACCAAACCACTATAAATTCCACAATTTAAGCATCAAGGCCAAAAATGATAGAAATGATAGGAAAATTTGGGAAAGGGCAAAAAAAGAGAATATGTTGAAGTTTCAGTATGTTACAATGTGTCCTCCTATTTATTTGAATAGTGATAAGTAGTAAGAAAATATGTTGATGAACATTGAGGTAAACTATATTATATGTCCTCCTATATATTTTAATAGTGATAAGTAGTGGTTAGGAATGTCATGTTCCCTTCTAATGATACACAGTGGCTATTATATTGCACACAAGTATAATGAAAAACTATAAAGAAAATATATTTTTCCTTTCTTTAATGTAGTTTGATGGGTTATTCTTGTTAGCATACATTAGGAAGCTATACATTTTTTCATATCACAAGTTTTATTAAATTTTAGTAGGGATGTCCTTTATGGGAAATACGTACATACCACATTTCTAATAACTTTTCCCCATTAAAATGGGTTAGGTTTGAATATAGCATGGGTGTCAAAATATAAACATGAGTGTTGTAAAGAGTTATTAGGTAGAAGGTTTTGTAATAGTGTAGTTTTGTGCATTTTCAAAATTCTAACACCAATAATGTAATAATGTAGTGTTATACATTTTCAAAATTCTAAGACCAATAATCTGACATAAATCCTATAATAAAGTCATGTAATCCTTCAATATTTTTTATTGTAGAACTTTTTGTCATGTTAAATAGTGCATCATATTCCATTGTATGTGATGATCTTTTTTTTTTGGGGGGGGGGGGCAAGAGGCTATTTATTCATCTCGCCCTCCTCTTGCAAGCCAGTACGGAAATAAATTACACGACTCTAAGTTTGCATGTTTCGTAAATGTGGTAGTACTACTACCATTACAATGTTCACAATCTAGAATTGACTTAATACATTCTGGGGGTCGGGTATAATCAAAATAGCCAGTAGTATGCTTTTGGTGATGTTTTGCAAGCTCATCAGCTGCTTTGTTGCACTCCCTTCTTCCAAATTTTATCTCCCAATTGGGGTGTTCATCTATACTCCTTTGTATTCTCTCGATATAGTTTGAGTACTTGGGATCTTGCCCTGGTTGTCTTTGGAGCATATCCACGAGTACTTTACAGTCAGTTTCGACGATTAAGTCAGATAGACCCTCTCTTCTCACAACCTCAAAGGCCAGATCTACAACTATGACTTCAGCATGGAGAGGCGAGCTAGAAACTATCTGTCTCGCATGGCCGTGGATCCACTTTCTTGCACAATCTCTGACAATCATGGCGATAGTGGCTTTGTTCCTTTTCCAAGAAGCATATGTATTGATTTTGATGTGTCCCTCAGCTGGGCGTGACCAACGATGTACCTGAGGGTACGTAGTGGATGAGTTGATACTCTCCCTTCTCCAAACAACATTATTTAGATATACCTCCCTATGTATTCATTGTGCCAAGAAGAAAAACGGTACAATTTTGCTCTCAAATATTTGCTCGTTTCTAGCGGTCCATATAATCCAGCATGCTATAAGGAATTTCTGCAGCTGAGGTCCACTATACTCCACCATGTTCTTAAACCAACCTTATTCATTAACTTGGAAAACATTGTTTGCTAGATCAACATTTTGTATAGACTTCCACACATTTTTGGAGTATGGATAGTCCCTTAGAGCGTGAAAAATAGATTCGTCATCCATTTTGCATCTCTCACATAGGCTGTTGTTGGCTATATGTCTTTGTGCTCTGTGTTTGTTCGTAAGCAGCGCCCCATGCATGGCGATCCATGCAAAGAATTTCACTCTGGCAGGAACCTTCACCCCCCATAAAATGCTCCACTTTCCCTCTACGACAATATCTCGTCCTCTTCTCATATATGTATAAGCTGATCTCATAGAGAAACTACCATTCTCCATACCTTCCCAGATCCTCACGTTTTCTGAGGTCGTACTGATAGGGGGTTCTAGTAGCAAGATCTTATGGACCAGGTTTGTAGGGATCCAGTGACGTAGGAAGTCCTCGTCCCATCTTCCATTTTATAGTACTAGGCTAGAGATGGTTAAATCTTGCAGTGAATCTGGAATGATGTGTGTTGTCTTAGAAGCAAGTTTTGTTCCTCGTTCTACCCAAATATCATACCAAAAGTTGATTTGTCTGCCATTGCAGACAAGAAGGTGAGAATGCTCAGAGATAAATTGTTTTCATTTGATAGTAGCATGCGCCAATCTAGACATGTTCACTCCTTTCCCTACCTCCACTTTTCCATATCGCTTCTTCATGAATCTTCCCCACGTGGTAGTTTTGTTGCTTGCTATGTCCCAAGCGTTCATAGCAAGAAGTGACATGTTCCATTCCCTCATAGATTTGAGTCTGAGGCCCCCATTTTCCTTCTTGCTCGTTACTTTTTTCCAGGCTACAAGAGACAATAGATTTGCTTTATGGCAGCCTCCCCAAAGGAACCTTCTTATGCTTCCATCAATCCTATCACATAGATGCATTGGAAGAACTGCGGTTTGCATAATATAGGTAGGTATAGCTTCCAAAGTCAATTTTACCAGGCAACAGCGGTCTGCTAAGGAGAGGGTTCATGCAGCCCATCTGTTAGTTCTGGATTCAACTTTGTCTACAATTCTTGCATAGGTCATGTTTGTCACCCTATTGTGGATAATAGGTACGCCTAAGTAGCATCCTAGATCTTCAATTTCCTGAAAATTGCAAATTCTAGTGATCCTGGATCTCGTGGCTCATGGAATGCTGGCGGCATAGTGTATTTGGGTCTTGGAAATAGAGATAGCTTGTCTAGAGGCTTCTTCAAATTTAGCAAAACACCTCTTAATCGTGTGCATTTGTCTCCGGGTAGCTTCCCCAAACAAAATAAGGTCATCCGCAAAACAAAAATGGGATAATTCAATACCACTATGTCCCATTTTAATAGGCTTCCATTCAGCATCATGTACCAGCTGGTTGATCATCTGGCTTAAGCGTTCAATGCATAGTACAAAGATATAAGGAGATAGTGGGTTTCCTTGTCTGAGTCTTCGGCTAGGTTTGAAGGGTTGGGTGCTAGTTCCTTCCATAGCACCAAGCATTCTCCCATTGTGATCGAATTCAAAATGTACATGTTGATGTTGTTAGGCAGCTCAAGTTTTTGTAGAGTGTTCTTAATAAAATCCCATGATAGCTTGTCGTACGCCTTCGACAGGTCGATCTTAATGGCCATATACTGTGGTCCTTTTTTCCTCTTCATCAAATGGATTACTTCTTGTGCAATAGTGATGTTGTCTGTGATGCGTCTGCCGGGCACAAACACGCTTTGTGTTTCAGATATCCATGCTAGAAGATGACCCTTCAAGTGTTCCACCACTATCTTTGAAGTTAGCTTCAGAAAAAAATTGTTAAGTGAAATGGGTTGAAGCTGGTCGCAAGATGATGGCTAATTGGTGTTCGGTATAAGCACTATGGTGGAATTGCACAGTTCATTGGGCAGCCTTTCACCTCGGATGGCTTTCCTTGCCATTGTCATAACCGATCTGCTGACAGTGTCCCAATTTGTGGAGATGAAAAGGCCATTAATGCCATATGGTCCCGCTGCCTTGTACAGGTTTAGGTTCTTTAGGATAGATAGACATTCTGCCTCTGTTGGATCTACTGCGATAACTTGGAGTTGTTGTTGTGTCATCTTCTGAAAGCATCCCAAAATTGAGTTCATGTCCACCCAGAACTGTCATGCAGGTTCTGTTAGGATAGACTGAAAGTGAGTCCGGACTAATTCCTTCAGTTGATTTTCTTCTGTGATCCATACACCATGCTAGTTTTTCAATTGACAAATAGTGTTGTGTCTCCTCCGTTGCTTGACATAAGTGTTGTAGAATTTGGTGTTGCAGTCCCTGTTCTTCATCCAGTTAATATGGCTTCTCAATTTCCATTCCTCCTCTTCTTCTATAAGGATGTCATTGAGTGCATCTTTCATATCAGTGTAGATGCCATCAGTGATGGGATTGTAGCATGCCTCCAGTTCCTTCTCCAGCCTTCCCAGATTGCGCAACAGAGTGGTCTTCTTGTGTGTACATTCTTTTGTTCTTTCACGGTCCCAAATGGTTATCTTATCCTTAATGCAATTGAGAGCGGTATTGAAATCCTCTTCATTGTTCCAAGTGCTGGCTAACATAGTTTTGAACGCCTTATCATTAGCCCATGCCGCTTTAGCCACGAACCTCCTTGGTCCCATCTGCATTTTATAGTTGTAAAGACATGTATCTTTAATATTAATACGATTATGTTTTGGGTTTTAAAGATAAATATTTTATAGTTGATCTCATATAAAGAACAACAATGAGCACTTTACAATTTCTAATGAGATAATAACAAAGACACACATGAAACTTGAACATATAAAAATAATGTGTGCTTTCTTGTGGCAAACTTATATTTTTTGTTATAAATAAGGATGTTTGAAAATTAGGTCTAGACAAGTATAATTATTAAAATCAATACAATGTTATTTTAATGTCATGTGGTGTGGGATGCATGTCTAGTAAAGTTTGGGGAATTATAGAAGTCAAAACCATGGACATATGTGACATGACATGTTACTGGGTGACTACAAAAGTATACACCCTTGTTCTTATTATTTCTCTAGTGCCCATGGAGTTTTACTTTTTGATGTATGCAATACACTCATATTTGTTTTGGATTCAAGTGACTAGAGTTTGATGGCTCTCTAAAACACTTGTTTTCAGTCCAGGAAACACTTTTCTTTACACACGCATTGGAACAATGTGATTAGAGACATAATACTAGGAAGCATTCATAAAATCTAAGAGAAACAAATGTAACATAATTAAAATGAGAATTTGTACGTAATAGATGTTAAGTCTAGAGTCATGTAGAACATAAATTTATTCTGAATAGATAGCCTAGATAATATCATTTTAACAAGGATGGTATGAATTTGGTATATGACCACCTAAATATGAATTTGAGGATTCAAGCTAATTTTTTATGTTTAAGGTGAGATTGATCGTGCAACACAAGCTAGTCTTGCACCATATATTATATGATGACTCATATTTTTGTATTAATGTTATCTAGATGGATTCCATGCATGCATGTGTGCAATGTTCGAAGATGAAATACAATATGTTAGATATGTTTTGGAACTAACATGATCATCATACTCATTACCACTGTTCGGGAAATCAGTCTGCATGAGTGCATATACTCCCGCATAAACCTATTCAGTCACCTTACCATGCCGCATAATGCTAATCGGTCCACTAAGCGGTCATGAGCCGCATATACTCCCACTTGGCCGATTAAGTGGCTGATTCAACTCTTCTCTCTCAAAAGCCAACAACTTATGTCCATTCATTTCATACATACATGCATAAAAATACACACACATTTCATTATATATTTAAATTTAAATATTTAGTCATTGATTTATATGTAAACATTGTAATACATATAAAAATTTTCATACACATTTTTACATTTGTATGAATATCTTTTGATATATTAACATGTATACATACATATAAAATATACCTAAATATACAATCACATATTTGTACATGTACATATACATTTTGATTTATCAAAATTTACACACATGCTCTACACATATTTGTACATTGATTTACATACATTTTAGTATTAGTACAAATTTACAAACACATTCCATATATAAACATATATACATATATAAGCATATCATTCATGATAAACAGATGCATATGAATATGTTTATATGTAAATGTATATGCATGCCTACTCTATATATATTAATTTATGATCTCAATATTTCATTTTATATATAATTAGTTTATTGAAATAAAAAAATCCAAAACTGCATATACTCTCGTATATACTCCTGCATACCGCATATACTCTATGCAATACCCTCGCCGCCCGAACACCGCACACCGCTTTCCTAAACAATGCTCATTACAAAGAAGGATATCATGTATGGGACATGTGATATGGTGAACCGAAAAGAGGGGGAAGTCCAAAGTGGGTGTACCCAAGTGGGAGAAGGTCAAAGTGACAATGAGAAATATGTGATGTGTGCACTCTGCAATATGTGAAATGCATCGTTGTGTAGTCAAACTCCAAGGACATGAGTTTATTCACCTAGTATGTGGTTCCCATGGTAGCGTTGAAACCTAGTTTTCATATGCAAGGCCCTAGCCAAATAGAGAAGAGGTAGTTGATAAATGTGAAATCCCATTTGGGTAAGAGTGAGTTTGAATTTACTAGGAAGTATATGAGTCATGGTCACCATGATAAGCCTCACAGTTGGTTTAATTGCCCCATTTGAAGGAATCTTGAGTTTGTTTCCACAATTGATAATTCAATAAAGGATTATGACATGGGTAGATATGATCAGTCTAGAAAGTCGTGCTTGACTTATATACTTATTATGATGAGTGTTTAGAGATTGTAAAATTCATATTTAGTTAAAGTGAGATGATTATGAAATTATGATATTTAAAGTTAGTTTTTTTCATGGATACTATATCATACATGAATGAACATCACTTGAGCTATGAATTTGATATATATGTGATCAGCCACTCATACCAGCTTTACCTATAATATGTACCACATACCATACATGTGAGATTTAGGTCTAGATTATAAATTCTTATTTGGGGAAATATGCAAATCATTGATTGCATGATCATGATCTATAAATGATTAACATCAATTATAGCTAAACATAATAAATACATAATATTTGTTTGTGATAATTTGCATAAGTTTTGGTGCATACCCTTAGCTATTTCTTTTGACCATGACTATAGTTTATATTCTCTTGAAGGAATTTATAATATGATACATGTGGAACCTTAGAAAGGTGACCTTCCTAATGGTGATATGGTAACCTTACTATCACTCAAAGTTGTAGTGGCTCAATTTCAAGGACAAAATTCCTTTTTAGGTAGGGTGAACTTGAATTATTGGTACAGATTTCATTAAATCCTAGGGTTTATAAGTAATAAAATATGAGTCATATTTTCTAAATTATGTATTAAGATATTTTTTAGTGAATCTCTTATAAAATAATGAGCAAAGTTGCCTTCAGAGATATTCTGGAAATTATTTTAAGAAAAACAATGTGATATTTATATGGTTGTTGATTTTTAATTGAGTACTTATGCATGAGAGATATGATAAAGTTATGGTGGTCAAAATAATATTTATTATCCAATGTAATATAATAAGTTATAAATAAAAAAATGGTATGTACAAACCCTTTTATGAGTGGGAAATATTTTATGACACATGAAAATTAAATTGTGATACATAAGATTTAACACATGTCAGTTTGGGATTTTTGGTGGGGAACTAATCCTTCCTATTTTGATCTAATTTTAAAACTGAAACTAGTCAACCTAATAAGGAAGCTTTGGTAGGTGGTTTTTGATTAATGGTTTTCAAGTTGTGGGTTCTATAATATGTTAAGGTTTGAAATATAGTGGACAATTTAGCATGGCATGTAAGGTACTTAGACATACAGTTGACAGTAGGCATGTAATTCATCTAATAAATTATCACAAAACCCCTAGATTTTGATCTAAATGTTCATCCTTCATCTTCCACCGCCACCCATACAAGGAGGAATGCCATGAATAAACTCTTAGATGACAATGCAAATTGAGTATAAGAAGATAATGTGATTAAGGAGTTTGTTCATTACCACTTTAGAAATTTTATACCAAAGAAACATCAAATGTTTGAACCAACCATGTGTTTCTATTCATCATTTCACTTCCCTTGATAAATAATCATCAATAGTTGTAATGTGAGAACACTCCCAAAAAGGAAGAAATTCCATCATCGCTAATGAAATCCCATGAAAGAATAGGGGCCTAGTGGAATTGATGTTGGTTCGATGCATTGGAATTGGATCTACAACAAGAAATCCCACAAACTGATGGTTACAATGTTTTGTGGGTGATAAGATCATCAATTTTATGAAAAGTTCCACATTGGTACTCATGATAAAATCGATGACACTAGAAAGATGCAAGAATTCATGCTGATTTACATCAATAATGCCAATAAGAAAATGCTTTCATGGAATGCATAAAATCTTACTTGACATGTTGAATCTCCCAACTAAAAAATCTTTGTTTGCGGATGTAAAATTGCTAGAAATTTTTCCTAGTACATTAAATCATCCATATTACGTGAACTAAGAATTTAGGACAAAGGATCATGAAGGTAAAATTTGACTTATCCATGTAATATGATAGTTTGAGTTGGCCCTTTATACGTGACACTCTCAAAAGAACATTAATATCAGAGAACCTAACGAAGATGATTGCAAGTATTATCACATGAAGAGATCTTGAGATTTTTAACAATGGAGGGATACATTCATATTTTAGGTCCACTAGGAGTGTATAGAATGTTAATCTTCTCTCTCCATATATCTTTATCCTATGCCTTAACTATCTCAGCTAGGCCATAGTCACATAACAAAATGAGTTTGGATGGAATCATATAGAATTGTCATAGAGTAGTCCATGTATTTTCGACATATACTTTACATACTAAATTATCATTCTCAGAAAGCTACAGATGCATAAGTGCAAACAATTTTAAATTGCCTTAATGTGTTCCATAAATCCTCAAGGTACAAATAGAATGTATTCATTTAATAGCTCTATATATGATTTTCTAGAAATCATTAAGTTCCAGAACAATGAATCTCATCTTATAGACTTTCACGTAAATTTCCATGTTTATGATCAACTAAACATATTTATGATTGACTATTAGTTTGCCTAAGTCTAAGTATGTGTTTGGTATATACTAAAAATAATGATAAAATAAGGTAAAACTGATATAGAGAAACTTTACACATGCAATCTTTAAATATTTTCCAAACATTAATATCATTTGGATAGATCAATGAGAAGGCCCCTTGATTGACAAGTTCCTTTAAATAGGAAGAAGGCATGTTGCTTTAGGATGGAGCCAAGTGACATGGATGATGTAGGGCGGTTGTTATGACTACATTGGCTAGTCCTTGAGCACATTGGGTGTGGTCCATCATGCTATGACGTTCCTCCATTGGCTGATGTTAGACTGTAAGTAGTGTTTTGGGTTATTTCCCACACTTCTTAGGTGTGTTCTTTGGACGGAGGTTGATATTGTTGTTGTCTGATGTTGTTTGAATAAACAATCACCAAAGCCACAATACCTCAAGCTACATCAAATATCCATTGAAAGGTTGTACAAATATAAAGGGTAATGTTTTAGTTGAATACGTGTTAACATAAGGAACAATAGAAGAACATTTGATTTAGATTTAGATCATTCGAGGCATGTCATATGATGGGTATTTATTTCTTCTCTACCCCTTTCTTTGGGCTGAATCAAGGTTCTCTAATCTACCACGCTCTTCTTATTCCTCCAGTAGGTGACCCTTGTAATTGAGAGTGATCTATAAGAGGGCTGGTTGTAGGAGCCTTACACTAAAAAATCAAGTATAAGAACCCTAAATATATAGTTAACAGCATGAACTGAGTTACAAGTGATCATAAAATCCATCTTTTATCCATTATAGTATAGAAATTAATGCAAACGATACAGAATGTGAATATACTATGCTTCTTATTTTTTGTTTTTGGCAAAGTAAGCCTTAATTTGGAATTTTATTATTTGATTGGATTGATTAGTTAGGTATAGACAGATTCAAGTATTTAATAACACTTGTGCTTATATGGAATATAGATGCTATATAATATAGAGGTTCAATATACTTATGTAATTGAGTTTTTGAATGGTTTCCAAATGTAAATTCAAGATAGTAAATGTATCAACCTTTCCCTTATATTCTCATACAACTACTTATGTCACTGGAAGAAACAATATATTATAGAACGTTAGTGCTTTGTCAGATTTTATTGGATAAAAATGAGAAAAAATTCCATAAACACAAGCATAATTTATGAAATGTATAGTATAAAAACATAAAATGAAATAAAGTAATAAAGTTATTTGATCCTTAAGAATTGTAGTGTCCATCATGAAGATATGTACTCGGAAGGAGTAAACATGCATATAGACTGACATAATCCTAAAATAGATAGTTGAAGGTGTATCATGGGGTATAGGAAACTAAGCCTAGTGAGGATGATATCATTAATAAAATGTATCAAACATATGAAGTTTTTGGCAGTATCCACTAAAGATTAGATCATCAGTCACTTTTCAATGAGTCACTTCTTAAGGAACCAAACATTTAGGTAGTTAATGATAGTTATTTTACCCTCAACCAAAGTAACTACGTTTCTAGGAGGATTCTCAATTATCTAGTCAGTTGATATAGTCACCAAGGGAAGATGTGGTCGGCCTTGCTACATGATTGGAGATAGTATTGCAAATTTAGAGCCATGAGTCTTCTCAAATCCAAATAGGCTAAGACTGTAGTTTAATATGATAGTTTCACATTTTGTGGTAAAATTTTTGTGGGTCCATGGTATAAATGAATAAGTTGTTAAGAAACATGTTCCACATATTTATTATTTTCATTTATTTTGAGTATGCTTGCATATTGTATAATTTATAGGTTTTAACTATTATGTTTATATTCTTAAGTATATAAGTAGATAAATAATTGTATTCAAATTAACCCAGCTTGTTGGTGAATTGCCATGCAATCAACCCCTAGATCACACTCTACTAAGACCATTTTTGGGTATACAAATCTAGTGACGATCATGGTACCAACAAGAATGATCACACAAGGTGTTTATACATAGTGGAAAGAAAGCTGGATGTTCTCTTATTTTTCCTTTATTTCTATGAGTTTATGAATGAGAATGAGAGAAACTTTGTATAAACTTGAATATGATGTATTTTAGATTAGAAGAATCTATGTTTTGTTGTGATGTAAAAGTATGAACTTCTTGGGTAAAAGTTACATTCAAGGTTAAACAAATGGTCTTCATATTTTCACATATTCAAAGGATATGTTAAGTTATTAAAAGAGAATTTTTTTTCAAATCATAATGACATGCTTAAACCTTAGTCACTTGATTTGTGTCACGTCAATTGATAAATTTCTCAAAGAATGTTGATGAATCAACACAATAAATAATCAATAGGTGGGTAGGCATTGTGCATATTGATAGCTTGGAAAACATTTTGCTTGTTGATATTGCACACTAGGGTAAATAAAAATATATATCAAGACACCTTGAACTTGATAAAATTGAAAGAATATTCATGGGTGAATTGTACCTTATCCCTTGCATATAGATTGTCTTTAGCAAAGTATTTATTGAACTAGACTCATACATATATGTTGCAGACGACACAACTATTAGTGTTGAAGGAGTTTTATTTTGTGTAGCAATGAGATACAATGGAGAACATGTCTCTCAACATTAAACAAATTCATTGCATTTAAGAAAGAAGTAGGATTGACTATTAAGATAGTGATAGATCAAAACAAAGATCCATATATGAAAACATTTTGGGAGTGCAATACAAAGAAATAAAATATTGGAGATTGGCAATGAAGGTAATATATAGTCAGTATAAAGATGAAGGTATTGAGAATAGGTCTTATTTGTGAGGAATTATTACTCAAAACTAGGATGAAATGAAGAAAAAGATAGAAAAAGCAGTGTCTAATGGGGATATAACCTATGTGTTGATGGGTTGATAGACCAAACACACTAGGCCTAAAACCTAATAGAAAAATTCTAGAGGATTTACAAGACTTACAAATAGCTCGATGATAGACCTTATTGGAAATTTGGATCCTAACTTCATCCTTCATTGGATTGATAATAAACACACACAAAAATTCTTATGATACAACCACATAATACCCAATAAGTAATGATGAATGGATACATTAAAGATTTAAAAGGATGGTCTAACAAAATAGCTACACAAAGGAACTTTGAAACAACACCAAGAATAAGAGAACAATTGTTGGAAAAGAATGTGGAATATAGAAGTGTCTAATGCACAAATTATTCTTATTGTAGGCTTTAAAAGAGGGGATAATGATAAACATGAATTAAGTAAGCACAAACGCACCACTATTATAATTATCCTTACTGTTGAAGTCAAATGACACTACTCTTCATTGTTAAAGGACTTCAATAATCTTAAAGAAATATAGGAAATGATCTAAAATATACATGAAGTCCTAACAATGTTTTGGAAATAATCTAAAATATACATGAAGTCTTAACAATGTTTTGGATCATTTAACAAATGGTTTGGATTGAGGACATGAGCACGAAATCGTATATATACACAGGCTCTGATTGTTTTGATGTAATTCATAAGCTATATGAAACTCTTTTTATCAACTCTAGTTTATTTTCAGGATCAAGAATTGAATACACTTCCATGTGATTGGATTGTTGTAAGTATACATGTCGAATTGTTTCAACTATTTTTTTCTATTTCAGTGGTAATAAATATGAATGACAAGCATGTAAAACAATGTATGTGAATAATTGCACTGCCTTTTCAAAAAAAATCTGACCAAATGTGTATGATGTATTCTATACAACTAATGTTACATTTTAGTGTGATTATAGCTATACTAAGAACATTGTGGTTAAAGTTTGCATCATAATACTCTTGTACATTTTATAAGAATGGATTGTAATGGCATCAAGATTTCACACATTTCTAGATATTAGTATTGATTATTTGGTTCTATGTTAAATATTACCAAACCTTTTAAAATATTTTTCTTTCAATGGTACACTAAATTGTTATTTTCACATTCGTGTGCCTCAAAAATTATTTTTTGATATTATACGATGCATTTTACTAATGATGTAGATATTGTTTAAATTTTCAAAACATAGAAAATATGGTAAAATTATTATATTTGTCATGGTATGTTCATGGTTTATAATATTGGTTTTAACAATAAGCATTTTTACAATGCTTCCATACATAGTAATAAATTGCTTATATTTATAATGTTAGAAAGTATAATTCCCTAGAAAGTTTTGTTAGTTAGTCTTGAAATCATTTTATTCTCTTTCTAAGAATGAACTCATGAACTATATTCTATATTTATATTTTCCAAAACCAATCACCAAAAACTAAAATTCCACGGTTTCTAAAAATCAATCATAATATGTCATATAACAAACTTGAGTTCATAATATTTTCAAAACAATTTTGACAAACCAAATTGATCCTCGGAGTATTCATTCATTATATATGTCGTAATTCAAATATTGTTGAGAATTGCGTAGGAAAATAATAACATATAAGACAGGTATGTGTAGTGAACACTGACTATGTCTCTTTGTCATGAAGTTGAATATGATGTCAGACACAAGTACTTGTTATCAAACAAGTTCTATTAGAACGATCCACCCTTAGAATGACACATGGATGCCACCCAGTGTTAGTCAGAGTCATGTATCAATTTGATAGAATTGATTAGGATCCTTATAACTGAAGTCACTACATCGATTATGAGTTTTTTTGTACTAAAGCACAACCGAACATGACCTTGAACAAGGGTTTCCACAAAAGTAGTGATTGGTTCTATGGAGATATTTTTGGAAATATTATGAGTAAATAAGATGGAATAATCCTTCATATTGGAATGATATCATGGCAACCTGATAAGTGTGTGAAATGCATGGTCATCATCCTGAGAGTCAATATATGATATTGAGCTCACACAACCTCAAATCATCATATCTAGTTCAAGATACATAGATTTAATAATAAGAAAAATCACTACTCTATTCCTCAGGTACAACTTAGATATTTGTGATAAAGGGATTATATTGTAATGATAAAATATGTCACTTACATGTTGAGGTTGTTCTCTAACTTATTTCATTTAATTGGATAACAATTATGTTTGGTTGGATATCGCTTGTTTATTGTGAGATATTTGACATCACTTATAACATCATATGAATCCTAAGGGGTCACATGATTAAGGATGCATAATGGAAAAGGATTTTGTAGTCATGCCCAAAATCATAAAGGTTTCGAATTATGTATAACCTAATATTCAATCTAGTTGATTGTCTGAATGGTCAGATCAATTGAACAACTTAGTGACGATCTGTCAATTGATAACCTTTAAGGGAAATGATCATCTGATTGATTGATCTAGTCTACTGATCGACTAAAAATTGATTATGAAAGAGAGAAACTCAAAAGCTGCATGAGTAGGAATCCAAGTGGTCTAATGAATTAACTTTCAAAAAAAAATTATCCAATTGAATGGAACACTGATAACACCCAAATTTAGGCATTCATGCTAGGTAATTAATTATGGTTTTGTGTCATTATATCCTTAATCTACCCAAAATAAACCTAGATTCTTATCTTTTAGTAATTAATATCATTGTAAAGATAGAGTTTCTTGACTAGCCAATTTTGGGGCCTACTGGAACTAAACCTAAAAAGACATCTATTCTTCAAGATTTCTCCCCAGTACATGGTTTTTGCAGTAGATAGACTTCCATCTGTAGTGACCCTGACACTCAGCATGGCTGGGACCATCCCAGCATGGTCGGGTGGATAAGGGAAAGTCATGACCACAACACCGTTGCGATCGATACAGCGTTGTGAATGCTACACTACTCCCGACCGAGCCACTCATTTTGGTTGTAACACAAAGAAACTACTATCAAGTCTCATCTGTTGTGATTGAGACACCTGACATAGTCGGGCCGAGGATAAGGGCCAGTAGTCATCTCGACTATGACAGCTGTCTTGACCGCGACATTAGTCTTGATCGCTACAAGCCATGTGGCCGTGACATCCATCTCAACCACAACATATCTCAAATTCTATACCCTCCATGGCCGGGCCAAGACCCGAGTAGTGACCGAGACAGGTGTCACAACCACTTATTACATACACTCAACCTTCACCTATAAATACCCCTCACCACCTAGAGGGGGGTTCTGAATTTTTGGAGGTTCCACGTTCTATGAATTTAATATATTTTGGTTCCCAGATCCCAGTGGGAGTGTGCCAAGGTCTGAATGGGCTGAAGTGCTCATCCTATGTCCATCCCTTTGATTTTCTACCATATACCATTATTTTCCACAACCATTCACCCATTTCCCACTATTCCCAACCATCCTCCACCTCCATACACCTACCAAGTTGTTGTTTGGGATGGAATCTAAGAGAAATGAGGCAAAGAGTTCATAAGACCAAGGAGGACGACCCAAAGACAAGATCCGGCCCATACGAAGGCTAAGAAGCAAGAGACACATCTTCTCTATGGGCTAAATCTCTTTTTCTTCTCCTTTCTTCTACTGTTCTCTTTAGTTTCTATACTAACGATGTTCTTCCATCTTTGTTCGATGCCAATTATGCTTTTATATGGCTAGTTGAGCACCTTCTTGGCTATGTAGCCCATTTTGGGCATATTTATGCACACTTACCTTAAGGAAGTAGTCTATTCCAGATCTAGTAGGTTTTCTATTCTATCTTCTCTTTATGGTTATGATTGCTAGTTTGGTTGATCTGTTTCTTGCTTGAACATCTATTTATGCCTATTTCAAGAGATTTGTTGTAGAAATATATAAGAGAATGAAGTTTGTATTGTAATTTGCAAAGAGGACGATTCAAGGTGGTATGTGCAGAACTGTAGACCTAGGCACTGTCGGGCCCACTACAATGTTCTGCCCAGATCACACATGTTCCTAGCATCTCATAATATTCTAAAACTGAGAGGGTATCTAGAATATTCTTAGGTGTTCATATGTCATCCTTGAGAGACGTTTCTATCATTGATGGCTTTTAGTCATGTTGTGCGAAAGTGAGTGGGATGACCCCCCACATTAACAAATACCACAGTACGTACTATGTTTAGAGGTAGGTTATTTGTTGAGGTGTTCAAGGGTCTTCTACACCCAAGAACGGGTGCATAGACTGCTCAATTTGTGGTTACATAGCCAAGAACTCCTTCTATTTTATTACTAGAATCCAACCGACTCTGTTTTGTTTTTTTTACTTTGTTTTGTTTTATTTTGTGACATTTTGCTTGACTAGTTCTAGTTTAAAACTTTTATCAATTATCGTACTAGATTAACTAACTTAAGAGTGAGACCTTAAGCATCCTAACATCCCCACGTCCCGGTATTTGACCTTGAATATTCACTTAGATCCCGTAATAAAGTTTTGGGGCCCTTAAAGGTTTCAGGTTATAAATTGAAAGTCTGCTCCTCCTTGGGGAGGTGATCAACTTTTGGCGTCGTTGCGGGGGATGTGGTTTTCCACATTTATACACCCAAATATTTTGTTCTATCATCCATAAGTCTATATATATGCATAGTTCTTCTTTTGTTTTACATATACTTGTTCATATATATTGAATAGATTTTCTTTTTCTTGTACTTTTATAGCCATGTACCTTGCTTAAGCAAGGCAAATTATCTTGTCCAACTGTCCTCCCAATTTTTTCCGCAGTTCTGGCTGCTGGAAAATAATTGAATACCATGCTCTATAGCTAGTCGAGTTATACTCGCCCTCATCATCATCATACTTAGATGCTTCAACAAAGGTGATTGTAGATCACCCTCGACTTCCACATTATCATGGGATCAATAATTGATCAGAGCAGTAGTGCTAGCTAGAGAAAGTGTTGATGCACTCGCCTCCTCCTTAGCTCCTCCATCCACTTCAGCAGCTACTAGAAAAGTAGGATCATCATCTCCAAGTAACCACTAAGGGTGTAGACCACAATAGAAGTATACTTCAAACTGTTGAACAAGGATTCATCCAAAAGTATCAGTTTGATATTGTGGATTCCCTACATAAGTGTATGGCAGAATTGATAGATCTTGAAAGTATTGTGGCTCAAGTACAACACCATCATGATAAGGATCTTGAATAGGGTAGGAGACTTCAAGAGCTTATCAACTTGGTTACCACATAGGTTCAAATGCCATCACACGATCATGAATATTACAGTTATCAAAACCATTCCATTGGTCCTGAAGTGGATTTTTCCCTACCATCCTATTCTGACCACCAACTAGATTCATCAAGATTTTTCTGTGAAGGACTACCTGTTGGTATGGTATGTCCATAGAGACAACCATATGATGATTGGAATAACATAATTACCTCAAGTGGATTTAATTAATAATAACATATATAAAGGAAAGCTTCCAATTCATCTATTTCACTCAGTTATGAGATAATGAGGATACATAGTGAATGTCAAGATAATTATATTACTTAATATGTATGTTGTCTAGTAACTAACCTTGTAGATGAGATCATACAGATGTTAAGAGTATATATACATATTATCATTATGTCCCTGATCGGTTGTTATTGTGGAAGGTTGATAGACAACAATAACACATAAGATCAGAGTGTGAGTTGGTTGATGACTAAATCTCATTAGTCATGATATGGAAATATAAAATCAAGAACATAGATACATGTTAGGGAGCAATGTATCAGACAGACCCACCTTGAGAGTGATACATGGCTTTGTGGTCACAGTCATCTCTCATAGAGAAGGTGGTGATCGTGATTCTTAGATATGAAATCACTTCACTCGTCACATGTCGTTTGGTATGCTTTGACATCATCAAACGTAGTCCTGAAACATGGATTGTTATAACAATGATGATTGGGTGACTTTGACATGTGGGGATAGACTGTTAGTGATAGATATGGGATTTGTCCCTCATATTGGAGTATGATATCCTGGCCACTTGATAAGTGAGACTGAGAAACGCATGCACTTGCACATGTGAATCAATATATGATATTGAGGTCACATTATCTCAGACAGACTGCTATTGGTTTAGGAAACATGCATTGAATGTTGAGAGGATGACCAACCATGCCTCAATTTCATCCTAGATATTAGAGACAAATGAATTATACAATAACTGCAACACCTTACATAGATTATAAGTTGAAGTTGTTCTCCAACTTTCCATTTCACTTGGATAGCACTAATGTGTGAGTGAGCACCACTCTCTACTTGTGATGTCATAATCTAGTTGTGGACACTCACTGCTAATGTGACACGGGAACTATAGGGTCAAACACATAGTAACTCATCTAGACAAGGAGTTTGATCTTGAACGACAATTGGATTGACTACTAAAGTGTTTAGGTATTCAATTCACACAATTGATTTCTTGATTGGTTGACCAGGTCTACCAAATGACATCTCACTGAGTGAGACGGCCGTTTGGGCAGCCAAACAGATGTCTGAAGTAGTTGAGATGACAGTTTGGGGGTCAGGCTGATCAAAGTGCGAATTGGTTGAGTTCTGCCCTTGAACTGATCGACTCATCTCAACTCACCAGACGGTCATCTAGGTGAGTGAGACGGGCGTCTTGATTGGGTGAGATGGCCCAGTTGGTCCCAAACGAAGGTTCTGGATGTTTCCCAAATAGTTTTGATTGTTCTTTACTTGAGGAACAAGGAAATTAATATGAGATGGCAGTGCGAGACAATCATATATCACACACCAGACGACCATATGGGTGTGTGAAATGGTCGTTTCAGCTGATGTAGGTTGTGGAAGTTCAAGTTCTTCTGGTCTTTTCCACTCCCACACATTAATCATGTACATGATAGCAACTGGGAACCTTGACCTTTTCCTTTGCTATATAGAGAGGGGTATTGGGGGGTTCCTAGAACACAACATAGCACATATAGCTGAGAATCAGTTCCTTTGACAACTTTTATCCTCTATGGTTGTGGTAACCAAGAGAGCCCGGGAAAGTCCTACCTAAAAATGAGGGATAGACAACAAGAGAGAACAACTAAGAAGTTGTCGTTGTGGGAGACCATGTTGGTGACTAGTACACTAATAGGAGGGACAAGTCCTTCATGTACATTCTTCATGAATGACATGAGATCTAGTTGGTCCATGTGGACTACTCTAGAGGCAGGAGTCCATTGGCTACTACTCAGAGGACAACTACAGCCAGCAATATGCAGCCCGACCACAGGAGCATTGCAGAAGTTATCTTGTTCGTTGTTTGTGGTGAAGACCAGGAGATGCACAACCATCGTCCAAGAGCAACTTATCAGTAGTTGCAAAGTAGCAATTTTTGTCATTGGACTTGCTCCAAGACTTGGTATAACTCAATAAAACCATCCTTCCTATTTCATAGTACTTGACATGATCTTGCTATTATGGGAATATAGATATATAATGTTTTTGTTTCCACTGCTATACTCTATGCCTATATTTTCCAACACCACCAACCTGGGGTAACTATTCATTTCACACAGATGATTCAGTTGATCAACCTATGGGAGGTACAAGACACCAACATGAATGGTTTTATGATGATGATGATGCCTTTTATCCTCCTCATGGCATCGAAGAGACCTCACAACTTGAGGATTAGATTGAGCAGCCAGAACCAACCTTTATCCTAGACCAAGGTGATACCTCTCACATTGAGACTTGTCACTTAGCTTCAACCAACACACCCACTACGGTTTGGGATAATTTGTTTGAGTATGATGATGTAGATGACCTCTCAAGGTGGGAAAGTGAGTATAGTGATGATGACAAGCAAGAGCAACACAAACTAACATACACTACCATTTTGTTTCTAGGGGTGGTCGGCATCGAAGGAGAAGGATGGATAATATATCACAACATGGTTGTTGAGAATGAAGATAACCTAAACCCCATAGAATCAGATAAGCTAGGGGTGGTAGAATCGCAAATAGATTCATCTAGGGATACTTCTTGTTCAAAAGATGATTGGATGACTCAAACTATACATGAGAATTTATCCAAGCATCCAACCTCAAGTTCAGATATGGAGAGAGAAGAGAGGAGTCCTTTCAACCTCTCCCCTCCATCTCATCCTGTTTCGACATCATAGGGCCTGCATATTCAAATTCATACATTGATGGGTACCTTGAGGATGCTCTACTGAAGAATTCATTTCAATGCAATTCAAATCAATTCCAACACAGAGATGACTTTATCGAGTCATCTGATTCTATTACTCTATTTCAGACTCAGAAGGGCCCATATCTCCACCTATTCTACTCCTACATGGTGGACCCCATCGGTGAGATATAGGTGACCCTAGTTCCAAAACTTAGGATTCGAGATCCCAATGTCAATATCGTGGGGCATCCACACCCTTTTATCTTACCCCTTTCTCTTCTCTTTTTGTTAAAATAAATTCCTTTTTCATGTTCTTGCTTAGATAGTTTCGTTCCTCTAACTTCTTTTGCATATGCTTAAATACATGCATCATACTAGGACTTAAATAAATTTCTTTCATGTACATCCATGCATTCCTTCCCTACTATCTGAAGTTTAAGATTTGCTCGAGGATGAGAAAAGTTTTAAGCTTGGGGTAGTAGGGCTATGTGTCCTTCTGTCTCTTCATTCTTCATGCATGCATGTTTATGTGTAAATTTAAAAAAAATCTATAATTTAGACTAGCTTTAATGCTTTTCAGGACTTTGTTTTGTAACTTGTGGCTTTGTAGTTAAGACTATGTGATATGAATCTTATAGTTAAATTCTTGTCCTTATGCCTAAATACACAATTTTTATTTTAAACTACCTAATTTTTACTTGACTAGCTCTTCAACTCCTTCCTTAAGTATGGCAATCAATCGAAGGTTATACGCCTTTTTCATAGCTTAAAAAATTATTCTTTTGATCTATGATGTTGTAAAGAAGGATGAACACCCCTTTACGAAAAATAATGGTATGTAAAAGACCAATGAATAGAAGCGGAATAAAATAATGACTATATTCAGTTATATAGAGGGTACATCAAAATATCCCAATAAGGGTGTACATGATAGATGCAACAAAAGGATCAAAGATAGAGGGAAACTAAACTACATTAATCTATCTCTAAGAAACAACTTTTAAGAGATAGGTCAAGAAGTAAGCATTAACTCCTCCTAATCTTAGGTTGGCCCACCATGCCCCTGTTGTGCACCCTGGTCCTAAACCTGGGTGGGTGGGATCACCCAACAAGAGGAGAAATAAAGTATGTGTCAAATGAAGAATAAGCACAAAGTATAAATAATAATTGATAACATGGGGTAAAGAATTAACTATGCTAAAGCGAGTCAAGAGTATGAGGCTTTTCACATATTAAAATTCTACCAAGTCAAATTATAATAAAGTTGCATGTATGAATATTAATATGACTACAATAACTACAGTAGGGTTGAGGCACCTACCTAACCTCAACCAATAGGTGAGGGAGAGTAACACATTCCCAAACACCTACAACATATATAAAAGTGGGGAGAGTAAACACATTCCCCTCGGCAAAATAACATATTCCCAAGTATGGGTGATTGTACATAGGTACATTACATTAGTAAATTAGTCAATAATTCATCATGCTAGAAAAAGAATCATATGGTAGATTAAATAAATTAAATATTGCATGGGGGTTCAAAACCCAAGAATTAATTGAAATAAAGGAGCCAAAAAGGCAATTATGAGATTAAAGGAGCCAATGCACATACTCACATGTGTACATAAGCACATACCTCAATATAGAGTCCTACTCATCACTTTCACCACTAAGTTGATTCCAAGACCACTTTAACCTAATTACATATTTCACCATATGTATTAGGGTTTTGTAAAGTATTAAATGTACGAAACCCTAATTTTGGACATTCTATAAAAACCATTAATTTAGGACTCAAAATCTAGACCAATCAATCAATTACATTCTCCTGATTAAGAAAACATATTTGAATTTATAATTTTATTTAAAATGAGTTAACTCCAAATATTAGGGCTTTTATATAATTAAAATAGTGTTTATAATAAACATTGAAAGAAAGATGCAAAACATGACCTGAAAAACTAAAAATTAGATTTTACTCAAAAAAAAATTTCCAACGAGTATTTGTATGCATTTTTCTGATAAGATATCAATTTAATATGAATTTCTAAAGTACTGGCCAAATAGATTTTGAGGAAAAAAACCACATGGGCACTTTTATCTAGCTTCCACAGATCTTGGCTCGATCCTTGCTCTTGTAACCCAATAGGACACCACTAAGATGGCATCATGGCTCAAAACAAAAGGGTGAGTGGTGACATATGGAAAAAAAGCTACCCTTGCATAATTAATCAATCAATTAAATTTGTGGGGGCAATGTGGTCATTTTTTGAACTGGCTTCTCCCCCGCCATCATGCGTGAGGAAGTTTCACACTACAGATCCAAGGCATGAGCCAATCTTGAGCCCTATAGGTTATCAAATCCGGGGAAAAATCCCATCATATTGGTTGAACTCTAGCGATGAAGATGAAGCCAAGACGTGGGCAATGTGGTGCATAAAATGTTCATGGGCCATGGTGAGTACTAGAGAATAGAGGGTAAATATTTGGAAGGAAAAACCGTGAAACTGCACAGATGGGCATTAATTAAAACTGGAAAAGTGTTCTTGGAGTTTAGGCGGAACTCGTTCTATGTTTTGCGATGGTTGGATGGACACTGGATCACTGTGGTGACTAATCTCGACAAGATGCCAACACTGGTCTATAGGACACGACAACCCAGAGAAAGTTTGGGTGAACTAATGACTGAAAAAGTAGTAGAAGATATTGTATATGCTCACTGGAGATCCAATTTGACTGGAGGCTCGACTGAGGGAAATGTGGAGCTTGGGTCGCCGAAACTGTAAGTTGAGGTGTTTGAGTACGCCTGAGTGACTAGAGAAGAAATTAAGGAAGGAGGCGGATTGCATGTTGTTTGAGGATGTCTACCCTACTTTATATAGGCGAGAGGTGTTCCATAGAACCCTCTGCAACTCCAATGTGGAGTTGAGGGGAGAGCCCTAAATGGGTGTTTGATGCTCAGGGTGAGAGAGAGTGATTTATGGCTCAAATGAAACCGTAAAAAGAGGCAGAGACATTAGTAAAGGAATCTCATCAAAAGATGTACTGAATAGGGAGGATGGGATTGGCGAAGATAAGCCTATGAAATAGCTGTGAAACTACTACTCTTCGTGAGGTTGGAGATGACGATCATGCCGTTGGATCAAAGACAGATCAAACGCATCATATCTCGTACATCGGATTACGTGAAATATGGAAAATCAAAATGAAGTAACACATGACATACAGTAAATCATGGATTATAGCTTTAATTGCTCACATCAATGAAATAATACTCAAATCTAGGTCCAACTATATTAAAAATTTGTTTAATTCATTTAGAGGGTCAAACATGGTCCAAATGACCTCAAATTTGGACCATAGACTAAATTTATGGTCTAGATTATTCCTAAGAAATTAAATCTTGATTTTTCCCATGCCATTGTTCTTAAATACCATATTGGCCATTAATTTATATATAATGCATTAAAAAGGTGAGTTAACTTAAAAAGGCTTTTCTTAACAAATCCTTGAGTAGAAATTCGTAATATACATCATACACTAATTCAAGAGTCATAAAACACCTCTTTATTCCCTTTTTATGTTTTATTGCTACATAGGAGGAGATAGAAAGGAAAAGAGGTTCATTGCTCTCATATCTAACTCAATATTAACTATCTTTTATTCCTTGTCCCAAAAGTCCGTAAAAATTCTACATTAATATAATCTACTATTATCTTTCATTGGGTCATTTTTTATTTTAGACTCTAATTAAAACATTAATTGAGGTATTTGTGCACAAACACCTTCATTGTAATAAATATGAATCAAACATAATTCAAACAACTAAATATTACTCAATTTCAACATTGAGGACCAAAAGGATAGAAAACATAGGAAAATTTAGGAAAAAGGACAAAAAGTATATGAAGGAAAGAAAAAGATTGGAACATGGTTAAACTACAAATAAACACAAGTTTTGATATGTTACAACAATACACCCATAAAAAAGATTTCATCCCCGAAATCTCAATAAGAGGGAAGGGTGAGTACATAACATCCCAACAGTTAGCACTATATGGTTACACCTAATATATGGTACATCACATGCTCTACTCGTAATTCAGGTTCTCATAGTTCACTATGGGTTCCATTATTCAGATTACCTTTTATCAAGTACAACACAATTAACAGTTATGTCTTATTAGCATTATCTTCATTATGAAATTACATCATCCTTAATATTCTATTAATTATGTCAGTTTATGTTCATATTGTTTTCAAAAGAATTACATCTCAACATTATGCAAAAATCATATGTATTTCCCTTATTTATCTCATTGAGGGTTTTAAGCATCATTAGGCATTGCACAATTACTTCAACATCCACTAATATATTGTCTTATAATTCTTAATAATGTAGATTTAGATTTCATTATTGTCATATTATCATCATGTTGGATTATATTAGATTATTTTGCATGAAATAGATAATATTATACAACAAGTTATTAAGTCTACAATTAATCTGAATAGTGTCTCTTTAATTACTTATATTTATATTACACATTGTCATATTACCTTTCTTATTCATATTAATGTCCTCACAAATTTTTTAATCATATTTATTAATTTATTATTATTGATTATGCACTTTTAACCTCACATTATCCATACATGCATGATTATGTAAATCAAATTACTCATTAACCATCTTTAAGTCATTATATGTATTTTAGTGAACAATGTGAAACATATTACCTATTAATGAATTGATTCACATACCAAGTCATGATTAGATGATTAATTAGGTGTGTATTAGAAAACAAGGTGATATGCATTACATATATTGATAACTTGATAAAATTATGATTAGGTGATTATGTTCCATTTATGTGTATCAAAGTATGTTATCTTATTATGACTTACTAATGTATCATGAAAGGCATCATGGATATATATGTTAAGGTTAGATGATTATATCTTAGGGTTTAGGTCAACATGACCATTATGTTTCACTTATACCTTCTTAGCATACATTAGATCCAAGGTTAGGTTCCATCTATCTTACTCATCATATCATTATGGCTTATTGGTTGATGACATGTTCAACATCATGTGCATCACAATTTGTATAACTGTGTGAGTTACACATATTATGTGCATTAGGTATTCATTAGGGTTCAATCATATGAACTATTCATTATATATGCTCATGAATATATAAACAAAAATGTGGGTTTTCAACTATAACTTGTTTTAGATAAATCTATGGATTTCAGCATACTAACCTCTTATTCATGGATTTAGGGTTTCCAAATTTGAACTAACTAGATTTTGGTGTGTTGCAGGACACCATCCCCTTAAAAGGATTTCTACTACTGCTACTACAACTACTACTTGCTACTACTGCTATTGCTACTACTGCTACTACTACTACTACTACTGCTACTACTTGCTACTACTGCTATTGCTACTACTGCTACTTCTACTGTTACTTGCTACTGCTACTACTGTTACTACTACTGCTACTACTACTACTACTGCTACTACTGCTACTACTACTACTACTACTGCTACTACTACTGCTGCTACTACTACTGCTACTATTGTTGCTACTACTACTGCTCCTACTACTGCTACTTCTACTGCTACTACTACTACTACTACTACTACTACTACTACTGCTACTACTACTACTACTACTACTACTACTGCTGCTGCTGCTACTACTACTATTGCTACTACTACTATTGCTACTACTTCTACTACTACTGTTGTTGCTACTACTACTACTACTACTACTACTACTGCTACTGCTACTAATACTACTACTACTGCTGCTACTGCTACTACTACTACTGCTGCTGCTACTACTGCTACTTCTACTACTGCTACTGCTACTACTACTCCTACTACTGCTACTACTCCTACTAATACTACTCCTACTACTACTACTCCTACTACTACTACTCCTACTACTGTTACTACTACTGCTGCTACTACTCCGACTACTACTGCTACTACTACTACTACTACTACTACTGTTGCTACTACTACTTCTACTTCTATTACTACTACTGCTACTACTACTGCTACTTCTACTACTGCTACTACAAATACTACTGCTACTACTACTGGTGCTACTACTCCTGCTACTGCTACTACTCCTACTACTGCTACTACTCCTAATACTACTACTACTACTACCAATGCTAATACTACTACTACTACTATTACTGCTACTACTACTATTGTTACTACTACTACTATTGTTGCTACTACTACTACTACTAATACTACTACTACTGCTACTACTTCTACTACTGCTGCTGTTGCTACTACTACTGCTACTGCTACTACTACCACTACTACTACTACTACAACTACTACTGCTACTGCTGTTGTTGTTGCTACTGCTACTCCTTCTGCTACTTCTATTGTAACGACCCCGCCTCCCGGTAACCCCCAATTAAGGGAGACCAAGAAGTCAGAGGTGTTATCCCCAAAATAGGATCAGTGGTTTTGCAAATAATCAACAATAATTAATAAGTTCTACAACAACTAAGCTTTAAAATGGAATAAAAATTTTCTTTTCTTATTCCTTACAAAATATAGGAGCTGAGGGAGTTTACCCCATATAACATCTATCTATCTAAAATCCTCAAATCTTTATTAAGATTTATTCCATCATTGTCACTTTAAGGGAATATCCATTTTCTTGATAAGCCTAAAATGACGACAAACAAAACGTCGATCAGTATAACGAATTATATTGGTATGTGGGGGAACCAATCATCATGCATTTAATTGTAACAACATATTGCAAGCAATTAGGATTTAACAAAACAAACTTTACATTTTAAACATGACTACTCAATCCTTACATACCCTAGCCTCTGTGTTGTCCCTACAGTGGACATGGATACTACCTCTCATATGGTAGATCTCAACTAACCCCCGTGATCCTACCCAACAGGTAGATCAATACCAAGGGTTGAAGAGTCGCATGACGCTACCCATGGGTAGACCAAGGCATCGACTCATGATAACCTGATGATCCTACCTTGTGGGTAGACCATATACTAGGTCATCTCATCATCATCAAAGCTACAGAGGAGGACCAGGATCTGAGCCAGTCATGCATATATATACTTATGGTGATAGCCATAGTCACTTTATAGTTGCATGAAATAAAAGTCATCCAAGCAGTTATTTCTAAGAAACCAACAAAACTTCGGGAATCGACGTGAAACTAAAGTGATTTATCCATAAGCATAACCACATACCTGTTCTGCTGATTTGAGATAGAAATATTCCAGGCAAGTAGGAAATGCAAGAAATCACACAACAAGATCCTGAAATAAGCATACAATTTCCTTTTAATACTCATGTTATCGAGATCTATCCAATCTAACTTGCTCCTTAGGGTTTCTACCTCTTTTTAGGGTTCCACTTGCAATTAGGGTTTTGCTATCACTTTTATCACTACAAACCCTAAATAAGTAAAACTACCCATAAACCCTAATCATCATATCCTATCTCTCCTAAAAGGCTTATGATCAACATTTATCAACATATTTCCAAATATTTTGAATTAAACATATCAATCTCATCCTTTACCCTAAATTAGGGTTTCTACATGCATTAACATGGATTCTTGGTTTAAAACCCTAAAACATGCAATTTCTCATCTAGATCAGATTTGAATCTTTCATTATCATCAATAAGTTATTATTACATCAAATTAACCAATTAACCATCATAGATTCAATCTTTAATCAAAATTAGGGTTTCTAACCTAAGTTTAATGCACTTTTCATCAACTTAATATACTTTTACAATTAGGAACAAAATCAGCTTCTAAGATTATTTTTAACAGGTTCCTCATATTTTTATGATCAAATTTCATATATTAAGTTTATTCATCAGAGCTTCCTAGCAATTTCTATGAATTTTGCAAAGAAAAGCACTTTTCTTAGATTATCTCTTATTTTTAGAAAATCGTCGGTCGTTTGATCGATGATCCACTAGACCACATTGGATCCAATGATCTGCAATCGCGTTCCCCACCCGCGATTGAAAAGAAACAAAAGGTAGATATGCCCTTACCTGGTTTGCAGAGATGGGAGGGAAAAGGGGTCTTTTACCCCTAGGTCTTCTTCAACCTCGGGCTAGCTCGCGAGCAGCCCAGCGGAGTCAAATCAAGGGTTGACTCCGGGCATCAGTGCGTCTGTGATCAAACTATTTAGACCGAGAGCTTCTTCTGGCTCTCTTGAACTCACCCACCTCTTCAATTGCTGGCGGGCTTCGTTCCTTCACTGCCAGCAAGCCGCCGTCTCTCCGACGAGGTCGACAAGTGGAAGAGGGGGAAGGTCAGGGTCGATCGTCCAATTGAACTCGCCAACAAATTCGTCGTCTCTCTTCGAAGATGTGAGGGTAGGTTTTAGGTGTGCGGGTACCCTCCAGTGCCCTCCCATATATATAGGGTCAACTGTAAGAGTCTGATGGTTTGGGGACTTCTGCGTTAGTCGACAAAACTACCCATAAATTGGGTTAGTTTTACTTAGAACATACTCCTGAAGGTAATGGACTCATCCACACCTTAGATTATTGCATAAAACACAAGAAAATTCAGATTCTTTCCCCCTCTCCCTTTCCTTCGATAACTCGGTCTAGACTATGCACAACCATCATTGGATCCGTGGTCCCCTGGACCACGTGGGGATCGGATGGCTGTCATCGCTCCCTTATTTCCCTTTTCTTTTAAACCAAGGAAATTATGTGTTATTCAAAGGAAACTTGTAAAATATATATCTCTCTCTTGGTTTAGTTATTTTCATTCATATTGTAAAGGAAACTCTTGCTTGGCATTATCTACTTGTGTATTAAATTTGAAACCCAAATTCCAAAGGAAAAGGGTATTTCCTTCATAAGCAAGTTATCCTTTATTAATTACCAATTGAATTGGTAATTTCTCTTTCTTATGTCATTATATCTTGGACTCCTTGGACCTCAAGGAATCCTAAAGGCACGAAATCCCCTCATGGAGGATATTCCCTTGCCTTCTAGAGGTTTCTACCTCTTTCTTTCCTCCTTTTCTTATTTATTCATTTATCATTTGGATTTCCTTTTCCTTTTTCTTGTTATTGGGCCCAACAGCCAATAAAGCCCACTATGAAACCAACAAGGCTATTGTACACAAAATTCATGCATTCCAAAACAAATCACATCATTATGTGTTCATTTGTCTTTAATAGGAGAAATTGCATTTCTTACCAAAAGAACCCGAAAATTGGGGTTGTAACAACTAGTGCTACTGCTACTGCTGCTGCTGCTGCTACTACTACTACTACTACTACTACTGCTACTGTTATTACTGCTACTACTGCTATTGTTGTTGCTACTGCTACTGCTACTGCTTTTGCTACTTCTGCTACTTCTACTACTGATGCTGCTACTACTGCTGCTGCTGCTGTTACTGCTACTACTACTGATGTTGCTACTACTGCTACTACTATTGCTACTTCTGCTAATACTACTTCTACTACTGCTGCTGCTACTACTACTACTACTGTTGTAGGTGCTACTACTACTACTGCTACTGCTGTTACTACTACTACTACTACCACTGCTACTTCTTCTACTGCTACTTCTGCTTCTTCTATTGCTGCTGCTTCTATTACTGATGTTGCTACAACTGCTTCTACTACTGCTACATCTACTACTACTACTACTACTACTACTACTACTACTACTACTACTACTACTGCTACTGCTAATACTACTACTACTACTACTACTACTACTACTACTACTACTACTACTACTACTACTACTACTCCTACTACTACTACTACTACTACTACTACTACTGTTGCTGCTGCTACTACTACTACTACTACTACTACTACTACTACTACTACTACTACTACTACTACTACTACTACACAAAGTCAAACTAAACTAGAGGTAAAATAGTGAGTCTATTTAAACCATGTATAAGATCCAACATTTGATTTCTTTACTAATCACTATGACCAACCTCAAAGTCTAGTATAGGGAGTAGACTACCCCAAACATGCAAAAATCTAAGGCTCCAATAAGGAGTTATGGGACATAATGAAATTTTATTAGGTAACCAGGTCATCATATAAAATTCCCAAGGGTATCTAACATAGATTTCTAAAGCTACTATTTCCTAAAGGTATGCTATTTCAGACAATCAGTATCAGCTCAGGCTAAGCTGGTGTCATATGGATCTGGGAGTCCTCATAAACCAAGCTAGTGGCATAGAGGAAAATATTTCCAGGCCCTAGATCCTGATCCTTTCTAGGCACCCTTGCTTTCAACTTATGCCCTAGTAGCTACCTAATAGGCTCATCATCTAAAGGCTAACTAAAGATATTTCTAATATGAAACTCTTATGATCCTAAATCAACCTTTCTTCATCTCATGAAAAACATAGGTGAATTCTAGGGTGATCATATTAACTAAAGGAGAACTATTTAAGGTAAGGGTTCTATCTAGGGAGACAAATTGAAATAGTCAAGATTTTGACTAACTTAGATCGGATACCATGCTGTAAAGAAGGATAAACACCCTTTTACTAAGAACTAATGGTATGCAAAAGACCAATGAATAGCAGCGGAATAAAAAATGACTATATTCAATTATAAAGAGAGTACATCAAAATATCAGAATAAGGGTTTACATGATAGATACAAAAAAAGGATATAAGATAGAGGGAAACAAAACTACACAAATCTATCTCCAAGAAACAAATTTAATATATAGGTCTAGAAGTAAGGATGAACTCCTTCTCCTAATCTTGGGTTGGTCCACCATGCCCCTGTTGTGCCCTCTGATTCTAAACCTGGGTGGTTGGGACCACCCATCAAGAGGAGAAATAAATTATGTGCCAAATGAGGAATTAGCACAAAGTATAAATAACAATTGATAACATGGGGTAAAGAATTAACTATGCTAAAGAGAGGCAAGAGTATGAGGCTTTTAACAAATAAGAATTTTTCCAAGTCAAATTATAATAAAGTTGCATGCATGAATATTAATATGACTACAATAACTAAACTAGGGCTGAGGCACCTACCTAACCTCAACCAATAGGTGATGGAGAGTAACACATTCCAAAACACCTAAAATATATATAAAAGTGGGGATAGTAAACACATTTCCCTAGGTGAAATAACCACATGCCCAACTATGGATGGTTGTACATAGGTACACTACATTAGTTAATCAGTAAATAATTCATCATGCTAGAAAAATAATCATATAGTAGATTAAATAAATGAAATATTACATAGGGGTTTAGAACCCAAGAATTAATTGAAATCATGGAGCCAAAAAGGTTATTATGAGATTAAAGTATAAATTATGCCTCATTGGAAATATTAGGGTTGGATTAGAAATGCCCAACCGAAGCGTGAAGCAATGAACATACTCATATATGCACATAAGCACATACCTCAATGTAGAGTCCTAGTGATCACTTTCACCTCTAAGTTCAATCCAAAACTAGTTTAACCTAATTACACATTTCACCATATGTATTAGGGTTTTGAAAAGTATAAAAAGTAAGAAACCCTAATTTTGGGATTTTTATAAAAACAATCAATTTAGGACTCAAAAATTAGACCAATCAATCACTTAGATTCTCCTGATTAAGAAAACATATTTGATTTGTTAATTTGGAGTTAAAATGAGTTAATTACAAATTTAAGGGCTTTTTATATAATTAAAATAGTGTTTATAATAAACATCAAAATAGAGATGCAAAACATGACCTGAAAACCCTAAAATTAGATTCTACTCAGAAATTGCTTTCCAACAACTATTATACACATTTTTATGATAAGGTATCAATTTACTATGAATTTCTAAATTACTGGCCAATCATATTTTGAGAAAAAAACACGGGGGCACTTTTATCTAGGTTCAGCAGATCTGGGCCTAATCCTTGCACTCATGGCCCAATAGGAAACCTCCAAGATGGCATCACACCTCAAAACAAAAGGGCGAGTGGTGACATAAGAAAAATATAAAACTATCGTTGCATAGATGATCATTCAATTAAATCTGTGGGGGCAATGTTGTCATTCGTTATCCTAACTTGTTCCTCCCCATCGTGCTCAACGAAGCAGCACTCCAGGGATTCAAGACATGATCCAATCTTAAACCCTGTTTATGATTAGATTTGGGGAACAATCCCATCTTATTCATTGAACTCTAGAAATGAAGATGAAGCCAAGACGTTGGCAATACGGTGCAAAAAAGGTTCAAGGGAAATGGTGATGTAAGGAGGCAAATTCACTCCTTTACTAAAAATTTGAAGAATTGACATCCATTCCAAACACTCTCAGAGGTATGATGGAATGGGCATAAATTTTTCAAATTTATTAAACATTGGTATACAAAAGACCATTCGAAAGCAGCATAATAAAAATTAACCGACTATATTCAATTTCATAAAAGGTTTACAAAAATACATCAAAATCTCCCATTAGGGTTTACATCAAGACACACAATCATGATCTAGATAGAGGGAAGTCTAGACTACTACAATCTTGTCTCCAAGCAACATCTCCATCAACAGAGTCCAAGCCAAAAGCTAAGATCTTCCTTGTCTTATTCAATACCTTGCTCAACACCTGGGTGGTTGGGAAGGCACCCAGCAAAAAGGGAAAGGGAAGAAAAGTATGTGTCATAAAACTAGTCAAGGATATCAAGATAAGCAATGCAAATAAGAATAGACCAGGGTTCATCATAAGATGAAGATAACAAGAGTATGAGGCTATATTCAAAAGAAACTTGCCATTAACAATTATATCAAAAAGGATTTACATGTAAGATACTTATGCCTACCTAACTAAGTAGGGTTGAGGTACCTACTGGACCTCTAACCTTAGGTGAGGGGAGAATAAGACATTCCCAGTCACCTACAATATTATGGGGAGAATAAGACATTCCCCAGGGCATTTATTTACATGCCCTATGTGGGTGGTTGTACATAAGTACCGTTACTTTAAATTAAACAGAACATAAATCCACATGCTAGAAAAGTAGTCATGGCAAGAGTAGTCATAATATTCAATAACCATGGTAGTGGGGTATAAGACCCAAACAAGAAGAAATTATAATCTAATTTGAGGCATGAACAACATTAGGATTCAAGAATAGAATATTTAGGGTTCATTTAAGCTTCATTAGGGAAATATAGGGGTTTGCTGCAATTATCCCAACATAAGGTATAAGGAATGCACATACCTCTCTTACTGATATCAATTACTAACTTTCAACACTTTAATTGAGTCCAAGTTCCACTTTGCCTATTTTCAATGTATTAACATGTATTAGAGTGCATAGTGCACATTAATATATAGAAACCCTAATTTTAGAACTTTTTAGCAAAATTTGTATTTAGCTTTTGAAAATATTACCAATGAACTTATTAGGTTTTCCTGATCAAGAAAACATATTTTAATGTAAATTTTGGAGTTATGATGATTAAGATGTAATTTTTATGGATTTTATGCATTAAATTCGTTTTACAAAAATTACCCTTCGTCAAATAATGAAATCAGACCTTGAAAATATTTTTATTAGATATAGATTAATTTTCCAATTCCAAAACATATTTATTTGTCAAATTTGGATAAGTAGTTTAGAAGATATTAATTTTGCAATACTAACCAATAGGAAATTGCCACATCATCAAACTGATCGAGATAATTAAAGAGAGAGGGAGAGGGAGAAAATACCATTTGACCCAAGATTAGGTTTTAAGTTTCTTAGATAACCAAACTAGAGATTCTAGAGAAGATAAAATAGCATGAAACCAAAACCTTAGAAGAACATGGTAAAAAGAGATGGAAATCATTGATTATCAACATAGAAGCATGGGTTTTAAGTATGTACTAAGCAATATATGAGAAGGGGGTTAACAAAACTTGCCTCTAGGAAGGTAATGAGGTTCAAACAGAAAGGATTCCGAGATTATAAGTTCTAGTTGCCCCAAGCCAAGCTCCTTTCTTGAGCAAAGATCACCTTCTCCACTTTAGAGGTGCAAACCCTAGCAAAAGAGCATGGAGATGAGATGTTTTAGGGTTTTAGGTGGAGTTTTACCATGTATGGTCATGGTACCTACCTATAAGAAGGTGTAAGTACGACTAAAAGTATGAAAATAGGGAAGGAAGGGAGGAAACTTACTAGTTTTGGTCGAAATTACCAAGGAGGAGCTTTAGAAACCCTAATAGAGCAATTTGGAATCCCTAGGAGCCTTCTTCACCAAGGTAGGCTTCCTCTATTACCTTGGGATAGCAACTTCGTGGCCAAATACAGAAGGAAATATTATCTAGGCTATAGGAAAGAAAAGGAGAGCAAGAGTTTTCAAATTGTGAGTTGGGAAGGGGTATACATGGCTATATATAGAAAGAGGTGAAGCATGAGATGTCTTAAGGGACTTTCCATGTGTCTTTAGCCTAGGGCTTCATGGCCATGCAAGAGGACAACTCATGGAATCTTCTTGGATATCAAAATTCGGTCCTAAGATCCCACAGATCCTTAAAGGCCATCCCCACCGTTTTTCAAGAAAGAAATAACCTCATTGGTTGATAGCTTTTAAAGATAAGCACCTTTATAAAGAGGGTAATCTCTATAATGCCCTTGGAAAGAAATACCATCAAACTAAGGTGAAACTAGGTTCTCTAATGGTTTAAAATCTCAATAATGGTAATGGAATATCTAAGCATTAAAATTCAGTTGATAATTTGCAAAGAAAACCTCCCAATTGGGTAAATTGCATAAAAGTCCAGAATGTACCTAAAATTGCGTAACTTGCACAAACAACATCCAAATCGAACCAAATTTGAAAATTAGGATCATTTTATGTTTTCAAATCATATAAAAAAATTAGATTAAGGTTTAGAGCACTTTATTATGGTAATTAAGCTTTTATTGAGGTATTTGTGCATAAACCCTTATATTGGTACAATTAGTGAATGAATTTTCACTTAACTGCTATAAATTCCATTAATTAAAAATAAATGATAGAAAGGATAGAAATGAAAGGAAAATATGTTAAAGAGTATCAAAAGACAAAATTCTAGAATTCGGTATGTTAGAACACTCCACCCCTTAAAGAGGATTTCGTCCCCGAAATCACAAGCAAGAAGGGAAGGGTGAGTGTGTAACATCTCATCACAAAACTTCAGGTTATTTCTCCAACCTTAACTTCTACCAAACAACTTCATCAACATATACTCCACAATCATCTTGACATAAGTTAGGTTCTCAAGGATCACCTAGGTTCCAATTTTATAATTTCTTTTTAATAATTTTTTTGGCTTATTAGAATTATATTTATTAGGATATCACATTATCATTATTATTCTTTTAATTGTGTCATGTCATATTTACTTTGTGTTCAAAAGAGTTATATTTCATTATTATATTTGAAACCATATATATTTCTTATTTAACTCATTATGAGTTTTAGCGCAACTAGAGTTTACTTAATTATCAATATACTTGCTTATTATCCTTAATAATTGGATTTAGTCTCTGTTATCAACATATTGAATTATAACAAATTGTTTTGCATGAATTAAGACATTTTATCCAACTTGTTACAAGTAATCCAAATAATGTTACATTAATCACTTATATCTATATTTAACATTGTCACATTAACTTTCTTATTCACATTAATGTCATCATTAATCATTTTTTTTCATATTTATTTAGTTCTTATGATTGATTATGCACTTTTATGTGAATAAATTAATACTTATCCATATTGAAGTCATTATATGTATTTTAGTGATCAAGGTGGGACATATTACAAATTGATTCACATTAAGTAACTAATCGTGTGTGTATTAGATAATAAGGAAACATACTGTGCATTTCATATTGATGACTTGATTAATATGTGATTAGATGATTATATATATCATTTATGTGTATCGAAGTATGTTGACTGATTATTGCACCTTATGTCATTAATGTATCATGAAAGGCATTAAGGATGTATATGTTAAGGTTATATGATTACAACTTAGGGTTCAGGTTAATATGATCACTATATTTTACTTGGCATGTGTTAAGTCCAAGATTAGGTTACAATTATCTTACTTGTCATTTCATTAGGGTTTATTAGTTTATGACATGGGAAAACACCATGCGTATCCATTAGGGTTAATATGTGAGTTACTCATATTATGTGCATTAGGTATTCATTAGGGTTTGAACACATAAATTATTCCTCAGATGATCATTATATGTTCATTAATATATAAACAAGCACGTTAGGCTATAACTATAACTTGTTTGGACCCCACTAAGGTGTCAAGCACAACAACCTCCTAAGTATGGGGTTAGGGTTTCTAAAGATAGTGTAGATAGATTTCAAGATGTCATAGGGCTCCATCCCCCTAAAGAGGATTTCTTCCTCAAAATCTAACCACCCAACATCATCAAACTAACTATACTCCACCCCTTAAAGGGTTTAACCTATCAAGCCAAACTACACTAGGGTTAAAGGATGAGTCTAACTTAACCATGTACAAGATCCATCACACTTCCACTGCACACTCTGATAGCTCACTTAACCCCAAACTTCAAAGTCTAGGTTCTAGGGATAACTATCCAAACATGTGGTCCTATGGGTCATAAGGAAACTAGTCTTGGTATCCATCCTCAAACAAGTCACCATACACCTAAAACTTAGGGTTCCCAAAGATATACAACATAGATGTCTAAGGTCACTATTGCCTAAAAGCAAACTATTTTAGAAAATCCATTTTATCTTAGGCCAGGCCAGTATCATATGGATCTGGGAGTCCTCGTAAACCAAGCAAGTGGCGTGGAGGAAAATATTGCCAGTCCCCAGAACCTGATCCTTTCTAGACACCTTTGCTTCAAATTCATGCCCTAATAGTTACCTAAAGCCAAACCTAAACAACATTAAGTTATGCATATTTTAGTTATGAGTATTTTAGGGTTCTATTCATCATGATACAAATGTGGAACTATAGCATCCTAAATAAACCTTTCATTATTTATAGATCAACTGTAGGGCAACCATGTCACCTAGAGGAACTATGTAAGGTAGGTATTCTAATTAAGGAGACAAAACTGAAATAGTTAGATTCCGACTACCATGGGCTCTGATACCATGTTGTAAGGAGGCGAATTCACCCCTTTACTAAAAATTTGAAGAATTGACATCCATTCCAAAAACTCTCAGAGGTATGATGGAATGGGCATACATTTTCCTAATTTATTTAACATTGGTATACAAAAGACCATTAGAAAGCAGCGGAATAAAAATTAACCGACTATATTCAATTTCATAAAAGGTTTAAAAAAATACATCAAATTCTCCCATTAAGGTTTACATCAAGACATACAATCATGATCTAGATAGAGGGAAGTCTAGACTACTACAATCTTGTCTCCAAGCAACATCTCCATCAACAGAGTCCAAGCCAAAAGCTAAGATCTTCCTTGTCTTATCCATCACCTTGCTCAACACCTGGGTGGTTGGGAAGGCACCCAGCAAAAAGGGAAAGGGAAGAAAAGTATGTGTCACAAAACTAGTCTAGGATATCAAGATAAGCAAAGAAAATTAGAACAGGCCAGGGTTCATTATAAGATGAAGATAACAAGAGTATGAGGCTATATTCAAAAGAAACTTGCCATTAATATTTATTTCAAAAAGGATTTTCATGTAAGATAAGTATGCCTACCTAACTAAGTAGGGTTGAGGCACCTACCGGCTCTCTAACCTTAGGTGAGAGGAGAATAAGACATTCCCAGTCACCTACAATATTATGGGGAGAATAAGACATTCCCCAGGGCATTTATTTACATGCCCTCTGTGGGTGGTTGTACATAAGTACCACTACTTTAAATTAAATAGAACATAAATCCACATGCTAGAAAAGTAGTCATGGCAAGAGTAGTCATAATATTCAATAAGCATGGCAGTGGGGTATAAGACCCAAACAAGAAGAAATTATAATCTAATTTGAGGCATGAACAACATTAGGATTCAAGAATAGAATATTTAGGGTTCATTTAAGCCTCATTAGGGAAATATAGGGTTTTTCTGCTATTATCCCAACATAGGGTATAAGGAATGTACATACCTCTCTCACTAATATCAATTACTAACTTTCACCACTTTAATTGAGTCCAAGTTCCACTTTGCCTATTTTCAATGTATTAACCTGTATTAGAGTACATAGTGCACATTAATATATAGAAATCCTAATTTTAGAACTTTTTAGAAAAATTCAGATTTAGCTTTTGAAAATATCACCAATGAACTTATTAGGTTTTCCTGATCAAGAAAACATATTTTAATGTAAATTTTGGAGTTATGATGATTAAGATGTAATTTTTATGGATTTTATGCATTAAATTCGTTTTACAAAAATTACCCTTCGTAAAATAATGAAATCAGACCTTGAAAATATTGTTATTAGATAGAGATTAATTTTACAATTCCAAAACATATTTATTTGTCAAATTTGGATAAGCAGTTTAGAAGATATAAATTTTGTAATACTGACCAATAGGAAATTGCCACATCATCAAACTGATCGAGATAATTAAAGAGAGAGGGAGAGGGAGAAAATACCATTTGACCCAAGATCATGTTTGAAGTTTCTTAGATAACCAAACTAGAGATTCTAGAGAAGATAAAATAGCATGAAACCAAAACCTTAGAAGAACATGGTAAAAAGAGATGGAAATCATTGATTATCAACATAGAAGCATGGGTTTTAAGTATGTACTAAGCAATATATGAGAAGGGGGTTAACAAAACTTTCCTCTAGGAAGGTAATAAGGATCAAGCAGAAAGGATTCCGAGATTATAAGGTCTGGTTGCTCCAAGCCAAGCTCCTTTCTTGAGCAAAGATCACCTTCTCCACTTTAGAGGTGCAAACCCTAGCAAAAGAGCATGGAGATGAGATGTTTTAGGGTTTTAGGTGGAGTTTTACCATGTATGGTCATGGTTCCTACCTATAAGAAGGTGTAAGTACGACTAAAAGTATGAAAATAGGGAAGGAAGGGAGGAAACTTACTAGTTTTGGTCGAAATTATCAAGGAGGAGCTTTAGAAACCCTAATAGAACAATTTGGAAGCCCTAGGAGCCTTCTTCACCAAGGTAGGCTCCCTCTATTACCTTGGGACAACAACTTCGTGGCCAAATACAGAAGGAACTATTATCTAAGCTGCAAGAGAGAAAAGGAGAGAAAGAGTTTTCAAATTGTGAATTGGGAAGGGGTATACATGGCTATATATAGAAAGAGGTGAAGCATGAGGTGTCTTAAGGGACTTTCCATGTGTCTTTAGCCTAGGGCTTGATGGCCATGCAAGAGTACATCTCATGGACTCTTCTTGGATCTAAAAATTCGGTCCTAATAGCCCACAATACTTCAAGTCCATCCCCACCATTTTTCAAGAAATAAATAACCTCATTGGTTGATAGCTTTTAAAGATAATCACCTTTATAAAGAGGGTAATCCCTATAATGCCCTTGGAAAGAAATACCATAAAACCAAGGTGAAACCAGGTTCTCCAATGGTTTAAAATCTCGTTAATGGTCAGGGAATATCTAAGGATTAAAATTCAGTTGATAATTTGCAAAGAAAACCTCCCAATTGGGTAAATTTCATAAAAGTCCAGAATGTACCTAAAATTGCATAACTTGCACAAACAACATCCAAATCGAACCAAATTTGAAACATAGGATCATTTTATGTTTTCAAATCATATAAAAAATTATATTAAGTTTTGGAGCACTTTATTATGGTAATTAAGCTTTTATTGAGGTATTTGTGCATAAACCCTTATATTGGTACAATTAGTGAATGAATTTTCACTTAACTGCTATAAATTCCACTAATTAAACATAAATGATATGAAGGATAGAAATGAAAGGAAAATATGGGAAAGAGGATCAAAAGCCAAAATTCTAGAATTCGGTATGTTACAGGTGAGAACTGGAGAATAGAGGGTAATGGCCTAGAAGGAAAAACCTTGAAACTACGCAGATGGGCATCAATTAAAACCTTAAAAGTGGTCATGGATGTTAGGAAAACTCATTCTATGCTTTGTGAAGGTTGGATGGACACTAGATCACCGTGGTGACTAGCGTCGGCAAGAAGCCAACACTGGTCTATAGGACACATCAACCCAGAGCAAGTAAGGGTGAACTAATGACTGAAAAAGGAGCAGAAGGTATCGTGAATGCTCACTAGAGAACCAATTTGACTAGAGGATTGTTTGAGGGAAATGTGGAGCTTGGGTTTCCAGAACTGTAAGTTGAGGTGGTTGAGTACGCCCAAGAAACTAGAGAATAAATTGAGGAAGGAGGATTTCTTGTTGTCTGATGATGCTCTACCCAACTTTATATATGTAGGCGAGAGGTGTGCCATAGATCCCTCTGCAACTCTGCGGTGGAGATGAGGGGAAATCCCTAAATGGGTGTTTCATGCTTAGGGAAATAGAGAGAGAGATAGATAGAGAGATAGAATTATGGATCAAATGAAACCACAAAAAGAGGTGAAGAAGTTAGCATAGGAATCTTGTTAAAAGATGTACTAAAGAGGGAGGTTGGGATCAGTGAAGATAAGCTTATGAAACAATTGTAAAATGGCTACTGCTCATGAGGTTGGAGATGACGATCTGGCTATTGGATCGAAGATAGATATAACACGTCATATCTCAGCCGTCATGCGCAGTAGGGAAAAATCAAAATGAAGTAACATGTTACATACATTAAATTGTGGAGTATAGCTTCAACGGCTGGCATCAATGAAATTATACTCAAATCTAGGTCCAACTATATTAAAAACTTGTTTAATTCATTTGGAGGGAACATGGTCCAAATGACTTCAAATTTGGACCATAGACTAAATTTATGTTCTAGAATATTCTAATGCAATTAAATATTGAGTTTACTCATGTTATGGCCCTTAATCACAACATTGTCCATTCATATATGTATTAATGCATCAGAGTTAACTTAAAAAGGTTTTTCTTAACAAATCCTTGAGTAAAAATTCGTAATATATATAATACACTAATTCAAGAGTCACAAAACACCTATTTATTCCTTTTTTATGTTTAATTGCTGCATAGGAGGAGAGAGAAAAGAAAAGAGGTTCATTACTTTCATATCTAACTCAATATTACACTATCTTTTATTCTTTATCCCAAAGGCCATAAAAATTTTGCATTAATATTATCTATCGATTATCTCTCATTATGGTCATTTTGTATTTTAGAATCTAATTTTTTTTATTACTGGGGGAAACCCACCCCCTTAGGCGGAGTCCCAGATAGAAGGGATGGTAAACCCGGGAGACCCGCATGCCCACACACCGGTATGTCAATAAGTCGCATCAGAGGCCGGCTGACACTACGGGAAATTCATTTCTGAACAGTGCTTCCAGCGGGAGTCAAACCTGAGACCCTTTGTGAGGGGCCTCGAGCTGCGACCAACTGGGCTACTGCTCGTTGGCTTATTTTAAACTCTAATTAAAACACTAATTGAGGTATTTGTTCACAAACCCATTCATTGTAATAAATATGAATCAAATATTACTCAAACAACTAAATATTGTTCAATTTCAACATGGAGGACAAAAAGGATAGGAAAGATAGGAAAATTTAGGAAAAAGGCCAAAAAGGATATGAAGAAAAGAAAAGATTGTAAAAGGGTTAAACTGCAAATAAACCCAAGCTTCATTATGTTATAGATGTGATTGACAAACCTAGGATTTGGAAGCATTGGAAAGATCTAAAGTTTGATCAAAGAATCCTAGCTATTTTATTCATGAACTTGCCTCTACTCTAAGGATCCTTGAATCATAATTACTACTTTTCACACAAGTATCAAGCAGATAATGATGAGTTTTGAGATATAACCAAGTAGTAGTGTTTTCCTGGATGATGTATGCACCCTCTCACCTTATATTGAGTCAAAAACATGAAAATTTAAAATTTACAAAAGAGGCTTGCCGCCCACAAAATCCCAAAAATAACAAAATAGTTCTCACCCATGCCTATAAAATAGAATGCAGAGAATAAAAGCCTAAGTGTGAATAAATGAGCATTATTTTCTCTTTCAGGAGAGTTGAGGATGCTACCCAGCCAGTGTATGATTGCGCTCATGAACTCGAGTATGTCGTGCCTCATAGTGCACCCTAATAGACCATTAGAGAGTCACTAGGAATCCCTAGGAGACCTATGAGATAATCCCAGTAGTAGGGTTGGTTTGAGCGCAATATGAGGAGTTCATCTCACTACTATGGGACAACTGGCTCAGACTGCAGGAACTATTTCTCGTTACATGGGCCAATATGAAACATATTGGGATCCTTAGAAGTCATTAGAGTCTTCTTGCTTTTGTTACTTCTTAGGACCCAAATAAGTGGGAGGCACATTGTTCTTGATTAGTCTACATATTTACATGATAATAGCTCATAACTCATCATTCACAGGATCTCCTTTGTGAAAATGCTTTAATGATGTATAATTATAATGTAAACTCTCTCGAGTACTAACAAGTTGCAGTAAATTCATTTCATCTTGCCTGGATGCTCTTTGATCATACTTTAGTAGGATTGTGCTTGACTGGTGGGGGTTTGCTCTGAATCGACATGGATTAAGAGAGTTTATGTTTCAAACTATTGTTCTTAACTTTAGCATTTATCGCCATGCTTAATTTGGATGCTATATTTTTTTCTTTGAGCACAATCTTTCTTGAGGACAACCAAGGGTTTAAGCTTATGGTGGTTGTTAACACCCAAATTCAGGCATTTATTCTAGCCATTTAATTATGGTTTTGTGTCATTATATCCTTAATATGCCCAAAATAAACCTAGATTCTTAACTTTTAGTAATTTATATCATTCTCAATGTAGAGGTGCTCAACTAGCCAATTTTGGGGCACACAAGCACCAAACTTCAAAAGACATCTATTCTCCAAAAATTTTCTTCAACACATGGTTTTTGTAAAAGCTAGGATTCCATCTATAGTGAACGCGACACTAGGCATGGTCAGGCCCATCCCAACATGGTCGGGCTGAGAAGGAAAAGACGTGACTGCTACACCGTCACGATCGTTACATCGTCGCGATCGATACACCGTCACAACCGCTACACTCGTCGTAATCGCACCACTTGTTTTGACTGTAACACGAAGCAACCACTACCGAATCTCATCTTTCATGACTAAGATGCCTGACATGGACATGTCGAGCCTAGAATGGCTAGGCCGAGGACAAGGACTAGTAGTCTTCTTGACCGTGACAACCAACTCAACCATAAAATCTATTTCAATAGCTACAAGCCCTATGCCTGCGACATCCATCTTGAACGCTACCCCCGACACGGCCATGTCAAGACTGGGGTAACGACTGAGACTGGTGTTGCGACTACTTATTATATTCACTCCACCTTCACGGATAAATACCCACCCCTCACCACTTGGAAGGGGGTTTCGAATTCTTAGTGGTTCCATGTTCCACGGTTATGAGATTTATTGGTTCCCAGAGCCTTGTAGGAGAGTTCCAAGGTCTAAAAGGGCTGAAGTGCTCATCCTACATCCATCCCTTCAGTTTGGTTTCATTTACCATCATATTTCACCACCATTCACCCATTTTCCACCATTCCTATCCATCTTCCACCTCCATACACCCACCAAGTTGTTGTTTGGGGTGGAATCAAAGAGAAAGGAGGCCAAGGAATTCAAAAGACCAAGGAAGACGACCTAAAGTTAAGATCTAGACCATATGGTGGCTAAGGAGAAAGAGACACCTCTCATCTACATGCTAAATCTCTTCTTCTTCTCCTTTCTTCGACTATTCTCTTTAGTTTCTATACAAATGATGTTCTTCCATCTTTTTTCGGTACCAACTATGCTTGTCTATGGCAAGTTGAGTTCCTTCTTGTCTATGTAGCCCATTTTGGGCATATTTATGTACTCTTACTTTAAGCAAGTAGTTTTATTCTAAATCTAGTACATTTTCTGTTCTATATTCTCTTTCTGCTTATGATTGCTAGTTTGGCTTATCTCTTTCTTGCCTGAACTTCTATTTCTACATATATCAAGAGATTCATTATATAAATAGATAAGAGAAGGTAGTTTGGATCAAAATCTTAAAAGAGGACGGTTTAAGGTGATCTGTGCATAACCATAGACTTAGGCACGGTCGGGCTGACTACCAGGTTCTGCCCAGATCACACCAGTTCCTAAAATCTTAGAATATTCTAGACCTGAGAGGGTACCTAGAATATTTTAGGGTGTTGATATGTCATTCTTGAGGGAGGTTTCATATCATTTATGGGTTTTAAGTCACGCTATGTGAAAGCGGGTGGGATGACCCCCCAATGGAATAGACAACACAATAGGTACTATGTTTGGATGTAGGTTGTTTACTTAGGTGTTCAAGGGTTGTCTATGCTTGAGAACGGGTGCATAGACTTCCCAATTTGTGGTTACATAGCCAGGAACTCCTTTTTTATTAGTATAATCTGACGGACTCTATTTTGTTTTCTTTACTTTGTTTTGTTTTATTTTGTGACATTTTGCTAGACTAGTTCTAGTTCCAAACTTTTATCAATTATTAGACTGGCTTAACTGACTTAAGAGTGACATCTTAAGCATCCGAAATGTCTCCACGTCCTTGTGTTCAACCTTGTATATCTACTTTGACCCTATAATAATGTTGCGGGGGTCCTTGAAGGTTTTAGGTTATAAATTTAAAATATGATTTTCCTTTGGGAATTGATCAAACACCCAGTCAATCAACAATAAGGTAATCTAAGTTTATCTAATTGGAATATGTTTATTAATTGCAAATAGGAAATGGATTGGGTTTTATGAAACCCTACCCTTTGGTTCCTTAATATAAATGAGTGTACATCCATGTATAAAATAGAAAAGTTTGCTACAAATTTCTCCCTTTGATAGAGAGGAAAATCAATACCAAGCATAACACCTTATGATATGAGGAGTGTAGGAACAAGGTATGGTAATACGTCAATGACTCTAATTCAAATTATTCTTGGTAGACAAGGTGGCGCATCAAGAGTTCCCTCATCTATGAGGATGACAAAGAGGCCAGGAATATGTATGAAGGATTGAGGGAGAACTTCATCACAAGGAGATGTGTTCTATACGGTGATGTTGTGAAGAGGATGACTTAGTTTATGCAAATTTTGATATCAAATCTAGATTTAGGAGGATACAAAAGACATAAACACAACACATTAAGAAATTTGGGTATTCCCTAAAGTATACCTATTATTACATCTATTTATTTTATATACTAATATTTATGGCTACAATGAATTTGTTGGGTCAATACTTTGTTGGATTTTTTTGTTATTTCATTGCACCCTCTCCCATAAAACCCTACACTAGAAAATTATGAAAGATGGAACAATGGTGCTCACCTTACCTTGTTGCTAGAGCCACTTGCTATTAGGCTATAGATTTTATCAAGCCCTAGCAATCAGAAGAGATTAGGAAAATTTGTTGTTTGAAAACTAGGTAAGAACACAAATATATGTGTAATGACCATGTTCATTGCCCAAGGCTCTAGAAGAGTTTTACGAGTGATGACTGGCCCCTGATATTACCACTGGATTTAGTTGTACTCTTTTCCCTTACTCATGTTGTGACGACCGCTACCAAACTGACAACATAATTGTTACAACCTGTTCCTAGCTTTGCTAATAATCCTAGAGATTTAAGATAATCTTAATGCTTGTCATGTTTTTGTTAGTAATATTTTATTTTGTTCTTTATATTAACTTTAGTAACCTTAAATACTTGTTTTGGTAACACATAATCATTACTTAAGTCTACTATAAAGATCCGAGTTGGAGTAATATAGCATTAACCCATACATGCATGCAAGAAGAGAGTTAATAACATTGAAGGAAATAATTAACAAATAATTTTTCCTCTAAGAATATTGTAAAAATAATATTATAGAATTGTAGATAATTCAATTACGAATCCAACAAAAAAATAATGAACCAAATTGGAGTTAAAATGAGAGAGTTATGCCTTATTAGTAAACATGTACAGAGTGCCGCGACCGCGACACTGTGTCGTGTGCCGCGACTGTGACGCTGCGTCGTGTGCCGCGACCACGACCGATGCCGCCCAGGACAGCCAATCCTAAAATGATCATATCTCGGGCTATACTTATCCATTTTCGATGAAATAAAGTACGTTGAAACCATAATTCAATCTTCGATCATCTTAGACTCCTTTCTCAACAAGAGAGCGACCTGGAAGGTTATTTCTAGGGTGATTTTGGTGAAGAACATGAAGAACAGCGGAAATCTAAAAGGGTTGTCATAGATTCGACTTGGTAAGTACTTTTAACTGTCGATTCTTCCTCCTCCTAATTTCCCCTTGCTTGGAACCCTTGATCCATCAAGTTTGAGGTTTGGGTTAACCTATGACCTTCATCTTCTACCTACAGCAGACCACGTTTAGGGTTGAAAGGAAGAAGAAATTAGTGATTTTGCTAAAGTTTTGATATGGATTCGAGATTTTTAGAGATGGGCTGCATTTTTAAGGTGTTTTCACACCATAGGGTGAGTGGGTACTTCCTTTAAATAGTAGATTGCACGAAAATGAGTTAAATCATCAAAAATCTTCAATTGCTTAGTATGAAAGTACAAACCCTAAGTTGCCTTTTCAATCTAGCTTTTGCAAGATGAAATGAAATGGATTATTTCTCTGTTGTGACGAATTTCAGATTATTAAGTCACATTAGAAATTATTACAATCCATCTAAATGAGAATTCTTAAGGTAATTATAGAGGTTACATGAATATACTAAAATTTAGGGTTTTCGGCTATGATTGAAATTGTTGTATAATTGAAGAAAGAAGTTTTCCTAGTTGAATCTCCTAAGTTACAAATGATTGTTTTATTTGTGTGCGTATTACATATATGCTAGAGTAGATCTTCCATAAGAGCTAAGTATTAGAATCGGTTGAGTTTAGTCAAACCATGTCACTCTAGGTCCTTGTCTAGAGTTGAGAGAGAATTCTAGATGATGATTTGTATCTTTGTTTCCTTAATAATAGAGTATATATATGTTTATCATGTCATATGACATGGAAGTGTGGGAAAAAGAATGAATGTATGGATGTGTATCATTAATGTGGAGATCATATTAGAGTAATCAAAGTTTAATTCTCTTGCAAAGTTTGTTTATGTGAATGAATGTGAGAAAATAAAGAGTTTGAAATAAAGGAAAAAAAAGTTGGGAGTGAACTTTGTATTAAGTATAATCCTCAAACTTATGCCCTAATCTCATGAATAGTGGTAATCGTGGGATGTGGGTGTGACAACTTGGTATCAGAGCTTAGGCTGACTTGTCAGGCACCATTAAGATAGAAAGTTAGAGTTATAAGTGTTGCGGATAGGAGGTGTTGTGTCTATAGCTTTGGGAGGTCGGAGTATTTAGATACCCTGGCCCAATATCTAAATACTTTGGTTGACCAGTATCTAGATACTCTGTCTACTCTTATTTGGATGCCCTGGCCATGTACACAGAGGAAGGATGGACTAGAGAGAAACCCTAGAAATATTATAGTTAGGAGACTGGAAAGTAATGAAGGAGTAAGAGCTTAAAGATAGAATCTGATACAAATCTTGATTTATATTTCTTCTTTGATTGGAGATAAATAAAAATGCTCTTATATGTATGAATTCATATTATCAGTTTGTAGAATATGGATGGTTCTTTTAGATTGTTGTATATCATGAAGTAGATTTAGTTATTCTTTGTATCAATGAGACCATAAGTTATGTTTAAATGAGTTTTCCCTAAGTGGATATTCTTTCCACATGTTTTAGATTAATAGGAGTTGGTTAATCTTGAGTAGCTCTTGGCTCCAGGACTATAGGTTCGGTCTGGTCCGATTGGCAGGGTGTGATACTAGGATCTAATGACTCCTGTTGAAAATATATTAAGAGTTGGCTCTGGATAAATTAGACCCACATCATAGTGAGAATGTACATACACTAATATGTTGAAACATTTGGGAAAAATTAGAATAGCTAAGAATTAGTTGGAACCTATATCTGAGATCCGACTTTGGGGCCTCGTATGAGAAACCCTTAATTTGGAATAAAGGAAAACGATGTAAGGTTCAAATTAAGTTTAATGATTAGTATTATATGAACTCTAAATATGAAATATGGAAAAGATATGAGAAAAGTATGTAAGGGCCAAGATAGTAAGAACAAATCATGAGGAATGGATCATATAATTGAGTACAATGCTTTTATGTACTCTAAAGCAAAGGGAAAATAGAAGAAAAGAGTTAAGTATATGATAAATACATAGAAGTAAAGAGTCTTCAGAAGAGTTAAAGTAAAGATAATTACATGAACATGTGAATCATAAGACTAGGGGAACAAACTTAGTTGAAACAAAGAGAATTGGTAGAAATGATGAGCTTGATTAAGGAATGAGGGTTATGTTATAATTGATAACATGGAATGTATACCTTTATTATGAAGTTTAATACATTCATCCTTACTACCTTTGGATTCCAAGTCTCTATAGAACAACAAAATAGTTTCTAAAAGAAGAATAAAAGTGTATTTTAACAAATGAATAAGTCATACAAAGGTAGACTATATTCAGGAAGGATAAACTTGAATGAAAGAGAAACTAAGTTTGACCCATGCATGAGTCATTTAATTTAAAATGAAGGATGTGTAATGTATTAAACATGAGGTGAAACTAGTAGAGAGATTATTGATTTAGAATTTCAACTTCACATTAGTAGAAGGATAAAAAGAAATATGTGCTACATGGTATACGTGATCATACACATGAATAAGCAACATGATAATAAGAGAAAATTAGAAGTTAAATATGACAGGTGGAAGAGTAGTATATGGTAAGAGGATTATGGAAAGTAAGGATGGATTTGAATCATGATGGATTAATATAGATTATAAAAGAAAGTGGTTAGGAGATTCAAGTATGTGCTAATTAGTCAAGTATCCTTATTGATAACCAACTAAACCTACATACGAGAAATGTATTAAGGGAATGTTTGAAGATAAGAATTCTAAGTCTCGAAATCATCTTCTCTTTAATATATTACTTAATGAGAGCAATGTGGGAATGAAGTGATAAGAAAATGAATCATATATGATGCATAACCACCATGGTAGAGACATCTAGTGAATGTAATAATGAAACACAATATGATGATGAAACCCTAGTAGGTTAAATTGAGAATGTAATCTATTTGAATGGACAAGTAAGAGAAAGGAAATTCCATTGATAAGATAAGGAAACTTCAATAAAACTTGTGAGATCCAAAGTTTGAATTTCAAATTAAGCGAGCAAAGTCACATCACAATAACGTCATGCTACTGATAAGGACCAAACCCTAGAATGTTTAGAGTTTTAGTAGTTCAAGGGATAACACTAGTGATTTGATCTTGAATACTAGCATCTCTATAAACAAGATCATAAAATTTGCACTATGAGAAGTAAACCAACACTGATAGTAATCCAGGGTTTAAAGGTAGCTAATCAGAAAGGTAGATAAACTATATGGAAATGATTCAGAGAAAAGGATAAGAAATAGATTTGAAATATAAGAGTTGTGATTTATACAAAAGGTGAAGTGCAACATGAGAAAATTGTAATCTAAAATAAATTCTTGCAGTGATAAAAAGAATAATGAATAACCTATTCTTACCTTGAAAGTTTCAATTTTAGGGGTGTTTATCCTAGATGATCAGAGTGAGAAGGATAAGTAAGAAGAAGTTTTAATGCCTAAGAAGAGAAATCAGAGAAAACAAATGGCTTTTAGCAATATGTGAATTTGTTTTAAAGAAGTATAGTTTGTTGAAGGCATTGCAAGGGATGAAATTTTGTTTTACATATGACTTCAATAGTACATGTGTGAGCAATATACTAAATTGGAATGAGTTTTATGGTTTCAGTCATTCATATTAGTAGTTTGAGTCATATTTATATGATTATTGTTACTTCTAGTTTTGCAGCTCATGAGTGCTTTTTCTATTTGAGTAGCACAATAGTAAAATTCAAAACAACTTGATGAACTCTCTTTTGTGACTCAGAGTTAATACAAAACAATAGTACATATTGATCCATATGAATTGAGATAGTTGGATCAGATTATCAAGAGTATGTAAATATTGAAAATAGTTGTTTTTCTTTCTCTTTCATATGATTCATTGTGGCATAGAGAATTCTTTTGTTATCATTAAGAAAGCTTTCTTGAAATTATGTTTTGATTAAAAGAGAAACAAATGAATCAATGTTGAAAATAAAATTCTAGACCACAGTATTCGAAAGATTGAACGGAAAGAGATACCCCTAGTAAAGGTTCTTTGGAGGAATTATAGTGCAGAAGAAGCTACTTGGGAAGATACGGAGATGTTCAACACGTATCCTTTCCTCTTTTAGAAATTTCGAGACAAAATTTTTATCAGAGGGGGAGAATTGTTACAACCCGTTCCTAGCTTTGCTAATAATCCTAGAGATTTAAGATAATCTTAATGCTTGTCATGTTTTTGTTAGTAATATTTTATCTTGTTCTTTCTATTAACTTTGGTAACCTTAAATACTTATTTGGGCAACTCATAATCATGACTTAAGCCTACTATAAAGATCTGAGTTGGAGTAATATAGCATTAACCCATACATGAATGCAAGAAGAGAGTTAATGAAATTGCAAGAAATAATTAATGAATATTTTTTCCTATAATAATATTATCAAAATAATATTATAGGATTGTAGAGAATTCAATTATGAATCCAACAAAAAAACAACCAAATCGGAGTTAAACTTAGAGAGCTATGCCCCTTTTAATAAACATGTATAGAGTGATGCGACAACAATGTTATATCAAGTGATGCGACCATGACGTTGTGTCATGTGCCATGACCATGACGTTGCATCCTGTGCCATGACTGTGATGCTATGCCGTGATGGTGATGCTGGGTCGTGTGTCGTGACCGTGACCGATGCCGCCCATGACAGTCAATCGTAAAACGATTATATCTCGGGCTATACTTATCCTTTTTCAACGAAACAAAGTGTGTTGGAATAGTGATTTGATCCTCTATCATCTCAGATGTGTTGAATAACGAGAAGGTGATTAAGAAGGTGATTTATGGGATGAGTTTTGAGAAAGAACGTGAAGAACGACGGAAATCCAAAAGGGTTGCCATAGATTTGACTTGGTAAGTAGTTTTAACCATCGATTCTACCTCCTCCTCATTTCCCCTTGCTCACAACCCTTGATATATCGAATTTGAGGTTTGGTTTAAACTCTGACCTTCATCTTCTACCTACAATAGACCTCATTTAGGGTTGAAAGGAAGAAGAAACTTCTTATTTTACTAGAGTTTTGATATGGATTCGAGATTTTCAGAGATGTGCTACATTTTTAAGGTGTTTTCACACCTTAGGGTGAGTGAGTACTTTCTTTAAATAGTATATTGCATGAAAATGAGTTAAATCATCAAAAATCTTCAATTGCATTAGTATGTGAGTACAAACCCTAACTTGCCTTTTTTATCTAAATTTTGCAAGATGATATGAAATGGATTATTTCTCTATTGTAATAAATTTTAGATTATGAAATCACATTAGAAATGATTTCAATCCATCAAAATGATAATTCTTTAAGTAATTGTAAAGGTTACATGAATATACTAAAATTTAGGGTTTTTGTCTATGACTGGAATTGTTATATAATTGAATAAAGAAGTTTGCCTAGTTGAATCTCCTTGATTACGAATGATTGTTTTATTTTTGTGTGTATTACATATATGCCAGAGTAGATCTTGCACAAGAGGTAAGTATTAGAATCAGTTGAGTTGATTTAGTCCATGTCACTCTAGGTCCTTTTATAGAGTTGAGAGAAAATTCTAAATGATGATTTGTATCTTTGTTTCCTTAATAATAGAGTATATATCTGGTTATCATGTCATATATACATGAAAGTGTGAGAAACAAAATGAATGTATGGATGTGTATAATTAATGTTGAGATCATATTAGAGTAATAAAAGTTTAATTCTCTTGCAAAGTTTGTTTATATGATTGAATGCGAGAAAACAAAGAGTTTGAATTAAAGGGAAAAAAAGTTGGGAGTGAACTGTGTATTAAGTATAATCCTCAAACTTATGCCCTAATATCAAGATTAGTGGTAATCATGGGATGTTGGTGTAATACCAAACTATGCAAAAATAATCATTAACAATATATTACTGAATATCACTAAAAATTAAAACCTTTTTGCCAAGAGATCTGCTACTAGGAAATTCTTTTCAGAAAGAACCAAACCATATATACATGATGGTTCACTTTGTACATACATTATTCCATCTACTTCAAACTACAAATGTTCATCTATTACTGCTCTAGTTCATGGAAAACAGACTCATATATCCATTAGAGCTCATAGAACCATCACTCGAACAAGAAAAATTGAAATAGAGGAGGAATCATCAAGTATTTCAAGATAGAAGTTGAATAATAATAAAGTTAAGTTTAAGTTGTATAACCCACCTCAAGATCAACACAAGAGCTCCAAACTCCAAAGATCCACGTTACAGAGGTTGAAGATGACTTATAAAAATCCAAGACTTGATTATAACACTTCTCTATGAAAGAAGATACCATAATTAGGAATTTGGTGAAGAAAGAAGAGAAGGAAGGAATCATGATCCGTGAAGCATAGTCTTTCCAAGGTTGAATATTATCATTGCTTTACCTTAGACAAGTTTCTCATCCTTCCCTTTTCTCCTTGAGCTCCAAGGATTATCCACCAAGCAAGAGATGATAAAGGAGTGGAAAGGTTTACCAGGAGGTGAAAAGAGCAGTATATATAGTTGAGGTTTAAGAGAGAGAGTATGTGTAAGCTGTCATCACCATGTACACTTAAGTGACACGTGTCCATGCATTGTGACTTCATGCATCCATAATTATCTTTTCATGCAAAAAATTTAAGGATAATCCATAGGTAAGATATCGACCATTGGATATTTTGCTTGACAAGATATCACAACCCAATATCAAATTATGTGCAAAATGATACTACTTTTGCAAGGAACATATAAACTGATAGGCTTCACCTACTTGAGGTGCTTATCCTGTTATGAACACTTTTAAAGGTTACCAAATCAATATGGGACCTCCTCTATGGCTTCCAAGCTGATAGGAACTCCCATATTCCCTTCATAGCTCGCCATAACCTCATCTAAGGTTCAAAACACTCAACCTTTTTTGGTCCTTTTACCACAAAGAGTGTTATCATTCAAACAAGACTCAAACAAGGTGCCCCCTTCTTTCAATTTCCTCTAGTTGATTCTAAGAGAGAGAATGAACATTATAGAGGTGATAATTTGCACATAAACCCCTCATTTGGGTAAATTGCAACCTTTACCAAAGTTATCATATAAGGCACAAATGATTTGCAAATAAGTTCAAAATTGAGAAGTAAACTCTCCTCAAGTCTTAATTACCTTTCAAAATATTATGACAAGGATTATAAACAACTTACTGAGGCAAAGCTTCTAGGGTTATACCAATACCCAGGTCAGGGGTTTTACAATTTATCAAGCCCTAACAAGGATTTTGTCCCCGAAATCTCAAGAGAAAAGAGAAGGGTACTTCCTCCTCATTTCTTCCTCTAGCTCCCATGTGGATTCTTCATTACCATGATTGTAATGACCCCGCCTCCCGATAACTCCCAATTAAGGGAGACCAAGAGATTAGAGTCGTTATCCCAATTTCCAGATCAAATGTTTGACAAATAATCAGTAATAATTACTAAATTCTACCACACTATTCTGAAAGCTGGAATAAAATAAAACTTTGCATACCTTTTTCAAAAACTTGGATATCTAACTTCTATACACATCTGGACTCGATTCTAACTAATCCTCCTTGCACTTTATTTCTTAATTTCACAATATGCCACTTTACTATTTGTCCTTTTCAATTTGTACCTAAAATGCCGACAAACAAAATGTCGTTCAGCATAAATGAATATGCCAGTATGTGGGGGAAACAATAATCATGCAATTAACTATAACAACATATTGCAAGAAATTATGATTTAGCAAGCAAACTTTACATTTTAAACTTAACTACTCAATCCATACATACCCTAGCCTCTACGCTGTCCCTGTAGTGGACTTAGATGCTACCTTCCTTATGGTAGATCCCCATTAAACCCCTCATGATCCTACCTAACAGGTGAATAAATTTCTAGGGTTGAGTCACGTGGCACTACCCATAGGTAGCCCACTCCTTAACTCATGGTGTGCTAAAGAGTCACATGGCACTACGCGTGGGTAGCCCAATTCCTAACTCATGATAACCTAATGTCCTACTTAACAAGTAGGCCATGTACTAGGTTACCCTTTTCATCATTAGAAAAGCCACCGAGGAGGACTAGGATCTGATCCAGTCTTGTATATATTTTTTTAGTTATAATCCTTGTCACTTTATAGTTACATGAAATAAAGGGCATCCAAGCAGTTATTTCTAGGAAACCGATAAAACATCCGGGAATCATCATGAAACTAAAGCGTTTAACCATAAGCGTAACCGCATACCTGTGATTGCAGATTTGAGACAGAATAATCCAATCAATGCAAGAAATCCAATAGGCAAGCAAGCACACAAAGAGATCCTGAAATAGGCATATAATTTCCTATCATTCATCATGCCATCAATATCTATTAAACCTAGCTTGCTTCCTAGGGTTTCTAGTCCACTTTTAGGGTTTCCATTGCAATTAGGGTTTTTCTTGTACTTTTATTACTACAAACCCTAGTTAGGAAAAACTAGTTGCAAACCCTAATTATTTCATTAAAACCTTCCTAATAGGCTTAGGATCCATTCTAAATTACTTTCCTCACATAAATTCTGAATTAAACACATTAACCACTATTCACCCTAAATTAGGGTTTCTATGTGCATTATAACATATTCATGTGTAAAAACCCCATAGCAAGCATATTATCAACTAAATCTAGTTCAAATCTTATTCTTTCCTTCAACAGGTTACTATATCTCAAGATAACCTATTTAAGACCTTAAATTTGATTTCCAAACACAATTAGGGTTTTCACATTGTTTAATGTATAATCATGGTTAACCTGAAGAACTTTTGGAGTTAGAAATTGTTTCAGAATTTAATATCATTTTTATTGGATTCCTCACATTCTCCTAATCAATTTTCATATATAACATTCCCCAATCAGAGTTACCAAATTATTTCTAGGATTTTGTAAAATATCATACCTTCCAGCCAATCATCGGCTGCCACGTTAGCCCCTTCCTTTTCGATCTATCTCTGGCTCATAGATCCTTTGCGGGGTCCATCAACCCAAAACTCAGATCCGGTCTGCCTTCGTCTTCCTCATGTGTGGGTGAGTCCTGCTCCCCTGCTTCCTCTGTAAAATATAGTATCGGCAAGTTCCGCCTTTCTACCCCTTTCTAGCCGCCGATCGCCGCCTCTCGGTTTCTGAATCAGTGCGTGACTGCTCCATGAGTTCCGCCTCTTCACCCAGACTCACTTGGCTGCTCGCCACCATCCTTGGTGGTCAGGTTTGGTGACCCCCAATAATGGTTTCCGGCTTGCAGGAAGGTCCACCGTGGTCGCTTGGATGAGGCCTGGTTGACTCCCTTCTCTCCCCCAGAAGAGTTCAAACCTCTCCGCCAGCTCTCCCCACCTTCCCAACTCAAGCAATTGGCCTCCACTACCTCGAATTGATCAAAGGGCAGCAATTACATTGGAACAGGAAGTGAGAGCTGCAAGTTTACAGTAGTGCTTCTCGTGAAATTAAGGCCTCCAGCACATTGGGCACTGCACAAAGGTTCTATAGAACTCCTATAATAGGCATGGACGATGGTCTGTAGGGTTGCCCGACTTTGCCCTATTCCTAGATGGTTTGGGATTTGGGGACTTTTCATACAGGGAGAGACAACATCTGTATAATAGCTCATTGTATTCTTTTCTCTCTCCCGAAATTGTTGCCCCTTATATCGTGGAAAATTGTCGAGGGAGCAGAGAGAAAAGAGTCCAGGAAGATTTAGCCTCTTGTATTTTGCTTTCTCGATCTGATCCTGAGGTGGGTGATGATCTGTTCACCCTTGAACGCAAATCCTATGACCCTTAGTCCAAATGAATAGAGTAAGGAAACTGGTCCCAATTTCCAAATTTAAATCAAATAGTGACATCAGTGATATACTACTCACTTTAGGAAAACTTGCTAAAACCATATATCTCTCCTTGTTTATCCTTTTTCATCCAAATTTTAAAGGAAAGTCTATAAAGACTTATTCTACTTATATTCCAAATTTGGGACTCAAACTCAAAAGGAAATAGGTATTTTCTTCCCATGAAAGTTATCTAATAATAAGGCATATATTAAACATATTTTCTCTCTCTTCTCTTTCTATTTTCTTTATTTGGAATCATTTTACCTTACAAACCTTGTGGATATGAAAATCCACCCATGATGACTCAATCAAACATCTTTCCACTTATATTCCATATTTTATCATTATTTCCAAAAAAGCACTATTTAATTGATCTTTTCTCTTTCTTGTTGCATTATCTTTGCAACTTGGACTCCTTGGAACCCAAGGAGCCCAAAAGGCATGAAATCCATCTTTGGAGAATATTCCTTTGCCTTCTAGAGGTTTCTACCTCTTTTCTTTCTCCATTTCTTAATTATTCATTTACTAATTGAATTTCCTTTTTTCTTTTCCCTCTTATCGAGCCCAATAGCCAATAAAGCCCACTAAGCAACCAACATGGCTATTATAAATGAAATTCATTCATTCCAAATACAATCACACCATTATTTATTCATATATCTTTAATAGGAGAAATTACATTTCTCCCCAAAAGAATCTGAAAATTGGGGTTGTAACATCCTTCCCCTCTTATAAGAATTTTGTCCTCAAAATTCCATCAAGCATACAAACAATTTAGGATAAGACTTTTCCGGGTCCATCATTAACCCCTATCGGCTTTACCCTATCCATGGTGCTTCCAAAGAACCTTTATCATCACATATTCTTTCCTCTGAGTTCTTTCACCTTGGCATCTAGAATCCTCACAGGTGACTTAGGACATTTCAACCTCCCTTGGGGCTCACTAGGTTCATTGCTTAGAACATGGCACAGGTTCCTCACATAGTGCTCTAAATTGGACACATGGAACTCATCATATCACGTCATCCTGAGGGGTAAGGCTAAACATAACCATCTCCACCAATCCATCTCAAATGGATCCATGTATCGGGAACCCAACTTTTTCAGCTATAGCTCAGAGGGGTCGTATTTTCATATCACATATTCTCCCATAGTGAACTGCATGTCAGTGTACTTTGCATCCGCGTATGACTCATGTCATCCTTGGGCTCTTTTTCAGCCATTGCACGATCAAAGCGACTTCATCTGCACACACTATGGTCTTTTTCTAATCTTCATGAGATCCCTTCACCAACATTATCTTAATGAAGTGGTGACCGAAACAACCTCCCTTACATAGCTTCTTTACATCCTGATACTGGCTATGGTGGTTTTCATCACATCTTACATAGGACAAGAACGGTCTCTGTGTATCACCTTGAATGAGCACACATGCTCTCATCAGACCCTCTTGTCTGGATAATACTAACCATTAGTTAGGGGTGATAAGCTGTACTCACATCAAGTTCTTCATGTATCTACTTCCACCTTATGGAAGTGAATCTTTAGGTCATATTCAAGAACTTTTAAACTTGCATCCTAGTGCAGTTGAACCATCTCTCTTACTTTTAGTTCATCCAGATCTGTCTCCTGAAAATATTCTCTCTTTTTCTTAGAATATGTCATCTAGGTAAGGCGATCTACCATAACCCATATTGCATCTTGACCTTCCTTGGTCCAGGGGAGACTGACCACAGCATCCATAGTGATGAACTCACATTCCCTCTCAGAGACTTTTTATCCTTTGTATCACTTATTGGGTTACTGGCATTCATCCTTCACCTCATGACATGCATGGTGACAAGCCACATGCAACTTCATCTTAGGCATCCAAAGTACTACTAAAACATACCATCTTAGTAGTACCATGGTGTATGGTGAACTTAAAATCATGATCTCCTATATGTCATGATTCCTCAAGATTGATTCCTCAGAAACCCTAAATCACTCTAGTTGGGGTTTCATCACCTTCTTTTCCAGAGTAGTGCATCTGAGGTTCCACAACCATCCTTTTATCACATCAAGGCCTAGGTTGGCTAACCAAACAACCACTAACTTGATCAATAGATCCTGTTACATCTGAGTGTTAGCCAAACATATCTCACAACTTAGGGTTCACCTAACCACCTTTTCCAGCCTGTCCACTAGCTAAACTAGATAGCTGCCTCTCAACAAGAGCGTCCATTACCATCTCACATCCTTATGTGTTAGGTAATGCTGGAGACATACACCTCCATGTATTCCACTTATTATCTCATCTCAAACTCTAAGTCTATCTTCATCAAGAAAACTCTAAGCTCATCCTCTTAGTTATCAAACTCATCATGTATAACTCATATATTCCACATAGATCATGATAAAAACATCCCCATAAGATGACTACCTTAGTCCTCTTGGTGTTTGTACAACATCCGCACATCTTACACTCCACAAGTGTGATAGCTCAGATTTTAGGGTTTTGACATCTAGTATAGTATTTAAGGCCAACGATGTTGTGAAACAGTTTGGCATCAAACTAAGGAATTGGTTGTATATAATGGATGTTTTGATCCTAATTTGAAGGTATTTTACAACATAATGCATTTGAGGAATATTAGTTGCATCTGTGAGTTACCAATATCACTTATTAATGGTCATGTGAGTACTTGTGAAGTTAAGTGATATGTATGAGTCAAAAGTGTCTAAGGATGGATCTTCAAGTATGACTTGGTGAAATAAAGTAAGTTTCATTATTTTTTTTATTGAGCCTATCATTAGGTATGTCACACTAGCAGGCTCTGGTGGGTGTTGTTTATGGATGATCACACTACCTATCTACTCTGAGAAGTTGGGAGGAGGTGGCCTTCATTAAATCTTTGATGAAGGAGTCAAGTGCAAAGTTTATGGGAGTGTTAGTTGAACCTGCCGCACCTATCGGATCTAAACAACCCCTCCGACAGATTGGTACGAGGGCATGACCTGATCTCCATCCCTATCGAATGCACCACTGCTACCAATGACTATGTCAACCTCAGAGTTCCCAGACATGGCTAGGTGGGCGAGTGGGACCTAGCTGTGCTTGATGCCCAAGGCGGTGCCCTATTTTCCGTAATTGAGGAAAAATGAGGAAGATCGGACAAGGAGTTGCAGCACTAACCGTGAGGAGGAGACTCCATTATGAGGAACCCTGCCAGCATGATCTATACCCTGTTTCATCTTCCTGGATGTGTTATGATGCTTTGGAAGCCTAGGATGAAGACGAAGGCAACTAAATCTCCTGGTTCCCCTCTTCTTGACGTCTATGGTGATGGAGTTCGCAACTAGTCTACGACTTTGATATCCTAATCCCTCCCAAGCAGTTGAGGTGTTGTTGGTTTTGGGAGATGCTTTGCATCTCCAGACCTCCTTCCCTAACCGCAAGAGACCACGAGATCCTTCCCCTACTCATCGGTGTCCTCCTATACAACAACGCTCCCAGCAGCATCAGGTTTTTGTGCGTGAGGGAGTGGGAAAGAGAGAGAGAGAGAGAGAGACTGGGCTTCTCCGCCACCACCTAAACCACCCGTCAGCTTGGAGGTCGGGACCGTCGAGAAGATCCGGAAGGTGAGGAGATCTGAGGAGGTCCAAGTTGCTCCATGTTTCTCCATGGAAGAGCAGGGCTGACGATCTCATGGACTCGCCGCTCTAGGTCTCCTCAACCAAGATTGAGAGGATGACGATGAGGAGAAGGCTTGGCACCATCTCACTGGAGCATCGGGATACATCAGTGCTGTGCAGAAGAGAAGCTCGACGCCAAGCTTGAGGCAGTGTTGAAGAATGATATGAGGACCTAGCTGCGACGACGCTCACCGGACGACCTAGATGTGGCGGCGCTCACCACACGACCTGGATGCGGCGGCGCTCACCGGACGACCTGGATGCAGCGGCGCACGAAGAGAAGGGGGACGAGCGCAGGCGTTGTGACCCGGCACCACGACCGTGGCGTCTACCCATGCCCGTGCTGAACCTGCTGGATCGCGAGGGTGGAAGAGCGGGCGGTCCAGAGGCAGTGAACCGAGCCCAGACCAGCATAGGACCGGCCGGCCCAAAAGCTGAACCAGGCAGCCAACAAGTGAAGTTGCGCCCACTTAGTGGACACGTGGCAGTCCCAGATAGGCTGAAAAAGGTAAATATACCTAGAAATGCTCAGTTATTGAATAAATCATAGAAATTAGCTCAATGATCAGAAAAATACAAATAATATACCGAAATTCTCAGAAAAATGTTCTCTACATTACTGGATCCTTAAATTAGGCTTTTAAAGCACAACTACTGATGATATTTTATTTAGATGATAATGCTTCATTTAAGTGGTATAATTAGAAAATGATTGAGATTAAATCTGAAAAAAATAAGTTTGACCTCTGGTATCATCTATAAATTAAATGTGGACTCCTGTCCTAATATTATGGAACAATTTTAGGCCTTTTCTCATTATTGCCTAAGTACATGTTTAATCCTCATATTAATTTTAGAAAATAGACCAGTCATCATAAAATTACAAAAATTGGACCAGACCTCTAAAATGACACCCTAGTCAGTAGAAAAATATCAGAGACAAACTTAGGTCAGTTTGAACCTTAGATTTGACCTAAATCCTAAACTGGACCAAAATACCATTAATAACGGTGAACCTTGTATTAATGATGAATATTTGTTGTTAATCGGGTCATGGACAAAGTTCTAGATGATCAGGATGTGATTAGGAATCTCTGAACTCAGGTATGTGGGTTTTATCTAAGTATATGACTAGTTTTCTTGTGTGCAATACCTATGATGTATTGCTTGTCTTTATTTGAGAATATTGCTTGGATGTACTATGATTGTGGTATCTTCGCCATGTTAATAAGAACAACAAAGAGTATAGATGGTTTGTAGCTACTAAGTGGATATAAGCTCTCTCTCGCTCTCTCTCCCTCAATTATCTCTCTTCCTCTAAATATAAGGTCGGCACTCGGTCCCCATAGCCCAAGGGGTTGGGAAAAATGAAGTGCGACATCTCTCTCTCTCCCCTCTAAATATAAGGTTGGCACTCGGTCCCTATAGCCCAAGGGGAGGGGAAAAATGAAGTGAAACACCACTTAGTAGTACAAATGCATCAAAAGACATCTAAAAATATGGGTTTACCTGATTATCGCTTTAAAAAATGTTTTCTTTTACTCTTTCTTTCTCAAGTTATTTCAATTATGCAAACATATTAGTATGTATCTTTCTACCCACATACACAACACCTTGTGTGTTGATTCATTGTTTCCCGTATGTTTTAGGTTCAGAGCTAGCATGGGAGAACAAGGAAAGAAGTGAGCAGTTGTCCAGGTTGTACCTATTGTGTAGATACTGATTAGCATACATGTGCATAGACTTGTAAATCTTTTTTTAATATGTAAATGTAATTCATGTTGTAATAAGTAATCTTGTATTAATATATACATGTTGAATGTTGAGAGTGTTCATGGTGTATGCATTATAATTGAATGTTCATATATGTGTTTTATGCTTCCGCATCGCTCTTTGATATGATTGGATGATGTTTTCGGATTCTGACCTCTCATTCCCAATCGGGTTGTGAGAAATCAAAATCTGGGGACATCACAGTTGGTATCATAGCATGAACAATAGCTACACCTAGCAATTTCTCACCATGAAACATAAACTAAATTTCACCTTTCACTTGAACCCTAGAAACTTAGTAAGTTGTTATGTAGGAATAAGGTTTGACTTACCCTCTAAGTTAGAACCTAGATGTTCAAGAACTAGGTTTAGATAAGTGTGTGAAACCCTTTCCATATAGAGCTCATATGTATCGGGTAGCTACACTAATCTACACCCTGTTCTCACCATTTCACTAGGTGACATGGCACTAGACTATCTATTGTGTGTGGGACACTCGATTTTGCTGATTTGGTTTTGTTTTCCAATCGGCTCGAGCCTCGATAGTTTTCTCTGTCGTCTGCCTTCTCGGAGAAAAACTATATAATATTTTATTACCTATATATAAATATAAAATGTGTCCCTCACACTGGAGAGTAGTTAGTGTTCATGCAATCTAAGTGAAAGGGAGTGACATCAGTCTAGAAGAGGGAATATATCTAGATTAGATGTCTAGAGCCTCGTAAGGTTATGTGATAGATAGATAGACAAAAGAAAGATGAAGGAAATAAGTATATAGAATCTTATCTAAGTTTGATCTCTGATGGTATAAGTTTCCTTTTAACGATTTAAATTGTATATTAGTTGAATCCAATTTTGGAGAATTTAAGCAAAATCTTGATGATGAAAGTACATTCCCTTTTCCCTACTTAAGATAAGCTAACTTAAGATAGAGATGAGTGTGCATGAGCCTCAAGCTCTTATACACGGAGGATGTCTAGTGCTAGGATGAGATATGTGGTGAACTCTAGAGAGAGTAAGACCCACAGGGAGAAGGTCATAGGACCTAGCCTCCAATATATGAGATATGTGTAAAAAAAAAGTGTCCTACACTAGATTACTCTTGAGTGTTGAGTTGAGTCCTTATGCATGATTCAAATCTATATGTGAGAATTGGGTAAAAGAAAAGGATGGGTAGATGACCCATATGATAAAGTCAATCCTTTGGATGTGTTACGTCCTAGGTAGAGTGACATATTTTGTGAATCTCATCATTAGTTGCAAGTGAGGTGATATATGAACTCTAGTTATGAGAGTATGATGCTTTGTGCAAAAGATACTCAAAATACATGTTCTCCCTTCTTCTTCTCTTTCTTGATATATGATGATAGAAACCTCACTTTATCTATATAGATGATTTATATATGAGGAGTCACTCTTATAGGCTTGACCAATTCTATATTCCCTTCCTATATCATACATGTAATATCCAAGTTGAAATAATGATAAGATCGGCCTAGTATATTCTCGTTCCCCTTCTGTCATACATGAAAGATATAAGTTATGAAAGCATGATCTTGACACAAAGGTCCCTTTGGATCATATATATTGCATGACAATATAGTGCTTAACCTTAATCCTTCTAAATCCAAGCTTATTGTTACAACCCCAATTTTGGGTTCTTTTGGTGAGAAATGTAATTTCTCATATTAAAGATATTTGAACAACAAATGATATAATTTGTTTGGAATAAGTGGATTTCGTTTACAATAGCCTTGATGATTGTGTTGTGGGCTTTATTGGCTATTGGGCCCAAATAACAAGAAAATTCAATTAGTGAATGAATAATTGAATATTTGAAAAAAGAAAGATGTAGAAACCTCTAGAAGGCAAAATAATATAATCCAAAGGTAGATTTCGTGCCACATGGGTTCCTTGGGTTACAAGGAGTCCAAAGTTGCAAAGAAAAAGTAATAAGAAAAGAAAAGATTAATTAAGTATTTCTTTATTAAGATAGAAATTGAAAACAATGGTAAAATGTGGAAAATAAGTAAAAAGATGTGTAATTAGGTAATCCTTAGGGGAATTTTGTATCCCAAGAATTCCTAATGATAAAAGGAATACTAATGAGGAAAATAAAAGAGAAATAAAGAGAAATCCTCAAAAAGAAATATTTTAATGAGAAATACACATGATAATGAATAATAATGCATGTAGATGCATCTAGAAGGGTAATGAGTATCCAATAAAAAGGATTTCGAAATAATAGAGTTTCTTGGGATCTAAGGAGTCCCAATAAAGAGGAAAGAAAGAGAAAATACCAAAATTACAAAATAAGGAGATAATGTGGGTATACAATTAATGTATTATGTGGTATTGCTAAAAAGAAAGTATTTCCTACTAAAGGAAAATAGAATTTCGTGCCTTTAGGATTCCTTGAGGTCCAAGGAATCCAAGATGATTAGATGATGGAAAAAGAAAGAGGAAATATCAATTACATAAGTCTCATTAAAGAATAATTTGATTTTGAAGAAAAAGCCTTTTTCCTTTGGAATTTGGGACTCAATTTTGGTATGCGAGTATATAAAGCCAAGAGGAAGTTTCCCTCAAAATTTGGTTGCAAAATAATGCACGGATTCCAAGATATGCAATTTATAAGTTATCCTAAAGTAAAAAGGATATCTTTGTCACGTTTTGATGTTGGGAATTTAATCCCAATTTCCCTAATGTTCAGATTATTTGCGACTGTTGGATCAGCGATCCACCGACTGGGAGTAAATCCCAAACTCGCGGGGACATCTTGCGTAGAGCCCACCTGTTAGGTCCTTTATCAGAAGATTCCTTGAAGAGGAAATGGTGTCGTGGAGCAAGAAGGACTCCACTGGCTTCGGGAGAAGTTTCCGGTGTGAACCAACCCAATATGTGGGTGGTTTTGTCGCCAAGGTGGAGAGTCCCCAACCTGCTGGTCTGTATCCGTGACCCTATATATAGAGGAGGACTCACGAGGGCACCAAGGTATCAAATCGATATCCCAGGATCCTCGTCGAGCGACGACGAACACAATGGCGAGATCAATTCTAGTAATAACCCTAACAATCCCCTCCATCTTCCAGTTGACCTTGCCGGAGCTCCCGCGATCTCACGGAGGTAGAGGCAGGACGCGGACGTGGAATCAAGAACCTAGTCCGGTTCGGATGGCGGCGGAAAAGCTTCCGAGCCTCTTCGCTTGGTCGTTGATGGACGAGATCCCATAGTCAACTTCTGAGTTGACAGCCAAGCTCGCAGAGGTTTGCTCGCGTGAGGAAGACAAAGGCTCCTGGAAAATTACCAAATTGGCCCTCCGTCCCTTCTTTATGGGATATTGTTGATTGCTTATTGATTGATTCTTTATCCTTATTGCTTGGACAATCAAGTTTCTCTGGATCAGGTATGTGGTTAATTATGAATAACTGCCTTAGTTTCCTGATGATTTTCCGGATGGTTAATCGCATTGAATGCAAATTATCTGTTGGATGTTCATATTTGCAATCATAAAGCCACTATGATTATCACATAAAAATAAATAGAAGTATGGATTCTCGCACCTACATGCCACCCTGATGGATGATGCCAAAGGTCAGGCCCAGATGGGTAGACCAATGGACACCTTGAGTGGTGACCCCAGGCACCAAGAAGGTGGCCTATGATATTGCATGACTAGTGGGCACCATGAGTGGTGACCCCCAGGCACCAAGCTCGGGATTGAGAAGGTGGCCTTAAGTCATTGGAAAAGGGCACCCTAAGGTGGATATGCCAGGGTTAGGGAAAAAGCGGTGGAGAATGTCATACTGAAAAGTGTAAATTGGCTTGTTAATTAATTTGATTGTGATTATTAAATTGTTAGCCATATTTGCAAGATTTTTGTTGTTCCCACATACCAATATATTTCGATATACTGACCGACGTTTTGTTTGTCGGTGTTTTAGGAACAACAATTGAAAGAAAAAATAGTAAAGTGACACATTGCGGAAAAAGAAATAAAGTGCAAGGAGGATTAGATAGAGTGATTCAAGATCATGATAGATAGATTTCTAAGGTTTTCAAAGGGAAGTAAAGTTTTAATTTTATACCAAATTCCAGTTAGTTAGTAGAATTTCATAATTGTTATTGATTATTTGTCGAACCTTTGATCTTGTTAATTGAATAACGGCTATGACCTTCGGGTCTCCCTTAATTGGGGGTTACCGGGAGGCGGGGTCGTTACACTTATAGTTGAGAATCAACCACACCATGAGGTGGAACCCTAATTTTCAAGCATGTTAACTAAGACCCTCTCACATGATGAAATTATGATATGATGTTGATCATAAAGCTACACTAATGATGCTAAGCCTGATAATTTAGATAAATGATGGCATGAAACTTGACATCACCATATGATTAATAGGGTGAAGCATGAAGCCTTGAGTAGTACCTTCTTAACTTCATATGTATGAGTAAAACCCTTATCCTTAAGGTACTATGGGGATGTAGATTCTAAGAAAAAAAAGAATTGTTTCATGCTATGACTAAGACATTAAACGATGCTTCAACCTATATAAGGCGGGGTTGGTACACCTCCTATGCTCTAATACCTAAGTTGATAACTTAGGGTACGTCTAGAACTATGATAGCCTTGGCACCAAAAAGCGGTGACTATATGAAGCTATGCCTCTTGATACCACCTTGAGTATAAGATCAATTGAATTTTGAGGACGAAATTCCACATAAGGTGGGGTGAATTTGATAGCCTGGATTTTAGGGTTTTGACATCTAGTATAGTATTTAAGGCCAACGATGTTGTGAAATAGTTTGGCATCAAACTAAGGAATTGGTTGTATATAATGGATGTTTTGATCCTAATTTGAAGATATTTTACAACATAATGCATTTGAGGAATATTTGTTGCATCTGTGAGTTACCAATATCACTTATTAATGGTCATGTGAGTACTTGTGAAGTTAAGTGATATGTATGAGTCAAAAGTGTCTAAGGATGGATCTTCAAGTATGACTTGGTGAAATAAAGTAAGTTTCATTATTTTTTTTATTGAGCCTATCTTTAGGTCTGTCACGCTAGCAGGCTCTGGTTGGTGTTGTTTATGGATGATCACACTGCCTATCTACTCCGAGAAGTTGGGAGGAGGTGGCCTTCATTCAATCTTTGCTGAAGGAGTCAAGTGTAAAGTTTATGGGAGTGTTAGTTGAACCTGCCGCACCTATCAGATCTAAACAACCCCTCCGACGGATTGGTACGAGGGTATGACCTGATCTCCATCCCTATCAAATGCACCACTGCTACCAATGACTGTGTCGACCTCAGAGTTCCCAGACATGGCTAGGTGGGCGAGTGGGAACTAGCTGTGCTTGATGCCGAAGGTGGTGCCCTATTTTCCGTAATTGAGAAAACATGAGGAAGATCAGACAAGGAGTTGCAACACTAACTGTGAGGAGGAGACTCCATTATGAGGAACCCTGCCAGCATGATCTATACCTTGTTTCATCTTCCTGGATGTGTTATGATGCTTTGGAAGCCTAGGATGAAGACGAAGGCAACTAAAGCTCCTAGTTTCCCTCTTCTTGACATCTGTGGTGATGGAGTTCTCAACTAGTCTACGACTTTGAGATCCTAATCTCTCCTGAGAAGTGGAGGTGTTGTTGGTTCTAGGAGATGCTTTGCATCTCCAGACCTCCTTCCCTGACCGCAAGAGACCCCGAGATCCTACCCCTACTCATCCATGTCCTCCTATACAACAACGCTCCCAGCAGCATCAGGTTTCCATGGGTGAGGGAGTGGGATAGAGAGAGAGAGAGACAGACAGACTGGGCTCCTCCGCCACCACCTAAACCACCCGTCAGCTTGGAGGTCGGGACCGTCGAGAAGATCCAGAAGGTGAGGAGATCTGAGGAGGTCCAAGTTGCTCCCTGTTTCTCCACAGAAGAGCAGGGTTGACGATCTCATGGACTCGCTGCTCTAGGTCTCCTCAACCAAGATCGAGAGGATGACGATGAGGAGAAGGCATGGCGCCATCTCGCCGGAGCATCGGGATACATCGGTGTTGTGCAGAAGAGCTTGACGCCGGGCTTGAGGCAGTGTTGAAGAACGATAGAAGGACCTAGTTGCGAAGACACTTATCGGACGACCTGGATGCGGCGATATTCACCAGACGACCTGAATGCGGCGACGCTCACCGGATGATCTGGATGCAGTAGCGCATGAAGAGAAGAGGGACGAGCGCAGGCGTTGTGACCCGATATCACGACCGTGGTGTCTGCCCACGCCCGTGCTGCACCTGCTGGATCGCGAGGGTGGAAGAACGGGCGGTCCAAAGGCAGTGAACCGAGCCCAGACCGGCCGGCCCAAAAGCTGAACCAGGCAGCCAACAAGTGAAGCTGTGCCCACTTAGTAAACACGTGGCAGTCCCAGATAGGCTGAAAAAGGTAAATATACCCAGAAATGCTCAGTTATTGAATAAATCATACCAATTAGCTCAATGATCATAAAAATACAAATAATATACCGAAATTCTCAGAAAAATGTTCTCTACATTACTGGATCCTTAAATTAGGCTTTTAAAGCACAACTACTGATGATGTTTTATTTAGATGATAATGCTTCATTTAAGTGGTATAATTAGAAAACGATTGAGATTAAATCTGACAAAAATAAGTTTGACCACTGATATCATCTATAAATTAAATGTGGACTCCTATCCTAATATTATGGAACAATTTTAGGCATTTTCTCATTATTGCCTAAGTACATGTTTAATCCTCATATTAATTTTAGAAAATAGACTAGTCATCAGAAAATTACTAAAATTGGACCAGACCTCTAAAATGACACCCTAGTCAGTAGAAAAATATCAGAGACAAACTTAGGTCAGTTTGAACCTTAGATTTGACCTAAATCCTAAACTGGACCAAAATACCATTAATAATAGTGAACCTTGTATTAATGATGAATATTTGTTATTAATCAGGTCATGGACAAAGTTATAGATGATCAGGATGTGATTAGGAATCTCTTAACTCAGGTATGTGGGCTTTATCTAAGTATATGACTAGTTTTCTTGTAATGAATAGCTATGATGTATTGCTTGTCTTTATTTGAGAATATTGCTTGGATGTACTATGATTGTAGTATCTTCGCCATGTCAATAAGAACAACAAAGAGTATAGATGGTTTGTAGCTACTAAGTGGATATAAGCTCTCTCTCTCTCTCCCTCAATTCTCTCTCTTCCTCTAAATATAAGGTCGGCACTCGGTCCCCATAGCCCCAGGGGCGGGGAAAAATGAAGTGCGACATCTCTCTCTCTCCCCTCTAAATATAAGGTTGGCACTCGGTCCCTATAGCCCAAGGGACGGGGAAAAATGAAGTGCAACACCACTTAGTAGTACAAATGCATCAAAAGACATCTAAAAATATGGGTTTACCTGATTATCACTTTAAACAATGTTTTCTTTTACTCTTTCTTTCTCAAGTTATTTCAATTATGCAAACATATTAGTATGTATCTTTCTACCCACGTACACAACACCTTGTGTGTTGATTCGTTGTTTCACGTATGTTTTAGGTTCAGAGCTAGCATGGGAGAAAAAGGAAGGAAGTGAGTAGTTGTCCAGGTTGTACCTATTGTGTAGATCCTGATTAGCATACATGTGCATAGACTTGTAAATCTTTTTTTAATATGTAAATGTAATTCATGTTGTAATAAGTAATCTTGTATTAATATATACATGTTGAATGTTGAGAGTGTTCATGGTGTATGCATTATAATTGAATGTTCATGTATGCGTATTATGCTTCTGCATCGCTCTCTGATATGATTGGATGATGTTTTCGGATTCTGACCTCTCATTCCCAATAGGGTTTTGAGAAATCAAAATCCGGGGATGTCACAACAAGGGTACGTTATTATCTCCATCCTTATGCATCATAGCAATGTTTCCACTCACATTATCTTTATCCGTGGTGTATGGTGTTGGGTTTTAGGGGAGGCAGATAAGGCAGCGGAAACAAAAATTTTCCTCCCCAAACCCAGAACAAGGAAACGTGTCAACGTCTATACAATAGGAAAGGGATGGTTTGTGGAATCATACCTTGTCCCGAGGCTTGCTCGGTGACAATACCTCGCACCTTGCACGGTCTTCACCTCCAGTCTTGGACGGTGTCTGTGCAGCTCCTGGTCGAACCAGGACTGATGACTCCTGGTCTCACCGGGACTGTCAGGATTGACAGTTGTCTTCCGAGCGGCAGAAATCTCCCGCCTCTGAAGTAGTCCACACGGACCACCTGGAACTCCAATCTCCTTGTCCCACACAAAATTGGAAGGAGTCGCACCCTCCTGTCAGCGTACTAGTCGCAAACACACTCTCCTGCCGCCAGTTGCAACTGCAGTTGTCTTTCCCTTGTTGTGCCTCCCTTTTCGGGTAGAACTTGCTCGGGCTCTCTCGGTTACCAAAACCAGAGAGAACGACAACTTTACAAAGCAACTGGTTGCACTGAGTTGTTCTCTGAGAAGCCCCCAATACCCCTATATATATAGTAGGGTCATGGGGCATGGTTCTCCATCCCGGGCAATGCGGGACTAAAAGCAGGAGTAGAAGGGTTCGATATTTTCCACAAAAACAACCAACTCGCAACCTGAACCGATCGTTTCATTTCTGAAACGGTCGGTTGGGGACCTGAGCTGGTCGGTTGACACCTGAACCGATCGGTTGGGACACCTCAACCGGTCGATTCACTTTTGAACCGGTCGGTTTGTGGTCCTGGTCAATTCTTGATTGACTTTCCATCTTTTGTTTCTAATTGGTATCAAATACCAATCCTTGTTCCAATCAAATTGGGCAAGTGAAACGAAAGGAAAATTCTCACAAATCCTACTTTCCCAACTTGCTCGGTTGCATCAGTTGAATCGATCGTTTCAACACTTGAAGCGATTGTTTCACCCTGTCCTTGAGTCGATCGACTAACCACCTGAGCCGATCGGTTCATCTCATGAGCCAATCGGTTGGGAGTGCAGATTGTGCAGATTCAGTCAATTGTAGTTTCAATCAATCCAATACTCTAATCAATCTGTCCAACACCTTGAACACTATGATTTCGAGCTATCAATTAATTGAGTGTTTAATTGAACTACTAAACTCCTTTAGTAATCAATCCAAACATTGTTTGTGGACTAAACTCCTTTTCCAGGTTAAATCCTATGTGTGTGACCCTGCAGGTCCATTTTCACGTTGGCAGTGAAAGTCCATAACACTTATGACTTCACAAGCAAAGAGCGGTGCCTAGTCACACATCAGTGCTACCCAAGTGAAAGTAGAAAGTTGGAGAACAACTTTCAATCCTATAATCCGTGAATGGTGTTACAGTGAATGTATAATTCCTTTGTCACTGATATCCCGAATGAACTCGAGGCATGGAATAGTCATCTTGTCAACGTTCATTCACTTTCTTGATCTCAGAGTAGATTGGAAGAGATATGTATGACATCAATATCACATATTGATTCACACATGTGTGTGCACGCCTATTTCAATCCTACTCATCAAGTGGCCTTGGATATCAAACTCCCTTAGGAAGGACAAATCCCATATCTATCGCTCACCCCTCAAAAGCCCCATGTGTCAAAGCCACCCAATCATCACCTTTATAACAACCCATGTTTTAGGACTGTGTTTGATGATGTCAAAGTGTGCCCAACGACATGTGTTGAGTGTAGTGATTTTAGGTCAAAGAATCACACTCACCACCATCACTGTGAGTACTGACTGTGACTACAATGTCATGGTTCCATGTGTCAAACTCATGGTGGGTCTGTCCGGTACACTTGTTCTCTAACAAGTACCTATGTGTTTGGTTTGATATCTCTATATCATGACTAATGAGATTATGTCATCAACTAACACCACAATCTAGTCTTGTGTGTCATTGCTGTCTTTCTACCTTCCACAATGACATCCGACTAGGGACATAACAAGAATGTACAAACTCTTAGCATCCGTATGATCTCATCGTTCAGGTCCTCAACCTGAAAGCATACGTCATTGAGTACTGTCATTCTCTAGACATTCAATCTGTTCTATCACTATCTCATATGACTGAACCAGAAAGAATTGGAAGCTTGCCTTTGATGTTTATCAAATCAATCTTAATGTATCCCATCAATCATCCCATGATTGGCTCTCAGGGCATACATACCAACAGACTCCCACTTGCACTACGAGCCAATCACCCTTGAATCATATTCATAGTGATCTTCAAACATGTCCCACATGTTACTGTGCTCTTGTGCGAACATAGTGAGTTATGGCAACACCTTGCCAAAGTTAGTATAAATTTCATGTCTCACATCTCTTCGTTATACGTCACACGTATGAGATGGAGTTTCTGTAATATGCGATCTAGTATTCCTTTGCTAACTTTTAGCCACACTGCATGATCAAGGATTCCATACTTGTCATCAATGAGCCAAATATTTATAAGTTCATCTCATGAACTTCCAGATCCATATAGTATCCACTGTTGTTCTCTAACACATAGATACTCGGCATTTCCTTTTAAATGGTTTTATTGTAACACTTCCAATTATCAACAAACTTTCACTTTTATATATCCTATATATATTTTGCGATTAATCTTCTGTCCTTTCAGAAGTTCGCATCAATGTAACTCTTTACATTGAACTCTTCCTTATCTCCATAGAACTAGTACTTCCCAAGTACTTATCAAGTTCTCATGGTGTTCCAGTAACCCTTACTGGAAGTAGACAGACATCCACTCGTCATGTCTCACATACGAGTTATCAGGATGAGCACATCATATTGCCATGTCCTACATATAAGATGATGAATGCATTTTATTCTTGCCATGTCCATACATGCAAGATAATGGGATGATTACATACATGATAGATCCATATCTATTCTTAGTGTTCCCATTCTTCATAAGAATTGGACACTTGGCCTTGGGATGCTAACTCCATGTAACATGGACAAGTTTTCTCCCACTAAATATGTGCATATTGAACCCTTCAGTACTGATTGCCAATGTATGCCTTCTCTTTTCAGGTCAAGAGGTTTTCGAGAACTATCTCTATAGATCTCTATTCCTATCACATAGGAAACATCTCTATCTTCCTTAAAGATAATTTCCACTTTGGATTTCCATTCTAGAACATTTCCATTTCACATCAACATGTGGAATATGAATACGCTCCCACTAAATCACAGATCCCTTCTTTATCTTTGACATATCAGTCAAACCCTTTGACTATATCATCAAAGTAAAGATCCAATTCTGAGTTGCTTATACTCAATCAATCACATTGATATGTCCATTGTAACTTATAGACTTCATTTGCATTAGTGGATTCATAAACCTTATAGGTTGTGTCATGTACACATCCTTGTTTTATTCCTCATAGGAATGCGGTTTTAGTATCCATATTCCAAATGTCTTAGTCATTAAGTTTCAATCAACGAGCATCATCCTTCTCAAAATGTTATCCATGTGTCTTAACACTTAAGATTCATTTGCACTTATGGATTTCATCCAATGGGTGCTACCATCAAGGTCATACCTTATGGTTCACATGGATGTCATTTAGGATGAAATGGTCACAAACCATAACTCAAAATTTGGTTCCTCATATTCATCTAGATTGTTGACTCATCACATGAACAACTCATCACATAGATAATTGAGGTGTATCTGTCAAAGATATAAGAACTTACAACTCCTTGTGATTCTCAATGTCCTTTATTAGTGTGGGGTATTCTTTTATTAAGAAGAATTTAGTTATTTGATAATCATTCTCTAACTCCTTAGAGTATGGTTCCTTCTTGATTTAGACATCAACATGCCTTAATCATGAGTTCACTATGATACACTATCATAATCACTCAAAAGGATCTCAAACATTTGGTCCAAGTATTTCATTCATTGATCTCATCAAGAATTAACACTTTACCAAATTCGTACTTCATCTATGATATTATTGAACACTTCAAGATATTCATATTGGTATTTCTATAAATACCATTTGAAGTATTAGCATTTGTTCCAATAGGTATGTAAATACATCACATGTATTATACCTAATAGGATAATCATTCTCCCACTACCTTTAGTGAAGATTGATTAATCATGTTCAAGATATTCATGTCTCTACTGGTTCTCTAACCAAAAGAGTCTAGATTTATCCATCATATGGAAACTAGATATATATTTCTCATGATTTATGCTAATTTGATTGTTTGAGTTATCTATAACTTTTAGGTATCATTTTATCTTATGGATACCATGTATCACAAGATAAACAAGGCATTGCCACAAATATCATATCTTTAAGATTGAAACATCAACTTTATTAATTGCCATTATTGTCATACAATATGCAAAAATAAAGTGTTCCTATCTATTGGCAAATATGAAATAGTAGTTCATAACTGTATTACATGACTTTTAGGCTGAAAATAAACTAAAGTACTCCTATCTATGGCGGCAACACTTGCCCCATATATTGAGTGATTTACACTTTACATCTTGGTATCATATACCTCAAAAAGTGTTACAAGTTTACTTTCATGACACCTTTAAGTAGAGACGTATGTCGCCTCCTTCTTCTTTTGTTCTTCCAGATAGAGAGGACAATTCCTTTTCGAATGTCCTGGGTTTTGACAATGGTGGCAATTTCCTTTCTTGGTCACGCCTCCCTAGGCCTTGAGAGCTGAAGACGACTTGGGCTCCTGGCTAGCATCAGAACTATTCTTAGCTTTGCCCTTGCCCTTGCGCTTGGACTTTCCTTTCTTGCTCATGATCACCATCACAGACTTAGGCTTGTCCTTCTTCATCTGTATCTCGGCTGTCCTCAACATGCCCAACAACTCTAAAAGTGGCCTATCAAAGTTGTTCATGTTGTAGTTCATCACAAATTGACTGTAGGATTCTGGCAACGATTGCAGTATCACGTCAGTAGCCAACTCTTGGCTCAGTGGAAATCCCAGTCTTGTCAGGTTCTCCACATACCCAATCATCTTGAGTGTGTGAGGACCAACTGGATCTCCTTCTGTCATGACACACTTGAACAGTGCCCTTGAGACATTGTATCTCACGTGCCATGCTTGATCTTCATACATGTTACTGAGATGTTGAATCATCTCAATGACACCCATGTTCTCATGCTGTCTCTGCAACTCGTGGTTCATAGAGCACAACATTAAGCACTTTGCATAAATGGAATCATCAGAATGCTTCTTGTAAGCATCCCTTTCTACCTTTGGTGCATTAGGAGCAGGTTCCTCTGGAATTGGAGTATCCAGGACATAGAGCTTTCTCTCTTGAGTGAGAACAATTCTCAATGTCCTATACCAGTCATGGAAGTTTGTCCATTTAGCTTGTCCTTTTCAAGGATCGATCGCAAAGAAAAGTGATTGTTGTTTGTTGCCATTTGTACTACAAAAGGAAAATATGCAATTTTAGTCCAAAAACTCATTTTTGACTTATTTGTTTGATTTGAAAAGTTGACGATATAATTAGGCCTTTAATTAATTATGGCTCCCACTATTTTAGTTCAAATTGATAGCCCTCACCATCAATTCAGAAGATTGCAGTGTACAACCTTCTAGTGGGCAAGATCCTGAAATCCTCTAAGTCATGGACCAGCTAGGGTTGTCACCCACAACTTAGATCTCTCAGGTAGGCAACTCTTGCCAATTGCATCATATGCAACTCTTGATAACATGTCATATGCAACTCCTTGCCATGATCATCTCCATGCCTCAAGGTGCTCGATCCTATCTAGGTCACCTTGTTAAGTCTGACCCAAAGCAAACACGATGAATATGCACCCTGCTAGGGCAGACCCACACATTCATCCTTCACGCTTCCACGAGATAGACGGTGCACCATGCTAGGGCGTGCCCACACTTGGTCGATCAAGGTTTTCACGTGTGTCACATTTGGAAGGCATATAAAACTTAATATTTAATGAGGGATTTGGTTTTTATATACATATACATATCCAATCACCACAATATATAGTATGTATCATATACATGCTATATCCCACAGAAACCATGTGAAACGATAAAAGTGATGATTATGGCCATCCTAATGTGATTCCTGAGCCAAGAGGAATCACGGTCATCTAGGTCTACATCACATGCAACATGTACAAGATGAACTTTGTGCTTTGCCTTTCTGGGTTTGATCAACTTATCACATGATTGATCGGCTCGCCATCAGGTCGGTCGGTTGGGTGCCACCAGCCGATCGGTTGGTTCCTCCAACCGATCGGTTCACCTGGTCGTCGTGCATCTCTTCATGTCCGCCACCCGCTCGTCTCACTCCTCGAACCGGTCATCAACCGATCAGCTCACTCCTTGAACCGATCGTCTAGAACGTCAACCGATCGGTTCACACCTTGAACCGACCGTTTCAGCTGTCATCTTGATGTCCTCCATTCTTTGACATAACAGGAAATAAAATTCTATCCTATTTTACATTGTAAAAATAGAAACCTCGAGTTACATTCGAGGGGAGAAAAGGTAGGAAAGAAATCTCGAATTATTTCGAGTTACATCAGGAATAGGAGAAGGAAGATCGGTGCGCAGACCGAGATGCAAGCAACCACATACAACCATACACAGATAGGGTTTATTGGCCATAACCGCATTATACATCCACCACAAAACTCGTTTAAGGGCGACGCGTATCGAGTGCATTAATAATACATATCATATATATAATTTGGGATTTGTGGATTTAGGATTTGACATGCATAAATCCAATTTTATTCGCATCGTATGCAATAAATAAAGGCGACAAACCAAAATCGATCATATCAATAATCCCTAAAGTATAGAGCAGTTGACGTGGCTCTAATACCACTGTTGGGTTTTAGGGGAGGCAGATAAGGCAGCAGAAACAAAAATTTTCCTCCCCAAACCCAGAATAAGGAAACGCGTCAATGTCTATACAATAGGAAAGGGATGGTTTGTGGAATCATACCTTGCCTCGAGGCTTGCTCGGTGACAATACCTCGCGCCTTGCGCGGTCTTCACCTCCGATCTTGGACGGTGTCTGTGCATCTCCTGGTCGCACCGGGACTGACGACTCCTGGTCTCACCGGGACTGTCGGGATTGACAGTTGTCCTCCAAGCGGTAGAAATCTCCGGCCTCTGAAGTAGTCCACACGGACCACCTGGAACTCCAATCTCCTTGTCCCACAAGGAATTGGAAGGAGTCGCACCCTCCTATCAGCGTACTAGTCTCCAACACACTCTCCTGCCGCCAGTTGCAACTGTAGTTGTCTTTCCCTTGTTGTGCCTCCCTTTTCAGGTAGCACTTGCTCGGGCTCTCTCGGTTACCAAAACCAGAGCGAACGACAACTTTACAGAGCAACTAGTTGCACTGAGTTGTTCTCTAAGAAGCCCCCAATACCCCTATATATAGGAGGGTCATGGGACAGGGTTCTCCATCCCGGGCAATGCGGGACAAAAAGCAGGAGTAGAAGGGTTTGATATTTTCCACAAAACAACCAACTCGCAACCTAAACCGATCGTTTCATTTCTAAAACGGTCGGTTGGGGACCTGAGCTGGTCGGTTGACACCTCAACCGATCGGTTGGGACACCTCAACCGGTCGGTGCACTTCTGAACCGGTATGTTCGTGGTCCTGGTCAGTTCCCAATTGACTTTCCATCTTTTATTTCTAATTGGTATCAAATACCAATCCTTGTTCCAATCAAATTGGGCAAGTGAAATGAAAGAAACATTCTCACCAATCCTACTTTCCCAACTTGCTCGATTGCATTAGTTGAATCGATTGTTTCAACACTTGAAGTGATTGTTTCACCCTATCCTTGAGTCGATCAACTCACCACCTGAGCCGATCAGTTCACCAAGCTGAGCCGATCAGTTCATCTCATGAGCCGATCGGTTGGGAGTGCAGATTGTGTAGATTCAGTCAATTGCAGTTTCAATCAATCCAATTCTCTAATCAATCTGTCCAACACCTTGAACACTATGATTTTGAGCTATCAATTAATTTATTGTTTAATTGAACTACTAAACTCCTTTAGTAATCAATCTAAACATTGTTTGTGGACAAAACTCCTTTTCCAGGTTAAATCCTATGTGTGTGACCCTGCAGATCCATTTTCACGTTGGCAGTGAAAGTCCATAACACTTATGACTTCACAAGCAAAGAGCGCTGCCTAGTCACACATCAGTGCTACCCAAGTGAAAGTAGAAAGTTGGAGAACAACTTTCAATCCTACAATTCATGAATGGTGTTACAATGAATGTATAATTCCTTTGTCATTGATATCCCGAATGAACTCGAGGCATGGAACAGTCATCCTGTCAACGTTCATTCACTTTCTTGATCTTAGAGTAGATTGGAAGAGATATGTATGACATCAATATCACATACTGATTGACACATGCGTGTGCACGCCTATTTCAATCCTACTCATCAAGTGGCCTTGGATATCAAACTCCCTTAGGAGGGACAAATCCCATATCTATCACTCACCCCTCAAAAGCTCCATGTGTCAAAGCCACCCAATCATCACCTTTATAACAACCCATGTTTCAGGACTGCGTTTGATGATGTCAAAGTGTGCCCAACGACATGTGTTGAGTGTAGTGATTTTAGGTCAAATAATCACACTCACCACCATCACTGTGAGTACTGACTGTGACTACCATGTCATGGTTCCATGTGTCAAATTCACGGTGGGTCTGTCCGGTACACTTGTTCTCTAACAAGTACCTATGTGTTTGGTTTGATATCTCTATATCATGACTAATGAGATTCTATCATCAACCAACACTACAATCTAGTCTTGTGTGTCATTGTTGTCTTTCTACCTTCCACAATGACATCCGACTAGGGACATAACAAGAATGTAAAATATCTTAGCATCCGTATGATCTCATCATTCAGGTCCTCAACCTGAAAGCATACGTCATTGAGTATTGTCATTCTCTAGACATTCAATCTATTCTATCACTATCTCATATGACTGAACTAGAAAGAATTGGAAGCTTGCCTTTGATGTTTATCAAATCAATCTTAATGTATCCCATCAATCATCCCATGATTGGCTCTCAGGGCATACATACCAACATATGGCATGGGTATTGTTCTATCTCTCACTCCCATAATAAGAGAAAATAAGAATTTGGCTGCAGTCCAAATATAGAGTTCTTCCCATTCCAAGAGTAGAGATGGTACATCCCACATTTCCAGTACACCTACAAATCTAAACTAAAATGTGCCTCACATACATCTCCATCATGAACATCTCAATATCCAGGTTACTTCCATGAAAAACTGGTCTTGAACCAACTTGGGTCCACACACCATCCTCGGTCATCTCCTCTAGGTCTGTAGGGTGCTGGCACTTTTGGGGTCATCCCTCTTCCCTTATTCATCCAGAGAGTTCCCTCCTCATCTGCCCTTTGGGTCCCATGAGTTCATGAAGGTGATCAATCTCCTAACCCATGGCCCTCAGACAATGATAGTTGTAACCTCCCGACCCTATGGTCGTGTGCAACTAGGGAATTAGGAAACTCCTACTCTCATCGGTCTTATCCCTACTTGACCCTAGGATAGACTTAGGATTCTAATGTCGTACACATCCCGCGTGAAACCTTACTCAAGTATCCATCATCTCTCTCGACATTCATGGTCTGACTTACATCCGTTTGTATGGATCATGATGACCTATCTACCTCGGTCAGGCCCCATATTAGCTACCTCCATGGTAATACATCCACATGCACTTAGAGATGGTTATCTATGGGTCTACAGGTTCATTCTCATATCATGTACTCTCCACTTAGCTTCTCAAGATCCTATGAGACCTCTTTAGGTTACCCTAAACCCAACAAAAGTTGATTTGTACCCTACAAAAGGGTCCCTCTCCCAAGATGGGAGGAAACTACATCTTGATAACAAAGGTCACAAACGTCCCTATGTCTAGGGTTTACATCCACATGAGCATGTTTGACCCTAACAAGATACCAAGACACGTAGCCAACAAGCAGACCACCTACTAAACCATGATAGGTCTTCATGATAGGTCATACTTGTTCTCATTCCTCAACATTGGACCAAAAACATACTTTCCCATGTCACCAACTTAGATGTGAGGGGTTCATCAAACACACATTAATCTCAGGGGTTCCCATTCCTCTAAACATGAGGAGTGCCATGCTCAGATCTATGGAAACTCAAATCTCATCATGAGGATCAGGTGCACAGGCACCACTACTTCCCCTCTTAGGTCTAGAAACCCTAGGTTCACCTTTCTGATGTCCAACTACATACTCAACCTTTTAACCATGAACCAAGCATGTACAAGGTATAGCATGTACATCCTATTATCATTCCACTTGAATAACACCTCAGAGTGGAGTCCTCCTCAAGGACAACCAATTAGGTATAAGGCATCACAACTTGTTACTAAACCTCTTCATGGTCTAAGGAACTCTTCTTCCGAACCCTAAAAGGGTAAACACCTATACCATAGGCACATAGGTACCAGCAACCTTATCCTCTCTCTAGGGTTTTGTTCCTCCAAAGGCAACCAAGATACCATCAGCCTCCAGGGATCATGCATGAGGCAACCGAAACCATCCTCTTAAGTCGCATCATCCTCAACTTCTTAGGGTTTCTCCTAGCCCAGAGTCTAAACTTCCAACCTTATAGCTCAGGCCATGCTCTCTCTCTCTAGAGCTTAACCCTACAAAAACCTTACTACTGGTGGTCCTCTCTCTAAGGTGGATAAAGCTCACAAGTGTACACCTACATGAGAGAAACCTATGTTTGCTCCAGATTATCCATCTCTTTATGCTCAGCTCATAAGCTATCCAACATACTCTCCTGGCCAGGGTTTTAGCCTATTGTCGGCCCTACTGACGTACTTTGGGTGCAACGTTGCCATGCTCATATAAGCCCATAGGGTTTCTATATGGTCATCACTAACCTCATCAATGAAGGAGATATCCTTCACTCTACCATGCATGCCCCTTCCTAGGTTTGGGTCGCCAAAGGTACTAGGTCATCCAACCTCACATAACTCATATCATCATTAGTATCCAAACCAAAAGCATGTCCACCCACACACCTAATCTACCATGACATCTAGATCATCATGTCATCCCTCTCTAACCACCACTTAGGGTTAGGGTTAGCATCATCCTTAGAGGATGTGCCAAGTCTCTACCTTTAATGGAGTTCTCTACCTCCAAGACCAACTCTCTACTTGTTCCTCCTGACCAGAGGGTCTAACCTCAAGCCTCCCTTGAGGGCATGACAACACATGTCATACGACCTAAGCATGTAACTATTCTTTAGTTTATGCTTAAACTATTAAGCTTATGTTCAGGACATCTTATTTACATGCTTTTTATTAATTTTGGTGGAGGATTCCTTAACCTTATCATGCATACCCAATCCTTAAGAGGGTGAGGAAGAGAGAGAAAACCCTAAACCTTATAATCCTAACAGAATTGGGGTTGAGAAGGGATGAAAATAGGTGAGAGAGTCCTAAAGGTATCTTATTTTGAGTCAGATCCAAAGACATTGTCCAGGCAGTCACACAGATCTGGGAGTCCTCGTATTCTGACTAGCAGTGCGGAGGAAAATATTTCCGGCCCAAACGTGATCCTTTTCTAGACACCTCTATCTTTCGGAAAATCCTCTAATAACTCCCTCAGTTCTATGGAATTTGTAAAATTTAATAATTACTAAAGATTAAATGAGGAAACAATTCTCTGATACCAAATGTAATGACCCCGCCTCCCGGTAACCCCCAATTAAGAGAGACCAAGAGGTCAGAGTCGTAATCCCAATTTTCAAATCAAAGGTTCGACAAAAAATCAGTAATAATTACTAAATTCTACCAGACCATTCTAAAAGTTGGAATAAAATAAAACTTTGCATACCTTTTTAAAAAACTTAGATATCTAACTTCTATCCACATTTGGACTCTATTCTAACTAATCCTCCTTGCACTTTATTTCTTAATTTCACAATATGCCACTTTACTGTTTGTCCTTTATAATTTGTACCTAAACACCGAAAAACAAAACATCGGTCAACATAAATGAATATGTCGGTATGTGGGGGAAACAATAATCGTGTAATTAACTGTAAAAACATATTGCAAGCAATTATGATTTAGTTAGCAAACTTTAGTTTTTAAACATAACTGCTTAATCCATACATACCCTAGCCTCTACGTTGTCCCTGCAGTGAACCTGGATGCTACCTTCCTTATGGTAGATCCCCATTAAACCCCTCATGATCCTACCTAACAGGTGAATCAATTTCTATGGTTGAGTCACATTGCACTACCCATAGGTAGCCCACTCCTTAACTCAAGGTGTGCTAAAGAGTCGATGGCACTACATGTAATATCCATGACCTAGGTTATGCCTTAACCCTGGGAGTTTTTCTTAAGAAATTTAATTAGATCCTTTATTTTATTTTGTGAAAAGTAATTAAGGCTCAAGAGGAACTTATGTTTCAATTTTAGTCCTTTTTGAATAATGTTGAAGCAATGTTTGCTTATTTTGGACTAAAGTGCAATTTATCCAATTTGAGGGATTAACTTGCAAATTATATATGATAAAATGTTCCTCAAATGTTGAAGCATCATAAGAACGAGAATGATGTTGTGGTATGTCTTGTGGTAGCCTGAGTACCAAGACAAAGCTTGTTAAGCAATGTTTGTGCATTAAAACCTAGTTTTGGTGTAATGTGCAATTTACCCAAAACCCAGGGTTCAATATGCAAAATACCACTGCTAGAGGGTCCTCATGTTTCTTGGCATCATGTAGAGAATATAAAATGATAGGGATACCTCATTTGAATCATTTTGGAAGAGAGAGAATCTTGATATTAAAATAATCAAGATGTAAGCATAATTGGAACCCTAATTCAATTTAATGCAAAAATAAAAATATTAATTGAAGTGCCTTCAACCAAACACGAGATGGTTAAATTTTCTTAAGATTGGAAGTCCTTGAGCCTTGCAAAGGCACTCAAAAATATCTAAGAGAGTGGAGACCCCCCTCACATTAGTTAAAGGAAAAAGTAATATCCACTAACTTATGGATATTATTATTATATGATTAAGGTGCTTAATTTCTTTTCCTTTAAATCATGGATAATTGAAGGGAATGAAAGGAAAGGAAGGAGGCTTCGTATTTAAGGAAGAAGAGGAGGAAAGTGGCAAGGAAATGGAGGAATTATCCCCTACATTCTCTCTCTTAAAAAGAAATTCAATAATACACATATATACTCACATATCCATAACTTGAAAGGGTTATTTCAAAACCACTTTCACTCTTTGCTTGAAAAACGACCAAGGGAGCTTAGGAGAAGGAGGGGGACGATCTCCAACCTGTAGGTAAGCTCCATGGTCCTCTTTCACCTTTATTTCATGATGGAAATTACAAATCAATGCTTGATTTCTTCTTTTCTCCCTTCAAACTTCAACCCTAGCCATTCTTTTCACTCAAAGACTTGAGGACAAGCTTTGGATAGTTTAAGGAGTTGCTTTCACCATTGAAGACGTGGAGTTTCAAGCTTTGAAGATTCTTTAGAGGCGGGTTTTACAACTTAAATCCTTAATATTATTATTGCATTCAATTCTTCATCAATTGTTGATCATTTTGTTCTTATTGAAATTCATTTGATCAAATCAATGGAACCACTATGATAATTGCATCAAATTATGAAGGATCGTAGCTTGATGATGATGACATCATCCTAAGCACACATCTCAATAATATCTAAAGCAAATGGTTTCAAAGGACTTGAGACCAAACGGTCTCAAGACCGTTTGGACTCAAACGGTCTCATGAACATTTGGGATCAAATGGTCCCAGACCGTTTGGAGGACAAGTGATGTTATAGTTGAAGGTTGATTCAATTGGTTACAATTGATTGATCTTAATGGCTCCAATTGTGAATAATCCATCTATTGCAATCCCTAATCGGGTTGAGCGTTCAATCCTTAAGCGAATTAAATCAATTTAAGGGTTGATTGGCCCAAACGGTCTCAAGACCGTTTGGAGGTCAACCAAACAGTCTCAAAACCATTTGGATGTCTATGGTTGTGTATGATTGGATGGTTGAAGATCCAATGGTTACCAACTGATGAATAATTAATAGTTTAAATGATGATGGATTCAATGAAGTAAATCCCTAATTGATTTGAGTGAATGGAACCCTAGTTGATCCTCTCAGTTTCAAGATGTTTTGGACCAAATAGTCTTGAGACCGTTTGAGTCCAAACGGTCTTGAGACCATTTGGGATCAAACGGTCTTGAGACCGTTTGGGATCAAACGGTCTCAGACCGTTTGGGGTTCAATTGGATCAAGACCATTTGGGGTCCATTTGATCAAAATTGTTTAAGAGGTTCAATATAATCAAAACCATTTAGGATCGTTGACCGTTTGAGATAGTTGACCGTTTGAAAGAAAATGGTTTCAAGACCGTTTAAGGGACTAAGGTCCAAGACCGTTTAAAGGCCTATCCCCAAGACCATTTGAGGGTCTGACCCCAAGACCGTTTAAAGGTCATGATCAAAACCGAATGGAGGTCCAAATTGGTCCTAAACCCAATTAAGAATTAGATGGCTGGAAACCAATTGAAGGTTTGGTTGATCAAAACCAATTGAGGTCTATTTGATCAAGACCACTTATAGGTTCAATTAGTTTAAATTATGAAAAGACCAATAACCCCATGAGTGGTTGAAAAGTATACTAATGTTGATTTCAATGGAAGTACCTTTAGGGTACTTAAATAATTAATGTAATTAAAGTACTCATCCTTTGATGCTTATGAATGCAAATAAGTACACTATGATAATCATAGGTGTATGTACTCTAATGAAGGTTTGAACTAACCTAATTGATGGGAAAACCCTAATTGATGGGGAAATCTTGAATGAGATGAATTGGGATATGAGAAATTCTATTTGATGTGAATAGTAAACCCTTAACCCTAATCTAGGGTAATGGAGTAACCCTAATCTAGGGTAAGGATATGAGGAATCCTAATTCAAGGTAACATAATGAAAATCCCTGATTCAAGGGGATGCTTCATGAAACCCTAATTTTGGGTAAAGGTACATGAGACCCTAATTTGGGGGAAAGATATAAGAACCCTAATATAGGGTGATGCTATAAGAAACCCTAATACATGGTGTTTCCTAGGGGCAGCACGGCCGTGCTGGTCAGTACGGCCGTGGGATGAAGGTATGTGAAATCCTAATTGTAGATTGTAGTATATGAAACCCCAAATTTCGGTAATGAAATGAGAAACCCTACCCTTAATTTTGGGTAAGGGAATGAGAATTCATATGTGATATAGGATAAGAAGCTTTAACCCTAATTTCTGATAATGCCATTATAAACCCTAACCCTAATGAAGGATGATGGTATGTGAAACCCTAATCCTAATAATGGAATAGTGGCTAATACCTGGATGAGGGAAATACCTAAAGTGGTTGATTATAGGCAAAATTATATCCAGTAATGCTTTAATCTGAGATGAGTCCATATCATTGAAGATAGTCGGACAATTCTAACGTGTGTTCTATGACCTATGCACTTTGTGATAAAGGTGATAGGTTAGTGGAAAAAAGTATTAAGATGGGAAAATACCTTAATACAACATAAGTTGATAAACTTAAGTAAAGTTAAAAGTGATGAGGGAAGTAATACTTCAAGACCTGATAGATATCACATCCAGCTCTTTAAGAGTGATACCCCTTTTTGCATCTCAAATCCAACATACTTGGATGAATAACATATGATGAGTGTTATCCTAATTGTTACATTAAAGATGTTTTAATGGGCCTTGAGAGCCATACGGGTAAGTTGTTTCCTAGTAAGAGGTACCAAGATGATTATAAAGGTCTCTTGTAAGAGATGATAATGTTCATAATAAACCAAGAAATGGAAACTCAATAATATGATAATAATAACAAAAGGATACAATAATAATAATGAAATCATGATCATACATGTTTTTGAATATGTTGAAAGGGGAAGAGAGGAATACTTGTATTGCATAAAGAATATGATTAAGTATGATGGCATGGCCAAAGTTTTATGCTAGTAAAAGGATGTGGTACCTGGCTGTGTAATCAGGATTGGTTAAAGACCAATACCTGGTAGAGGCATGAAGCCTGTAATCAGGATTGGTTAGAGTCCAATGTTTGGCTGTGTAATCAGGATTGGTTAAAGTCCAATACCTGGCAGAGGCATGAAGCCTATAATCAGGATTGTTTAGAGTCCAATGCCTGGCTATGTAATCAGGATTGGTTAAAGTCCAATACCTGGCAGAGGCATGAAGCTTGTAATCAGGATTGGTTAGAGTCAAATGCCTAGTTGTGTAATCAGGATTGGTTAAAGTCCAATACCTTGTAGAGGCATGAAGCCTGTAATCAGCATTGGTTAGAGTCCAATGTCTGGCTGTGTAATCCGGTTTGGTTAAAGTCTAATACTTGGCAGAGGCATGAAGCCTTTAATCTAGATTGGTTAGAGTCTAATGCCTGGCTGTGTAATCAAGATTGGTTAAAGTCCAATACTTGGTAGAGGCATGAAGCCTGTAATCAGGATTGGTTAGAGTCCAATGCATGGCTGTGTAATTAGGATTGATTAGAGTCCAATGTTTGGTTGTGTAATCAGGATTGGTTAGAGTCCAATGTCTGGCTATGTAATCAGGATTGGTTAGAGTCCAATGCCCAGGTGCGTAATGAGGATTGGTTAGAGTCCAATGCTTGGCTGTGTAATCAGGATTGCTTAGAGTCCAATTCCTGGCTGTGTAATCAGGATTGGTTAGAGTCCAATGCTTGGCTGTGTAATCAGGATTGGTAGAGTCCAGTGCCTGGCTGTGAAATCAGGATTGGCATGGTCCAATACCTGGCAAAGGTATGAAGACTATAACCAAATGATTGGCATAGTCCAATGCCTAGATAGAATATGATGATGTATACTCTTATGTCTGGTATAATTCAATATTTGTTTAGCAGATTGGCAAAGGCCAATAGATGGAAACAAGAATGAATCATGGGTGACATACTAGGATAATAAGGAAAAGCTTGAAATGTTGAAATGATATGATAGATAAATGATATACATGTTCTTCCTATAAATAAAGAGAAGAGATGATTTACTGTTCTATCATAGACAATTACAATACTTTACAAGATGAGAATGATCTAAAATGCTTATCCTCTTCTCAATTTTATATTATTAAACTGCAATAATAATGTTTTTGGCAGAGAGTTATATCTCTCACTGGGGCAATTTTCAATTATCTCACCTCTGTGGGATTCAACATTTTTTTAGGTAGGCGAGCAAGGAGGAGTTTGAGAACATCTTGCAGAGGAAGAACATCAGTAGCAGCAAGGACAACAGTGACGGCTCAAGTTGAGTGTACTGCCTGTCGTGTCTTGTAGATAGAAGTCATATGTGTCGTCTCTGTACTCTCAGGTCCTCAGAGTTAGTAGTTTGAACTTTAATGAATCAATATGAGATTTTGTCTTAATGCCTCGAGGTTTTTATGTTGCATGTGTATAGTTTTAATAGAGCAGTTGATGTTTGTAACCCTCAGGAAGGGATGGTACAAGATATGTACTTTTGAACCAGGATATAAATAAAATACATTGGTTCTTGTTCAAAGAGTTTTCCTGTGTTTGGATCTCTTTGTAAATGGTTTTAATTTTTAGTGATTTTCAGTAATATGTTTCTAATGAATGCTTCTATTTAAGTAAATCATGTTTTCTTTGAACAGTTCGTATCAATTTAGTGGTATCAGAGCTCTAGGTTCGCTGAGTCTATAGAGACATAGGACTAAGGTGTTGAGTTTGTTCTAAGTGTACCTCAGTGTATCTTATAGTGCCTTCTGCTTATGCAGGAGAAGATATATAACATAAAGATATCTGGAAGACACGAGGGACACGTTGCTAAGAGAAATGTTTCTGCACCAGTAAAAGCTGCCAAGGACCAGGCAAGAGAAGAAACAGTGCCTAAGAATCCCCATGTTGATGAAGTCATGATGAGAAACCCAAATTTTCATACTCTTTTTGGGAAAATCATGACTACAGTGATGCATATAACAGACTGAATGCCAATACTGACACCTAGGTCACCATTTCCCAATGAGTGATATAGGTCTGGCAAGACTTTTGAACAACTACGTCGTGTAGGAGCCATAGAATATGCTGGGACATCTGACCCAGCAAATGCTGATCTCTGGATCACTGAGTTAGAAAAGGCTTTTAAGATCCTTAGTATTCTAGATGTCGACAAGGTCAAACATGTTGTGTACCTTTTGAAGGGTAGTGCTGGACACTGGTGGGCTATAGAAGAAATAAAAAGGAATGATGAAGAGGTTGATTAGGAGGAATTTCATCGAGAATTCATCAATAAGTATTTTCCAACGACATACTTAGATGAAAAGATCTCACAGTTTGAGAAGATTCGATAGGGAGCCATGTCGATAAATGAATATGAGGTTAAGTTTATGGAACTTTTGTGATTTTGTCCTCAAATGGCTGTTATTGAGGAGGAAAAGATCTGACATTTTGAGAAGAAACTGAATGCTGAAATGTCCATCTCGGCATCTGCATTAGAAAGTAGAGAAAGTTTTGCTAGATTTGTGGAATCCATTCGGAGGATAGAAAGGTCTATGACAAAGAAACATGAGATATACCTTAAAAGGAAGTCTACACAGTCACAGGAACAGTGGATTGGTGGTACTAAACAATCAAAGATTTCAGTAATACCGACTCAACCACAATATAGTGCACCAATGCAATAGTCACCAAAAGGCTCCGAGCTTGCTATAGATGTGGATAGAAAGGACATCTGAGGTGGCAATGTCCAAGTAGAAAGTAATGAGGTGACCCAACAGACAAGACAATAGATAACCCGTAAAGGTAACATGTCGGATAAATTTTTCATTCTGAATTACCTTTCTTTTTCTTCTCTTTGCCTACTGATTATGAGTAAGGTAGTTATTAATAAGCTTTCTTCAGTCAGTCCTTTAAGGACAAGGATAAGAGATAAAAAGGATGGAAATGTGTATTCAGTTCAATATTATTTTTAAAATGTTAAAATTTCTCTCTCTTCATTAAGGAAGGGAAGAGAGATAAAAGGAACTAAGAGGAAATATGAGAGATTTAAAGAGATAAAAACATAAAATAAAATAAATGCATAATACCTAATTTTAGTTCTTGAATACCCTGGTTAGGTATTCATTTATTGAACGCAAGGTAAGTATGACATACCTCCATTGTTATCTTTCTGATTACTCTGATCAAGTAATCATTCAGAAACAATCTAAAAAGAGCCTAATGAAGTAGGAGATGTGGCATGGATATTTCAACCACATTCTAATTGATATACGGAGGAATTTGATTTAATTATAAATCAACTTATAAACAAAAGAATATGTTTAGTATAATGTATACCCTGGTCCTCAGACCTAGAGGTAACAGTTACCTGATGGGAGGTAACAATAATCAGTGATGAACCAAAGGTTTGAATACCCAGATCTAGTAATCATAATGATGATAATACTAAGATGTGGTGATATGTAATTATCCTTATAATTTCTTATGCAGATGGCAAGGAACCAGGATGGGACAAGAATGATTGACTCATGAACAAGTTGAACGTTCATGTAATTGATAATCTCTTCTCTTTAATAAACAACCCTGGGTGATGATGGGGTGATAAGAAGAATGTGTTTTCTTATGCTCTTTCTTGTCTGGGACATGGCAATCAGGTCTTATGACACTTGATGTACATAAATTAAAGTGTTCTTTTGATGGATACTTAGAAAAGTATCAGTTTGTCTTGAACTTGGGTTTCAAGATAAAGATAAATGTAACAAGTAATGTCTCCTGATGAAAGGAAGATGAGGATGAGATGTGTTTTCAACACATATGATAGATACCAAGGTAAGAGATTCTAATATCTGAGAAATATCAGATTATTTTATGATGATTTCCTGGAATGATTAACTTTGAAATAAGTTCAGATGCCTAATGTAGCATGGACATCATATGTTAGGGGTTTATGCCTTGCATAAACATAACATTGATGAGGATGAACTATTTGAAGGAATAATTGTAAAAATTATTGCGAGAAAAGCTTATCAAATTAATTTGACAAATAACCTCTATCTAAATCTATAAAAGCAACTTATACACAACATCTAAAGATACCTTTAAGATAAATTCTTAAAATTGACAAATAACCTTCCCTTATGATAAGAGAATGTACAACTAATGAGATAGTCAATACAAGTAGTAAGAAAGCCTAGTGTTGTGTCAGTTGGTTAGATGGCACAACATGTCATATCTTCTATAATAAGTTGTGTGGAAGAACTTTGTATCAATCAAAGTTCAATGGTATCTTCATGACATTGAGATGTTCTGTGAAGACTTGATGAGATGATAAATGAATAATATTTGCTTCCCTTTATCTGGGATTTCGGGGATGAAATCCTTGTTAGGGTTTTATAATTGTAATATCCTTGACCTGGGTTATGCCTTAACCCTGGGAGTTTTGCTTAAGCAAGTTAATTAGATCCTTAGTTTTATTTTGTGAAAAGTAATTAAGGATCAAGAGGAACTTATGTTTCAATTTTAGTCCTTTTTGAATAATGTTGAAGCAATGTTTGCTTATTTTGGACTAAAGTGCAATTTATCCAATTTGAGGGGTTAACTTGCAAATTGTATATGATAAAATGTTCCTCAAATGTTGAAGCATCATAAGAATTAGAATGATGTTGTGGTATGGCTTGTGGTAGCTTGAGTACCAAGACAGAGCTTGTTAAGCAATGTTTGTGCATTAAAACCTAGTTTTGGTGTAATGTGCAATTTACCCAAAACCCAGGGTTCAATATGCAAAATACCACTGCTAGAGGGTCCCTCATGTTTCTTTGCATCATGTGGAGAAAATAAAATGAGAGGTACACCTCATTCGAATCATTTTTGAAGAGAGAGAATCTTGATATTAAAATAATCAAGATTTAAGCATAATTGGAACCCTAATTCAATTTAATGCAAAAATAAAAATATTAATTTATGTGCCTTCAACCAAAAACAAGATGGTTGAATTCGCTTAGGATTGGACGTCATTGAGCCTTGAAAGGCACTCAAAAATATCTAAGTGAGTGGAGATCCCACTCACATTAGTTAAAGGAAAAAGTAATATCCACTAACTTATGGATATTATTATTATATGATTAAGATGCTTAATTTATTTTCCTTTAAATCATGGATAATTGAAGGGAATGAAAGGCAAGGAAGGACGCTTCGTATGTAAGGAAGAAGTGGGGGAAAGTGGCAAGGAAATGGAGGAACTATCCCCTACATTCTCTCTCTTAAAAAGAAATTCAATAATACACATATATACTCACATATCCATAACTTGAAAGGGTTATTTCGAAACCACTTTCACTCTTTGCTTGCAAAACGACCAAGGGAGATTAGGATCAGGAGGAGGATGATCCCCAACCTGTAGGTAAACTCCATGGTCTTCTTTAACCTTGATTTCATGGTGGAAATTACAAATCAATGCTTGATTTCTTCTTTTCTCCCTTCAAACTTCAACCCTAGCCATTCTTTTCACTCAAAGACTTGAGGATGAGCTTTAAATAGTTGAAGGAGTTGCTTTAACCATTGAAGACGTGGAGTTTGAAGCTTTGAATCTTCTTTGGAGGTGGGTTTTATAACTAATTAAATCCTTAATATTATTATTGCATTCAATTCTTCATCAATTGTTGATCATTTTGTTCTTATTGAAATTCATTTGATCAAATTAATGGAACCACTATGAGAATTACAGAAAATTATGAAGGATAGTAGCTTTATGATGATGACATCATCCTAAGCACACATCTCAATAATATCTAAAGCAAATGGTTTCAAAGGACTTGAGACCAAACGGTCTCAAGACCATTTGGACTCAAACGGTGTCAAGACCGTTTGGGATCAAATGGTCCCACACTGTTTGGAGGAGAAGTGATGATATAGTTGAAGGTTGATTCAAATGGTTACAATTGATTTGATCTTAATGGCTCCAATTGTGAATGATCCATCTATTGCAAACCCTAATCGGGTTGAGTGTTGAATCCTTAAATGAATTGAATCAATTTAAGGGTTGATTGACCAAAATGGTCTCAAGACTATTTGGAGGTCAACCAAATGGTCCCAAAACCGTTCGGAGGTCTATGGTTGAGTATGATTGGATGGTTGAAGATCCAATGGTTACCAACTGATGAATAATTAATTATTCAAATGATGATGGATTCAATGAAGTAAATCCGAAATTGATTTGAGTGAATGGAACCCTAGTTGATCCTCTCAGTTTCAAGATGTTTTGGACCAAACGGTCTTGAGACCGTTTGGGATCAAATGGTCGCAGACCATTTGGGGTTCAATTGGATCAAGATCGTTTGGGGTCCATTTGATCAAAACCGTTTAAGAGGCTCAATACAATCAAAACCGTTTAGGATCGTTGACCATTTGATATAGTTGATCGTTTGAAAGGAAACAGTTTCAAGACCATTTAAGGGACTAAGGGCCAAGACCATTTGAAGGTCTACCCCTAAGACCGTTTGAGGGTGTGACCCCAAGACCACTTAAAGGTAATGATCAAAACCGAATGGAGGTCTAAATTGGTCCTAAACCCAATGAAGAATTAGATGGTCTGAAACTAATTGAAGGTTTGGTTCATAAAAACCAATTGAGGTCTATTTGATCAAGACCACTTAAAGGTTCAATTAGTTCAAATTATGAAAAGACGAATAAACCCATGAGTGGTTGAAATGTATACTAATGTTGATTTCAATGGAAGTACCTTTAGGGTACTTAAATAATTAATGTAAATAGAGTACTCATCCTTTTATGCTTATGAATGCAAATAAGTACACTATGATAATCATAGGTGTATGTACTCTAATGAAGGGTTGAAATAACCTAATTTATGGGAAAACCCTAATTGATGGGAAAACCCTAATTTATGGGGAAATCTTGATTGAGATGAATTGGGATATGAGAAATTCTAATTTATGTGAATAGTAAACCTTAACCCTAATATAGGGTAATGGAGTAACCCTAATCTAGGGTAAGGACATGAGGAATCCTAATTCAAGGTAACATAATGAAAAACCCTAATTCAAGGGGATGCTTCATGAAACCCTGATTTCGGTTAAAGGTACATGAGACCCTAATTTGGGGGAAAGATATAAGAACTCTAATATAGGGTGATGTTATAAGAAACCCTAATATAGGGTGTTGCCTAGGGGAAGCACGGTCGTGCTGGTCAGTACGACCGTGGGATAAAGGTATGTGAAATCCTAACTGTAGATTGTAATATATGAAACCCCAAATCTCAGTAATGAAATGAGAAACCCTACCCTTAATTTTGGGTAAGGGAATGAGAATTCCTATGTGATATATAATAAGAACCTTTAACCCTAATTTCGGATAATGCCATGATAAACCCTAACCCTAATGAAGGATGATGGTATGTGAAACCCTAATCTAATAATAGAATAGTGGCTAATATCCGGATGAGGGAAATACCTAAAGTGGTTGATTATAGGCAACCTTATAGCAAGTAATGCTTTAATCTGAGATGAGTCCATATCATTGAAGATAGTCGGACAATTCTTACGCATGTTCAATGCCTATGCACTTTGTGATAAAGGTGATAGGTTAGTGGAAAAAAGTATGAAGATGGGAAAATACCTTAATACAATATAAGTTGATAAACTTAAGTAAAGTTAAAAGTGATGAGGGAAGTAATACTTCAAGACCTCATAGATATCACATCCAGCTCTTTAAGAGTGATACCCCTTGATGCATCTCAAATCGAACATACTTGGATGAATAACATATGAAGAGTGTTATCCTAATTGTTACTTTAAAGATGTTTTAATGGGCCTTGAGAGCCATATGAGTAAGTTGTTGCCTAGTAAGAGGTACTAAGATGATTATAAAGGTCTCTTGTAAGAGATGATAATGTTCATAATAAACCAAGAAATGGAAACTTAGTAATATGATAATAATAACAAAAGGATACAATAATAATAATGAAATCATGATCATACATGATTTTGAATATGCTGGAAGGGGAAGAGAGGAATACTTCTTTTACATAAAGAATATGATTAAGTATGATGGCATGGCCAAAGTTTAATGCTAGTAAAAGGATGTGGTACCTGGCTGTGTAATCAGGATTGGTTAAAGTCTAATACCTGGTAGAGGCATGAAGCGTGTAATCAGGATTGGTTAGAGTCCAATGCCTGGCTATGTAATCAGGATTGGTTAATGTCCAATACCTGGCAGAGGCATGAATCTTGTAATCAGGATTGGTTAGAGTCCAATGCCTGGATGTGTAATCAGGATTGGTTAAAGTCCAATACCCGGCAGAGGTGTGAAGCCTGTAATCAGGATTGGTTAGAGTCTAATGCCTGGTTGTGTAATCAGGATTGGTTAAAGTCCAATACCGGGCAGATGCATGAAGCTTTTAATCAGGATTGGTTAGAGTCCAATGCATGGCTGTGTAATCAGAATTGGTTAAAGTCCAATACCTAGCAGAGGCATGAAGCCTGTAATCAGGATTGCTTAGAGTCTAATGCCTGGCTATGTAATCAGGATTGGTTAAAGTCCAATACCTGGCAGAGGCATAATGCCTATAATCAGGATTGGTTAGAGTCTAATGCCTGGCTGTGTAATCAGGATTGGTCAGAGTCCAATGACTGGATGTGTAATCAGGATTGGTTAGAGTCCAATTCCTGGTTGTGTAATGAGGATTGGTTAGAGTCCAATGCCTGGCTGTGTAATCAGGATTGGTTAGAGTACAATGCCTGGATGTGTAATCAAGATTAGTAGAGTCCAATGACTGGCTGTGAAATCAAGATTGGCATGGTCCAATACTTGGCAAAGGTATGAAGCCTATAACCAAAGGATTGGCATAGTCCAATGCCTAGATAGAATATGATGATGTATACTCTTATGTTTGGTATAATTCAATATCTGTTTAGAAGATTGGCTAAGGCTAATAGATGGAAACAAGAATGAATCATGGGTGACATATTAGGATAATAAGGAAAAGCTTGAGATGTTGAAATGATATGACAGATAATCGATATACATGTTCTTCCTATTCCTTATAAAGAGAATAGATGATTTACTATTCTATCATAGACAATTGCAATACTTTAAAAGATGAGAATGATCTAAACTACTTATCCTCTGCTCAGTTTTATATTATTAAACTGCAATAATAATGTTTTTGGTGGAGAGTTATAGCTCTCGCTGGGGCAATTTTCAATTGTCTCACCCTCGTGGGATTCAACATTTTTTAGGTAGGAGAGCCCGGAGGAGTTTGAGAACATCTTGCAGAGGAAGAACATTAGTAGAAACAAGGACAGCAGTGACAGCTCAGGTTGAGTGTACTGTCTGTCGTGTCTTGTAGATAGAAGTCCTATGTGTCGTCTCTGTACTCTCAGGTCCTCAGAGTTAGTAGTTTGAACTTTGTTGAATCAATATGAGATTTTGTCTTAATGCCTCGATGTTTTTATGCTGCCTGTGTATAGTTTTAACAGAGCAGTTGATGTTTGTACCCCTCGAGAAGGGATTGTACATGATATGTACTTATGAACTAGGATGTAAATAAAATACATTGGTTCTTGTTCAAAGAGTTTTCCCTGTGTTTGGTTCTCTTTGTAAATGGTTTTAATTTTTAGTGATTTTCAGTAATCTGCTGCTAATGAATGCTTATGTTTATGTAAATCATGTTTTCTTTGAATGGTTCGTATCACTACATGTGGGTAGCCCAATTCCTAACTCATGATAACCTGATGTCCTACTTAACTAGTAGGCCCTATACTAGGTTACCCTTTTCATCATTAGCAAAGCCACAGAGGAGGACCCGGATCTGAGCCAGTCATGTATATATATTTTTAGTGATAACCCTAGTCACTTTATAGTTTCATGAAATATAATTCACCCAAAAAGTTATTTTCAAGAAACCGATAAAACATCCGGGAATCACCGTGAAACTAAAGCGTTTAACCATAAGAGTAACCACATACCTATGATTGCAGATTTGAGATAGAATAATCCAATCAATGCAAGAAATCCAATAGGAAATCAAGCACACAAAGAGATCTTGAAATAGGCATATAATTTCCTATCATTGATCATGCCATCAATATCTATTAAACCTAGCTCGCTTCCTAGGGTTTGTAGTCCACTTTTAGGGTTTCCATTGCAATTAGGGTTTTTCTTGTACTTTTATTACTACAAACCCTAGTTAGGCAAAACTAGTTGTAAACCCTAATTAGTTCGTTAAAACCTTCCTAATAGGCTTAGGATCCATTCTAAATTACTTTCCTCACATAAATTCCGAATTAAACAAATTAACCACTATTCACCCTTAATTACGGTTTCTATGTGCATAATAACATATTCATGTGTAAAACCCTCATAGCAAGCATATTATCAACTAAATCTAGTTCAACTCTTATTCTTTTCTTCAATAGGTTACTATATCTCAAGAAAATCTATTTAAGACATTAAATTTGATTTTCAAACACAATTAGGGTTTTCACATTGTTTAATGTATAATCATGGTCAACCTAAAGAACTTTTGGAGTTAGAAAAGATTTCAAGATTTAATATCATTTTTATTGGACTCCTCACGTTCTCCTGATCAATTTTCATATATAACAATCCCCCATCGGAGTTATCAAATTATTTCTAGGATTTTTGTAAAATATCATACCTTCCAGCCAATCATCGACTGCCACGTCAGCCCCTTCCTTTTTTATCTATCTCTGGCTCGTAGATCCTATGTGGGGTCCATCAACCTAGAACCCAGATCCGATCTGCCTTCGTCTTCCTCACCCACGGGCGAGTCCCGCTCCCTTGCTTCCTCTATAAAATAGAGTATCAGTAGTTTCCGCCTTTCTAGCCGCCGATCATCGCCTCTCAGTTTTTGAACCAGTGTGTGACTGCTCCATGAGTTCTGCCTCTTCACCCTGACTCACTTGGCTTCTCGTCACCATCCTTTGTGGTCGGGTTTGGCGACCCCCAGTAATGTCCACCGGCTTACAGGAAGGTCCACCCTGGTCACCGGGATGAGGCCCAGTTGACTCCCTTCTCTCCCCGAGAAGAGTTTGAACCTCTCCGTCGGCTCTCCCCATCTTCCCAACTCAAGCAATTGGCCTCCGTTACCCCGAATTCCTCAAAGGGCAGCAAGTCGATCAGAACAGGAAGTGACAAGCTACAAGTTTACAGCGGTGCTTCTTGTGAAATTAAGGCTTCCAACACATTGGGCACTACACAAAGGTTCTACAGAACACCTTTTATAGGCATGGACGATGGTATGTAGGGTCACCCCACTTTGCCCCTCTTCCTAGATGGTCTGGGATTTGGTGACTTTTCATACATGGAGAGATAATAGCTATATAATAGCTCATTGTATTCGTCTCTCTCTCCCGAAACTGTTGTACCTTATATCGTGGAAAATTGTCGAGGGAGCAGAGAGAAAAGAGTCCAGGAAGGTTCACCCTCTTGTGTTTTTCCTTCCCGATCTAATCCTGAGGTGGGTGATGATCTATTCACCCTTGAACACAGATCCTATGGCCCTTAGTCCAAATGAATAGAGTAAGGGAATTGGTCCCGATTTCCAAATTTAAATCAAATCGTTACATCACTGATATACTACTCACTTTAGGAAAACTTGCAAAAACCATATCTCTCTCCTTGTTTATCCTTTTTCATCCAAATTTTAAAGAAAAGTCTATAAAGACTTATTCTACTTATATTCTAGATTTGGGACTCAAACTCAAAAGGAAAGAGGTATTTTCTTCCCATGCAAGTTATCCAATAATAAGGCATATATTAAACATATTTTCTCTCTCTTATCTATCTATTTTTTATTTGGATTCATTTTACCATTACAAACCTTGTGGATACGAAAATCCACCCATGATGACTCAATCAAACAACTTTCCACTTATATTCCATATTTTATCATTATCTCCAAAAAGCAATATTTAATTGATCTTTTCTCTTTCTTGTTGCATTATCTTTGCAACTTGGACTCCTTGGAACCCAAGGAGCCAAAAAGGAATGAAATCCATCTTTGGAGAACATTCATTTGCCTTCTAGAGGTTTCTACCTCTTTTCTTTCTCCATTTCTTAATTATTCATTTACTAATTGAATTTCCTTTTTCTTTTCCCTATTATCGAGCACAAAAGCCAATAAAGCCCACTAAGAAACCAACAAGGCATTATAAACGAAATTCATTCATTCCAAATCAAATCACACCATTATTTATTCATATACTTTTAATAGGAGAAATTACATTTCTCCCCAAAAGAATCTGAAAATTGGGGTTGTAACAATGATGATGGTAAACAACTTTCACAAGCACTATGTCTTTCTTTTTCAATTTATTGATTCTTCTATCAAGAATCAACATTGGACCTTCTACATAGGATATATCCTCATCCAATTCTACCTCTATAGGTTGTAATACAAGCTCTGATACCAAAACTTGTGATGACCTCTATCAAACTGATAGCATAATCATGCAAAACTATGTGGAAATAATGATTAATAGTGAATTACAATAAATCACTCAAAATTAAAACCTTTTTACCGAGAGATCCACTACCAAGAAATTCTTTTCAGATAGAACCAAACCATATATACATCATGGTTAACTTTGTACATACATTGTTCCATTACCATCAAGATCCAACTTTTCATCCATTATTACTCTAGTTCATGGACCACAGCCCCGTATATCCATTAGAGCTCATAGAACCATCATTCAAACAAGAAAATTTGAAATAGAGGAGGAATCATCAAGTATTGCATGATAGAAGGTGAATAATAATAAAGTTAAGTTCAAGTTATATAACCCACCTCAAGATCAACACAAGAGCTTCAAGCTCCAAATATCCACATTCCCAAGGTTGCAGATGACTTGTCAAAATAACAAGACTTGATTACACCACTTCTCTATGAAAGAAGATACCATAGTAAGGAATTTGGTGAAGAAAGAAGAGAAGGAAAGAATCATGATTCCTAAAGCATAGTCTTTCTAAGGTTGAAGATGATCATGGCTTTACCTTGGACAAGTTGCTCGGCCTTCCCTTTTCTCCTTGAGCTCCTAGGATCATCCACCAAGTAAGAGATGGTAAAGGACTCAAAAGGTTTACTAGGAGGTGAAAAGAGGGGTATATATTGTTGAGGTTTAAGAGAGAGAGTATGTATAAGGTGTAATCACCATGTGCACTTAAGTGGCATGTGTCCATGCATGGTGACTTCATGCATCCATAATTATCTTTTCATGCAAAACTTTTAAGGGTAATCCATAGGTAAGATATCAGCCATTGGGTATCTTGCTTGACAAGATATCACAACCCAATATCACATTATGTGCAAACCGATACTACTTTTGCAAGGAACATGTAAAATGATAGGCTTCACCTACTTGAGGTTCTTAGCCCATTATGAATGCTTTCAAAGGTTACCAAACTGATATGGTACCTCCTCTATGGCTTCCAATCTGATTGGTACTCCCATATTCACTTCATAGCTCGACATAACCTCATCTAGGGTTCAAAACACTCAACCTTCTTTAGTTCTATTACCACAAAGAGTGTTATCATTCAACCAAGACTCAAACAAGGCACCCCCCTTCTTTCTCTTTCCTCTAGTTGATGCTAAGAGAGAGAAGAAACATTCTAGAGTGATAATTTGCACATAAACCCCTCATTTGAGTAAATTGCAACCTATTAAAAGTTATCATATAAGGCACAAAAAAATTGCAAATAAGTTCAAAATTGAGAAATAAACTCTCCTCTAGTCTTAATTACCTTTTAAAAGATTAAGACAAGGATTCTAAACAAATAATTTAGGCAAAGCTTCTAGGGTTTTCCCAAAACCTAGTTCAGGGGTTTTACACATGCACAAATCAGGATCAACTTCGTGATTGGTCACCAATCCTAGTACTACTCCAAGATGAGCACGCTTAATATTGGAGTTCTTTGATATGGACTCCCTAAAAAGGAGGTGCACCTTTGTGATATGGGTATTCCAATCATTCAATTAAGATAATTGTATCTGAGGATCAAGACCTAGGATGTTACGCTCTCCCCTACTTAGGCTCTTGATGTTGTTGTAAAAGCTCAACTATAAGCCCTCACAATCATTACATATTTCAGTGTTGACCCATAATGACCCATGTACACCCAGCTCTAAATCACCACTACTAGTACAAGGGTGGATGCATAACCATGGATAGTTATTTCCAACATGCCTGTGAGAACCCATTACACTAAATGAAATTACTCAAAATATAAAACACAATCAATCGCTAATTAATCACATACCCAAAAATATGGGTAAATTAAAACTGATTTCAACGTCAGCACCTGCTCAGAAACATTTGCATAAGAGCCCAACATCTTTCTTATATTCATACTATGCCAAGAATTTGATACAAATTGTTCTATTGCCTTAGTCATAGCATATATACACAGAAGAACAATATTCATATATGCCACACAAGCAAGCATTAATATGCTAACAAAAGTCTGATTCATTTGAAACACCATATACAAACTTTTCATGCCCGAACCTAAGAGTACATGGATGACTCTAGGATACACTAGACATCTAATCAACTTTCTCAAAGATTCATTATTATTGCTCCTCCTTTCTGCCACATGCTTGGTTTCATCACTTTCGATTACCTAAAAAAATGTGGCGAATCACAAGGGTGAGACCCATGTCCCAGCAAGAGATATAACCTTCAACAATGCTTATTGATTACAACATTTTAGGTAATGAGATAGTTTAAGAAGTTTAATCATATACAAAAAATAGGCTCAAAAACACTGATGATTAACAAAATACATAAAGGAGATGATAACAATTACCATCATCAAGCTGACTATCATCATTTTCCTTATTAACCTTATAAGAGATTCAATAGCATATTCATAACTATCATAAGAAAGTCTATTAGCATATTATCTCTATTAACATGAATAAGTCTAGCATCATAAGCATATCTAACAACATTAGCATGTCTAACAGTTTGAAAAAATAAATATCATAAGCAGAGCTATCAACATAAGCACAAGTATTTGCATAAGCATGATTAGCAGTATAGGCATTTCTAATTATAGAGGCATGGCTAGCAATATTAAACATAGCTACCAACAACATCTTAACCATCAATGTCAGTATATTTGACAACATAAGTATGTTTACAACATGAGCATAACTACAACATAAGCATATCTATTATCTCTTATTATACTATCACCACTAAAAATATGGTCTTTAACTATAAAAAAAATTGTAGAGAAAACCCCATATTTTGTAGCTAGAGGCTTTAACTACATATTTCTTTACACATAGAAATTGTAGTATATGCTCGTATAGATAAAGCCTTTAACTATATTTTTCAAATATGTAGTTAGATAATCTATTCGCTACAAATTCATATGTATCTAGAAGCATAACTAGATATTGTCCTTAAATATTTAAATATAAGTATAATTATAGCTAAATGTATGACTACATTGGCATATATAGTCAATATGTAGCAAAAACATGAAGTTAATACATTTTATATGTATTTAATGTGTAGGAAAAGGCATCACTTACTATATACATATATATGTAGTTGATTATGCATCTAGCTACATATGTAGTGCCATTTAGTACACATACATATATGCTTAGTTTGACTATATATTCATATATATAGTGTAATTTGTTAGTACACAAGTTCTTTTAGTAACAAAATTGTAGTATTTAGAACAAGTGATGCTCATTATGCCAACAATCTTACTTTCATTTATAATGAAGTGTTGAATGTACATGGGGAGGACGTATACCTTGCCCCTATTACATAATGTGTACAAAGAAAAGTATATACATATATCAATGATTCAGTGGTCTACTAACATCTTTGTGAAAGAGTTGTGCCTTTCTCGGCCAGTTTTAACATCCTTATTGTCTTCTTCTTTTGTTCAAGCTCTTGTTGTTTGACCAACATCGTCCAAAAGCACCCGAGATAAGAATCTGAAAGGAACCCTCCAAACGGAGATAGAAGGAATATGGTCCCTATGAAGTTAGTCACTATGTTTGCAGCTTCTGACAGTGGTTGTTCAAATATATACATAGGTCTATGCAATACAGCCTTCTCATAGAAGCAAAGAGCCATATCAAATTGCAACATATCATGATACATTGTTGTGCCTGTGGTTGTTGCTGCAGATGTGACTGGGTAGGCTTGGGCTTCAAATGGAGTCGCATCATCATGCTTCAAAGAGAAATGGACCACAAGATTAATCACAAATAGTATACAGCTCTAAGACGTGAGTAGTTGCAAGAACTTCAAAAATAATTCTATGTATAATAGTATAATTAGGAGATATGGACATCTACTGAGATGAAGTTAATATTCATATATTTCATAATGTAAAGATCATCCAAATAGTTTGATCAAGATATATAAGTATTCATACATGGAATAAATGAAGGTTTCTATGAGAATAAGATGATAGAATTAGTACCTTGAAGAGACGAGAAGTAAAGGAAACTTCATTCACTTGTGCGGCCCCCAATATGTACTATCAGATGTACCAAATTGTTAAACCACAATGTGAAGGGATGAAATCAAATACAAAACTTGTAAGAAGACACATGCAACTTCTGACTTTTCAGCATATACCTTTTAACGAGATCACTTACTAATCCTCCACATTATGACTGCCTTCCCAAGAGTCAACAACTGAACTTTGAAAAAACTCCCTTCAATGATGAATCTATTTAAGACTTCAAATAATATGTTCTTAGTTGATGGTATAGTGTTTTGTTAGCATTAATCCATGAAACAAACATAAAATTTTTCCAGAAATAATGTCATGAGAAACTAAGCATTGTATTTGAATTTTAACATTCCTTGAAACCATTCTTGATATGGTTTAGGTCCCATAGGAGCCAAAACTTTTAAGTCTCCATTTTTTCCAACATTGTGCAATGAGCATAGGTAGAATTCTACATAGCATGGCTGCATATATTATAGAACAACATATAAAAGTATGACTTGAACTGTGTCATTATTCTATCAAGCACCATTGAGCAAAGCAAGTAGATTAGTAAGCACCCAGGTAAAAGCAACTTGATTCACTTTTACAATAATCAAATAGTGAAAATTAGGCATATATGCACCACAAGATGAAAATAAGAAACTAAAAGCACAAGTGCTAGACACAAGGGTGGGAGTTTTCTCTTATAACCTTTTATAAGGATCAAAAGATGGTTTGGTCTCCTCTTTACAAATGTTGTATGCATTTTTTATAATGAATAATGAGGCATGTGAATGTAGTTTGTGTCTTGACCTGTATGCGAACTTGAACAGCTTGTATACAACTGAAGGATCCATGATTACTATTTTTGAAGTAGCGCAGACACCATTTAGGGACATTGTTATAAGGGTATCAAGGTGGTACTCCAACATCACAACAACAACATCACCGAAAAAGCCATTAGTTCATAATAGGGTAATGAAGTTGGGCTTTTGCTGATAAATCAAATAAATGAAAGGGCTTACATACATAAATACAATTAGCCAGTACAACACATATTCAAAATAACCTAAAGAATTGGGAAAAGCAACAAAGAATCATCATCCATGCCTCTAGATCTATGAAAATAGAATCTCCAAGAAAACACTAATGCTACTATGAATCATAAGTACTTCCAACATAGTTAATGATCAAAAACTATTTATGTTCCAGACTAAAATTTGACATGAATGCAATTCTCAAAGAAGAGTGTTGCAAGCAAGAAAACTCCCATAAATTGTCTTAAGAAAGGAGACAACAACACAAACTATTACCACACATATGTCAAGAAGAGACAGAGTAACATTAATATTCCCATGTTGAAAGATAAAGAGGGACACTAGATCTTCAATGATGATGAGCTACAGAACCTGGTGGTGAATCACTCGTATAAAACATTTGTCCCCAATCATTCACACAGACCATGAAACTTGTTGTAGTATATGATATATACAGACCATCTCACATGCTTATGTAATCAAGAATAAGAAGTGTTGGACAAGGGGGATTTGTACATCCCTCATATCACTGAGTAAAGTAAATTTTTAAGTTAGAATACATAGATAATGTAGTGGTCTAGAAAATATCCTATTCTCCTTTAACTAGATTTAGGATAAGATTTAAATCCATATCATGAGAGTATGATGAACAAGAGAATCTTCACTTCCAAAAAAATTGAAAATGAATTCGATGATGCATTTTCAAAGAATTTTATTGAAACCAAACTAGTATAAATGATTACTTTAATGAAGGTATGAATACTAGATTGCAAGGTAGAGACACATGTGGTTAAGTTACACAAGAAAAGGAGACGTGATAGCTAAAAAGTCATGTTCTTGTAGTTGTGGTGCAATCACATGAAGTTTATTTGTAAACAAAGCTAGTTTGGAAGCCTTGAAGAAACAACTTATACAATAATATAATTCTCAGAGATACAACAGTGAAGCAAAACATTTACTTTTAATATGAACATAGTCATCACCATTATCAACATTTTGAGATTTTTGGAAATGAAGACTATTCCCTATGCAGTGAAGTCTTACAAGGTACTTGAATAATGATGATTGTCCAAGCCCATTGACATCTCTATATGTGAAAATTTACTCTCCACCACAATGATATACTATCTACATGAGAATGGATATACTTACCTGAGAATAAATGATTAATCATGATCAAATGTCTACATAAATTAGTAATCCATTCATCATTTTGACATCTGAAATGGCTTGGAATTGGGTTGTCAAAAGTCCCAAGAGATCACTTTCAAGTAATCAAAACATTAAACATTCATGTCTACCATGAAACATAAAGATGTGAATAACTTCTGAGGTAGCCAATTAATCATGGAGCATAAGTTATAGGAAACCAATATTAAGACATACATAATGTCAAACTCACAATATAAGGACATGCTAAATATGTACTAAATACTAGATTGACAATCCAATATGGAAAATAACTTCAGAATTTGTGTGCTTCAGATTAATATACCCATTCAATGTAAATAGTACTGCATAAAAAGACCAATGCAAACCATGTTTGCACCTACGGTATAGACAATATAATAGATTGAAAAGAACATGAAGAAACTTAATGTTTCAAGAAATTCATACATAATCATGATTCAAAGAATATCGCATATCACTGGAGGTGCGAACATAACAGTAATAATGACCATAACAAGTATTATAGTGAGCATGGACCAGTACCCCATATGAAGTGTTGATTGCATCTCCTTCCAAGGGTGTGAAAGAGGAATTGGGACATGAAAAAAAGGTTTCACAAATGTGTGTATGGAAAGGGATGCACTAACATTATTTAAAATTTCATTATCTATAGATCAATCACAAATGGCTTCACGTTCAAGTGAGCATTAACCACTACTACTACCAGGGTGGTGCCCTGCCCCCAAGTTGCTGTCATCTTTGTTGAGGCTCTGCCTTGAGGCTGTGATGAGTCAATGCATGGCACTATTAATGTAGTGTATTGAAAAATAGTGAAGAGAACTTGTTTATTAGTGGCTTTATATGAACAGATGAATATCTCGATGAGGATTATATGGTGTGAAAGCCACTGAGAAGTTTAAATCGACATGTCCCTTCCCTCCATTACATGTTGCCACCCTATGTTTGTCACCCTACCTTTGTGCATCACCGACCAACTCTGTAATCTTGTCATCATTCATAAAGGAGGGTCTATACCATCACTAATCTTGTAAACAGAGCTTAGAATCAGTTCCAGACCATTACTGCTAATCAACATATCAGTTTGGGTCCAATCCCAAGAGCCCTGAGTGATTCAGCAGTCTACATGTCACCGATGATGATCATTGAGTTAAAATAAGCATGGTTGCGAGCATATGACTCTTGCTATGAAGTCAAACTTTTTTTTCAGCTTGATACAAAACATCCAGCAAAGTATGAATCATATATGAATGATGAAAACATATTATGATGCATATGAGAAATTATTGAGTAATAATTACTCAGATTGTATATCTCATTTGGCTAGAGATTATTCTCAACTCAATAGGGGCATATTGATGTTTTCATTAGTTACTTGAACAAGTAGATTCTACCGTAGTGGGTATTGTTAAAGTAGTAAGGGAGATGCCTAATGTTTAGAATTTCAATAGCTATCATTGTACCACATTTAGTAAATTTTACATATGAGATCAAAGACATTATTCAAAAAATAAAATACCTACCCCATCCATTCATTACATGCTGCCACCCTAAGGGCTTTACATACTGAGAGCTAAGACATTATTCACACCACTACTTCCTATAGTGCACATAATTGGAAGAATTTTATTATCCCATATGACTCTAGCTAGGAAATTAAATTTTTCTCCAGCTAGATACAAAACCTCCAGCAAAGTATGAATCCTATATGAGGCAAAAACATAGTATGATGCATATGAGAAATTACTAAGCAATGATTACTCAAATTTTATATCTCAGATGGATAGAGTTTATTCTCAACTCAATAGGGGTATATTGACTGATAAATAAACACAAACCTTTGATGTTTTTGTTAGTTACTTCAACAAGCAGTCTCTGCCAGAGTGGACAATGTTGAGTAAGGGAGATGCCTAATGATTCAAATTTCAATAGCTATCATTGTACCACATTTGCATACTAATAATTCAAATTTTAAAATGAATCTAATTTGTATACCAAACGTTAGAACCTTGAGGAACAAAACTCTTTTTGAGATTAGTCCAAAGTCACATTTCATTCAAGGTTATTCATGTTCTCTGCCAACCCTTGTCTTTCATACCTTTATATGCTAGGCTCCCTTTTAATAACAATGACCAATTATGTAAATAACAAAACATATTAGCTAACTAATTAACATAGATTTTGATATAATTACTAGAATTTCATAGTAAACACTAAAATATTATTTTGAACACAAAAAGTGTCTGGCAGGATATCAGTGTAAGATCATCCCACATTTTGCACTGGGGCTGACTTACAGAAATATAGGGGCATCTCATATATATCCATGTCTTGATCAATCCTCCATACGTCATGACTCCTCATGATAACAACCTCAAACATGCTTCACTTGACTTAAACAAAAAGCTTCTCAACACTACCAAATGTGCCTATAAAATATCAAACATAGTGAACTACTTACAGAGATTGAGGGAAATACCAAGTATAAGTCAAGTTCCCTAAAAAGGCCTATTAAAAACAAGTTTGCTAGATTTATTTTAAACAAGAAATAGTCCAACTAGTTAAGAACACAACAAAGCACCTGATAAGCTCATCCACACTAGCCTTTCTCAAAAGTAAGCTCAAAAGCTCAACAAAACTTGTAAGATACCTAATACATCCTTCACATGCTTGTTATACATGTTACCAGATGGACATGTAATTATCTGAACAAATGAAAACAAATACATTTATGCTTTCCATGTAGTTGACCTAAAGTTGGCATGAATATAAGTATTGAAACTTGTCATGGATATACAGAAATTTATTCAGTTTTCAGGTTAAGCACAAGTATTCAAAGTATTTGGTCAAAGTATTCAGCCACTGATATTGTTGTTTGCCAAGTATTCAGTCACTCGGCATTGTTGTTTTGTATTAGTAGGACAACAACCATGTCAAATCAACAAATAATTAAATCGAGCCTAAACAGAGCCCAAACATCAATTCCATGAAGGTACACTCTCAAGCACAAACATAGCTCAAACATCAAATCTGAGTTGAACAATAAACTTAGCAAAATAGCATTCCAATAAGAATGAACTAAAAAATCATGAATATTTTTCTCTACTGATTCCAATAAACTAAATGTTAATTAAACTGATAATTGAATATCTAATTTTAAAAAAGATTAGGATTGTGCTTTAAATGTGCTAAACTAAGCACGAAAGGAACAAGTAAAAGTAGTTTATGAGAAAGCAGATATCAAGCACCTGAGAGTACAATGGAAATCTTTTTGTCCCTCGCTAGCAGAGCCATGCTTAAGTGAAGGAACCATTTCATTTTTATAGTAGCAACAATACAATTAGAACTTTTAAATAAAATCCCTTCAAGGAAACATCTCCTCTAAAGTAAAATTACTTAACTCCTTGATGTAAAACAAGTGTCTGCATTCTAATACAATTCCAAATAATGCAGAAAATTCTAACCTACAATAGAGTAATACATTGTTGAAGGTCATCTTCAGGCACTTCTTATAAGGGTGATGTATAACAGAATACTCCTTTTTCAAATAATGTAGAAAATTATTGGGCCTCTAGAAGCCACTCGGACAGACAACAACCTATTCAAGGCTACCTTTGGGGCTCTGTGCTCAAATGTCACTGTGAAGGAATACCTCCATGGACAAATCGGGAGAGATACTAGGGTACTAGATTGAGTAGGCCGACCAATGCGATCCTAAGAAATAGGAAGAGAAAACAAGCAGTGGCTGACCATACTGATAGAGTATTTGAATAAAGTAATCCTAGGCAAGAATTCTATTACATGTTAAGGTTTCCTATGCATTATGTAAAAGATTACCAAGAATAATGAGATTTTCATGAGATATAATGAATATTTAACCTGAATATAATATATTTTTTGCTAAGTCTTGACATGGGTAGGGCATGTATTTCACACATGAATATTTAACCTGAATATAATAGATTGAGATGAACTCTGAAAGTTTCTTACAACGGTATTGTATCTTCATGCCAATTATGTCAGCTACTATGAAAGTTGAAGATGGTTTAACTATTACATTTGGTCCTCAGTTTGAGTTGTTCTTTTTAATGTTAAATCCCTTTGACCATGTGTCTGTTTGTAGTCTTTCTTTTTATAATCCCCATCCCTTAGAGTGTGAGGTTACATTCTAGTGAATATAGGATCTTTCTAATTTCTCTGTGTAAAGGGTTCTTATGGTGGTCGGGGGTGGTTTGACAAACCCAACTACTTTTCTTGTTTACATTTTGCAGATACAAAAATGGAAGAACAAATCCACATGCTTCTGGATAAAAGAATTAGGCCATTGGCAAACTGGTGCTACAACAAGGTAAAATGATGTTATAATTACAGAAATTAGGACCTCATCTTAGATTGATAAAAGATCTATTCAAGATGTAGGGCGTTTTGATGTCCTATCTAGCTATTCTGTATTTCTAACTCATTCAAGCAGTTGTTATTATGTATACAAAAGATGAGTCAATAAGAAATGCTAGACAAGATTGACTTAGATCAGGTTGGCATGACAAGTGGTGTTAAGCACCTAGCAACTGATGGCTTATCCTCAGGGTTTAGGCTATTTTCTACCTTATACATGAACTGATAGATGACCTTACACTAGAACTGATGGTGCTACCTTTGTGGAAACCTATTATGATGAACAATGGTCACAACCAATGGTATCAACCGATGGTCACACCTTGGGTCAGTTTTAGACTTTTTTAAAATCATATGAACCGATGGTTTAATGTCCTAAAGTTGATAGCAACCGATGATGATAGTAGTACATCACCCAAAGATGTCAACCGATGGTCACACCTTGGGTCAGTTTTATACTTTTTTGAAATGATATCAACTAATGGTTTAATGCCCTAAAGTTGATAGGAACTGATGGTGATAGTAGTACATCACCCAAAGGTGTCAACAGATGGTAGTGTTGACCCCTTCAACCAATGGCGACACAAAATGCCATAACCGATGACGGTCCAATAGACGACAACCGATGGGGAATCTAGGTTTTCTATGTTACTTCTTTTAAGTCCAAACCGATGGTTTCTTGGGTCAAATGAATTAAGGGTTAGACCTACACTCTAATCAATAGATTTGAATAATGAATTTGACCCAATGGTTGAGATTGAATGCTTTAACATCCAATGGTTGGATTGAAGCCTATAATATAATATATGACTTCTAATAATGTGAATCCAATGCTTTCCCCTATGTGATAAACTTAAGAAGCTTGTTTGTTGACAAACGGATGGTTTGTTTTAAATGTACAACCAATGGTGGGTTTTATCCCTACAACCAATGGTACCTTTTATGTTATTAAATAAGGGATGTTTAGGGAAAGATGGTACCTTTTATTGCAATTTTCTATTTGGAATTGTTGATGTATGTAAATAATTTAAAAGTTATTGTATAAACTAGTATAAACACATATAAACAAAGTAAATTCTAAATGATACACAAGTTATATCACAGCTCTTGTATCAAATGAGTCTTGACAATGACACAGTGGTTAATTATTGTATCAAACAAGTCCTCAATGAGCTACACTCACAGTAAGTAGCATTACGACCCTAACAGATTTGAACGACCTCACATTCATTAGCACAACAATTGTAACTAAAAATAGGATGTTAAATTTTGATAGATGACAGCTATTCTTGAGTCACAAAAACTAGTGCACTCAGTCACACAGTGGAATTCCACAATCTCTTCTTAACTAAGCCCCAATTCATGAAAGGATGTGAGAGTCAACATCCATCTTATACTTTTATTTGTTCGTCTTGTATTTCATGTAGTTCGAATGAATAGTGCTTGACCAATGACTAACATTTCTATAGTGAGAATAATTGTGGAAATGAATACCCACATGGGCACATGACTGTGGTCTTTTCCACTATCGATATTTGAGGCACATAGACTAGAAAATATGATGCACATGAATAGGTGAACTACATGCGAATCCAATCATCCGGAGGTATAATTTTCTTTATAGAGCCTAATTTCCTTGTTTAGCTTAAAAAAGTGATGAAATAGACTTCAATTGTCCTACACCAACCCCCATAGTCATGCCCATTTTAACGGTATGGTGCAGAATTTCAGGTGTGTACTTCTATACCCAATCCAATATGTACCAGTTGTGCCCCTATGAAAATTACATGACATAAAATATATATACATATGTGAGTCATTGTTGTCGTATATCCCTAGAAACTATGGTTTGAAGTTTGAACTGAAACTCCAATGCACTTCTCCCTTGTATTTCTTAGATCCTAATCTATCAATTTGTAATGGTAGTTCTATAACCTAATGCATGATGATTGTTTACAAGGGTAAACACTAGTTGGATACAAGGAACCATAGTTGGCAACCATTCAGTGCAAGGAAAGCATAGTTAGCAGAGGATTTAACATCCAATATAGCAATACCTATAGCTTGATGAGTATGCTCTGCGCTCATGTGCCCAATCAACCTTGTTTATGACAACTAACTCCTTCTCACCAAGCTACAAAAAACACAAATAATTCGTGATAAGTATTGTCACCATCTTTCATTAGTGTCAAAGAAGTGCATGTGGGATTTATGTAGTACAAGCTGAAGTTTATTGGATTGTTTGCATTGATACAAGGTTGGGGTCTGAATGTTTTAATAATTCAGGGGAGAATGGATGAGTGGAAGGGTGGGGTGATGGTATGGGGTGAGAGTGAGTGACAGAGAGATAGAGAAAACAAAATCAATTGCAATAACAATATAGACGAATCTTGGTTACAAAGTCATCAATTAATTGTTTAGGTATCTCAAGAAAATACATATGTATGACTATATTTTAAGAATTCTGAAAGTGTATAAAACAAAATTCTTGATGTACAAATTTAATCCTAAATATAAATTATTGTAAAAATTAGACATATATTGTAGTGTGTTAAGCTAAGTTCTTCCTATTTCTTAGTTGCATATATTATGTAAATTTGTATCATCTCGTAAATAACATGATTGCAATTACCATAACTTCATATCATTTTGTAACCTTGTAACTAGTGTAGGAAAGAACTTAATTAAAACATAAATAGAAATACCCCAGTTTGTGACCTACCTGCATCTTGACATCCATTGATCATGTAGTAAATGGACCTTGTAGAATGAACAAAAAATTAGTTCCTAGATCTTGAGAAGTTTATAAATTAGTAGGAACATGACTACAAATATTCTATATCAACCCAACTTTCATAATCTGCACTAAATATTCTGAATGTTATCTGCAACACCCTGACTTCGAAGCATCAATTGAAAATATAATAAGTGTCTGCCATGGGTAGCATCTAGAGCTAGCAGTCAAATATCTTTATAGGATTGACCAAAAGGTGTCACAAGAGCAACTTGTAGCTATGGATAACAAACCAAATACTAAATAATGACCAAAATTTCTCCATCAGTCAACTGCCATTGTGTTAATCACACTTTCCATAGTGAAAACAATAAATGGGCACATCTCTATAGTAAATTACAAAATAAAATAGACTATTTAATCATTCTAAAATATATACTAGTGTGGCTTATAATATAATTGTGCCTATCTTTATAATTCTGGTGAGCTAAAATTATGAAATTGTATCCAAGGTTATGGTACTAATAAAGGAAAGAAACATTGATGACTATTGTTAGGAGGAATTTCAGGAATAAGAGAATTTTGATAGTACTAGTGAAGGGATCAATGCCAGAGTGAGACTCTGTAAGCCTTAGATAAAGCATTCCTATGAATATTCTCTTTTCACATAGCAGAAAACACAAGAGCAATATTCAAATGATTAGATACTTTGAAGAATCTCTATAGAGTATAACTATTCTTATAAATATTGAAGGTAAACTTAGATCCCTCAACGAACATGTATACTCATACCCATTGATGATTCTTCTAGTGAAGAAGATCTATTACCATAACTGATATATCAGCCTCACATAGCCATATACAGTATGTAAATAATATAAAAAAAAGTAATGTACAAAACATTCAAGCAAAAGGAGAAGAAAGCGTGAGCTTCCAGAAAAATGTTTTCTTAAACCCCTTGAAAGGTTCTCAAATGCTCGAATAGCCTCTATTTGTATATGTATCAGATTATTACAAAGTCCTAGGATACTAGTCCTAAATCTAACATCACATCTTGTAGTATGATAGTTAGAAATTGAGTAAATAGTGTTACAGTTATAATGTTGACCTAAGGTGACAGTAGACTACATTTAGCATTTTAGTGTATATATAAATAAGAGATGATTATCCAAAGACACTATTGAATAAGCAACAAATATCATGGGTTGAACTTCATCATGTTCAAAGCGGTCAGCAAGTTTACCTCAACATTAATGATGGGAATTGTAATATTATTTTGACTACAGTGTATAGGGAAATTGAGAAGAATGGCATAACTAAACTCAAGATAAACATTTAGAAAATATGCAGCAACATTATCAAACCCTGCTATGTGCACAATCTATGAACTTTGGAGACACAAAGTACCCTACCAAAACATGAGTTACAAAGTACTATTTCAGCAAACTCAAGAATCATAGTGATAGACTTGGATGTCATAAATACACAATTTATCCACTGTTTGAAGTATGGAATATGTGTAAAGGAAAAACCTTATGGAGGAGATGGTGACAAAGTACTTATAAAAAAGGATATCAAACAACCACACATCAAAAGCAAGCTGATATTAGGTAAAGAATGAAATTTGATAGGTGATGTTGACAACAAAATATTAAAAATAAAATGAATAATAGTGGTATGTTCTGCTCACACTGCTTGACTCAACCATTCTGCCAAAATGGTACTACCACCCTTGCTTGCAAATCTAGAAAATCTGGACTAACTTATTCTTTTGTCATGGTTTTAGTATATAGATGCAAAATGAAGCAATGATTATCAATATAATTTTATAGAACTATTAACTACATGATCCATTCCATTAATTTGATTGGACTGAAAAGTGTTCTGGTTTCCTTATCAACTTGAAGATATGCTTGAGGTTTTATCCATCAGGGTTGATCTATTTGTCTAATATGAATGAATCACTTTCTCATGCATTCTGTAGCTTCTTAGAACCATGATGTATTTCCCTCTAAGGAAGGTGATTACTAGCTTCATTAAAGTTGATAATGGTAGTAGGATAATGTTCCACTATATTGTTGTCTACACCTTGTTCAATAACTGATGAAATATCATTAGCATGACTTGGATTGGTAGAGCTATCATTTGTAGATGTTTTAGGTATAGTCCTTGCAACTTTCTCTCAAGATACTAAAATGAAGTTCCTCACTCTTAGACATTATCTAGAAAAAATTTCACGCACCTACCAAAATCAGAGAGTAGACTAGCTCATTTGGCCCACAAAACCTCACGTTAGAATTTCATATTTAAACACGCCAATCTGGTTTATCCCTATCATGTCTACATATGTTGAACACTAGCTGAGAATAAGTTCAATTCTAAGATAACAAGTTGCCAATCATGGTAATGGTGGATCTGCATAACTTAACCTTGGGATTAAAAAAATTTGATTCGTTGTTGTATAGGTTATAAATGAATTTTACCTTAAACCCCTAATCATATCTGTTGGATGCAAGAACTACCATGTCATTCAATATTGAGCCCATCTCACTTAAAATTTATGCTACTCTTCCTCTCTAAGTTCTGTCAACAACCCACAATATAGTTGTAGCATGCTCATCTCTTGAATTTAAGACACAATATAGTTGTCTTGTAGCATGCTCATCTCACATTAAGACTTGTTGCATCCCCCCCTCTCTTAAGAGTAACGCCTCACCACACGAAGACTTTCTATAGACACTACTACGGAGACCAACACAACACCCCTATTGAATCCAACAAGAATCCTAACAATAACATTTTTTCTCATGCTCACACAAATAGCCATCCTCAATCTCTGATTGCCAACACCAGTTCCCATTCTCCTCACCTTACATGGGTGATATTACCTGACATAAAATCCTTGTCAGTTGTTGCATAATGTCCATCATGGTGCCCCATCTCAATTGAGCTACGTAGGATTTCCTATCACCAAAAATCCACCTGATGTCTTTGCATGTTTATTAGGGATATCGTATAATGGCTCCTCCATCTTATCCTTATTCCTTCTACTATTTTTACCATTTATTAGATCTTTTTTATTCTCCTCTATTTGTACTACTACCTTTTCTTATCCTCCTCTTTAGTGCTGCTACTTTGTGGTAGAAACTAACAACTAACTGGGTACAATTGGGACACATGAGGAAGCAAGAAACCTACTAGAACCGACATGCTACAAAATCTATCAACATTCACAAATACATCAATTTTGGATAGAGTGCTATCTAGACTAGGGATAAAGTAGGGGCAAGAAAATGACTAGCATATCAACACAAAGCATATTATGGCACACTGCCAACAAAATAGTTGCATGATCAAATCACCCTTACTAGGCACATGTTTCATTATGCATTTCTACATATTTAAATAGGAGGTTGTTGTCATTAATGAATCCACATTTGGATCATATATAAGTAGCATGAGATTTTCAATTTTCAGTCCCAAACTTTAGGATGAGAGACATACCTCCATGTTCTGACCTCGTGATGTCAATGATGACTCTTCTATAGTGTGATTGTTTCAGTCAATCAATACATATATCAAAATGAAAAAGGTAAGTTAGACTTTATGTGAATATATTTATCTACCTACTACATGAACTTTTAGTTAAAAATTTTAAATTGGTAGTAAAAGCAAGCTACATAATGAACTTGAATAAAACAATAAAAAAACTCCCCCATAGATTTTTCTTTGCCTTTCTTGAACCATATAATGTCTTCATTAGGCTTTATGGAAGAATGGTCCTCTTCTTGGGAAGCAACCACGTATGGAAACATCATAAAACAGGGATAGAGTAGAGAAAAAGGATGGTAGTTTCAATTCATAGGGACAATAAAAGCCTCACCAACACTTGCCAAAAATATTTCCTCTTCAATTATGTGCATCCTCATTTTTTTGTTGCAATTCACTTTCTTCAGCTTTTTGATAGTTTGGTTTTTCATCGTTGTAATTCCTTTGGGTAAGTTCTTTAGAAACTAGGGTGCCATTTGCTTTCAGGGATTATTATCCTCTGCAAAGACGACAATGCGTGGTCACAATAAGAGTTACCAAGCTAATTCTGGGTGTATAAACATTGGCAGTTGCGTTGAGAGTAATTTTAGTTAGACTAGACAAAAATTCTTGGAAAATTCCTACACTCCTTAGATACACACACATAATCTCATACTGAATATTGATCACTTATCTCTGCTACCTCAGGAACAATGAAACCCCACAAGGCAAAAGTAAAATCAGAGAGCCTACTAATATGAAGAATACTCATAATTATGATAACCTTTAACAAGCCATTGGGGGGTTAAGGACAACAATAAAAAAGAACATGATGTTATGTCTCAGGAATAAGGGCAAGAGTGAGACACAAAAATAGATATCTAGATGAGAAGAGAAGCATGCATCGTCTACTAATTATACAAGGGAACAACATCAAATAATTTGTGGTGTAGGTATGATCGCTGAAAAGTATTAAGAGAGTTCACTCAAAAGAATTTAAGGAAGAGTTCATATAAGCAGGTTTGGGAATAGACGATGCTAATCTATTATTTACAATAAGCAGGTTGTATCCCAAAGATGCAAGAAATGTCAATGACTTTAAATATCTTGTAAAGGAAATTGAATCTGGCCATCCATGAATGATTACAATCAGAGGATTGCAGGGGTGTATTTGTTTATTATGCTCTTGCAGATCATTTGCTTAAGAATCCTAAGAGACCAATATGGATTCAGATGTCCTGGCACCTACTAACAATAAATATCAGTTACAAATATCAAAAACACCTGGTAAATTAAGTTATAAAGCTTATAGTTTAGATAGTACAAAATATGCATAACAGATCAGATCCAATAGAACACAATTCCCTGTGAGTCTGTATGGAATGCAACAACAATGATATTTGAAATTTGGAAATTTCCTGTGAGACAATAAATGCATAAATAAATCAAAGACATCAACAACCCATGATTGTGAAATCTTAGAGAGAGTCTTTAACACCGCTTATATTTGTTTCACATACATCCACAATACATTTAACCTCAAATACATGAACTATATAATAAAAATATTACCAGATAGATGTATTTATCCATCTTCGATGCAATGAGTACTTACCTACAGTAGAGATCAAAGCCAGGGACAAACGGAGATGGTAATATCACTATGGTGAAGATGATTTAAGATGGAAGGATAATAGATTGCTACTCTGAAGATGATCAGAGAGAGATTAGAGTCGACCATTACCAAAGGGAGATGAGTGGTCACTAAGGTATGATGGGCTTGAGGCAGTGTCTTTAGGGCCTGCAGCATGTTTAGGGTGATGACTGGAGCCTCTCAGTAGAAGAGTGAGCAGTTTCTCCCTCGAGCTGCTGGGCGGAGCCACCGAGAAGAAGAGCTGCCCCTAAGGCTGATGGATGAATGTGTTGAGAAGAGAAGGGTGGTGCTAAAGGAGAAGACGGAGGAGTGAAGTTTGAGGACAGGAGAACAGTCTAATTCACAGATGAGGAGGGGCTGTGTAGGGAAAAATGGGGGGAGGGTAAGATGCATGATTGGGGAGGAAGAGAGAATCAACACGCGGGAGATGAATTGTGCGAGGGAAGTGACATTTCAATTGAGGACGGAGAAGGTGGAGAGGTCAGAGAGTTTTAATGTCTAATTAATATAATTAACTATAGTAATTTACTTACACTATTAAAGTTTGTAAACAAAAGTGGCTTCAACTACATATAATATATATGTAATTAGAATAATTGTAGCTAAATCATATATTTTTTGTAGTGTATACATGATCTCAATGAAAAGAAAGCAAACAAGGGTTATCATCCAATATGAATCGTTGTGTATAACCCTAAATAGATATGCTACATGACTATCTTACATCTTTTATTATGCCCTAAAGAAATTGAGGATACCACTCAAAATCCAACTGACCACTACTAAGTCAAAATCAGTGCCATATAAGATCTAGGAAGAGTCGGACTCCTAAGATCTTCTCTGCCCTCAGTCAGTACAAGTCTACCATAGTGACACATAAGTTCAAGCTACAAACATCCTAGTCCATCCTTGGTACAAGTCACGGTACTAGTGAAAGGAGGTGGGTATGTGTACCCTACCATCTGAGGTAAAACCGCAGTTGTCCTCCAATCTTGTCACATATAAAATCATCGAGACACGACTACAGCCGTTCTCAATCACATCAGATGTATGAGGTAAGACCATAGCCATCCTCCACAACCTACATTGTGGATGGCAAGGATATATCCTCAACTTGCCACCCCCACATACTCAACACTATGCGCTCCAAGTTTCCCTTAGGAATACTCGTTTCACCATCTCACAAGTTCTGACACTCAGATGGATCTATGGCACAGGGCACTACATGATTAGAGTTTCACTTGATTAGTTATGACAATTGGGTGAATTAAGGCTGCATCAAAAAGGTGGGCATACAAACCCTAATTCACTTCTAGCAAGCATATAAATATCAAATCTTGAAAAGATATAAAATGTATGAAACATAATTTCTCATCTCATCATCACATGGTACTATTCACTTTCCATTCATGAGACTACACTAGTCATCATAATATCACAAGATATAAATCCTTTTCACAATATTACAGGGTATCAACCCTTATCAACATAAGAGGATTACACCTCATTCAGGGCTCAACTATGCCCAAAGGTCATTAAGACCATCATACTATCATAGGATATAAATCCTTTTCACAATATCACAGGGTATCAACCCTTATCAACACGAGGATTACACCTCATTTAGGGCTCAACCATGCCCAAAGGTCATTAAAACCATCATACTATTCCTAGCAAGATCATCATTATCTTTGCATGCCTTATAACAAGGCTCAACAACATTACTTACATCTAATACACTAGATCAACACAATATTGCATTAATGAGCTATGAGATATTCATAAAAAACCATAGTAGGGTTATATTAACATTAAGAACATTCTTTTATTACATCAACATGCAAGGAATCTAGATATGATTAACACTCATCATATTCATAATGCACATGTTTAGCATAAGAAAGTATCAACCATGTGTCTATGATAATCACCAATTAACACATTAATGTTATGATCATGTTAAGGATGTTATTACACCATCATTCCATCATATAAGAATGTTAAACATGAATACTCATCTTTATCTATTTGCATTAGAGATAGGTTCAACGTGATAAACTATATCAATGTTACTAATCAACACTTATACCCAAACCCTAACTCACGACATCCCCATTGGATCATGGATGCATAAGGTGAAGCATCACCATCACATTCCATACTATTCTCAAGTATGAACCCACATATAAATCAAGGTGTAACCATCAGTTTATAGCATACTAGGGTTTAGATAACAGTAATAGAGTACTCCATGATTTTATTATTCATTCAAGGACTATTAATACCCAATTACCATAATTTAGTTATATTAAAGCTAGGTATAACAAGTTATACCTCACTAGGGTTACATATCAACATAATATGATTATCATACCTTCTATTCATATGAGTGAATAGGTAAGACTACCTTATTAAGGGTAACCCTCCATTTGTTCCATCATCTTTCAACCCATATCACCATACCACAATGTCACCCAGAACCATTGGATGTTTAAAAGGTAAGACCATTGGTTGTTTACATAAGTGAACACCTTGGATAAACCACCTACTAAGTCCTTGATTTGTGCTCTAAAAAGAGTCACCATATAACCCTAGACATCCCTTGATTAATAACACAAAAAGTTCCATTGAGAGTAGGGTAAAACCCAAAATCGAATGTTCATTTAAAACAAGCCATCCATTGTCAACAAGTAAGCTCCTTAAGTTGATAATATAAAAGAAACCATCTAAATCACATTATTAGGAATAACATATTAAATTAACCATCGTTCCACTTTATTGGAGGAATAAACATTAGATCTTGACCATTGGGTCAAGGTCTTATGTTAAAACCATCAATTACAGTATAAGTTTGACCATTGTATCAAGAAACCTAAGAAACCATTGGTCTAAGGCTTAATTGATGCTACAACTACAATGATTAACTCACCATAGGTTGTAGAGACCTGATCCACCATCATTAGTGACCATTAAGTCACCATAGTTTGTTAAATCAACATTATATTCATTAACCAGGATGAATTATTAAGCTAATGTCATCATTGATTGATAACATCAGTAGGGTACTTTATGGTTGATCATTAAACTTCTAATTGATACAAAACCCGACCTAAGGTGATGACCATAGGTTTTCACCATCATCTGAAACCTTTGATCTCGACCATCAGTTGTCATGAAGACAACAACATAGGGTTGTTGTAATGGTACCATCATCAGGTCATGGGTTTATAGAAGAAATCAGCTTAAAATCCTATAATTGACCTTTGGTTGAAAGGTGCTTAGCACCATAGGTTGTCAAACCAACTTGATCCAAGTCATATTATACCTTAGGAATAATTTACACATGATCACAGGTTCATCTAGAACTGAAATCAGAATAGGGAACATTATAAAAATCGAAATCCAAGTCAAGCATTGCTTTTTAGTGCATGAATCATCATTTTCAAGCAAGAACATGAGCTTGCAAGCTTATGGTAAGCAATAAACGTGGAGAAAGTTATAAAACTTGCCTTTAATGAGAATATGAAATCACAAATAGAAGAAAACTCGAGAAGGTAGGGTAGAAAATCGAAGCATAAGCTATGAACTTGTTCATCTAGCACCTTACTTCATCAAATGAGCAAACCCTAAGCATAAGGAGCAAGAAAGGTAGGGTTTTAGAGCTTTAGAGTAATTTCTACCATGGAACAACAAGGTTCTGACCTAGAGAAATCTAGGAGGAAGGATAAAAAAGAAATAAACATAGGAAATAAGGGGATTCTTACTCTTTTAGGTCAAGATCACTAGAAGAAAGCTTTTCAAACCCTAAATGGAAGTCAATTGCAACCCTAGATTCTTTTTCCAAGAAGCTCCCCTCTTTCTTATTCCTTGGATAGAAAATTCAAAGAAGCACAGAGGAAGTATGAGGTTTGTAGGAGGAGGGAAGTGGTGGAGAGAAAATGGCTCGTTTTGGTGCTTAGGGATAAGTATATGAAACTTTAAGATAAAGAAAAAGAAAAGGTTGAAGTTCTAGTATCTTTCCAAGTGTCCATGGCCTTAAACTATTAAGAATATACAAGCACACACACAAGCAGCTCCCCCACCATCCATAGAGACATGCTTATCCCTAGTTTCTTGAATTTCCAAGCAAAACAAATAACTCATTAGTTGATAGCTACTAAAGGTAGCTCATCCATGAAGGGGTAAACCCTACATTACCCTTGGAGAAAACACCTACAAACCAATGATTAAATGGGTTCCCCATGGATTAAAAAGATCAAGAATGATTAGATAATATCCAAGGAACATAATGCAAGTGATAAATTGCAAAGAAAACCTCTCAATTGAATAAATTGTAGAAAATTCCAAAATGTGCATAAAATTGCTCAAACAGTGTCCAAATTAGACCAAATTTGAAACTTACGCTTGTATTATGATTTCAAAGAATATCACAAGGTTAGATTATGGTTATAATAATTCAATTATGATAATTAAGCTTATTCAACTCATTAAGCAAGTTTAGGGGCCTTACAATGTCTAGATTGTGCGACTCAAGGTTGTCACGCCACATTTCCATGTGGGCTTCACCTACTTGAAGGGTTTTTGCTTTAATACAATTTGTGATGCATGGGTACATTGTGGAAGGCTCTAGTGGAGTTTCAAGAATGAGGATTGGCCCCCTAGACCACCAGTAACCTTAAATATACATTTTGTCCTCACTCACACACAAGTTGAGATCAACTTCCTGACTAGTCATCCATCCTAGTACTACATAAAGCCAAGCACACTTATATTTGGAGTTCTTAATGAGCTCCCTGAAGAGGTGGTTCACCTTGTTGATATAGGTAATCCAATCAGTCCTTTTATGATCATTATATGTGAGGCCTCAAGATCTAGGATATTATAGTCTATAAAATAATAGATATTACTAACACAATTGGATGCCTAGGCACATGAGATGAATTGTCCTTAAGAGTATTTCCCATGTCTCAAAATTGAGTGTGGGTGTAGAAGTTTAGTACTACAGCTACTCTCCTAGAATGCAACATCAGATGTCAATGTGAAGCTTACACATGCAAGTCACAATGACAGGCAGACAACATTGATCGTTCTTCCATAGACTAGTGATGATGATGAACAACCAACAACGGTGATGCACCAACCAGTAGTGAAACACTAGAGAAGGAGTGGACAATGAGTGTGACACCTCATCATGCTAAATGAGATTACTCAAAGCACCAAACACGATCAACTACTAATTAATCATATAGTAAAAAATGTGGAATAATTAAAACCAAAATTCACATCATGAACAAGTTCTAAAACATTTACATAAAGGTCCATATTTTCATTCTCATATATGAGAACAAGAATTTACATTTATGATCAAAGGCCTAAGCCACATCCTATGTACAAAAGAAGCATTTACATGATTATGCCATATATACATACACTGGCATACTACTAACATCTTGTGTCGATATAAGTACATCATCTAGAAAACACCTCCCATACCCGGACCTGAGAGTACAGGGATGATACTAGGACTCTACTACTAACATCTATATCTGACCAACCTTCAGAATCCATTTATCACCAGGATGGTTTTCTTCCATAACATGACCTCGACCTCGTTGCCCACGACCACTTGAAAAGATGTGGTGACCCACGAGTGACACTCAGTCCACATGAGAGATATAAATCTCTCTAACAAATATTGATTACATCATATTAACTAACAATAAATAAACTAAATAGATAAAGTATTAAATTAAGCAATTTAAACTATTGTACTATTTAATCATACTAGGTAGTTAAGCAAATATGCCTTAGAAACAAGTAAAATTACTTAAATTTCATAAGTCTACAATATGTAAAAACTATGTAGTATAAAGATAAATACTCAACCAATGTGAGACGTATTTAACCTTAACAAATATACTATACAACTTGTATTACATCTTCTATTTGCCCTGGGAATTTTGAGTTGTATCACTCAAAGTCCAACTTACCACCGCTTGGTCGCAATCAGTTCCATATAAGATCTAGGAAGAGTCAGACTCCAAGATCTTTTCATTACTCATTCAGTACAAGTCTGCACTACAGTGACATCTTAGTCAAACTACAAAACAGTGACATATAGTCCTATAAACAACTACCCACCTTGGTACAACTCACAATGCTAGAAACCAAGGTATCCAAAGAAAAACCTGTATCACATGATAATCACTGAGACATGACCGTATCTATTCTCTAAAAGAGCGCCTTTAACGCCTACCCAAGGCTCTAGTAGAGTTTCAGGAATGACGACTTTCCCCACAGACCACCACTAGCCTTAACTGTGCACTTTGTCCTCACTCATGTGCATGCCACAGGATCAACTTCCCGATAGGTCACCCATCCCAGTACTACTCCAAGATGAGCACACTTAACTATGAAGTTCTTAGAGATGGGCTCCCGGAAAAGGAGGTGCACCTTGGTGATATGGGTAGTCCAATCATTCCTTTTAAGATCATGTTATCTGAGGCCTCAAATCCTGGGATGTTATAATCTCCCCCACTTAGACTCTTGTCATCCTCGTCAAGGCTCAACTACAAGGCCTCATAATCTCTTTCCCATTTCAGTGTAGACCCACAATGGCCCATGGACACCCAGATCCCGATCACAGAATACCAGTGCAAGGGTGGCTACGTCAACCATGGACAGCTCTTTCCTACATGCCTGGACCACACAGGTCAAGACTAGCATGCCATGTCCATGTGGGCCCCACCTACTAGAGGGGAATTGGCTCTGATACCATTTTGTAACACCCGGACCCACTGCCCTAAGCTCTAGTAGAGTTTCAGGAATGGCGACTGGCCCCACAAACCACCACTAGCCTTAAGTGTGCACTTTTTCCACACTCATGCGCAAGCCAGGATCAACTTCCCAATAGGTCACCCATCCTAGTACTAATCCAAGCTGAGCACACTTAACTATGGAGTTCTTAGAGATGGGCTCACGGAAAAGGAGGTGCACCTTGGTGATATGGGAAGTCCAATCATTCCTTTTAAGATCATGTTATCTGAGGCCTCAAATCCTGGGATGTTACAGTGCCAGGTATGACCACAGTCATCCTCCCTAAACACTTGGAGTCAGGATAATAAGTTCCCCACATATTCAACAATATGCGCTCCAATTTTCCCCTAGGAATACTCATTTCACCATCCTATAAGTTTTGACACTAAAAATGACTTTATCGCTCGGGGCACTACATGACTAGGGTGACACTTGATTAGTTACTGCCAATTGGGTGCATTAAGGCTTCATCATACAAATGGACATTCAAACCCTAATTCATTTCTATAAAGTGTATAAGAATTGCAAATTCATAAGATATAAAATGCTTAAAGTATAAATTTTGATCATATTACTGCTTCCTATCATTCATTGCAAATTAATGAACCACATGTATCATCATACCATTTCAATATATCCATTTCTTATCACATGTTCCAGGGTGTCGACCCTTATTGGAACATGAAAAGGATTTCACCTCAAACAAGGCTCAAACATGCCCAAAGGTCACTAAGACCATCACATTAATCCCTGCAGGATCATCATTATCATTCTAGGCTTTAAAAAAGATTCAAAAGATCATCAACACATATGTATGCCATATGTTTTAGCATGGCAAGACACAATGATATCAATTAGCATTACATTGAGGTTTCAAAACAAGGAGAGTGTAATGCATTGTCACATTAATCATTCAAGAGGTCTAATTATAACCAATCACCATCATTTAGTCATATTAGATTTGGTGTAACAAGCCATGTTTCATTAACGATACACATCCACTTGTTATGGCAATTTATGAGATATATTTATACGAGGGCAAAGGTAAGACTACAAGTTCAATGGTTTTGTACCATCAAATTCTGATTATTAGATACCACTTATAATACTATTGGATTCATTCTAATCCATTAAAAGTTGAAGCATCCAATCTCATTCATTAATTCAAAATCATCAATTAGGGTATAGGTCCAACCATTAGATCTCTTAGACCAAGAGATCATTAGTTTAGGGATGAAATGAAGATACATTTAAGAGCTTGACTCACCATTAGTTGTGGTGGCATGATCCACCATCATTTGTGACATCTTGGGTCACCATTGATTGGTAGGATTAGCGGTACTATTATGTCTCACCATCGGGTGATGACCTAATGTGACTATTGATTGATAGCATCATAAGGGTACTTAGTGGTTGATCATTAAGATTCTAATTGAGACAAAACATAACCTAAGGGGTGACCATCAGTTGTCACCATAGGTTGACACCCTTGGTCACCACCATCGGTTATCATGATAGAAACACCATCGGTTGTTTCATTGTATCACCATCGGGTCATGTGGTTGTGCATGAAATAGCTTGAAACCTCTAATTTGGACCATCAGTTGTTAGGTTCTTACCACCATCAATTGTTAGAAAAACCTAAACCAAGTAATCTTCTACCTTAGACAGCATGTGTACAATATTAAAAGTTCATCTAGAACTGAAAATAGAACAAAAAACACCATAAAAATCAAAATTGCAAGAAAGCTTAGCTTCTATAGGCTTAAATCACCATTTTTTAGCAAGTACATGAGCCAACAAGCTTATAGTAAGTAATATAAGTAGATATGGTTATAAAACTCACATCTACTGATAAGAATAGAATTATAGAAGCAATAAAATCGAGCAAATAAGGCAATAAAACCCATGTTTCAGATCTAAACTCGGCCAAGTAGGCACCCTTCTCCACAAGAAAGCAAAACACTAGAAGAAGAAGCAAGAAAGGTAGATTTTGGAGTTCTAGAGCACCTTCTTGTTGGTATGTATGCCCTGAGAGCCAATCATGGGATGATTGGTGGGATACATTAAGATTGATTTGATAAACATCAAAGGCAAGCTTCCAATTCTTTCTGGTTCAGTCATATGAGATAGTGATAGAACAGATTGAATGTCTAGAGAATGACAGTACTCAATGACGTATGCTTTCAGGTTGAGGACCTGAACGATGAGATCATACGGATGCTAAGAGTTTGTACATTCTTGTTATGTCCCTAGTCGGATGTCATTGTGGAAGGTAGATAGACAACAATGACACACAAGACTAGATTGTGGTGTTGGTTGATGACAGAATCTCATTAGTCATGATATAGAGATATCAAACCAAACACATAGGTACTTGTTAGAGAACAAGGTACCGGATAGACCCACCATGAGTTTGACACATGGAACCACGAGATGGTAGTCACAGTCAGTACTCACAGTGATGGTGGTGAGTGTGATTCTTAGACCTGAAATCACTACACTCAACACATGTTGTTGGGCACACTTTGACATCATCAAACGCAGTCCTGAAACATGGGTTGTTATAAAGGTGATGATTGGTTGGCTTTGACACATGGGGCTTTTGAGGGGTGAGTGATAGATATGGGATTTGTCCCTCCTGAGGGAGTTTGATATCCAAGGCCACTTGATGAGTAGGATTGAGATAGGCGTGCGCACGCATGTGTGAATCAGTATGTGATATTGATGTCATACATATCTCCTTCAATCTACTCTGAGATCAAGAAAGTGTATGAACGTTGACAGGATGACAGTTCCATGCCTTGAGTTCATTCAGGATATCAGTGACAAAGGAATTATACATTCACTGTAACACCATTCACGGATTGTAGGATGAAAGTTGTTCTCCAACTTTCTACTTTCACTTGGGTAGCACTGATGTGTGACTAGGCACCGCTCTTTGCTTGAGAAGTCATAAGTGTTATGGACTTTCACTGCCAATGTGAATTGGACCTGCAGGGTCACACACATAGGATTTAACCTGGAAGAGGAGTTTTGTCCACAAGAAACGTTTAGATTGATTATTAAAGGAGTTTAGTAGTTCAATTAAACACTCAATCAGTCGATGACTCAATATCATATGGTTCAAGGTGTTGGACGCATTGATTGGAGTATCAGATTGATTGAAATCGCATTTGACTAATTCTGCACAACCTGTACTCCCAACCGATCGGTTCAAGTGTTGAACTGGTCGACTGAGGTTGCTGAACCGGTCGGCTCAAGTGTTGAGTCGATCGGCTCAAGCCCAGGGTGAAACGAGCGGTTCAAGTGTTGAACCGATCGGTTCAACTGGTGCAACCGAGCAAGTTGGGAAAGTCAGGTCGGTGAGAATTTTCCTTGCGTTTCACTTGCCCAATTTGATTGGAACAAGGATTGGTATTCGATACCAATTAGAAACGAAAGAAGGAAAGTCAATCGGGAACCGACCAGGACCACGAACCGACCATTTCAGTAGTGAACCGATCGGCTCATGGGTCCCAACCGATCGGTTGGTGCTCCAACCGACCGGTTCAGGTCCCCAACCGACCGGTTCACTTGTGAACCGATCGGTTCAGGTTGCGAGTTGGTTGCTTTTTCTAGAAAATCTCGAACCCTTCTACTCTTGCTTTAGTCCCATATTGCCGTACACAGAGAACCCTGTCCCATGATCCGCCTATATATAGGGGTAATGGGGGCTTCTCAAAGTACATCTCAGTGCAACCAGTTGCTCTGCAAGTTGTCGTTCTCTCTGGTTTTGGTAACCGTGAGAAAGCCCGAGCAAGTGCTTCCCGCAAAAGGGAGGTGCAGCAAGGAAGGACAACTGCAGTTGCAATAGGAGGTAGGAGAGTGTGTTGGCGACTAGTACATCAACAGGAGGGTGCGACTCCTTCCACTTCCTTGTGGGACAAGGAGTATGGAGTTCCAGGTGGTCCGTGTGGACTACTACAGAGGCGGGAGGACACTGCCGCTTAGGAGGACAACTGTCATCCGACAGTCCGGTAGGAGGAGTCGTCAGTCCCGGTGCGACCATGAGCTGCACAGACGCCGTCCAAGACCGGAGTTGAAGACCGCGCATTGCGTGAGGTATTGTCGCCAAGCAAGCCTCGGGACAAGGTATGATTCCACAAACCATCCTTTCCTATTATATAGACGTTGACGCGTTTCCTCGGTATGGGTTGGGGGAGAAATTTTTTTGTTTCCGCTGCCTTATTTGTCTCCCCTAAACCCAACAGTGGTATCAGAGCCACGTCAACTGCTCTATATTTTAGGAATATTGATATGATCGATTTTGGTTTGTCGCCTTTATTTATTGCATACGATGCGAATAATATCGGCTTTATGCATGTCCAATCCTAAATCAACAAATCCCTAATTACATATATGATATGTATTATTAATGCACTCGATAGTCGTCGCCCTTAAACGAGTTTTGTGGTGGATGTGTGTAGCATGATTATGGCCTATAAACCCCTATCTGTGTGTGGTTGTTTGTGGTTGCTTGCATCTCGGTCTGCGCACCAATCTTCCCTCTCTTATTCCCGATGTAACTCAAAATAATTCGAGATTCTTTCCTACCTTTTCTCCCCCTGAATGTAACTCGGGGTTTCCCTTTTAAAGCAATGTAATAAATAGGATAGATTTTTATTTCCTGTTATGTCAAAGACCGGTGGACATCAAGACGACAGCTGAAACAATCGGTTCAAGGAGTGAGCCGATCGGTTGACGTTCCAGACGGTCGGTTCAAGGAGTGAACTGATCGGTTGATGACCGGTTCGAGGAGCGAGACGAGCGGGTGGCGGACATGACGAGATGCACTATGACCAGGCGAACCGATCGGTTGGAGGAGCCAACCGATCGGCTGGTGGCACCCAGATGACCGGCTGGAGAGTACAGATCATTCATGTGATGAGTTGATCAACTCAGATGGCAAGGCACAGATGTTCATCTTGTACAGGTTGCATGTGATGTTGACCTAGATGACTGTGATTCCTCTTGGCTCGAGGAATCACATTAGGATGGCCATAATCATCGCTTTTTATCATTTGTGCATGTTTTCTGTGGGATATAGCATGTATATGATACGTACTATGTATTGTGGTGATTGGATATGTATATGTATATAAAAACCAAATCCCTCATTAAAATATTAAGTCTTATATGCCTTCCATTAGCGGCACACATGAAAAGCTCGATCGACCAAGCGTAGGTTACGCCAAAGTGTGGTGCGCCGTCCATCTTGTGGAAGTGTGAAGGGTAGACATGTAGGTTCTGCCAAAGCAGGGTGCATGTTCTACTGTGTCGGCTTTTGGGTTAGACTTAACTGGTGATTCTTAGAGCGTCTAAGCCCAGAGGCAAGGAATGTTCATGGCAAGGAGTTGTGCATGTTCATTCAACAAGAGTTGCATATGATGCAATTGGAAAAAGTTGCCTACCTGAGAGATCTAAGTTGTGGGCGATCAGCCAAAGCTGACTCATGACTTAGAGGATTTCAGGATCTTGCCCACTAGAAGGTTGTACGCTGCAATCTTCCGAATTGATGGTGAGGGCTATCAATTTGAACTAAAATAGTGGGAGCGATAATTAATTAAAGGCCTAATTTTATCGTCAACTTTTCAAATCAATCAAACAAGTCAAAAAGAGTTTTGAACTAAAATTGCATATATTTCCTTTTGTTAAAATAAATGGTTAATCAACAAATCACTTTATTTGCGATGGGTCTTTGAGACCAACAAATTAAATGGGAATAATTCCACGAGTGGTTAGGACGATGAGAAGTGTTCTCAATCAAGGAGCGAAATCTCTAAGTCCTAGTTATACCAGAACCAGATGAACTCGATCCCACCACATCAATGGCTGAAAGTATGCTTATGGAAGCATACCAAGGATGACATTGATGAAGAGTGCTTGATGTTGTGTTCTCTGAACTGTGAGTTGCAGAGACAACATGAGACATATGATGTCTCCAAGACATTGTCCTAGTATGTCATGACAGAAGGAGATCCAGTAAGGTATTCACACACTCAATATGATTGGGTATGTGGAAAACCTGATTAAGAAGGATTCCCTCTGAGCCAAGAGTTGGCTATTGGTATGATACTGCAAATGTTGTGAGAATCATACAATTCATGATAAGCTACAACATGAACAACTTTGACAAGCGTTGACAGAGTTGTTGGACATGTTGAGGATAGTAGAGGCAAATATGAAGAAAGACAAACCATAGTCTTTGATATGATCAAAGAAAAGGTAATCTTAAGGGCAAGGACAAGGGCAAAGCTAAGAAGTGTTCTGATGCTAGCCAGAAATCCAAGCCGTCTTCAGCCTCAAGGCACATGGGGAAAGGGTGTATGAGGGATTGCCCTCTATATCTGGAAGAACAAAAGAAGATGAAGGAGGGGATGGAGATCTCCACCTAAGGTATCATGAAATGAACCGCTTCTTTATCCGAGGTATATGATACCAAGATATGGATATGTCATATATGATATGCAATATCCGCCAAGAAGTGATGGCCTTTGTGAAAGGACCAAGAAAGAAGTATCCATCATTGGAGCAAGTGTTGCTGCCATAGATAGGAGTATCTTTCAGTTTATTTCAGCCTAAAAGGGCACGAAATAGAGTTGAGAACTGCTATTTCATATATTGCCAAAAGATAGAAACACTTTATTATTGCATATTGTATGACAATGATGGCAATTAATAAAGTTGATGTTTCAATCTTAAAGATATGATCTTTGTGGCAATGCCTTGCTTATCTTTTGGTATTTGATATGCATAAGATAAAATGATACCTAAAAGTTATTGATAACTCAAACAATTAGCATATATCATAAGAAATTCATTTCTAGTTTCCATATGATGGATAAATCTAGACTCTTTTGGTTAGAGAACCAGTAAGAGACATGAATATCTTGGACATGATTAATCAATCTTCACTAATGGTAGTGGGAGAATGATTATCCTATTAGGTATAATACATGTGATGTATTTACATACCTATTGGAACAAATGCTAATCCTTCTAATGGTGTTTAGAGAAATACCAATATGAATATCTTGAAGTGTTCAAGATTTTCATAGATGAAGTACAAATTTGGTAAAGTATTAATTCTTGATGAGATCAATGAATGAAATACTTGGACCAAATGTTTGAGATCCTTATGAGTGATTATGATAGTGTATCATAGTGAACTCATGATTAAGGCATGGTGATGTCTAAATCAAGAAGGAATCATACTCTAAGGAGTTAGAGAATGATTATCGAATAAATGAAGTCTTCTTAATAAAAGAATACCCCACACTAATAAAGGAAATTAAGAATCACAAGGGTTGTGAGTTCTTATATCCTTAACAGATACACCTCAATTATCTATGTGATGAGTTGTTCATGTGATGAGTCAACTATCTAGATGAATATGAGGAACCGAATTTTGAGTTATGATTTATGATCATTACATCCTTAAATGATTTCTGTGTGAACCATAAGGTATGACCTTGGTGGTAGCACTCATTGGATGAAATCCATAAGTGCAAATGAGTCTTAAGTGTTAAGACACATGGATAACATTTTGAGAAGGATGATGCTTGTTGATTGCAACTTAATGACTGAGACATTTGGCATATGGATACTAAAACCGCATTCCTATGAGGAATAAAACAAGGATGTGTACGTGACACAACCTATAAGGTTTATGAATCCACTAATGCAAATGAAGTCTATAAGTTACAATGGACTAATCAATGTGATTGATTGAGTATAAGAAACTCAAAATTGGATCTTTACTTTGATGATATAGTCAAAGGGTTTGACTGATATGTCAAAGATAAAGAAGGGATCTGTGATTTAGTGGGAGCGTATTCACATTCCACATATTGATGTGAAATGGAATTGTTCTAGAATGGAAATCCAAAAGTGGAAATTATCTTTAAGGAATATAGAGATGTTTCCTATATGATAGGAATAGAGATCTATAGAGATAGTTCTCGACAAATCTCTTGACCTGGAAACGAGAAAGCATACATTGGAAATATGTACTGAAGGGTTCAGTATGCACAGATTCAGTGGGAGAAAACTTGTCCAAATTATATGGATATTAGTATCTCAAGGCCAAGTGTCCAATTCTTATGAAGAATGGGAACACTAAGAATAGATATGGATCTATCATGTATGCAATCATCCCATTGTCTTGCATGTATGACATGGCAAGAATAAAATGCATTCATCATCTTGTATGTAGGACATGGCAATATGATGTGCTCATCCTGATAACTCGTATGTGGGACATGACGAGTGGATGTCTGTCTGCTTCCAGTAAGGGTTACTGGAATACCATGAGAACTTGATAAGTGCTTGTGAAGTGCTAGTTCTATGGAGATAAGGAAGAGTTCGATGTAAAGAGTTCCATTGATGCGAACTTCCGAAAAGACAGAGAATTAATCGCAAGATATACATAAGATGTATAAAAGTGAAAGTTTGTTGATAATTGGAAGTGTTCCAATAAAACCATTTAAAAGGGAAATGCCGAGTATCTGTGTGTTAGTGAACAGCAATGGATACTATATGGATCTAAAAGTTCATGAGATGAACTTATATTCCACTCATTGATGACAAGTCTGGAATCCTTGATCATGCAATGTGGCTAAAGGTTAGCAATGGAATACTAGATCGCATATTACGGCAACTCCATCTCATACGTGCGACGTACAGCGAAGAGATGAGAGACATGCGATTTATACTGACTTTGGTAAGGTGTTGCCATTACTCACTATGTTGGCACTAGAGCACAGTGACATGTGGGACATGTTTGAAGATCACTATGAATATGATTCAAGAGTGATTGGCTCGCAGTGCAAGTGGGAGTCTGTTGGTATGTATGCCCTGAGAGCCAATCATGGGATGATTGGTGGGATACACTAAGATTGATTTGATAAACATCAAAGGCAAGCTTCCAATTCTTTCTGGTTCAATCATATGAGATAGTGATAGAACAGATTGAATGTCTAGAGAATCACAGTACTCAATGACGTATGCTTTCAGGTTGAGGACCTGAACGATGAGATCATATGGATGCTAAGAGTTTGTACATTCTTGTTATGTCCCTAGTCGGATGTCATTGTGGAATGTAGATAGACAACAATGACACACAAGACTAGATTGTGGTGTTGGTTGATGACAGAATCTCATTAGTCATGATATAGAGATATCAAACCAAACACATAGGTACTTGTTAGAGAACAAGGTACCGGACAGACCCACCGTGAGTTTGACACATGGAACCACGAGATGGTAGTCACAGTCAGTACTCACAGTGATGGTGGTGAGTGTGATTCTTAGACCTGAAATCACTACACTCAACACATGTTGTTGGGCACACTTTGACATCATCAAACGCAGTCCTGAAACATGGGTTGTTATAAAGGTGATGATTGGGTGGCTTTGACACATGGGGCTTTTGAGGGGTGAGTGATAGATATGGGATTTGTCACTCCTGAGGGAGTTTGATATCCAAGGCCACTTGATGAGTAGGATTGAGATAGGCGTGCGCATGCATGTCTGAATCAGTATGTGATATTGATGTCATACATATCTCCTTCAATCTACTCTGAGATCAAGAAAGTGAATGAACGTTGACAGGATGACAGTTCCATGCCTTGAGTTCATTCGGGATATCAGTGACAAAGGAATTATACATTCACTGTAACACCATTCACGGATTGTAGGATGAAAGTTGTTCTCCAACTTTCTACTTTTACTTGGGTAGCACTGATGTGTGACTAGGCACCGCTCTTTGCTTGTGAAGTCATAAGTGTTATGGACTTTCACTGCCAACGTGAAATGGACCTGCAGGGTCACACACATAGGATTTAACCTGGAAGAGGAGTTTTGTCCACAAGAAACGTTTAGATTGATTACTAAAGGAGTGTAGTAGTTCAATTAAACACTCAATCAGTCGATGACTCAATATCATATGGTTCAAGGTGTTGGACGCATTGATTGGAGTATCAGATTGATTGAAATCGCATTTGACTGATTCTGCACAACCTGTACTCCCAACCGATCGGTTCAAGTGTTGAACTGGTCGACTGAGGTTGCTGAACCGGTCGGCTCAAGTGTTGAGTCGATCGGCTCAAGCCCAGGGTGAAATGAGCGGTTCAAGTGTTGAACCGATCGGTTCAACTGGTGCAACCGAGCAAGTTGGGAAAGTCAGGTCGGTGAGAATTTTCCTTGCGTTTCACTTGCCCAATTTGATTGGAACAAGGATTGGTATTCGATACCAATTAGAAATGAAAGAAGGAAAGTCAATCGGGAACCAACCAGGACCACAAACCAACCAGTTCAGTAGTGAACCGATCGGCTCATGGGTCCCAACCGATCGGTTGGTGCTCCAACCGACCGGTTCAGGTCCCCAACCGACCGGTTCACTTGTGAACCGATCGGTTCAGGTTGCGAGTTGGTTGCTTTTTCTGGAAAATCTCGAACCCTTCTACTCTTGCTTTAGTCCCATATTGCCGTACACAGAGAACCCTGTCCCATGATCCGCCTATATATATAAGGGTAATGGGGGCTTCTCAAAGTACATCTCAGTGCAACCAGTTCCTCTGCAAGTTGTCGTTCTCTCTGGTTTTGGTAACCGTGAGAAAGCCCGAGCAAGTGCTTCCCGCAAAAGGGAGGTGCAGCAAGGAAGGACAACTGCAGTTGCAATAGGAGGCAGGAGAGTGTGTTGGCGACTAGTACGTCAACAGGAGGGTGCAACTCCTTCCACTTCCTTGTGGGACAAGGAGTATGGAGTTCCAGGTGGTCCGTGTGGACTACTACAGAGGCGGGAGGACACTGCCGCTAGGGAGGACAACTGTCATCCGACAGTCCGGTAGGAGGAGTCGTCAGTCCCGGTGCGACCATGAGCTGCATAGACGCCGTCCAAGACCGGAGTTGAAGATCGCGCATTGCGCGAGGTATTGTCGCCAAGCAAGCCTCGGGACAAGGTATGATTCCACAAACCATCATTTCCTATTATATAGACGTTGACGCGTTTCCTCGGTATGGGTTGGGGGAGAAATTTTTTTGTTTCCGCTGCCTTATTTGTCTCCCCTAAACCCAACAGTGGTATCAGAGCCACGTCAACTACTCAATATTTTAGGAATATCGATATGATCGATTTTGGTTTGTCGCCTTTATTTATTGCATACGATGCGAATAATATCGGCTTTATGCATGTCCAATCCTAAATCCACAAATCCCTAATTACATATATGATATGTATTATTAATGCACTCGATAGTCGTTGCCCTTAAACGAGTTTTGTGGTGGATGTGTGTAGCATGATTATGGCCTATAAACCCCTATCTGTGTGTGGTTGTTTGTGGTTGCTTGCATCTCGGTCTGCGCACCGATCTTCCCTCTCTTATTCCCGATGTAACTCAAAATAATTCGAGATTCTTTCCTACCTTTGCTCCCCCCGAATGTAACTCGGGGTTTCCCTTTTAAAGCAATGTAATAAATAGGATAGATTTTTATTTCCTGTTATGTCAAAGACCGGCGGACATCAAGACGACATCTGAAACAATCGGTTCAAGGAGTGAGGCGATCGGTTGACGTTCCAGACGGTCGGTTCAAGGAGTGAACCGATCGGTTGATGACCGGTTCGAGGAGCGAGATGAGCGGGTGGCGGACATGACGAGATGCACTATGACCAGGCGAACCAATCGGTTGGAGGAGCCAACCGATCGGCTGGTGGCACCCAGATGACCGGCTGGAGAGTACAGATCATTCATGTGATGAGTTGATCAACTCAGATGGCAAGGCACAGATGTTCATCTTGTACAGGTTGCATGTGATGTTGACCTAGATGACTGTGATTCCTCTTGGCTCGAGGAATCACATTAGGATGGCCATAATCATCACTTTTTATCATTTGTGCATGTTTTCTGTGGGATATAGCATGTATATGATGCGTACTATGTATTGTGGTGATTGGATATGTATATGTATATAAAAACCAAATCCCTCATTAAAATATTAAGTCTTATATGCCTTCCATTAGCGGCACACATGAAAAGCTCGATCGACCAAGCGTAGGTTACGCCAAAGCGTGGTGCGCCGTCCATCTTGTGGAAGTGTGAAGGGTAGACATGTAGGTTCTGCCAAAGTAGGGTGCATGTTCTACCGTGTCGGCTTTTGGGTTAGACTTAACTGGTGATTCTTAGAGCGTCTAACCCCAGAGGCAAGGAATGTTCATGGCAAGGAGTTGTGCATGTTCATTCAACAAGAGTTGCATATGATGCAATTGGCAAAAGTTGCCTACCTGAGAGATCTAAGTTGTGGGCGATCAGCCAAAGCTGACTCATGACTTAGAGGATTTCAGGATCTTGCCCACTAGAAGGTTGTACGCTGCAATCTTCCGAATTGATGGTGAGGGCTATCAATTTGAACTAAAATAGTGGGAGCGATAATTAAGTAAAGGCCTAATTTTATCGTCAACTTTTCAAATCAATCAAACAAGTCAAAAAGAGTTTTGAACTAAAATTGCATATATTTCCTTTTGTTAAAATAAATGGTTAATCAACAAATCACTGTATTTGCGATGGGTCTTTGAGACCAACAAATTAAATGGGAATAATTCCACGACTGGTTAGGACGATGAGAAGTGTTCTCAATCAAGGAGCGAAAGCTCTAAGTCCTAGTTATACCAGAACCAGATGAACTTGATCCCACCACATCAATGGCTGAAAGTATGCTTATGGAAGCATACCAAGGATGACATTGATGAAGAGTGCTTGATGTTGTGTTCTCTGAACTGTGAGTTGCAGAGACAACATGAGACATATGATGTCTCCAAGACACTGTCCTAGTATGTCATGACAGAAGGAGATCCAGTAAGGTATTCACACACTCAATATGATTGGGTATGTGGAAAACCTGATTAAGAAGGATTCCCTCTGAGCCAAGAGTTGGCTATTGGTATGATACTGCAAATGTTGTGAGAATCATACAATTCATGATAAGCTACAACATGAACAACTTTGACAAGCGTTGACAGAGTTGTTGGACATGTTGAGGATAGTAGAGGCAAATATGAAGAAAGACAAACCATAGTCTTTGATATGATCAAAGAAAAGGTAATCTTAAGGGCAAGGACAAGGGCAAAGCTAAGAAGTGTTCTGATGCTAGCCAGAAATCCAAGCCGTCTTCAGCCTCAAGGCACATGGGGAAAGGGTGTATGAGGGATTGCCCTCTATATCTGGAAGAACAAAAGAAGATGAAGGAGGGGATGGAGATCTCCACCTAAGGTATCATGAAATGAACCGCTTCTTTATCCGAGGTATATGATACCAAGATATGGATATGTCATATATGATATGCAATATCCGCCAAGAAGTGATGGCCTTTGTGAAAGGACCAAGAAAGAAGTATCCATCATTGGAGCAAGTGTTGCTGCCATAGATAGGAGTATCTTTCAGTTTATTTCAGCCTAAAAGGGCACGAAATAGAGTTGAGAACTGCTATTTCATATATTGCCAAAAGATAGAAACACTTTATTATTGCATATTGTATGACAATGATGGCAATTAATAAAGTTGATGTTTCAATCTTAAAGATATGATCTTTGTGGCAATGCCTTGCTTATCTTGTGGTATTTGATATGCATAAGATAAAATGATACCTAAAAGTTATTGATAACTCAAACAATTAGCATATATCATAAGAAATTCATTTCTAGTTTCCATATGATGGATAAATCTAGACTCTTTTGGTTAGAGAACCAGTAAGAGACATGAATATCTTGGACATGATTAATCAATCTTCACTAATGGTAGTGGGAGAATGATTATCCTATTAGGTATAATACATGTGATGTATTTACATACCTATTGGAACAAATGCTAATCCTTCTAATGGTGTTTAGAGAAATACCAATATGAATATCTTGAAGTGTTCAAGATTTTCATAGATGAAGTACAAATTTGGTAAAGTATTAATTCTTGATGAGATCAATGAATGAAATACTTGGACCAAATGTTTGAGATCCTTATGAGTGATTATGATAGTGTATCATAGTGAACTCATGATTAAGGCATGGTGATGTCTAAATCAAGAAGGAATCATACTCTAAGGAGTTAGAGAATGATTATCGAGTAACTGAATTCTTCTTAATAAAAGAATACCCCACACTAATAAAGGAAATTAAGAATCACAAGGGTTGTGAGTTCTTATATCCTTAACAGATACACCTCAATTATCTATGTGATGAGTTGTTCATGTGATGAGTCAACTATCTAGATGAATATGAGGAACCGAATTTTGAGTTATGATTTATGATCATTACATCCTTAAATGATTTCCGTGTGAACCATAAGGTATGACCTTGATGGTAGCACTCATTGGATGAAATCCATAAGTGCAAATGAGTCTTAAGTGTTAAGACACATGGATAACATTTTGAGAAGGATGATGCTTGTTGATTGCAACTTAATGACTGAGACATTTGGCATATGGATACTAAAACCGCATTCCTATGAGGAATAAAACAAGGATGTGTACGTGACACAACCTATAAGGTTTATTAATCGACTAATGCAAATGAAGTCTATAAGTTACAATGGACTAATCAATGTGATTGATTGAGTATAAGCAACTCAAAATTGGATCTTTACTTTGATGATATAGTCAAAGGGTTTGACTGATATGTCAAAGATAAAGAAGGGATCTGTGATTTAGTGGGAGCGTATTCACATTCCACATATTGATGTGAAATGGAATTGTTCTAGAATGGAAATCCAAAAGTGGAAATTATCTTTAAGGAATATAGAGATGTTTCCTATATGATAGGAATAGAGATCTATAGAGATAGTTCTCGACAAATCTCTTGACCTGGAAAAGAGAAAGCATACATTGGAAATCTGTACTGAAGGGTTCAGTATGCACAGATTCAGTGGGAGAAAACTTGTCCAAATTATATGGATATTAGCATCCCAAGGCCAAGTGTCCAATTCTGATGAAGAATGGGAACACTAAGAATAGATATGGATCTATCATGTATGCAATCATCCCATTGTCTTGCATGTATGACATGGCAAGAATAAAATGCATTCATCATCTTGTATGTAGGACATGGCAATATGATGTGCTCATCCTGATAACTCGTATGTGGGACATGACGAGTGGATGTCTGTCTGCTTCCAGTAAGGGTTACTGGAATACCATGAGAACTTGATAAGTGCTTGTGAAGTGCTAGTTCTATGGATATAAGGAAGAGTTCGATGTAAAGAGTTACATTGATGCGAACTTCCGAAAAGAAAGAGAATTAATCGCAAGATATACATAAGATGTATAAAAGTGAAAGTTTGTTGATAATTGGAAGTGTTCCAATAAAACCATTTAAAAGGGAAATGCCGAGTATCTGTGTGTTAGTGAACAACAATGGATACTATATGGATCTAAAAGTTCATGAGATGAACTTATATTCCACTCATTGATGACAAGTCTGGAATCCTTGATCATGCAATGTGGCTAAAGGTTAGCAATGGAATACTAGATCGCATATTACGGCAACTCCATCTCATACGTGCGACGTACAGCGAAGAGATGAGAGACATGCGATTTATACTGACTTTGGCAAGGTGTTGCCATTACTCACTATGTTGGCACTAGAGCACAGTGACATGTGGGACATGTTTGAAGATCACTATGAATATGATTCAAGAGTGATTGGCTCGCAGTGCAAGTGGGAGTCTGTTGGTATGTATGCCCTGAGAGACAATCATGGGATGATTGGTGGGATACATTAAGATTGATTTGATAAACATCAAAGGCAAGCTTCCAATTCTTTCTGGTTCAGTCATATGAGATAGTGATAGAACAGATTGAATGTCTAGAGAATGACAGTACTCAATGGCGTATGATTTCAGGTTGAGGACCTGAACGATGAGATCATACGGATGCTAAGAGTTTGTACATTCTTGTTATGTCCCTAGTCAGATGTCATTGTGGAAGGTAGATAGACAACAATGACACACAAGACTAGATTGTGGTGTTGGTTGATGACGGAATCTCATTAGTCATGATATAGAGATATCAAACCAAACACATAGGTACTTGTTAGAGAACAAGGTACCGGACAGACCCACTGTGAGTTTGACACATGGAACCACGAGATGGTAGTCACAGTCAGTACTCACAGTGATGGTGGTGAGTGTGATTCTTAGACCTGAAATCACTACACTCAACACATGTTGTTGGGCACACTTTGACATCATCAAACGCAGTCCTGAAACATGGGTTGTTATAAAGGTGATGATTGGGTGGCTTTGACACATGGGGCTTTTGAGGGGTGAGTGATAGATATGGGATTTGTCCCTCCTGAGGGAGTTTGATATCCAAGGCCACTTGATGAGTAGGATTGAGATAGGTGTGTGCACACATGTGTGAATCAGTATGTGATATTCATGTCATACATATCTCCTTCAATCTACTCTGAGATCAAGAAAGTGAATGAACGTTGACAGGATGACAGTTCCATGCCTTGAGTTCATTCGGGATATCAGTGACAAAGGAATTATACATTCACTGTAACACCATTCACGGATTGTAGGATGAAAGTTGTTCTCCAACTTTCTACTTTCACTTGGGTAGCACTGATGTGTGACTAGGCACCGCTCTTTGCTTGTGAAGTCATAAGTTTTATGGACTTTCACTGCCAACGTGAAATGGACCTGCAGGGTCACACACATAGGATTTAACCTGGAAGAGGAGTTTTGTCCACAAGAAACGTTTAGATTGATTACTAAAGGAGTTTAGTAGTTCAATTAAACACTCAATCAGTCGATGACTCAATATCATATGGTTCAAGGTGTTGGACGCATTGATTGGAGTATCGGATTGATTCAAATCGCATTTGACTGATTCTGCACAACCTGTACTCCCAACCGATCGGTTCAAGTGTTGAACTGGTCGGCTGAGGTTGCTGAACCGGTCGGCTCAAGTGTTGAGTCGATCGGCTCAAGCCCAGGGTGAAACGAGCGGTTCAAGTGTTGAACCGATCGGTTCAACTGGTGCAACCGAGCAAGTTGGGAAAGTCAGGTCGGTGAGAATTTGCCTTGTGTTTCACTTGCCCAATTTGATTGGAATAAGGATTGGTATTCGATACCAATTAGAAACGAAAGAAGGAAAGTCAATCGGGAACCGACCAGGACCACGAACCGACCGGTTCAGTAGTGAACCGATCGGCTCATGGGTTCCAACCGATCGGTTGGTGCTCCAACCGATCGGTTGGTGCTCCAACCGACCGGTTCAGGTCCCCAACCGACCGGTTCACTTGTGAACCGATCGGTTCAGGTTGCGAGTTGGTTGCTTTTTCTGGAAAATCTCGAACCCTTCTACTCCTGCTTTAGTCCCATATTGTCGGACACAGAGAACCCTGTCCCATGATCCGCCTATATATATAGGGGTAATGGGGGCTTCTCAAAGTACAGCTCAGTGCAACCAGTTGCTCTGCAAGTTGTCGTTCTCTATGGTTTTGGTAACCGTGAGAGAGCCCGAGCAAGTGCTTCCCGCAAAAGGGAGGTGCAGCAAGGGAAGGACAACTACAGTTGCAACAGGAGGCAGGAGAGTGTGTTGGCGACTAGTACGTCAACAGGAGGGTGCGACTCCTTCCACTTCCTTGTGGGACAAGGAGTGTGGAGTTCCAGGTGGTCCGTGTGGACTACTACAGAGGCGGGAGGACACTTCCGCTTAGGAGGACAACTGTCATCCGACAGTCCGGTAGGAGGAGGAGTCGTCAGTCCCGGTGCGACCATGAGCTGCACAGACGCCGTCCAAGACCGGAGTTGAAGACCGCGCATTGCGCGAGGTATTGTCGCCGAGCAAGCCTCGGGACAAGGTATGATTCCACAAACCATCCTTTCCTATTATATAGACGTTGACGCGTTTCCTCGGTATGGCTTGGGGGTGAAATTTTTTTGTTTCCGCTGCCTTATCTGTCTCCCCTAAAACCCAACACTTCTACCATGGAATAGCAAGGTTCTGACTTGGCGAAAGGAGGAGGAAGAAGAATAAAGACTGAAATGGAGGGAAGGAGGGGATACGTACTCATTTAGGTCAAGATCACCAAGAAGCAGCTTTACAAACTCTAAAGGAAGCAAAACGAAACCCTAGGAGCTTCCACCAAGAAGATCACCTTCTTCTTCTACCTTGGACGGGTCCTCCATAGTAGAACAGAGAGGGAATGATGTTCTTACCAGGTGGGAAGTGGTAGAGAGAGAAAATTTCGCTTGGGAGCTTAAGGATAAGTATATAAAGCTGGGAGGATAAAGTAGAGAAGAAGCATGAGGTGTACAAGCAGCTCTCCATGTGTCCATGTCTTAGAGCTTCCATGGATGAGCAAGAAGTGGGTCCACTAGCTGTTGGGGACTTCCAGGACATCATTTGATAGTCTCCCAGGCCAGCCAACGCCTTTTGGTTGAAGGTACCCATCATTTGTTCATGGTTTAGGTCAATAGGTGGTTGGACCATCAGTTGATCATGTCTATAAGTGAACCATGGGTTCAAGTGAACCAAACCAGCATGAAATATTGACCTATAGCCTTCTAGTGATGACCATTGGTTTTACATAAGTTTTTGGCCACCTGATGTTGCCCATACCAGTGGAACTGTCATTTGATAGCCTTGAAGGTGGCTCATCTATGGGGGGGGTAAGCCCTAATTCAACATAGAAAGAAATTTGTTCTAAACCAAGGTACAATTGAGCACCACATGGTTCAATAAGATTAAGAACATAATATATCATATAAGGAAGATAATTGATGTGATAATTTGCAAAAAAACCTTTTAATTGGGTAAATTGCATAAAAGTTCAAAATTTACATAAAATTGCATAACTTGCTCAAACAATGTCCAAATTGGACCAAATTTGAAACATAGGCTTGTATTATGATTTAAAATCATGTTACAAGGTTAAATTAAGGTAATATGTATCCAATTATGATAATTAAGCTTGTTCAACACTTTAACCAAGGCCAGGGGCCTTACAATGAGTTTGTTAACATATTCTCAGTATGGTGGAAAGGTAGACACACACAATAGTTGTGATTCTAGTTAAAAATTAATAATATTCAAAATCTATGAACAAGTGAAACATGGGAAGTAGACATGAAACATAACAAAAGATGGGGTTATGGCCTCACAAGAATTAGTGGGTGGTCAGTTTGGCCCCCTTGCACGTGGGGCACGACATGTGTTGTCATTCCCAGTTGAAGTATTTCAGACTGGAATGACCCAAACCCACTTGGTTGCCTCATCATGCATGTTTGCAACCCATTTCTCCTTTAGATTCTATATTAAACAATAGATAGGGATCCATAAAATATCCAAGAAGGAGGTTTTAGAAATCATCCATGTGGGATTAGATTTTTCCATTTAGAATATAAATACCACTTAAATTTATTGATTCCCTAATATATTGAAACAAACTACTTTAAAAACCTAGACTAGGTGAGCTGAAACAAAGGACATACATAAGGTTTTGTGGAATAGCATGCTTGAATCAAATTAAAGTGTTGATGTGTTTATATTGTAAAGGATGGGTGAACTATGTTCCTGAACCAATTCCTCTTGTGTCACATTAGTGGCTCATTAGTTGCATGTCATCCAAAACATCAATTTTCATTCTTATTTATTGGTTCTTTTAGGTCATGCGTCCACTAGTAATACCCATGAGTGCTTAAAAGATATGCTTAAATCTCAACAGGAGAGGCCCCAACACCACATTCATATAGTTGGATTTTCTTTATATATATATATTGAAGTCATATACACCACCACCAATTTCTATGGAACATATTAGGATTAAATATATATTCAACTATCCATTGTAAAATATTATTTACATCATAAGAATAACATACATAATATTTACAATACATCTATTCATTCAATGAGTTGATTTTTCCCATTAATACTCATTCAAAGAACCATTATTCATGATGGTTGGGTATTCATCACATAGACTTTTGATAATGCAATTCTCCATGAAATACTTCTCATTACTCTTTAACTTAATCGGTTTTTCAGAGTATTGACCATGTCCAGTCTAATTTCAAATGGTCCATAGAATTATTCTATCACATATAAGCTTCCTTAGAAAGCAATGATGTGGACAAACATGTCAACTTTTCCCACTATAAACATGTTTGGAAACGTGATATGATAGTTTGATTAATGAACAAACACTTGTAAGGAATATTTCTCACATATGGGAAGATCCATTATAACATATATGAGCCACTTGCCTTTAGTTCTAGCCATTTCTAAGGCAATAAACTCAGATTCTATAATGGAATGCACTATTATATTTTTTGGTGGATTTTTAAGACACATTACCTACACCCATGATGAAGATGTAGCTACTTGACGATCAAATTCCATACTAATCAGAAATCCAATTAGCATTACAACATCCTACTAGCATCATTGAGGATTTAAAAAAAACCATCCATGATCAATTTTGTCTTTTATGTATCTTAAAATCTATGCAAAACATCCAAATGGTCCTAGATAGATTTAGAGTGCCTACATACTTTCCACGTTTGGACGGGCAAAACTAGCCTCTAGGTGTCCTGTATAGTGGTGCATCTTTGATTCGGTTTGATTTTGTTGCTTCGTCCATTAGCTAAATTTTGGCAGATACTACAATTGTTTGCTTTCTCATTCTTTTCGTTTACAAGAATTGAAATTGTCCAACACATGTCTTAGCCTTTCATTAACAAACCGAAGTGAGAATCTGTTTATCAAAATCTTTTTTTGACCTTTTTTGGTTTCAAAAAATAAAAATATTTTTTGTGTCTTTCTCCTATTATGTTCTTTTGTTAACTAACTACTCTGAATTGAGCACGTTTAACCATGTAATTCTTTAATGATGGACTCCCTGAAAAAGGAGGTACACCCATTCTTTTTTAGGATCATTTTATTCAAGACCTAAAATTCTAGAATGTTTGAGTCCGCATTTGTTATTACATGATTACATCATGAAAGAGTAGCCACTGTTCTAATCTACTAGAGCTGCAGAAATAATCTAAACGTGCACGGTCAGTGTCCCAAAGTGTCGGTAACATCTATTGTTTTACGTTTCGCTGTGATTATACACAGTTTTTGAATAACAATTAAGAGTGATTTAGGGTACGAATATGAACGGTTTCCAAACTCCATCAACTATGTACCTTTTCAATTGTACCTCAAACACCCATGTCCGACATCGTTAAGCACATCTCATTACAAATGCCGGCAAGAAAATATGTTAACTGGTTTGAAATTTTCATATACCACGGTTGTGTTGTCGTACTAAGATTTGAAAACGATACTGTCCATTGGAGAAAAGCAAATCAAATTTTCGTTCATGTTATTCTAAGTAACATTTTTATACCCATTTTCAAACAAAAGGCATGCGTCTCCAAGTCGGAACCGCGACGGCCCATGAAACAAGAAACGATCAAAATGTCCAAACGGAAAAGCAATTACTGATTGGTGTGACTATATATGCTAGAAGTCTTTTTCAGTTCGCTCCATTCATCAAAACCTAATGTATGCCACGAATGCTCCATTCCAGCAGATAAGCACAGCAAATGTAAATGCTCCTTTAAATAGCAACAGTCTAAGGATACCCCGCACGGCGCGCTCGCGCCCAACAGCAAATCTCATGTGCCCATGCTTCCTGCTGAAAGAGGAGGCCGGTTATCTTCTAGCTGAAGTGTAGAAAGGGAGAGCGACACGCGCTAGCTGAACCCTGGATGTAATAGTATCAGTCAACAATGAATCACAAGCTGCTAACTCTTACACTGTCTGTGTTGTATCGAGGTCGGATTTGGCTGAAAGCAGCGTGATATTGCGTTTTGGGCTCTATGAAAGCAGCGATAAAAGTTGTTTAGCAACTAAAAGTCCAAAATCTTGAGACAGATTAGTTTTCTGTCATCTGTTAGGTCTCGTTTGGTTGAGCCAAATTTGAAGCAATGCAGTTGAAACGCATCGCTTGTTCAAACCATCAGTATCTGGTTGTATGTAGCTCGAGCACGCAATGTCAAAACAAATTACACCGTCCACTTTATTTATACAAAAAACTGCAGAAAAGAACCATGCAGCTTTCGGGCACAGTTCACTCTCCACACCAGCGATTGTAGGATGACTGCATTGAACATATAAGATTCTAGCTCAATTCTTGTATCCATCTATCCACGAACGACACCCTAAGCTGAACCAAATAAAACCGATATAATTTCGACTCATTAACTTTGGATTCTCGTTTTACAATTCCAAGTATGGGTTGAATATAGACTCAACCAAACTAGCCCTTAGCTAAATATCAGAAACTACCAAGCAATAGAATGACTCTCCAATGAAAACCTGTGAAAAGTCAGGAGGGACAGAAGCCACCAATTAGTTAGTTCAAACATCCAGATCAGCATGTCCTTTGTACATGATTGGGCTTACAACATTGTGGTGCCGCCTCATGGGCCTTGGTGTAGGCCGATACAAACAAACTGATTACATAGGCAGTCGTTTGGATACGAGAGAGCAGTCCAATGAAAGGGTCTATTGGAACAAGTCACATCAATAAGACTAATCCTAAAAGTTTCTTGGTCCGAAAAATTGCTAAAATGCATTAGTTTGACCGAGGTTAGAATTTGTCAATGACTACCAGTTAATTACCTATCTATTCTATTCTCAACCAACTGAATTTTGTTTAATATATTTTCTATTGTAACTTTTACCTAGTATAGGCATTTGGTATAAGCATATATAATTATAATTCATAATGTCTTGTCAAGAGATTGTACGAGACTTTATTATTTCATCAAACAACGCCACCTAGTCCGACTGACCTTACTTACCAGAAATCGATAGGGTACTCTTATTTATCACATCCTCTCGATTCAAACAGCAAGAGAAAAAGGGGTCAGAGACATAAAGCGAGATAGACACTAAACCCAAGTTTGACGGACATGAGACTTATACTAAGAGTAATGATATAGAGTACACTACTTATACCACCATCTACACCCCAACCTCGGGACTCCACAACGGGCATTCTACACGCATGCAACTTTTGGTTTTTGCGTGTTCGCGATGCTTTGTCCACACTGTGCCAATTTCACAATTGAGTCATACCAGAAGTTGAATGGGCAGGTTGAGGCTGAGGCTATAAAATCCCCCATACCCCACCTCTCTTCATCTTGGCTCCATCTCGCTCCTGTCCGACCAAATGCTGCCCGTTGGCTGCCTCCTCTCCTCCGTGTCACGTCCAGCCCGCCCCCATCCCGTCCAGACGACATCGTCGTCTTGCACGTCGTCTCGCCCTGTTGGTTGCCTCCTCTTCTCTGCGTCGCATCTAGCCTGCTACCGTCCCTCCCAGACAACGTCGTGGTCTTGCACGTCGCCGCGCCACCCCTTATCTCGTTGACCGTCGTCCCCCTAGAACCAATTTGTCTAGCCCCGCCACCGTGCCCAACCCAGCCCGCCGCCCGTGCCTATGCCACTCCATCTCCAGACCATCAACAAGCGGCGTGTCAGCTGTCACGTCGAGGACTCCTCATCTATCGTCACACCCATGCCGTGGAAAGCAATCGCCGGTCGGATCTGCCTACAAGTGGCCTGATACATATATTTTCTCACAATGATGTACAAAAATCAGTATAACAAATTCTAGAATGTGAGCTTGTATGCATTTTGTTTGCATTCCTTACTAAAGAATGCAAGCCTATATGGGTCACTGTAAATGTTATAAAAAATTATAAATATTCATTATGACGTATATTATGTTTATCTAATCATAGAATTTTCCTGATTGTACACACTATTTTGGTTTATAATAAATACAACTCTTGACAATTTTTGGTTATACCATGAATATTAGTTAGTATCGTGCGTAAAATTACCATCAACATATCTATGGATGTGGAACACGTATTTTGTCCAAATATGATCACTTATCACGTATAATATTTTCTTATACAAAATTAAATAATATATCAAAAATGAATATGAAGACGTTCTCTACTAGTTTATTTTAGTCTGGCTGTTAATGGCATTTGGTACTGTGTTGAATAAATTTCAGTACGAATTTTGACAGTAAGACACAAAATGAACAAAAATATGACATTGGCAGTAGGAAAGAAAATTCAAATTTCAAAATTTGAATTTGAAATTTGTATCAGAAAATTAAATAAAATTGATTAGTTGGTGGTTGGTCGTTGATGGTTGGTGGTGGGTCTTTATTGCAGCAGCTGCATGCATGCAACCATGCAGCCGTTGTAGCAGATTTCTCATATTGAAGTCTGTGTCGCACCGTGTTATATATATTTTTGGGTGTAATGTGTTTATATAATTAGCACTGGAGTTGATACATTTAAGAATTGATTTATAAATTTTTAGAAAAAATATATATAAATGTGATTTTAGTTGAGTCAGACATCATAATGTAGATTTTTTAAAAATAGTAAGTGACTACTATGACTTGTATTATATTTGAAAAAAATCTCCTAATTGTAAGTACTACCCTGAATTATATTTAGTCTCATTGAGAATATATTTTGATAGTGCAATGATCATTGATCGATATTGTATTTAGACATGCAGCAATATGTGACTATGTCGTCTGGAGGTAGAGGAGAAATGAAAAAAATATTTGAATTAAAAAAAAGTATAATGTGTCCCAATGAAATGATTTTTTAGTAACCCGACGTTGTTTCGTTAATTTTTTTCTTAGATAAAATTAAATGATGATTTTCATATATGTACCTGAATTAAAAAATATATAAATGTACAAATAAAAAATTTTGTATTTTATTTCTCTAGTCGAATGAGCCTCTGACTGTATGTACTGTGTTAGTTTAAATCTAGTATATTTATTAACAACTTTTAGCACTGCATTGAATTTATTCAAGTACAGATTCTGGACTTAGCCGTGAAATGTGTACAAAAGTGTATGTAGTCTAATTGGAGTGTGGATACTTTATTAGAGCGGTTGCATGCATGCACGATGTTTAATTGAAGTTATTGGAGTGTGGTTGTTTTATTACAGCGCATGCATGCATGCATGCATGTAAAGTATTTTATAGAGAATATAAAAAAGGATTGGTCAACGAGATATGCAATCATGATGCATGAACAGCAGGCCCATTATCTTTTTACGTTCTAGTGTTCCGTGTCACGCAATGTGAAAAATGGCTAGAACACGCATTTTTGAGGCTGGGTGTGATTATTGGTGGAGCATGTGTGCTACAAATAATTTTTCTTATACTAATATCACCCGATCGAGAGCTTAACAAGATAAGCCTTTGTCAACTTAGCTAATCTTAAGCCAGGCGAGCTAACCCACCTGCAGCAAACTTAGCTTCCGTGTATACATGATCCATGTTTTTCCCAATCACGTTGCACCAAGGACCATATAGCAAAAGAAATGGCTTACAATCATTACCAAAGTTGAATATTACCATTAACAGACTCTACGATCAATCAGACTCCATACTACTCTTTTAACATATACCCCTCCGAGTCTAGGTCCAATTTACTTTGCAGAGCTATTTACATATATTTTTATTCAAAAATGAATGGATCGTTCAACTTTCTTCACCACTGTAATGACATGGGCTTTACAAATTGTTAAATTTAGTTTTGGTGGCATCTGAACAAAAGGCACATGGAGATAAAGTTGTGAACCATGTTAGCCTGGATTGTATCCCATCATATAGTTTAGCAATCTTTGTACGGTGGTAAATATGATTATTTTTTAGATATCTCACAAGTGATTACAAGATTTGTATAAATATGAGTTTAAACATGGTAGCACTCTTGTGCTCAACAATATAGATCTAAACACATAACCCTCTAATACTCTCCCTCAAATCAAAGTATGTGTGCAATGCATGCTTGGCTTAGCAAGGAAAACTTAAACAAAAAAGGATATACTAACCTCATACAAAAACCACTCCTTCCTTTTCTTCTCATGATGCTTATTTGTTGTCTTTCTCTATCTCACTTGACTTTTGCAGTGGTGCGAGTTTGGGTAGGCGTCTCAATAATGATGTTGATGTATTGATTTTCATTCGCTTTTCACATACTGGACTTATTTTGCATATATGTTCACTTTGAGATTTGTTTACGCATTGTTTTCCAATATTGTCTGTGAATCATAATACATAAAGTATTAAAAAAATTTACTGAACCATATTAATTTATGATCCATGTCTCAAACTTATGTTATATTTTCCCTCTTTTTAGGTGATTTGAGAATTGAATAGATAGCTCGAAGTTACCGACACATCACAACCTATAGTAGAAAAAGAATGTAGACTCAGTTCTATCGAGATGATACTCGGTGCTACTGAGAGAGGCGTCGATTCTATCAAAACCAGTGGTCAGTGCTACCAACCCACGACCCAGGGAGCATCATAACTTATGATTAATTATTTCGATGACACAGACTTGCCTGTCGGTGGTACCAACTTCAACATAGGGATGGAAAATAGTGATTATCCACACCCACAACAAATTACTCAAACCAACCCGGCCTGCTATTCAGTTGAAGGACCCCACTCCATTTAAATAGGAGGAACGGATGGAAAAGCATGGATTCCCACGGTAATCCAAATCACATCCATCTAGTTGTGGTCTGAGTAGTTGTTAGGTACAGAAAATTGCACAGTGACCCCTATGTTTTATAAGTTACCCCTAAGTTTTATAAGTTAGTCACGTGTTTATTGTTTTAGTCCGGAAATAAATCTGTATTTCATATATTAGCCACAAAGTAGATATATTTGAAACAAAATTATTATAAATACACATAAAATTGCAACGAGCAACCTGCATTTATACATAATCCTGACATGTTGACCTTGTATTTCAAAAAAAATTCACAGCGTAGACATATTTGAAACCAAGTATTATAAACACATAAAATTGCAACAAACACCATGAATTGTATAAATAACCTTGAGTTTGTTTATTTTGCACAAACAAAATATAACCACTGCACATCATGTTACTAATACTGCAACTCGGGCCTTTTTACTATTGCAAGTTAGTAACAGTACTACACATCAGAACATTGTTTACAAAAATCCCAAAATCAATACATTTCATCCACACGACTTTGGGCCACAACATCGGGATTAACTAAAACACTTTAGTTATATGTAAAAGGAAATTTACTTGCTGCAATTTGGATTCACATTCATCACATCACTCCATCTGACTAAAACTAACAAAAGTAAAACCAATGTAGTTCTTTTCACAAATTAACACATAGACACTTCCTCATACATCTTCCCACTTGTGTAAACTAAGAGACTTCCTCGTGACATATTAGAAGCCATCCTTGGGGAAAATCTTTACTGCAAAACTCAGAGAGATACTTCCTATGAATCTACATTTCATATAACATTAAGAAAAAACTTACAAACTATCATAAACTTACAAGATAAAGTACAAAACAAGATCCCCAAGTGTCTTTCAACAGTAATCTACTAGAAGTATAATGCTTTTTTAGTAGATAGGATACTTAAAAATTAATCAATGAATCAAAACATGAGAAATTAAAATAAACACCAAAATTCAAGAGGTTGTTGACAAAGAAATTGACTTATTAATTACTAAACTGAAAAAAAGAATGCTCTGGCTTCAGGATCTATGTACTAGGTAATTAATAAATGAAGTGCCAACCTCTCCCCATGTGTACACACTACAGCAGAATATGAGGGGGGGAAATAGTATTAGAAAACCTATGAATCAGTTTACCAAGGTAAAAATAGACGCAACTTATGAATCTGAATTTATAGAAACCTATGAATCAAAAGAAATCTATAGATCCAAATTTCAAATAGTACTAGAAAACCTATGAATAAATTTACCTTGAACAAGAAATTCATATTTCCAACACGCTTGTAGTAGATGAAAAACTTCTACTGTATATATTAAGTTCCTAAATATAAAATAATAATAATTAATTTCAACTGACATGAGAAAGAATCACTATAGATGAGAATTAGAAAGAAATAGACATATTTTACCATCATCTTCAATCTCTTGATCACTCATAAAAGTAGTATGATCACTTGATCCACTTGATTCATCTATATGAGTTCATACATAACATTATCAATATTGATCATCAATTTAAGCCATAAAGTAAACGATATGTACTAGATTTGTACCTTGTTTTAGGCCATTTTTCAGCCAACTTTGCATGCACATCAAAGCTTCCACCGTAGTAGGAAGGAGTGTACTAAAATGTGGATTAATTACCCTGCCTGACATACTGAATGCAGATTATGAGGCGACAATCACTACTACAGAAAATGCTTTTTACAATGGGAAAAACACAACAGTTCTGTTGGTTGTGTTGTAGTTAGCATATCTTTTACAACAAGTCTATTTGTGTATTGTGAATTATATATTTTATACAACACAAGTTATATACAATGGGCCAAACTTGTTATAGTATATGTAATACTACAACAGGTGCTAAATTGTTGTAATAGACTATAATATCACACCATACTCAAACCCATTGTAAAAGACCATAATTACACAACATGCTCTAACCCATTGTAATAGTCATGTATGCTAACTTGTTGTAATAGATCATCATTACACAACATACTCTAAACTATTGTAAAAGATCATAATTATACAACATGATCTAACTTGTTGTAATAGTCATGTATGTTAACCCGTTGTAATAGACCATCATTACAAAACATACTCTAACCCGTTGTAAAAGATCATAATTACACAACATGCTCTACCCGTCGTAATAGTCACATATGTTAACTCATTATAATAGACCATCATTACACAACATACTATAACCCAAGGTAGTATACTATAATTACACAACAATCTTTCACCTATTGTAATAGTTACCCGTTGTAATAGACCACAATCACACAATAGGTTTGCACGTCATTTGTTGTATATGTACAACAAAGAATATATGTGTTGCATAAAATGAAACTAGTTCAGCAGTTTGAGATGTTCCTTACTTTCAAGTGGTCTCAAGTTCAAAACCTTGTGTCTAGATGTATTTTCCTTTTTTCTCAACATGTTATATACAACACCCCTATTACAACAGGTGTGCTCAATGATCTACAACATGTATTAACTATTGTATAAAATACATATATTACAACATGCGCAACACCTGTTGTATAAAGAACCCCCTCATAAGACCACACAATCTAATACAACAGTTGACACCCATTGTAAAATGGAAAAATGAACTGTTGTATAAACTATTTTTTGTAGTTGTGAATGGAAACTAGAACAGCTAAAAAAATCCTTAGTAATGGCTTTTAGGATAGGATGTACATCATCATTCATCTTCCACCACATTAGTACATCAAACTCTAAAGAATGAGGCAATATATCAATCTTCAAGTACTTGTCGCGTTATTTTTTTATGTATCTTGAGTCTCTCTTTAACTTCTTCATGTAAGCCTCAAAATTCAGTAATCTTTGACCAACTCAATCATCTTATCATTTTTCAAGAAGTTCTCAATAGTGATACATGACAAGTTAGTGTCAAGTTTCCACTCAATTAGACATTTCATCAAAAACTCACATAGCACTTCACTTGTGTATGGGCAAGGAGCATATGCAAACCTAAACATGCAAGTATAGATTATAAAGACATGTAAAAGGAGGCAAACAAAATTACTTACTCAACTAACATCTAAATATTGAGTATAGTACCTCAATATCTGGATCCTAAAAGACCAAGAGGAGTCAAGATGATGTGCGGTGATAGCCTTGTAGCCTCTCATTTGGTAATTTGAAGACCACATATCGGTTGTCACTGCAACTCGAGAACTATAACTCCCTAAGTTGTAAGGCCCCTAAACTTGCTTAATGATTTGAATGAGCTTAATTATCATAATTGAATTCTTACAACCCTAATATAAACTGATGATATGCTTTTAGATCAAAATACAAGCTTAAGTTTCAAATTTGGTCCAATTCAGACACTGTTTGAGTAAGTTATGCAATTTTATGCACATTTTGGACTTTTATGCAATTTAACCAATTGAGATGTTTTCTTTGCAATTTATCACTTGCATTATGTTCTTTGGATATTCTATCATCATTATTGATCTTGTTTATACATGGGGCACCTATTTAAACCTTGGTTTGAAGGTGTTTTCTCCAAGGGTATTTTAGGGTTTACCCCTTCATGGATGAGCTACCTTTAGTAGCTATCAACTAATGAGTTATTAGTTTTTCTTAGAAAATCAAGAAATGAGGTATAAGCATGTCTCTATGGATGGTTTGGGAGCTTCTTGTGTGTGTGCTTGTATATTATTAATGGTTTAAGGCCATGGACACTTGGAAAGATACTAGAGCTTCAACTTTTTTTTTCTTTATCTTAAAGTTTCATATACTTATCCCTAAGAACCAAAACGAGCCATTTTCTTTCCACCACTTCCCTCCTTCTACAAACCTCGTCCTCCTTCTGTGATACTGTAAATTTCCTATCCAAGGAAGAAGAAAGAGCGGACCTTTTTGGAAAAAGAATCTAGGGTTGTAATTGACTTCATTTTAGGGTTGAAAAAGCTTCCTTCTAGTGATCTTGACCTAAAAGAGTAAGAATCCCCTTATTTCCTCCGTTTATTTCTTTATTATCCTTCCTCCTAGCTTTCTCAAGGTCGGAACTTTACTGTTCCATGGCAGAAATTGCTTAAAAGCTCTAAAACCCTACCTTTCTTGCTCCTTATGCTTAGAGTTTGCTCATTTGATGAAGAAAGGTGCTAGATGAACGAGTTCATAGCTTATGCTTGGATTTTCTATCCTACCTTCTCAAGTTTTCTTCTGTTTGGGATTTCATATTCTCACTAGAGGCAAGTTTTATAACTTGCTCCACATTTCTTACTTATCATAAGCTTTCTAGATCATGTTCTTGCTTGAAAATGATGATCCATGCACTAAAAAGCTATGCTTGACTTAGATTTCAATTTTTATAATGTTCCCTATTCTGATTTCAGTTCTATATGAACCTGTGGTCATGTGTATGTTATGCCTAAGGTATAATATGACTTGTATCAGGTTGGTTTGACAACCTATGGTGCTAAGAACCTATCAACCAATGGTCAATTTTAGGGTTTTAAGTTGATTTCTTTTATAAACCCATGACCCGATGATGGTACCATTGCAAAAACTCTATGGTGTTGTCTTCGTGACAACTGATGGTCGAGATCAAAGGTGTCATATTATATTGGCAACCTATGGTCACCCCTTAGGTCAGGTTTTGGGTCAATTAGAATTTTAATGATCAACCAATACCTAATAATGTTTTCAATCAATGATGACATTAGCTTAATATTTGATGTTGATTAATGAATGTAGTTATAATCAAACAACCTATGGTGACTTAATGTTCACTAATGATAGTGGATCAGGTCTCCACAACCTATGGTGAGTTAATGATATAGTTTTAGCATCAATTAAGCCTTAGACCAATGGTTTCTTGGGTCACTTGATGCAATGGTCGGACCTATACTAAATTTGATGGTTTTAACATATGAACTTGACCCAATGGTCAAGATATAATGTTTATTCCTCCAATAAAGTAGAATGATGGATAATGTAACATGTTGGTCCTAATAATGTGATTCATAGGGTTTCCTTTATATGGTCAACTTAAGGAGCTTACTTGTTGACAATGGATGGCTTGTTTTAAATGAACAATCGATTGTGGGTTTTACCCTACTCTCAATGGAACTTTTTATGTAGTTAATCAAGGGATGTCTAGGGTTAGATGGTGACTCTTTCTTGAGAACAAATCAAGGACTTCATTGGTGGTTTATCCAAGGTGTTTACTTATGTAAACAACCAATGGTCTTACCTTTTAAACATCCAACGGTTCTAGGTGACATAGTGGTATGGAGATATGGGTTGAAAGATGATGGAATAAATGGAGGGTTACCCTTAATAAGATAGTCTTACCTATTCACTCATATAAATAGAAGGAATGATAATCATAGTGTTGATATGTAACACTAATGAGGTATAGCTTGTTATACCTAGATTTAATATAACTAAATGATGGTAATTGGGTATGAATTGTCCTTGAATGACTAAAACAATCATGGAGTACTCTGTAACTGTTGTTGAAACCCTAGTATGCTATAACCCAATGGTTACACCTTGATTTATGTGTGGGTTCATACTTTAGAATGGTATGGAATGTGATGGTGATGCTTCACCTTATGCATCCATGATCCAATGGGGATGTCGTGAGTTAGGGTTTGGGTATAAATGCTAATTAGTAACATTAATATGATTTATCTTGTTGAATCTAACTCTAATGAAAATAGATAAAGATGAGTATTCATGTTTAACATTTTTATATGATGAAATGGTGGTGGAATAACCTCCTTAATATGATCATAACCTTATTATGTTAATTGGTGGTTATCATAGCCACATGGTTGATACTTTCTTATGCTAAACATGTGCATTATGAATATGATGAGGGTTAATCATATCTAGATTCCTTGCATGTTGATGTAATAAAGGAATGTTCTTAATGTTAATATAACTCTGCTATCATTGTTTATGAATATCTCCTAGCTCATTAATGCAATATTGTGTTGATCCAGTGTATTATATGTAAGTAATGTTGTTGAGCCTTGTTATAAAGCATTAAAAGATAATGATGATCTTGTAGGGAATAATATGATGGTCTTAATGACCTTTGGGCATGGTTGAGCCCTGAATGAGATGTAATCCTCTTGTGTTGATAAGGGTTGATACCATATGATATTGTGAAAAGGATTTATATCCTGTGATAGTATGATGGTCTTAATGACCTTTGGGCATGGTTGAGCCCTGAATGAGGTGTAATCCTCTTGTTTTGATAAGGGTTGATACCCTGTGATATTGTGAAAAGGATTTATATCTTGTGATAGTATGATGACTAGTGTAGTCTCATGAATGGCAAGTGAATAGTACCATGTGATGATGTGATGAGAAATTATGTTTCATCTATTTTATATATTTTCAAAGTTTTGATATTTATATGATTTCTAGAAGTGAATTAGGGTTTGTATGTCCACATGTTTGATGCTTCCTTAATTCACCCAATTGGCATAACTAATCAAGTGCAACTCTAATCATGTAGTGCCCTGTGTCGTAGAACCATCTTCAGTGTCAGAACTTGTTGTATGGTGAAATGAGTATTCCTAAGGGAAACTTAGAGCGCATAATGTTGAGTATGTGGGGGTGGCAAGTTGATGATATATCCTTGTCATCCACAATGTAGATTTTGGAGGTTGGCTATGGTCATGCCTCATACATCTAATGTGATTGAGAACGACTGTGGTCGTGTGTCGGTGATTATAACATGAGGTGATTAAAGGACAACTGTAGTTGTACCTCAGTGATTGGGTTTGAATACCCTGGTTTCTAGTGTCGTGACCTGTACCAAGGGCGGACTAGTCGTTAGCAGCTTGACTATATGTCATTGTTGTGGCAACTTTGACTGATATGTCACTGTCATTTTACTCGTACTGACTGAGGGGAAGAGATCTTAGGATACTAGCACTCCTAGATCTTATACAGAACCAAATAGCCCTTTGTAGGGGTCGGTTGGACTTTGAATGGTACAATTTAAATTCCCCCGGACATAATAAAAGATGTAATATAGCCGTATATCATATCTGTTTAGGGTTATAAACGACGCTTCACATTGGATGATAACCCGTGTTTGTTCTCTTTACATAAAGATGATGCTTAATGCAATTAAGAAATAGTAGATATACTTATGTTGTGGATATTCTTAAGATTATAGATGCGTATATACAGTAACCATGATTATGTTGATAACTATACTTCTACTACTTATTATAATCATGATGCTAGATATCTCATGTTGTTAGTTATGTTTAGCATGCTAGCCATGCCTTTGTTACTAGAGATGCATATACTTCTAATCATGCTTATGCAGATAGTTGTGCTTATGTTGTTAGCTCTTCTTATGATGTTAATATGTTCGACCTATTAGACATGCTAATGTTGTTAGCTATGCTTATGTGGCTAGACTTATTCATAATGATAGAGATTCTATGTTACTAGACTTACTCATGATGCTAGATATGCGTATGCTACTGAATTGCTTATATTGTCAACATGATAAAGGGTGATAGTTTGGCTAATGATGATAATTATTATCTACTCCTTTATGTATTTGATCAATCATCCCTGCTATTGAGACTATTTGTTATATCTTATTAAATTGGTTAACTGTTTAATTACTTTAAAATGTTGTAATCAATAAACGTTGTTGGAGGTTATATCTCATGTTGGGACATGAGTCTCACCCTTGTGGTTCGCCACATTTTTTTAGGAAATCAGAAGTGATGAAAACAAACATGTGGTAGCAAAGAGGAGCTATAGTAATGAATCTTTGAGAAAGTTGATTAGATGTCTAGTGTGTCCAAGAGTCATCCCTATACTCTCAGGTCTGGGTGAGAAAAGTTTGTATATGGTGTTTCAAACGAATCGGACTTTTGTTAGCATATTAATGCTTTTTTGTGTGGCATATATAAATATTTTTCTCATGTGTATATATGTGGCGGGTAAGAGGATAGAACAATTTGTATTACATTCTTGGCATAGTATGGATATAAGAAAGATTTTGGGATCTTATGCAAATGTTTCTGAGCGGGTGCCGACGTTGAAATCAGTTTTAAATTACCCATATTTTTGGGTATGTGATTCATTAGTGATTGATTGTGTTTTATTTTTTGAGTAATCTCATTTAGTGTAACATGTTCTCACATAAGTACTCCATTTCCTTTTTTGTCTCACCATCGCATATGTTTGTAATCTCATTCTTGATGGTGCTTCTCATTGGACACATAAACAAAGGCGGAATGGAATTATGCATTTTCCAAAACCAATGCGTTCTACCATTTTTAAAAGGGTAATCATGAAAAAGGATCATATCAATAACTACCTTTCTTCCTTCATCTTGGTTGAAATCAATTTTGAGTGCCTCTCACCTAGTCTCCTACATATTTCTCTCCTAAGACCATCTCCAATGAAAATTGGGCATCTCAGATCTTATGATCATGAAGTTGAGATGTCCCATGCTTGGTATTTGTTGCGTACACTTTATGCAAACATATACATTCTTCCTTCCAACGTCCTTCCACCTAGTTGGTTGTGATGAGACATCCATACTTTCATCAGATAAAGTCTCTCCATGAGCAGGTTGGAACTTGGATTTGGAGACCTAGATTCTCCGAAAAGAGTGTCCATGACTAGAAATGTATCACAAATCATATTTACACATCATTGAGGCATGTACAATTATTAGATTCTAAACATGCATAGGGAATAGATGTACAACAAGATATATCTATGTTGAGTGTTTTCAGTACTTGAATATTATTTGTAAGCATATCATTGTAAACTAACATTCATAAGCCTATATATACAAACAACATTCTCAATGCATAAAAAATAGATCTGCATTGTAGAAAATTGGATTACAAATGGGCATACCTAGTTCTGATACAGAAGAAGAATGGTGACCTTTGTCCTCGAGCACACTCCACAATCTCCACTACAATCTGCAATGAGAATCAAATTTAGGATTCACAGATCCTATGAGTACAATATGAATGAAGTATTATTAGTAACAAAAAATATTAAGAATGTAGAGAGAGTACAACTTCAGATTTATATAGTCATATGCATCCATATATAGATACTGAGGTAATATTGTATAATGAACACTATCAGAAATAGGTCATCAAAAAATCATTAGATAAACCCACACAAAACCTATGCCCTACTCTTTACTAACTCCCTGTGCCACTCCCTATTATTACCGCTCTAGTCGAGCCAACTAGAGGAACAAACAATTCTAGATAAAGAGTGAGCTCCCCTAACTACACACCATGAAATGGAGGTGGAACTCTACTCAGACACCGGTGGCACTTGGGTCTGGTCTCCTCCCCCACTCTCTGACTCCCTCATTACCAGACTAAGGATGTCTTTCTCACATGACTTGCCCCTTCGCACCATGAATGATGACAACACCGAGGATGGAGAGTGGTGAGATGGGTCACTTATGGTCAGATCTCCTGCCTCCTCGGACTTGGACTTATGTGTGGGTACTGGCAGACGTAGTCTATGACCTTCAATCTATAGCTTTTGTGGATCTTGACCATACCCATACATCAGGGGGGGAGGGAATGGGGAGGGGGAATCAAATCAGGAGGTAGGGGGGAAGAATTAAATCAGTCAATAGGGGGAGAAGAATCAAACCAGGTGGGGTGTATAAGAAGAAATAGACATGGCCAACTGACCTGCAACTGTCGGTTTACTACCCTCTAGAAAATGCAAGTGCCAAGTAAGAGCAACATCAGGAACCTCTGATGCATGCAACCTCCCAAGAGCACGATAGGGATGATGACAACTAGGTTGGAACTACAGTGTTGATGCCTGACAACCCTCAGAGGCGATCCTACTTCTTAGAAAGTCTCCTGCCCTATCCTTGCCTACTAAGGATGGAAACAATACTCCAGATCTGGATGGAAGCATGGTGTGGTGGCGAGAGTTGTGTCACTATGAGCGGCAGTTGTGGTGGCTCAGGTAGGGTTTCTCATAAAATCATTGTTGTCACTGTGTAAGATTGGGGATTTTATCTATCATGTGAGGTCGAGTGGTCACCCGAATCTATTGTGGATAAGTTAAGAATTTGAACCACCAATATGTCTTGGTGATGAATACACCTATTTGGTGGGCTAGACCGGTTTGGGTTGGATCGGGTGATGGTATATGGTATATTTCTACCATCCCTACTTCAACATCCAAATCTCTATGAGAAACAACTCGGTGATATTGTCACTCATGTTGGTATTATTGATATAGTTTGAGGATATGCAAGTTGGATGACCAGTCGTTGCCACTGACACCCCGTCAATGTTGTGGACACTGCACAATCTGGGAAAATATGAAATCAATTCTGATGTAATATCCACGAATTAATGATGGCTAAAGCCTCCTTTATGACCTCAGAAGTGCAGCCACAAACAAATTATCACATTATCGCAGAGTGTAGGAGAGGAGGAGATGAAGGGGATAGGTAATGACCAGATGCTCCAGGAACTCTAAAAAACATATCTATAGCCAGAAAGCTATAGATTAGAGTGAGACAACTTCTCTAGGGATTTTTATATGAGTTTTTTTTATGTTTAGCCTATTTTCCTCTTCTTTCTCTTACTTTACAATTATGATAGTCATGCGGGGCTAAATTCCTTATTCTTTAGGAGTTGGAAGTATCCCAGCTTTGTATTGCATTTGAATCTATGAGTTAATAATTTAACTCCTTTATTTTGGATGTAAATTTATAATCTCCTCATTGGTTTGTTTATGCTTGATCACTATAATCAATGTAATGGACCATGAATTGCTTCACGAGAGGAATTAAGAGTTGGAAAAGTTATAGATTCACATATCATATACCATGCATCTAGATAAGGCTTATGGTTATTAAAGAATAATCTAGAGACTTCGATTATGCATCTGAACTAATTTCTAAACTGCTACTATGCTATGGGAGAGGATAATGCTTATTGCAGGTCTTTAGACCAAAACAATGGATGAATGATTATTGATAAAAAGGAATTCAAATGAAGTGTATGTTAGGGTGAAACCATAAGTCCTAAGAAATCCCATTTATTTCTGATAACAACCATCTTAAATTAAATTTAAATTTCATTTGTTAGTTAATTAAACCACCAACCAACATGTTGCTAGCTCTAATTTATTTAGTAATATTAAGTAGTAGTCTCTGGTGAAAGTTTTTGTCAGTTCAACACTCGGTCCTCTTTTAACCTATATTATACGACTTGTGCACTTTGTGTTTTAACATGCATGGTTAACATGTGTCATGCTTTTGGTATCATTGTTGGGGAAATGGCAACATCAACACCATGAGTGCTGCAACCAGCCACTCTAAGCCATTTTTCTTTTTCTTTTTATTTTTATATATAATAGGGAATAATTGATAAAAAATTACCAATTTATTATCATTTTCTATCTCATGTTTCCAATTGAATTTTTTGGTTTTAATTCATGGTTCACAGTCATATTATGAACTAGGGAGAGTTTACAACACTATGTGTAGATCAAGAAGAGATCTTGTACAAGGTGTGATAGTTTGGGGCTTCATATAACAAGTTCATTCAAAATCCCATACCACATGTAGAGAAAGAACAAGAGAGAGAAATGAATTAGAATGGTGATGATCATGTGGAGGACCTTTGTAACACCAAATCAGGTATGTGGTTACACTTATGGCCAGTCACTCTAGTTTCATGGTGATTTCTAAGGCTAGACTGATTGCTTGAAATTAAATTCTTGGATGAACTTTGATTCTTGCAATCTATAAGTGACTACGACTATGACAAAGTATGTTTATAACCTACTCGAACCCAGCATACCACCTCTAGATGTTTGAATGAAAGGAAATAAAGAATCATGGCTAGGACCAAAGACCAGACCTCAGATTGGGAATGTCAGACAAGGCCCAGGATTGGGAAGGTCATATGAGGTCAGACCAGGCCCCAGATTGGGGAGGTCCCATGAGATTATGCCAGGTCCCAAATTGGGAAGGATGTCTAGGTCAGGCCTCAGATTGGGAAGACCAAATTGGCACCTGGGCTCCATATTGAGAAGGTGGCCTTTTTGTCCACTACATGGACAAGACCCTGGAAGGGTATACCAGAGGTTGAGTAAAAATGGTTGAGAGGTTAATAAGAAAATGTAAATTTTGTTTTGTAACAAATAACTGTTGTGGTTATGTTGCTACCATTATGTGCAATCTTTTGGTTTCCACCACATACCAATATAATTCGTTACACAGACCGATGTTTTGTTTTTTGGTGTTTTAGGGTAATATGTAGTTATGTGTACATTATTAGTGGAAAGTTGATGTTTAGTAAAAAGTTACATGGAACCAGATGAAGGATAAATAATGTTTCGAGGATTATAGTTAGGTAGTTCTTTCCTGGTGTAATGTTATGAAATCCTATTTTTGAAAAGTATGTGAAAAGAAATTTTTTTATACCCTGCATTAAGCTTAGTTGTGGTAGAATTTATTAATTATTTTTTATTATTTGCAAAACCATATGATCCTACTTGGGATAACGGATCTAGCTTCTTGTCCTTCCTTAATTTGGGGTTTCTAGGAGGTGGGGTCATTACAGCCTTCATAAGTAATAGATAGTTTGAGAGAAGATAAAAGCATCATCAACTACAATGCAGCTAGGACCAATCAAACACCAGGCAGTGAATTTAGGTAGCTACAAAATCAAACTAGAATTGGTGGTCTTAATGAAGTTGAAATCATTTCATGGACATTGTAACAAACTGAATCTCAGATTTTATTGTAATTTAACTCATTTTTGAGATTTTATTTCATTCTTATCCTTTTTGTACTTTTCTCTAAATTTTCCTATCTTTTCTATCCTCTTTGTCCTCAATAGTGAAATTGAGCAATACTCAATGGTTTGAATTACATTTGACCCATATTCATTTCAATGAATGGATTTTTGCTAAAATATTTCGACTAATATGTTAGTTAGAGTCTAATAATGCAAAATGACCATTAATGAGAGAGAATTAGTGGATTTTATTAATTTAGAGTTTTCTAGATTTTTGGACAAGAAATGAGTAATTATGTGGAATTGTATTAGTAATGAGAGAAATAACCCTCTTTTGTTTTCTCTCTCCTCCTAAATGTTAATAAATCATAAAGGGGTCTAAAACTAAATATACATAATAAATGTAAATAGTTGGAATTAATCAAATAAAATTTAAGGTTTGACTCTCTAAAATATCCTATGAGTGTGTGATTAAAGAAAATATATAAATATGAAAATAAATGCCACAAATAACTACCAGAAAGTAATTGGTACATTAAGTGAATACTTAACAAAATAACATCAAATATTTTTAGACTATGAAACAAATGTTAAATTCAAACTCCTTGTATTTTAATTAGTCTTCCTAGCGAGTTGGTGGTCAAATTAGAGTTAAATGAATCTCATACTTAGATTAAAAAGGAAACATATAATCAGCATATGGTATTAATGGATCTCTTAAATGGCCACATAATTCCTTTCCCTAACACTCCATTACATGGTCTTTAATTATGAAATATGCGAGACTCCTCAACATTACTTCCCTAGTTAAATTAGGAAACAAGAGTGTTAAAAGAAATAGATTTATTATGAAAATTGACCACATTAAATATATATACCACATTATATGAATGTAATGTTGGGCATTACCATCCCTTCCTAGGTCTACGTTCATTTCCCTAAATGCATAATCTGTTTCCACAAAAATAGTGGACGTCTCTTTTCCTCGACCTCCCCTATTTCATATCCTCCCCCATTTTTCCCTTTTGCTCTCATCCTTTTCACATATACCAAGCTCTCAATGCTCCCACTCCCTTTTATATATCTCTATGATGCCCTCCTTCACCATCAAACATTGTAAGAGCAGTAAGGATCAACACAATGCTATCTGCACTAATGATGACAAGGGTCTCCATCCTCCTAACTCCACCTCGTCGTTGTCCTCCATGGATCTCACAACTCACAAGACAAATTCTAAGATTTGCATCAGACCCTGACCTCCTTCATCTTCTCATTGATCAACACCGATGGCCACTGGTCTGGCTACTTCAGAACACCGCCTGAGCCATTGGGAACTACCGCTTCCATGATAGCAGCAAGGTGTCATCATCTACTGTGGCACCCCACTTCCCCTCCGATCTGGCACCCTACTTCCCCTTCAGATCTGGGGCCCCACTTCCCATTCAGACTTCAATGCCTTCATGCTAACCTAGTTGAGATATTAAACACCACAACTGTCGTACCACCTTCAAGCCATACCAGACCAACATTGAAACACCATCGAGCTCTCCACCAAAGCAAACTAGACACCCAGCGACACCTATCAACCCCCACCTGCAACACAATGTTGCAACTCCCTTGCTTCTTCATAACAAGTTATACAAATTGCCACCATCACTGCTGCAGACTCGATGCCTACAACACAACTCCACATCCAAAGCAGCCTCAACGCCAACACATCGTGACAACAACACCATCAACAATGCTGACGTGACCAACAATTGCATCGGCCACGACCACAGGCCAAGGGTGTGCCTGCTACCTTTGACACCTCTGATCACCTATGTTGCCTCACCTCACTAGGAAATGTTGCACCACCATATCTGCAAAGCCATCAAGTACTCTTCTACAACCACTGACCTGATTTTGGTGCTGCTTGCCAGCAACACCCTACCGTGACTCCCCTCTAGCACGGTGCCCCACTCTCTTCATTCCTTGCTTCCTTGCTAACTTGTTAGCAAGATCACCACCATCTTGTCATGTGTTTATGTATGGACCTGATGCCAACTGAGTTTGATCTCATTCACATGATGATGGTTATGCAAGGCTCCATCAGCTGCTGCAAAACCCCTCAACTACAGACTGGACATCAAGGACCAATCCTGATCCACCAATTGAAAATGGTAAGTAAGTTTATAGTTTTAGTTATGTAAACTTGATTAAGATCCTAGATTCACATACTTAACTATATGTAAACTTATCCTGGTGGTATAATCATATAAACATAATGCTTCATTAAGCCTACATGATGTATAATTTAAATACTCACATGTTAGGTAGCATCTCCCATGTCGTGCAAGAGATTTGAGTATTAAACCTTAGAATTCACCAACTAAATGACATTGTAACAAGATACACTAGTGTATTTACATTATTAACAAATCATGTACAATCGGAAATCACTAAGAGTACAATATAAACAATGACTCACTCTTGTTATGAATCATAACCCTAATTATATATGTTTATATTTAATGGAAATTAAACTAGCGTCATGGATTTATGGAGTACATTTATCTAGATTGGTTTAATCCAAATACATTGATAATCGAACTGATATATGAATCACCTGATTGCATATTGTATATCTTACCAAACCCTAAGAAACAATAGTGAGTGTATCCTTGTATTTATGCATCATTTTCATGAATTCAAAATCCTAGTTACATATAAATGCATTACATGATAACTAGAGATGAATATGGATCTAGGGAACACTCCCATCTAAATTGATCCAATTTCTATAAAAGGGAACATGAAATATGTATAAGAATGTATTATTATTATTATTATTAAGATGAGTATGAGTGACATATTGTTAGGATGTATCAAAAATTACTTTCAAGTATCTACATAATGCATACTCTTACCCATGGCATGATCAAGAACTAGATAATGAAATGTGCTTGCCCACCAATACACATGGTAAGCATGATGTTAGCAATAATATGAATTCACATTATAGAGAAGAGAATGACATATTTAAACCTATTGGAAGAATATATATTATTATCCACACATATATATGGGTTACATAGACTTATGTGACTAAAGATGGGTAATTATAACTAAGATAGATATATAAAGCATCACATATTCTGTCAACAAAGATTAAAATCATAAACCCTAACATGACATTAGATGATCAAGAATAGGGTAAGAATAATATAAAAATGTAATAGGATTGAATATGTTCACTCTAACTTGTCTAACATACATAATGATTTTCTAGGATGAAAAGTTGACTTTGTGGACCAAAGTATGCTATTTGAGTTTACCGTTATGTGTGGAAATGAGGTATGTGCAATCCTATTTATATATGAGTTTGAACACTTGTCCTTCAGTTGGGCATTTTGATATCCATCCCTAATCTTTGTACTCATGAGGCATATGCTTAGCCTTTGATTCATTCTATTGCCTTCTTTTGGCACATTTATTTCACCACTTGTTTGGGTATTCATACCCCCTGTCATGTCACTATTAATTTGTTGTTTAATATTTCCATTTTATTAATTGAGCATGATAACTTGATGACTTATTAGATACTGTAGTGTACCTCTGTACTAGCCACCCATAGTTTGGGCATGAGCCATGGGGACTGTGACCACTCCCCCCACTTTTAAATATATTTGATAGGTGTTTGGGAATGTGACCACTCTCCCTCAACTAATTGTTTTGGTTGAGGTTGGTAGGTTCCTGAACCCTACTTTAGATAACATAGTCATACTTTTATCATGCATACTTCAATATTAATATGTGATGTTATGGAAAGTATTCTCTTTTATGTGCCTCATACTTTTGACAATTCTTTAGCTTACTGGAATCATTACTCCATGTTTACATTTTGCTATACTTTATTTGTCCTTATTCCTTTATTTGACATATACTTTATTCTCCTCTTTCTGGGTGATCCCAACCACCCAAGTTTAGGATCAGAGTGTGAAACATGATCATGGTGAACCAGCCTAAGATTAGGAGAAGGTGTTCATCCTTCCACCATGGACTTATTTGTAAAGTTATTTTATTGGTGACATATTGATTTAGTCTAGTTTCCCTCTACTTAGATCCTTTTATTTGTATAAAGCATGTAAACCCTTATTGGGAAAATGTTGATGCACTCTTTATTAAAATTGAATATAGTCAAAATTTTAATTCTATTTCTATTCATTGGATTTTTTTACCATTATTAGTAGAGAGGTGGTTTCCCCTTCTTTACAACATGATATTAGAGCCAATGGTAGTCAGAGTCTTGACTATTTCAATTTGTCTCCCTACTGAGAAACCCTTACCTCATATATTTTCCCATTTGGTTCACCTTAGAATTGACCTATGGTGAAAGGTTGATTTAGGACCACAAGAATTTCAAGTTAGAAATATCTTTAGTCAACTTTTAGGTGATTAGCCTATTAGGTATTTACTAGGACATAAGTTGAAAGCAAGGGTGCCTAGAAGGGGTCAGGGTCTGGGGGCTGGAAAAAATTTCCTCCACACCACTAGCTTGGTTTATGAGGACTCTCGGATCCATATGAAACTGGCTTGGTCTGAGCTGATACTGATTGTCCGAAATAGCATACCCTTTAGGCAATTACCTCAATGTTGAGTATCCTTAGGAACCTAATATGATGATTTGGTTACCCATATAAAAAAAATCATCTTATGTCCCATAAGTTCCTTATATGAGTCATAGATTTCCATGTATAGGAGTAGTCTACCCTATACTAGACTTTGAAATTTGGTAATAGTGAATAGTACAACAAGTGAGTGATTGGGACTTATACAAGATTTAATTAGACTCACTCTTTTTCCTCTAGTTTAATTTGACTTGGTAGGTCAGTCCTTTTTAAGGGGTGTAGTATTAGTAGTAGTGTGGCGATCCCTTTATAGATATTGGAATTTTTGATTTTTAGGACAAAATCCTTGTAAGGGGATGGAGTCCTACAAAACATTGAAACCTAGCTACTCTAAATTTTCAAAACCCTAACTCCATGGACACGAGATTAGTGAGTTTATATGATTATTAATGACCAAATAAATAATCATTATTATTTAACTTGTTTGTTTATATACTAATGAATACATAATAAGTCATCTAATGAATAGTTCATATGCTTGAACCCCGACGAATACTTTATACACATAATATGAGTAACTCACTAATTATGAATACACATAATGTTGACCAAGTCATGGTAAATAGAACTAATGTTTACTAAGAATGCATAACATATAATGGTCATGTTGACCTACACCCTAAAATGTAATCATCTAACCTTACAATATATACATATATATACCCTTAATGTCTTCATGATACATTAGTGACATTAGGTGTCATCATCAGAAAATATAGCTTGATACATATAAATGGAATATAACCACCTAATCATAATTTAATCAAGATTCAATATATGTAATGCATATCACCTTGTTCTCTAATACACACCTCATTAATCACCTAATCATAACTTGGTATATGAATCAATTCATTAATATGCAATGCGTCCCACCTTACTCACTCAAATACATACAATGACTCAAATATGATAAGAGTAATTGGATTCACATAAACATGCGTAAATGCCAAATATGGTGTTAAATATGTATGATTTATAATATGAAGTGTGAGTAGGAGAAAATATTTAATGATGACATTAATATGAGTATGGAAGGTGATGTGACAATGTGTAATATATAGATAAGAAATTAATGTGACATTATTTAGAATTATTGTAGACTTACTAACTTGTTGGTAATATTATCTACTCCTTACAAGATAATCTATAATAATTATACATGGTGGTAATATGAGGATAACGGAGAATAAATACAAATTATTGATGATTGTGAACTAACATATTAATAAATATTGAGATAATTTAGTAAACCCTAATTCTTCTTAAAATTCTTAATTAGTAAATGAGAAATACAAAGGATTTGTGCATAGTGTTGAGATGTTATTCTTTATACAGTAATGTGGATCAATTAACTGATAAATAAGAAGCTATACTTTTGTAGTGGAGATAATGTGAATAAGCCAAAATGTTTACTGTGTTATATTTGATAAAAGGTAATATGAATAGTGGAAACCTTAGTAAAACCTAACTTATGAGTATAGCATGTGAAGTACTATAGATTAGAGGTAAAAACCTCATTGCTTAATGTTGGGATGTTATGTAATCACCCTTCCCTCTTGTTGAGATTTTAGGGACGAAGTCCTCTTTAAGGGGTGGATTGTTGTAACATACTGAATCTTGGATTCAATTGCAATTTAACCCATTTTTTGAGCTTTTAGTTCCTTCTTATCCTTTTTTCTCCTTTTCCCAAATTTTTCCTATATTTTCTATCGTCTTTGTCCTCAATGTTGAAATTGAGCAATACTCAATGGTTTGAATTACATTTTACCCACATTAATTTCAATGAATGGGTTTCTGCACAAATATCTCAACTAGTGTGTTAATTAGAGTCTAATAATCCAAAATGACCATTAATGAGAGAGAATTGGTAGATTCTATTAATTTAGAGTTTTATGGCTTGAAATGAGTAACTATGTGGAATTAAATTAATAATGGGAGAAATAACCCTCTTTTGTTTTCTCTCTCCTCCTAAATGTTAATAAAGCATAAAGGGGTCTAAAACTAAAATATACATGATAAATGTAAATAGTTGGAATTAATCAACTAAATTCATAGGTTTGACTCTCTATAATATCCTACAAGTATGTGATTAAAGAAAATATATTAAATACGAAAATAAATGCCACAAATAACTACCAGAAAGCAATTGGTACATTTAGTCTGCCTTGCACATTGGTGGTCAAATTAGAGTTAAATGCTTCTCATACTTATATTAAAAAGGAAACATATAATAAGCATAGGCTATTAATGGATCACTTAAGTGACCAAACAATTCCTTTCCCTAATGCTCTGTTACATGGTCTTTTAATTATGAAATTTGTGAGACTCCTTAGTGTTACTTTCCTAGTTAAATTAGGAAACAAGAGTGTTAAAAGAAGTAGATTTAATAGGAAAATAGACCACATTAAATATATATAACACATTATATGGATGTAACATTGGGCGTTACCATCCCTTCCTAGGTATCTGTTCGTTTCCCTAAATCTAGAATGCATTTCCACAAAAATAGTCGACGCCTCTCTTATTCGACCTCCCCTATTTCATCTCCACCCTCATTCTTCCCTTTTACACTCATCCTATTCACCTAAACCTAGCCTCCAATGCTCCATATACCTTCTATATATCTCTATGTCACCCTTCTTCACCATGAGATGTAGAAAGAGCAGTAAGAATTAGTAGAACGATGTCTGCACTGACAATGACAAGGGTCTCCATCCTCCTGACTCTACCTCTCCATCATCCTCAGTAGATCTCGCAACCCACAAGCCAAATCCTCATATTTGCATCAGACTCTGACATCCTTCATCTTCTCATTGATCAACATCGTGGCCACCAGTCTGGCTACTTTAGAACACCGCCTAAGCCATTGGGAATCACCGCTTCCATGATAGCAGCAAGGTGTCAACATCTACCGCTGCGCCCCACTTCGCCTCCAAACTAGCACCCCACTTTCCCTTCAGATCAGGCACCCCACATCCCCTTCAGACTTCATTGACTTCGTGTTAACCTAGTCAAGATCTAAAACACCACAGCTGACACACCACCTTCAAGCCATACCAGACCACCATTGAAACACCATCGAGCATCTCCACCAAAGAAAACCAGACACCCATCAGTGCCTCACGACCCCCACCTACATCACCATGCTACAACTCTCTTGCGTCCTCATAACATGTTACACACATTTCCACCATCACTACTTTAGACCCGATGCCTACAACACAACTCCACATCTAGAGTAGCCTCGATGCCAACACACACTGACAACAATGCTGACATGACCAACACTTGCATCGGCCACAGACACAAGCCAAGGAAGCTCCTGCTACCTTCGACACCTCTGATCACCTATGTTGCCTCACCTCACTAGTGAACGATGCACCACCAGATCTGCAACACTGTCGAGTGCTCTTCTGCAACCACCAACTTGATCTCGATGCTTCTTGCTAGCAACACCCTATAGAACTCCCCTCTAACATGGCACCCCACTCTCTTCATTCCTTGCTTCCTGCCACCTTGGAAGAAGGAGCACCACCACTTTCTCAGGTGGTCATGTATGGACCTGAAGCCAACTCAGTTTGATCTCCTTTGCATGATGATGGTTATGCAAGGCTCCATCAGCTACTGTAAAACCCCTCAATTAAATACTGGATGTCAAGGACCACTCCTAATCCACCAATTGAAAACAGTAAGTAAGTTTATAGTTTTAGTTATGTAAACTTGATTAAGATTATAGATTCATAGAATTATCTATATCCAAACTTATCTGGGTGGTATAATCGTATAAACATAATGCTTCCTTAAGCCTACATGATGTATAATCTAAATACTAATGTGTTAGATAGCATATCCCTTGTAATGCAAGAGATTTGAGTATTAAACCTTAGAATTAACCAATCAAACAACATTGTAACATGATACACTAGTGTATTTACATTACTAACAAATTATGTACAATCAGAAATCACTAAGAGTACAATATAAATAATGACTCACTCTTGTTATGAATCATAACCCTAATTATATATGTTTATATGTAATGGAAATTAAATTAGCAACATGGATTTATGGATAAGATTTATCTAGATTGGTTTGATCCAAATACATTGATAATTGAATTGATTTATGAATCTCCCTATTTCTTATTGTATACCTTACCAAACCCTAAGAAACATTAGTGAGTGTATCCTTGTATTTATGCATCCTTTTCATGAATTAAAAATCCTAGTTAGATATAGATGCATTACATGATAACTAGAGATACATATGGATCTAGGGAACACTCTCATCGAAATTGATCCAATTTCATTACAATCAAACATGAACTATGTATAAGAATGCCATATTATTAACATGACTATGAGTGACATATTGCTAGGATATTTCAAAAACTACTTTCAAGTATCTACATATTGCATACTCTTACTCATGGCATGCTCAAGAACTAGATAATGAAATGTGCATGCCCACCAATATAAATGGTAAGCGTGATGTTAGGAATAATATGGATTCACATTACATAGAAGAGAATGACATCTTTAAACCTATTGGAAGAATATAAATTATTATCCACACATATAAATATGGGTTACATAGACTTATGTAACTAAATATGGGTAATTAGAACTAAGATAGATATATAAAACATCACACATTCTCTCAATAAAGATTAATATCATAAACCCTAACATGACATTAGATGATTGGGAATAGGGTAAGAATAATATAAAAATATAATAGGAATGAATATATTCACTTTGACTTGGCTAACATACATAATGTGTTTCTTGGATGAAAAGTTGACTTTGTGGATCAAAGTATACTATTCGAGTTAACCTTTATGTGTGAAAATCAGGACACTTGTCCTTCAGTTGGACATTTTGATTTCCATCCCTAATCTTTCTAATGAGGTAAATGCTTAGCCTTTGATTCTTTCTATTGCCTTCTGTTGGCACATTTGTTTCACTACTTGTTTGGGTTTTACACCCCCTGCCATGTCACTATTAATTTGTTGTTTAATATAGCCATTTTGTTTATTGAGCATGATAACTTGATGACTTATTAACTATTGTAGTATATATCTGTACAAGCCACCCATAGTTTGGGAATGAGCCATGGGGAATGTGACCACTATCCCCACTTTTATATATATTTGGTAGGTGTTTGGGAATGTGGCCACTATCCCTCACCTATTTGTTTTGGTTGAGGTTGGTAGGTGCATCATCCCTACTTTAGATAATATAGTCATACTTTTATCATGCATACTTCAATATTAATATGTGATGTTATGGCAAGTATTCTCTTTTATGTGCTTCATACTTTTGACAATTCTTTAGCTTAGTGGAATCATTACTCCATGTTTGCATTTTTCTATACTTTATTTGTCCTTATTACTTTATTTGACACATACTTTATTCTCTCTTTGCTGGGTGATCCCAACCACCTTGGTTTAGGATCAGAGTGTGCAACAAGAGCATGGTGAACCAGCCTAAGATTAGAAAAAGGCGTTCATCCTTCCATCATGGATTTATTTGTTAAGTTATTTTATTGGAGACATATTGATGTAGTCTAGTTTTCCTCTTCTTAGATCCTTTTATTTGTATAAATCATGTACACCCTTATTGGGAAAATATTGATGTACTCTTAATTAAAATTTAATATAGTCAAAGTTTTAACTTCCGCTTCTATTCATTGGATTTTGTTTAACATTACTAGTCGAGGGGTGGTTTGCCTTCTTTATAAACATAGCATGGAGGACCCAATGGATCACATCAATAGCCTTGTAGGGAGTTGTGACATTCTTAAACTTGAGTGGGTCCCAATTGATGGTGATATACTAAACATTGTTTTCATATTCCCTATCAGATAAGGCCAAGCTGTGGTTCCTCAATTTTCCTCTAGAGTCAATCGAAACATGGGATGAGATGATTGATGCATTTTTTTAGAGGTAGTTTTCCTTACATAAGACAAATGAATTGGTGGGAAAGATCTATAACTTCAAGCAGCAAGTTGATGAATTCTACTCTCAAGCGTGGGAAAGATTCCAGAACATGTCAAGAAAAGTCTCGCATCATAGAATTGATTTATTTGGTCAAGCAAAGACATTTTATTATAGTTCACATAAAGGGGAAAATACTACTTCTGATAGTGTAGGGGTAGGTTTCTTTCTAAATAACAAGGAGACAAGATGTCAGGAGATCCTAAAGAACATGGAAAAGAATCAATCACAGAGAGAGGATCAACAAGTACCAGTGTCATCTAGAACAACAATGGAATCACATGAAGCTATGGAGATGATGGCACAGATGGCACACTTCAAAAGGAAGCCTGATCAGAAATCTAACACCCCATCTAAAGGTGAAGAGGAAGAGTATATGTACTTGCGACATCAAAATAATAGGGGAAACTTTGAATATTCATGGCAAAGAGATCTATATTTGTTTGAAAGGATATTAAAATAGTTAGCATGATCCATCACAAGCACAAAAACCCAAATAGATACAAGGAAGTGCCGCATGGAAATTATAGTGGGATAGAGGACTTTCTAAGATGGACATCGTAGAATACATGCTTGTCAAACTCATGAGTTAGAATTGAGGGGCTCAAATTCATAGCATAGAAACCATGAGGAAGTCCAACCAGAAAGGATTTCTAGGAAGCACTGATGTTCCACCTAATAACCAACAAGTAAAGGCAGTGTTTCTTCATAGTGGTAAAGTGTTGGTGAATGAGAAAAAAGTGATTCTAAAGAAGACTACAACATCATTTGAACATGGCAGTGACTTTGGATATGGGTAGAGCAACACTGACACTAGGGTTCTAGGATGACCGATTCAAGATAAAGTTGCCTCATTATCAACAAGTGATCAAATTCATTGTCAGATGATGCAACATTATAGTAGTGAGGTAACCCTACTATTGGAGAAACCATTTCTAGACATGGCACATGCATGACTAGGGTGGATCAAGGCACCCTAGAGGTAGACATTGTTGAATAGACTAAGAATATATCTTTGAAAAAGGCCTTGAAATATTATCATGAACTAGAGGAGGATGTACACCTGATGATAGTACTCACACATGTAGTCTGTTCTACCATCACACGGGCGTATCCTCATCTACCTTTTCGAACCTTGTCTCATGAATCTAGTGGATGACTGCCCATGCTACTATCTACTAGAGGAGTGTTCCATGTTTCAAAAAGAATTGCCATGTCCTTATTTTAGACATTATGAAGAGTTTGAGACCACCACCACCATTAATCACATCTTTGAAATGTCCTCATAAGCTAGAATAGAAGACACTTATGCCTCATGTTAAGTATACATTCTTGTCAGTGGAAAACAAACTTCCACTAATTAATTCTGCATCACTAAGTTTCAAAAGGGGGAGGAGCTACTCATTGTTTGAAAGAATCAGTAGGCTACATTTGAGTGATCTATTTTTGACATCAAGGGGATCTCCCGTATTTTATGTCAACACAAGATCCAAATTGAAGAGGGAGGGAAACTAGTGGAACAACTTCAGTGAAATCCAAATTCCATCATGACTAAGGTGGTGAAGAATGAGGCAGTGAAGCATCTACTAGCAGGTATAATTTATGCTATTTTAGGTTTCAAAATGGGTTAGTCCAACTCAGGTAGATCTTATGAAGGGAGGAATAATGATCACTACTAATTCAGCAAGTGAACTAGTCTCTATTAGGTTAGTGATCAGTGATGAGTTCATATTGATTACCATTGATTAAATGTAGCCACCTTTTATAGATCAAATCCTTAAGAGGCTTGGAGAACACTCACATTTCCATTTTCTAGATGGTTATTATGATTACAATCAAATTTCCATAGAACCACAAGATAAACAAAAGCCAACCTTCACTAGTTCTTATGATATTTTTGCTTACTGTTGCATTCCTTTCAGTCTTTGTAATGCTCTAAAGTCGTTTGAATAATGTTATAGATATGGTAGAGCAATGACTTCAAATATTTATGGATGATTTTTAGGTATATAGAGAGTAGTTTGAGGATTGCCTTTCCAGTCTTGAAAAAGTTTCACTAAGATGTGAGGACACTCACTTAGTTTTAAATTGGAAAAAGTGTGATATGATGGTGAGTGAAGGGATTGTGCTTGGATACAAGGTGTATCCAACAAAGGGATGGAAGTTTATTTAGTGAAGATAGAGGTGATATCCAAACTATCTCCATCGTTGATGCACGTAAACTACACATCAAATGCAAGTGTACGTATCAATGTAATATAGGCCTTATGAGGCCCAATGTCGAACTTAGGGAAGCATTGTCCAGAGACTACTACTAACTATAATGTCGTTCATCTGGACTACTAAAATCTTTTATTGAAGGTTTAATTATCTAAGATGCAAAAAATAAATCTAATATTAATGGTTGTTTGATATCAAATGAAGTGAATTATTCAAGATTATGGTTTCTCCTCGATTAACATTGCAATTTACATCCTAACACTAATAGTTATCTCTTTTAACTGTGGACAAAGAGACTTGTAGCAACAATTACCCTCTCTCATAGTGTAATTCACTACCTAATGTAATACCAATCCCACTCTCATAACGATTGTGTTATTAGATAGGTTTTTTACTAAAAACTTTAGGTAAACTCCTCACATTCGTAAGACTCCTTTCTCACGGGACGATATAAAACATGTAATTAACTATCCCTAATCCCCTTTTAGAAGAAATTAAATGTTTACTTAACTACCTATGGTGATCAAACATGGATAGTTTGTTATATATTCATAGAAATGTGTCCAAAAATTAAGAGAAACATGTATATTAATGCATAAAAGTAAATTACAATGTATATTTGGACTACTCTGGGGTTCTAAGGAATAAGGGGTTTAACCATGCATGGTTTTCATTGTCAATAACATGAAAGACAAGATCAAACATGTGGGGAACATTAGATAACTCAAATAACCCCTGAAGAAAATGGTCTGAATGATCCCCTATGACGAACGTAATGATTTACTACTGTAATGACCTCGCCTCCCGATAACCCCTAATTAAGGGAGACCAAGAGGTCAGAGGCGTTATCCCAAAACAGGATCAGTGGTTTTGCAAATAATCAACAATAATTAATAAATTCTACAACAACTAAGCTTTAAAATGGAGTAGTTTTTTTCTTTTCTCATACCTTGCAAAACATAGGAGCTGAGGGACTTTACCCCATATAACATCTATCTATCTAAAATACTCCAATCTTTATTAAGCATTATTCCATCATTGTCACTTTAAATGAATATCCATTTTACTGGATAAACAAAAAACACCGACAAACAAAAGCCGTTCAATATAATGAATTATATTGGTATGTGGGGGAACCAAAAACTTGCATTTAAATGTAACAACATATTGCAAGAAATTATGATTTAACAAATCAAACTTTACGTTTTAAACATGACTACTCAATCCTTACATATGCTAGCCTCTGTGCTATCCCTGTAGTGGACATAGATACTACCTCTCATATGGTAGATCTATACTAACCCCCATGATCCTACCTAATATGTAGATCAATACATAGGGTCGAAGAGTCGTATGGCCCTACCCAATGGTAGACCAAAGCATTAACTCATGATAACCTGATGAACCTACCTCGCGGGTAGACTGTGTACTAGGTCATCTTTCTCATCATCATCAAAGCTACAGAGGAGGACCAGGATCTGAGTTAGTCATGCATATATATTTATGGTGATAGCCATAGTCACTTTATAGTTGCATGAAATAAAAGTCATCCAAGCAGTTATTTCTAAGCAACTGACAGAACTCCACGAATCACCGTGAAACTAAAGCAATTTAACCATAAGTGTAACCACATACCTGATTTGGAGTCTTAAAGAAGAAACATATCCAAATCCAACTAGATCTCCAATCAAGCAAGCCAATTAATCAAGCAAGCAAACATTGATCCTGAAAACACGTATAATCACCTAGTTGTTACCATCACATCCAAACAACTCTTTATTCACTTGGAATGACTTTCTAAGATTTCTATGTCTCATTAGTATTCATTAGGGTTTCTTAGATCAATTTCTCAAACTTTATCCTTTTTAGGTCAACAAACATTAAAATACTTTTTCTACTCATATAACCCTAATTACACAAATTATCCACATTAAGGATCTTATATACTCAAATTGGCTTTAGAACATCATATCTCTATCATATTCATGGATTTACACAATTAAAACCATTAAAAGACATAGTTATCAAAATTAGGGTTTCTAAGCCCATTATTACACATTCATGTACATGGAACCCTAAATTAATCCAATTGTGCATAAAGATCATATTTTCAAATCTAGATCTTCCTTTTATAAACAACAAGTTAATTTCCACTTTAAACATCCATATAGCCCTTCCCAATTGATTAATCAACAAAGATTAGGGTTTTTCATTTATTAAACCATTAGAGATATCATCTTTACTTGTTTTTTTTAATATCAAGCAGAATTAGGCTTCAATTATATTTTTAATGCATTCCTTGCATTCTCCTGATCAATTTTCACATATAACTTATTTTTATCGGAGCTACCAATCTTTAGTTACGATTTATGAAAGATAATTTACCTTTCATCCAATGGCAGAGCACCATGTCATCCATCCGATCCTTTTGTTTTTGAAAAGGTTGCAGCTATTTTGCGGTCTTCGTTGACCGAGCGCGATCGCATGGCTCTCGGCACTTGCACCCACTCACAGCTATCCAATACACGGAGGGACCAAGACCATTGGATCTCCCCATGGACCATCATCTGACAGCAACTGCTACTCCCCCTCCTTCTACCCCAGTAGTTCAGCCCGCAGCGGCACCGCAGTGGTTTCCTCATCGGCGCTCTATCAATTGGACCATCCACGACACCAGAAGGCATTAAAAGTGGCCATTCAATTTCGTGAGGGCCGCCCGAAGTTGAGGGTGGCCATATATATAAGCATGGGTGGCTAGGGTTGTCTCCCAACCTCATTGTCGAATCCTTGTCCAAGTGAAATTGGGTGTTTCCTGAAACGACAACAAAACCTAGCAAGATCTATGTTTAGCTGGCATGTAATTTTCTCCCAAACTCAACCAAGTGCCTTCCTAGACCGCATATGGAGTCAAACATAAGGAATTTAGATTAGGAAAACCTCTATCGGTGGCTTGTTTCCCAGTTTGATTAGAATTGGATGACGCACAACTGTTGTTGGATCAAGATCCAATGATCCACGTCACTTGCTCTTAAACCATATATTGTGACATTTTAATGTATTTCCTTTACCCTTTCCACTTTAGGAGATTTTGTAAAAATCATAACTCTCAAACTGATTATTCAATTAATACAAAATTTTAAAGGAAAGTCCTTGACGACTTTAGCTACTTGTCTGCCAAGTTTGGGAGTAAAACGTGAAAGTATGAGAGACTTTTATTCATATGCACGTTGTCATATATTAAGGCATATTTTATGCATATTTTCTCTTTGCTATTCTTTTATATCATTTATTTGGATACCTTTTACCATTAAATAAAACTTTTGAATTTGAAATCTCATCCATGATGAATCAATCACACATATTTCCACATATTTCTTATATTTTCCTCATTATCTCCAATTTCCTCTTTAATAAACATTATTGGATTTCTTCGTTTTCTTTTTTTAAAACATATTGGACTCATTAATATATTGTGATCCATGAAATCACATGCACAAAGGAAATATTGCATAGGGCATCCATTCAATACATATAATTCATACAATTCCCATAATCATATAGTTATTGGGAAAATTGCATTTCCCACCATAAGAACCCAAAAATTAGGGTTGTAACAACCTTCCCCTCTTATAAGAATTTTGTCCCCAAAATTCCACCAAACATACAAACATTTCAGGATAAGACTTTTCCATGTCCATCATCAACTCCCATGTGGCTTCATCCTTTCCATGGTGCTTCCAAAGAACCTTTATCATCTATATTCTTATATCTGAGTTCTTTCACCTTGGTATCTAGAATCCTCACAAGTGACTCAGGACATTTCAGCCTCCCTTGGGAGCTCACTAGGTTCATTGTTCAGTACATAGTTGGGGTACCTCACATAGTGCTCTAGATTGGACACATGGAACATGTCATACATCATAATATCCTGAGGGGTAAGGCTAAACATAAGCAACTCCACTAATCCATCTCAAATGGACCCATCTATCAGGGAATCAGCTTTCTCAGCTGTAGCTCTGAGGGATCAGGTTTTCATAACACATGTCCACCCACAGTGAACTGCATGTCAGTGTGATTCATATCAGCTCATGACTCATGTCAATACTGAGCTTTCTTAGCCATTTCTCAATTGAAGTGTCTTCATCTGCATACACTATGGTCTCTTTTACCATCACATGGTCCTTTCACCGACATCACCCAAGTGAAGTGGTGACTGACGCACCCTCCGTTATAGAGCTTCATACCTCTCGATATTGTCTATGCTGGCTATCATAACAAGCAAACTCTAATAGCGGCAGGAACTGCTCCCATATATCACCCTGAACGAGCACATATGCTCTCATCAAACCTTCTAGAGTTTGGCTTATACTCTCTTGGATGTACACCAGTCAGGGGTGATATGATGTACTCATCTTTAATCTAGCATTGAGTTCTTCTTGTACCTACTTCAACAATATGGAAGTGAACTTGAGGTCGTGCTCAAGATATCGAACTCAGATTACGGTGTAGCTGAACTATCTTCCTCTCATATAAATAGTTCAACCCAAACTATCATACTGAAAGTACTCTGTCTTAGGCAAGCGATTAGGTCAACTTGGTAAGGCGATCTACCATAACCCATATTGCATCATTACCTCGCTTGGTCCATGGGAGACCCACCACACTGTCCATGGTGATCCACTCCCATTCCCTCTCAGGGATTTCTCATTATCTATAGAAATTCATTGGGTTACTGGTGTTCAGCCTTCACCCTCTAGAATGTATGGTACTTGGCCACATGCACCTCGATATCCTTCTTCTAGGTACCACCACATTCCTTAACCATCTTGGTAGTACCACGGGGTATGGTGTACATAAAACTATGAACTTCTGTATGTCATGATTCCTCGAGGTTGACTCCTCAAAAACTATAAAACACTCTAGTAGCATATTTTACCACCTTCCTTTCCAGAGAAGGGTATCTGAGGTTCTCACAACTATCCTTTTATCTCATCAAGCTCTGGGCTGGCTAACTGAGTAACCACTAACTCGGCCAACATATCTCATTGTATCTAGGTGTTAGCCACATAGGACTAGCCTTCTATCGACTACTAGGTTCACCTAGAAACTCTTCCAGTCTCTCTACTGGCTACACACAATAGTTGTGCACCTGAGTTTTATTCAGCTTGAGAACATCTAGTTACCACATAAACTTCCTTATATGCCATGAGATAGTGGAGACATAAACCCTCATATACTTCATTCATCATCCTCATCTCAGTTTTAGGTCTAACTGAGTCAAGAAAACTTTGAGCTCATCATCTCAATTATCTTATGACTCATAGATTCTAAACCACTTCCAGAGAGGTACGTTCTGCACATCACCTTGGTTCTCTTCATGTTTTCAAACCATCTATCCAACCTACTCTCATTAGGTGTGGTACTTCCTCTTTCCTCAAGCATCATAGAAATGTTTCAACTCATATCACCTTGATCCTCATTATGACATGTGTTTTGTCCTATCTCTCAAACCCATAACAAGATGAAATAAGCATTTGGATGCAATCCAAATACAGAGTTCAACTTGTTCCAAGAGTAGAGATGGTGCATCACACATTGCCATGACCCTGTCCAATCTAAGTTGAAACTTACATCACATGTCTCCACACCATGAACATCTCCATTATGGGTTTACACCCATGGGAAGACTGTTCTCCTCCCCTCTGGATCTTAACATATCTATTATGTATAATCCTTAGTCATAACCTCAAGGTCTATACGGTGCCGGCACTGTTACAGTGATCTAACCCTTACGCATCTACAAAGTGCCTATCACATTTACCCCTTTGGCCCCATGAACTCATGAAGGTGGCCAACGTCATAACCCATGGGCCTCGAGAAAAGGTAGTTGTTACCTCCCAACCCTGTGGTCTTGTGCATCAAACAACTCCTACTTCCCTCAGTCTTATCCCTAATTGTCCTTAGTGTTGACTTAGGATTCTACTATAGCTCGTGATTTCTGTGTTGATATGCACATCTCATCCTTGAATCCTCACCCAAATCTACATCCTCTCTTTTAGCATACAGGGCTAACTTGGCATCCCTCAAAGGGATCATGGCAACCAACCTACCTCAATCTGGCCCCATACAGATTACCTCCATGGAAACATATCTTCCTACCCCTTAGAGATGGCCACACATGTGTCTATAGATTCATGGTCATACTATGTGCTCTTCACGTAGCTCATCAAGCTCTTATAAGTGACCTTTTCAGGTTACCTCAAATCTAAACAAAAGTTGATGCTCACCCTACATAAAGGGTTCTTTCCCAGGATGGGAGAAAACTATCTATTGATAGTAACCAAGGTCACAAACATCCCTACTTCCAAGGTTTATCTCATCATGTATATGCTTAGCCATATCATGCTACTTGGGCACGTAGCTAGGAAGGAGATGACCTACTAAACCATGATAAGTTCCTTGGTATGTCATACATATTCCTTATTCCTCAATGTTGGACATGCATATGTCACCATCAAACATATATCTCAACTCAACCAGGGTTTCCTTTTGATCTAACACATGAGGGGTGTCATACTCAAATACTATGAACTCAATCGGCCTCGTGACCATCATTTGCACCAGATACTACTACTTCCCCTCTTTGATCTAGGAACCCCATGTTCACCTCTTACACACCGGCTAGCTAGTTGAATGCTCAACTGTTCTAATATAAACCAAACCTATGCCAGGTATAGCATACACTTCATAACACTCTTCCACGTGAACATCCATTAGAGTCAATTGGGTATGATGCCTCACAACTTACTATCATACCTTTTTAGGGTCTAAGGAACTCTTCCTCATGCTCTTAAAAGGTAGGTACTCATCACATCTGAGCCTCTTTCTCTTTCTAAGATTTGGTTCCTCTAAAGGAAACCAAGGTATGACAAGCCTTCAACGATCATGCATGAGCAACCATAACTATCTACTCAAGAGGGTCTTCTAAAATAGGTTATAACATACCCAACTTCCCGTGATTCCTCATGTCTCGATGTGAAGGTCACCAACCTTCTTCATCGAGTCTCGCCCTTCCTCTAGAGATAACCCAACAACTGGTCCTTCCACTGGAGGTTCTCTCCCAGAAGATGGTTCAAGCTCCTAAGGTTACATGTCTACACCTACCTGGGTGAAAAGCATGATCCTAAATCTATGTCTAACCAAGATTATCCAAAGCTATGCATGCTCATCTCATGAACATCAGGCATAACCCTATGGGTCTAGGTCTAAAACCTATTGTCATCCTTACTTACGTTCTCTTTTATGTAAGTGCATGGCTCTTATCTCCCCATGTATACCTGTTAGGTTCCTATAAGGTCTCCTCTAGCCTTCGCAATGAAGGAGCTATCCCTCACCCTAACATGTATAACCCACCCAAGGTTGGGTCACAAAAAGGCACTAGAGGTCAAACAACTACTCAAAGTCTATGTTCAACATGTATGTCTAACCCACATACGTGCATGTATGGTCAACTATCAAGTCATTGTGTCTTCTCTTTCTCTAACTACCACTTCACGGTTAGGGTTAACATTGTCTGGGAGGCTTCTTCCTCAAAGCCTAACTCTCTCTCTCCTTATCCTCACATAAGAATTTCTAACCTCAGAGCTCTCTTGAGGGGATGACAACACACGTCATGCAACCTTAAGCATGTAACTAATCTTTAGATTACGCTTAAACTATTAAACTTATGTCCATGACATCTTGTTTACATGATTTTCATTATTTGGTGGAGGATTCCTTAATCCTTATTACTCTTATCCCAAACACATGAGGGTGGTGGAGAGAGAGAATACCCTAAGAACTTAATGTTTCTCTAGAAATAAGAGGTAAAGAAGGGATGAAATTAGATGAGAAGACCTAGAGGTATCTTATTTCGAGTCAAATCCTTTGATTTTGACCAGGCAGTCACACAAATCTGGGAGTCCTCGTAGACTGACTAGCAGAGCGGAGGAAAATATTTCCAGCCCCCAGATTGTGATCCTTTTCTAGACACCTCCATCATTGGAAAATCCCTAATAACTCCCTTGGGCTCTAAAGAGTTTGTAAAATTTATTAATTATTAGAGATTAAATGGAAAACCACGGCTCTGATACCAAATGTAACGACCCCGCCTCCTGGTAACCCCCAAACTAAGGGAGACCAAGAGGTCAGTGGCGTTATCCCAAAACATGATCAGTGGTTTTGCAAATAATAAAAAATAATTAATAAATTCTACAACAACTAAGATTTAAAATGCAATAAAAATTTTCTTTTATCATACCTTGCAAAACATAGGAGCTGAGGGACTTTACCCCTTATAACATCTATCTATCTAAAATCCTCCAATATTTATTAAGCTTTATTCCATCATTGTCACTTTAAAGGAATATCCATTTTCTTGATAAACCTAAAATGCCAACAAATAAAAGCCGGTCAGTATAATGAATTATACTAGTATGCGGGGGAACCAAAAACTAGCATTTAAATGTAACAATATATTGCAAGCAATTATGATTTAACAAATCAAACTTTACGTTTTAAACATGACTACTCAATCCTTACATACCCTAGCCTATGTGTTGTCCCTGTAGTGGACATAGATACTAGCTCTCATATGGTAGATCTCAACTAACCCCCATGATCCTACCTAACACGTAGATCAATACATAGGGTCGAAGAGTCATATGGCCCTACCCAAGGGCAGACCAAAGCATCGACTCATGATAACCTTATGATCCAACCTCACGGATAGACCATGTACTAAGTCATCTTTCTCATCATCATCCAATCTACAGAGGAGGATCAGGATCTGAGCTAGTCATGCATATATATTTATGGTGATATCCATAGTCACTTTACAGTTGCATGAAATAAAAGTCATCCAAGTAGTTATTTCTAAGAAATCGACAAAACTTTGGGAATCTCTGTGAAACTAAGGCAATTTAACCATAAGCTTACCACATACCTGATTTGGAGTCTTAAAGAATCAACATATCCAAATCCAACTAGATGTCCAATCAAGAAAGTCAATTAATCAAGCAAGCAAACATTGATCCTGAAAACATGTATAATCACCTAGTTGTTACCATCACATCCAAACAACTCTTTATTGACTTGGAACGCCTTTATAAGGTTTCTAAGTCTCATTAGTATTCATTAGGGTTTCTGAGATCAATTTCTCAAACTTTATCCATTTTAGGTCAGCAAACCCTAAAATACTTTTTCTACTCATATAATCCTAATTACACAAATTATCCACATTAAGGATTTTTTATACTCAAATTGTCTTTAGAACATCACATCTCTGTCATATTCATGGATTTGCACATTTAAAACCATTAAAAGACATAGTTATCAAAATTAGGGTTTCTAAGCCCATTATTACATATTCATGTACATGGAACCCTAAATTAATCCAATTGTGCATAAAGATCATATTTTTAGATCTAAATCTTCCTTTTATTAAACAAGTTAATTTCCACTTTAAACATCCATATAACCCTTCCCAATTCATTAATCATCAAAGATTAGGGTTTTTCATTAATTAAACCATTAAAGATAGCATCTTTACATATTTTTTTTCAATTTCAAGCAGAATTAGGCTTCAATTATATTTTTATTGCATTCCTTCAATTCTCCTGAGAAATTTTCATATATAACTTATTTTTATTGGAGCTACCAATCTTTAGTTATGATTTATGAAAGATAAATTACCTTTCGTCCAATGGCAGAGCACCAAGTCATCCATCCTATCCTTTTGTTTTTGAAAAAGTTGCAGCTGTTGAATCACTGTCTTTGATGACCAAGTGTGATCACACGACTCTCGGTGCTTGCACCCACTCACAGCTATCCAATATGCGGAGGGACCAGGACCATTGGATCTCCTCGCGAGTCCACCGTGGATCATCATATGATGGTTATTGCTACTCCCCCTCCTTCTTCCCCAGTAGTTTAGCCAGCGGCGGCACCACAATGGTTTCCTCATCGACGCTCTATCAATTGGACCATCCACGGCACTAGAAGGCATGAAAAGTGTCCATTTGGTTTCGTGAGGGCCGCCCGAAGTCGAGGGTGGCCATATATATAGGCATGGGTGGCTAGGGTTGGCTCCCAACCTCCCCATCGAATCCTTATACAAGTGAAATTGGGCATTTCCCGAAATAACGACAAAACCTAGCAAGATCTAGGTCTATCTGGTGCGGAATTTCCTCCCGAACTCAACCAAGTGCCTTCCTAGACTGTACATGGAGTCAAACACAAGGAAACCATATTGGTAAAACACCTATCGGTGGCCTATTTCCCACTGGATGATGCACAACTGTTGTTGGATTAAGATCCAATGATCCACATCACTTGCTCTTAAACCATATATTGTGACATTTTAATGTATTTCCTTTACCCTTTCCACTTTAGGAGATTTTGTAAAAATCATAACTCTCAAACCGATTATCCAATTAATACCAAATTTTAAAGGAAATTCCTTGATGACTTTAGCTACTTGTGTGCCAAGCTTGGAACTCAAACTCGAAAGTATGAGATTATTTTCTTCATATGCAATTTGTCACATATTAAGGCATATTTTATGCATATTTTCTCTCTCCTATTATTTTATATCATTTATTTGGATTCCTTTTACCATTAAAAAAAACTTGTGAATTCGAAATCTCATCCATGATGAATCAATCACAGATATTTCCACATATTTCTCATATTTTCCTCATTATCTCCAATTTACTTCTTAATAAAACATTATTTTATTTCTTCTTTTTCTTTTTTTAAACATATTGGACTCATTAATATATTGTGATCCACAAAATCACATGCACAAAGGAAATATTGCATAGGACATCCATTCAATACATATAATTCATACAATTCCCATAATCAAAGAGTTATTGGGAAAATTGCATTTCCCACCATAAGAACCCAAAAATTAGGGTTGTAACATCCTTCCCCTTTTATAAGAATTTTGTCTCCAAAATTCCACCAAACATACAAACATTTCAGGATAAGACTTTTCCATGTCCATCATCAACTCCCATGTGGCTTCATCCTTTCCATGGTGCTTCCAAAGAACCTTTATCATTTTATATTCTTACATCTGAGTACTTTCACCTTGGTATCTAGAATCCTCACAGGTGACTCAGGACATTTCAACCTCCCTTGGGAGCTCACTAGGTTCATTGTTCAGCACATGGCTTGGGTACCTCACATAGTGCTCTAGATCAGACACATGGAACATGTCATACATCATAATATCCTAAGGGGTAAGGCTAAACATAAGAAACTCCACCAATCCATCTCAAATGGACCCATGTATCAGGGACTCAGCTTTCTCAGTTGTAGTTATGAGTGATCCAGTTTTCATTACACATGTCCACCCATAGTGAACTGCATGCCAGTCTACTTCGCATCGGCTCATGACTCATGTCAATCCTGGGTTGTCTCAGCCATTTCTCGATCGAAGCGTCTTCATCTGCATACATTGTGGTCTCTTTGATCGCCACATGGTCCCATCACCGACATCACCCAAGTGAAGTGGTGACCGATGCACCCTCCGTTACAGAGCTTCATACCTCCCGATATTGTCTATGGTGTCAATCATAACAAGCAAACTCTGTTAGGTGCGGGAACTACTCCCATATATCACCCTGAACGAGCATGTATGCTCTCATCAGACCTTCTAGAGTCTGGCACATACTCTCTTGGATGTACACCAGTCAGGGGTGATATTTTGTACTCATCTTTAATCTAGCATTGAGTTCTTCTTGTACCTACTTCCACAATATGGAAGTGAACTTGATTTCATGCTCAAGATATCAAAATCGAATTATGGTGTAGTTGAACTATCTTCGTCTCATATAAATAGTTCAACCCAAACTATCATACCAACAATACTCTCTCATAGGCAAGGGATTAGGTCAACTTGGTAAGGCAATCTACCTTAACCCATATTGCATCACTACCTCTATTGGTCCAGAGGAGACCCACCACACTGTCCATGGTGATCAACTCCCATTCCCTCTCAGGGATTTCTCATTATCTATAACAATTCACTAGGTTACTGGTGTTCCACCTTCACCCTCTAGAATGTATGGCACTTGGCCACATGCACCTTGATATCCTTCTTCCAGGTACCACCACAAGCCTTAACCATCTTGGTAGTACCACGATGTATGGTGTACGTAAAACTATGAACTTCTACATGTCATGATTCCTCGACGTTGACTCCTCAGAAACTGTAAAACACTCTAGTAGCGGATTTCACCACCTTCCTTTCCTGAGAAGTGTGTCTGAGGTTCTCACGACTATCCTTTTATCTCATCAAGCTCTGGGCTAGCTAACCGAGTAACCACTAACTCGGCCAATGGATCTCATTGTATCTAGGTGTTAGCCACATAGGACTATCCTTCTATCGGCTACAAGGTTCACGTAGAAACTCTTTCAGTCTCTGTACTGGCTACACACGACCGTTGTACACCTGAGTTTTATTCAGCTTGAGAACATTTGGTTACCACATAAACTTCCTTATATACAAGGAGATAGTGGAGACATAAACCCTCATATACTTCATTCATCATACTCATCTCAGTTTTAGGTCTAACTGAGTCAAGAAAACTTTGATCTCATCATCTTGATTATCTTATGACTCATAGATTCCAAACTACTTCTAGAGAGGTATGTTCCTCACATCACCTTGGTTCTCTTCATGTTTTCAAACCATCTATCCAACCTACTCTGATAAGGTGTGGTACTTCCTCTTTCCTCAAGCATCATAGAAAAGTTTCAACTCATATCACCTTGATTCTCAGTATGTCATGTATTTTGTCCTATCTCTCAAACCCATAACAAGATGAAATAAGCATTTGGCTGCAGTCCAAATATAGAGTTCAACTTGTTCCAAGAGTAGAGATGGTTCATCACACATCACCATCACACTTTCTAATCTATGTTGAAACTTACATCACATGTCTCCACACCATGAAAATTTTCCATTATGGGTCTACACCCATGGGAAGACTGTTCTCCTCACCTCTAGATCTTAACATATCTATTATGTATAATCCTTAGTAATAACCTCAAGGTCTCTACGGTTCTGACACTGTTAGAGTGATCTAACCCTTATGCATCTAGGGAGTGCCTATCACATTTACCCCTTAGGCTCCACGAACTCATGAAGGTGGCCAGCCTCATAGCCCATGGGCCTTGGGAAAAGATAGGTGTTACCTCCCAACCCTATGGTCTTGTGCATTTAGGGAACAGACAACTCCTACTTCCCTCGTTCTTATCCCTACTTGACCTTAGTGTTGACTTGGGATTCTACTATAGCTCGTGATTTCTGTATTGATACACATGCACATCTCATCCTTGAATCCTCACCCAAATCTACATCCTCTCTTTGGGCATACAGGGCTAACTTGGCATCCCTCAAAGGGATCATGGCAACCTACCTACCTCGGTCTGGCCCCATACAGGATACCTCCATGGCAACATATGTTCCTGCCCCTTAGAGATGGTCACACAAGGGTCTTTAGATTCATGGTCATACTATGTGCTCTTCACATAGCTCATTAAGCTCTTATAAGTGACCTCTTTAAGTTACCTCAAACCTAAACAAAAGTTGGTGCTCACCCTACATAAAGGGTTCCTTCCTAGGATGGGAGAAAACTATCTCTTGATAGTAACCAAGGTCACAAAGGTCCCTACTTCCAAGGTTTATCTCATCATGTATATGCTTAGCCATATCATGCTACTTGGGCACGTAGCTAGCAAGGAGATGACCTACTAAACCATGCTAAGTTCCTTGGTATGTCATATGTATTCCTTATTCCTCGATGTTGGACATGCATATGTCGCTATCAAACATATATCTCAGCTCAACCAGGGTTTCCTTTTGATCTGACACATGAGGGGTGTCATACTCAAATACTATGAACTCAATCGGCCTCGTGAGCATCATGTTCACCAGATACTACTACTTCCCCTCTTTTATCTAGGAACCCTATGTTCACCTCTTATGCATCGGCTTGCTAGCTGCATGCTCAGCTATTCCAATATGATCCGAACCTATGTTGGGTATAGCATACACTTCATAACTCTCTTCCACGTCAACATCCTTTAGAGTCAACTGGGTATGATGCCCCACAACTTACTATCATACCTTTTTAAGGTCTAAGGAACTCTTCTTTACACTCTTAAAAGGTAGGTACACATCACATCTATACATTTGTTCATTAAGCCTCTTTCGCTTTCTAAGATTTGGTTCCTCTAAAGGGAACCAAGGTACAACAAGCCTTCAAATATCATGCATGAGAAACCATAACTATCTACTTAGGAGAGTCTTCTAAAACAGTTTATAACATACGCAACTTCCCATAATTCCTCATGCCTCGAAGTCAAGGTCACCAACCTTCTTCATTAAGTCTCACCCTTCCTCTAGAGCTAACCCTACAACTGGTCCTTCCACAGGAGGTTCTCTCCCAGAAGATGGTTCAAGCTCCAAAGGTTACATGTCTACACCTACCTGGGTGAAAAGCATGATCCAAAATCTATGTCTGACCAAGATTATCCAAAGCTATGCATGCTCATCTCATGAACATCAGACATAACCCTATGGGTCTAGGTCTAAAACCTACTGTTAGCCTTACTTACGTTCTCTTTTATGTAAGTGCATGCCTCTTATCTCCCCATGTATGCCTGTTAGGTTCCTATATGGTCTCCTCTATCCTTCGCAATGAGGGAGCTATCCCTCACTCTAACGGGTATGACCCACCCAAGGTTGGGTCACCAAAAGGCACTAGAGGTCAAACAACTACTCAAAGTCTATGTTCAACATGTATGTCTAACCCACATACGTGCATGCATGGTCAACTATAAAGTCATTGTGTCTTCTTTTTTTCTAACTACCACTTCACAGTTAGGGTTAACATTGTCCTGGAGGCTTCTTCCTCAAAGGCTAACTCTCTCTCCTTATCCTCCCACAAGAAGGTCTAACTTCAGAGCTCTTCTAAGGGCATGACAACACACATCATGCAACCTTAAGCATGTAACTAATCTTTAGTTTACACTTAAACTACTAAAATTATGTCCATGACATCTTGTTTACATGCTTTTCATTATTTTGTGGAGGATTCTATAATCGTTATTACTCTTATCCCAAACACATGAGGGTGGTGGAGAGAGAGAATACCCTATGTACTTAATGTTTCTCCAAAAATAAGAGGTAAAGAAGGGACGAAATTAGATGAGAAGACCTAGAGGTATCTTATTTCGAGTCAAATCCTTTGGTTTTGGCCAGGCAGTCACACAAATCTGGGAGTCCTCGTAGACCGACTAGTGGGGTGGAGGAAAATATTTCCAGCCCCCAGATCGTGATCCTTTTCTAGACACCTCCATCATTGGAAAATCCTCTAATAACTCCCTTGGGCTCTAAAGAGTTTGTAAAATTTATTAATTATTAGAGATTAAATGGAAAACCACGGTTCTTATACCAAATGTAACGACCCCGCCTCCCAGTAACCCCCAAACTAAGGGAGAACAAGAGGTCAGAGGCGTTATCCCAAAACATGATCAATGGTTTTGTAAATAATCAACAATAATTAATAAATTCTACAACAACTTAGCTTTAAAATGGAATAAAATTTTTCTTTTCTCATACCTTGCAAAACATAGGAGCTGAGGGACTTTACCCCTTATAACATCTATCTATCTAAAATCCTCCAATATTTATTAAGCTTGATTCCATCATTGTCACTTTAAAGGAATATCAATTTTCTTAATAAACCTAAAACACCGACAAACAAAAGTCGGTCATTATAATTAATTATACTAGTATGCGGGGGAACCAAAAACTAGCATTTAAATGTAACAACATATTGCAAGCAATTATGATTTAACAAATCAAACTTTACATATTAAACACGACTACTCAATCCTTACATACCCTAGCCTCTGTGCTATCCCTATAGTGGACATAGATACTACCTCTCATATGGTAGATCTCCATTAACCCCCATGATCCTACCTAACAAGTAGATCAATACATAGGGCCGAAGAGTCATATGGGCCCTACCTAAGAGTAGACCAAAGCATCGACTCATGATAACCTGATGATCCTACCTCACGGGTAGACCATGTACTAGGTCATCTTTCTCATCATCATTAAAGATATACAGGAGGATTAGGATCTGAGCTAGTCATGCATATATATTTATGGTGATAGCCATAGTCACTTTACAGTTGCATGAAATAAAAGTCATCCAAGCAGTTATTTCTAAGCAACCGAAAAAACTTCGGGAATCGTCGTGAAACTAAAGTGATTTAACCATAAGCGTAACAACATACCTGATTTGGAGTCTCAAAGAAGCAACATATCCAAATCCAACTAGAATTCCAATCAAGAAAGCCAATTAATCAAGCAAGCAAACATTGATCCTAAAAACATGTATAATCACCTAGTTGTTACCATCACATCCAAACAACTCTTTATTGACTTGGAACACCTTTATAAGGTTTCTAAGTCTCATTAGTATTCATTAGGGTTTCTTAGATCAATTTCTCAAACTTTATCCTTTGTAGGTCAACAAACCCTAAAATACTTTTTCTACTCATATAACCCTAATTACACAAATTATCCACATTAATGATCTTTTATACTCAAATTGGCTTTAGAACATCATATATGTGTCATATTCATGGATTTGCCCAATTAAAACCATTAAAATACATAGTTATCAAAATTAGGGTTTCTAAGCCCATTATTACATATTCATGAACATGGAACCCTAAATTAATCAAATTGTGCATAAAGATCATCTTTTTAGATCTCAATCTTCCTTTTATTAACAACAAGTTAATTTCCACTTTAAACATCCATATAACCCTTCCCAATTCATTAATCATCAAAGATTAGGGTTTTTCATTAATTAAACCATTAAAGATAGCATCTTTACATATTCTTTTGAATTTCAAGAAGAATTAGGTTTCAGTTATATTTTTATTGCATTCCTTGCATTCTCTTAGCAATTTTCATATATAACTTATTTTAATTGGAGCTACCAATCTTTAGTTATGATTTATGAAAGATAAATTACCATTCGTCCAATGGCAGAGTGCCACGTCATCCATCTGATCTTTTTGTTTTTGAAAAAGATGCAATTGTTGGATTGTGGTCTTCGTTGACCAAGTGTGATCACATAGCTCTCAGCGCTTGCACCCTCTCACAGCTATCCAGTATGTGGAGGGACCAAGACCATTGGATCTCCTTGTGAGTCCACTATGGATCATCATCTGACGGTTATCACTACTCCCCATCCTTCCCCAGCAGTTCAGCCCGCGGTGGCGCCACAGTGGTTTCCTCATCGACGCTCTGTCAATTGGACCATCCACGGTACTAGAAGGCACGAAAAGTGGACGTTCAGTTTCGTGAGGACCGCCCGAAGTCGAGGGTGGCCATATATATAGGCATGGGTGGCTAGGGTTGGCTCCCAACCTCACCATCGAATCCTTATCCAAGTGAAATTGGGCGTTTCCCAAAACAACGAAAAAACCTAGAAAGATCTAGGTCTATCTGGCGCGGAATTTCCTCCCAAACTCAACCAAGTGCCTTCCTAGACCGTACATGGAGTCAAATACAAGGAAATCAGATTGGGAAAACACCAATCGGCGGCCTGTCTCCCAGTTCGATTAGAACTGGATGACGTACAACTATTGTTGGATCAAGATCCAACGATCCGCGTCACTTGCTCTTAAACCATATATTGCGACATTTTAATGTATTTCCTTTACCCTTTCCACTTTAGGATATTTTGTAAAAAATCATAACTCTCAAACCGATTATCCAATTAATACCAAATTTTAAAGGAAAGTCCTTGACGACTTTAGCTACTTGTACAAAAGTTTGGAACTCAAACTCGAAATTATGAGAGACTTTTCTTTATATGCAAGTTTTCACATATTAAGGCATATTTTATGCATATTTTCTCTCTCCTAATCTTTTATAGCATTTATTTGGATTCCTTTTACCATTATAAAAAACTTGTGAATTCGAAATCTCATCCATGATAAATCAATCACACATATTTCCACATATTTCTCATATTTTCCTCATTATCTCCAATTTCCTTTTTAATAAAACATTATTTGATTTCTTCTTTTTCTTTTTTTAGACATATTGGACTCATTAATATATTGTGATCCACAAAATCACATGCACAAAGGAAATATTGCATAGGACATCCATTCAATACATATAATTCATACAATTCCCATAATCATACATTTATTGGGAAAATTGCATTTCCCGCCATAAGAACCCAAAAATTAGGTTTGTAACATCCTTCCCCTCTTATAAGAATTTTGTCCCCAAAATTCAACCAAACATACAAACATTTCAGGATAAGACTTTTCCATGTCCATCATCAACTCCCATGTGTCTTCATCCTTTCCATGGTGCTTCCAAAGAACCTTTATCATCTTATATTCTTACATATGAGTTCTTTCACCTTGGTATCTAGAATCCTCACAGGTGACTTAGGACATTTTAGCCTCCCTTGGGAGCTCACTAGGTTCATTGTTCAGCACATGGCTCGGGTACCTCACATAGTGCTCTAGATCGGACACATGGAACATGTCATACATCATAATATCATGAGGGGTAAGGCTAAACATAAGAAACTCCACCAATCCATCTCAAATGGACCCATGTATCACAGACTCATCTTTCTTAGTTGTAGCTCAGAGGGATCAGGTTATCATAACACATGTACACCCACATTGAACTGCATGTCAGTCTGCTTCACATCGGCTCATGACTCATGTCAATCTTGGGCTTTCTCAGCCATTTCTAGATCGAAGCGTCGTCATCTTCATACACTATGGTCTCTTTGACCGTCACATGGTCCTTTCACCGACATCACCCAAGTGAAGTGGTGACCGACGCACCCTCCGTTACAGAGCTTCATACCTCCCGATATTGTCTATGGTGGCTATCATAACAAGCAAACACTGCTAGGGGAAGGAACTACTCCCATATATCACCCTAAACGAGCACGTATGCTCTCATCAGCTCTTCTAGATTCTGGCCCATACTCTCTTGGATGTACACCAGTCAGGGGTGATATAGTGTACTCATATTTAATCTAGCATTGAGTTCTTCTTGTACCTACTTCCACAATATGAAAGTGAACTTGAGGTCATTCTCAATCTATCGAACTCAGATTATGATGTAGCTGAACTATCTTCCTCTCATATAAATAGTTCAACCCAAACTATCATACCGACAGTACTCTCACTTAGGCAAGGGATTAGGTAAACTTGGTAAGGTGATCTACCATAACCCATATTGCATCATTACCTCTCTTAGTCTAGGGGAGACCCACCACACTTTCCATGTTGATCCACTCCCATTCCCTCTCAGGGATTTCTCATTATCTATAGCAATTCATTGGGTTACTGGTGTTCAGTCTTCACCCTCTGGAATGTATGGTACTTGGCCACATGCACCTCAATATCCTTCTTCTAGGTACCATCACAAGCCTTAACCATCTTGGTAGTACCACAATGTATGGTGTACGTAAAACTATGAACTTCTTGATGTCATGATTCCTCAAGGTTGACTCCTCAGAAACTGTAAAACACTCTAGTAATAGATTTCACCACCTTCCTTTCCTGAGAAGTGTATCTGAGGTTCTCACAACTATCCTTTTATCTCATCAAGCTCTGGGCTGGCTAAACGAGTAACCACTAACTTTGCCAACGGATCTCATTGTATCTAGGTGTTAGCCACATAGGACTAGTCTTCTATCAACCACAAGGTTCACCTAAAAACTCTTCCAGTCTCTCTACGAGCTATACACGACAGTTGTGCACCTGAGTTTTATTCAGGTTGAGAACATCTAGTTACCACATAAACTTCCTTATATGCCAAGATCTAGTGGAGACATAAACCCTCATATACTTCATTCATCATACTCATCTCAGTTTTAGGTCTAACTGAGTCAAGAAAACTTTGAGCACATCCTCTCGATTATCTTATGACTCATAGATTTAAAACTACTTCCAAAGAGGTATGTTCCTCACATCACCTTGGTTCTCTTCGTGTTTTCAAACCATATATTCAACCTACTCTCATAAGGTGTGGTACTTCCTCTTTCCTCAAGCATCATAGAAATGTTTCAACTCATATCACCTTGATCCTCAGTATGGCATGTGTTTTGTCCTATCTCTCAAACCCATAACAAGATGAAATAAGGATTTGGCTGCAGTCCAAATATAGAGTTAAACCTATTCCAAGAGTGGAGATGGTGCATCACACATCGCCATCACACTTTCCAATCTAAGTTGAAACTTACATCACATGTCTCCACACCATGAACATCTCCATTATGGGTCTACACCTATGGGAAGACTGTTCTCCTCACCTCTGGATCTTAACATATCTATTATGTATAATCCTTAGTCATAACCTCAAGGTCTCTACGGTGTCAGCACTGTTACAGTGATCTAACCCTTATGCATCTAGGGAGTGCATATCACATTTACACCTTAGGCCCCATGAACTCATGAATGTGGCCAGCCTCATAACCCATGGGCCTCAGGAAAAGGTAGTTGTTACCTACCAACCCTATTGTCTTGTGCATTCAGGAAATAGACAACTCCTACTTCCCTCATTATTGTCCCTACTTGACCTTAGTGTTGACTTAGGATTCTACTATAGCTCGTGATTTCTGTGTTGATACTCATGCACATCTCATCATTGAATCCTCACCCAAATCTACATCCTCTCTTTGGGCATACAGGGCTAACTTGGCATCCCTAAAAGGGATCATGGCAACCTACCTACCTTGATCTGGCCCCATATAGGTTACCTCCATGGCAACATATCTTCCTGCCCCTTAGAGATGGTCACACATGGGTCTATAGATTCACGGTCATACTATGTGCTCTTCACATAGCTCATCAAGCTCTTATAAGTGAGCTCTTTAGGTTACCTCAAACCTAAACAAAAGTTGATGCTCACCCTACATAAATGGTTCCTTCCCAGGATGGGAGAAAACTATCTCTTGATAGTAACCAAGGTCACTAATGTCCCTACTTCCAAGGTTTATCTCATCATGTATATGATTAGCCATATCATGCTACTTGGGCACATAGCTAACAAGGAAACAACCTACTAAACCATGCTAAGTTCCTTGGTATGCCATACATATTCCTTATTCCTTGATGTTGGACATGCATATGTCATCATCAAACATATATCTCAACTTAACTAGGGTTTCCTTTTGATCTAACACATGAGTGGTGTCATACTCAAATACTATGAACTCAATCGGCCTCATGAGCATCATGTGCACCAGATACTACTACTTCCCCTCTTTGATCTAGGAACCCCATGTTCACCTCTTATGCATCAGCTAGCTAGTTGCATGCTCAGTTGCTCCAATATGAACCGAACCTATGTCGGGTATAGCATACACTTAATAACACTCTTCCACGTGAACATCCTTTAGAGTCAACTGGGTACGATACCTCACAACTTACTATCATACCTTTTTAGGGTCTAAGGAACTCTTCTTCACGCTCTTAAAAGGTAGGTTCTTATCACATCTGTACATTTGTTCACGGGGCCTCTTTCTCTTTCTAAGATTTGGTTCCTCTAAAGGCAACCAGGTACAACAAGCCTTCAAAGACCATGCATGAGTAACCATAACTATCTACTCAGGAAGGTATTCTAAAATAGGCTATAACATACCCAACTTCCCATGATTCCTCATGTCTCGAAGTCAAGGTCACCAACCTTCTTCATCGGGTCTCACCCTTCCTCTAGAGCTAACCCTACAACTGGTCCTTCCATTGGAGGTTCTCTCCCAGAAGATGGTACAGGCTCCTAAGGTTACATGTCTACACCTACCTGGGTGAAAAGCATGATCCAAAATCTATGTCCAACCAAGATTATCCAAAGCTATGCATGCTCATCTCATGAACATCAGGCATAACCCTATAGGTCTAAATCTAAAACCTATTGTCAGCCTTGCTTATGTTCTCTTTTATGTAAGTGCATGCCTCTTATCTCCCCATGTATACCTGTTAGGTTCCTATATGGTCTCATATATCCTTCGCAATGAGGGAGATATCCCTCACCCTAACAGGTACAACCCACCCAATGTTGGGTCACCAAAGGTCACTAGAGGTCAAACAACTACTCAAAGTCTATGTTCAACATGTATGTCTAACCCACATATGTGCATGCATGGTCAACTATCAAGTCATCGTGTCTTCTCTTTCTCTAACTACCACTTCACAGTTAGGGTTAACATTGTCCTGGAGGCTTCTTCCTCGAAGTCTAACTCTCTCTCCTTATCCTCCCACAAGAAGGTATAACCTCAGAGCTCTCCTAAGGGCATTACAACACACGTCATGCAACCTTAAGCATTTAACTATTCTTTAGTTTACGCTTAAACTATTAAACTTATGTCCATGACATCTTGGTGGTGGAGAGAGAGAATACCCTAAACACTTAATGTTTCTCCAGAAATAAGAGGTAAAGAAGGGATAAAATTAGATAAGAAGACCTAGTGGTATCTTATTTCAAGTCAAATGCTTTGATTTTGGCCAGGCAGTCATACAAATCTGGGTGTCCTCGTAGACTGACTAGTGGAGAAGAGGAAAATATTGCCAGCCCCCAGCTCGTGATCATTTTCTAGACACCTCCATCATTTGAAAATCCTCTAATAACTCCCTTGGGCTCTAAAGAGTTTGTAAAATTTATGAATTATTAGAGATTAAATGGAAAACCACGGCTGTGATACCAAATGTAACGACCCCACCTACCGATAACCCCCAATTAAGGGAGACCAAGAGGTCAGAGGCGTTATCCCAAAACAGGATCAGTGGTTTTGCAAATAATCAACAATAATTAATAAATTCTACAACAACTAAGCTCTAAAATGGAATAAATTTTTTCTTTTCTCATACCTTGCAAAACATAGGAGTTGGGGGACTTTACCCCATATAACATCTATCTATCTAAAATCCTCCAATCTTTATTAAGATTTATTGCATCATTGTCACTTTAAAGGAATATCCATTTTCTTGATAAACCTAAAACATCGACAAACAAAAGCCAGTCAGTATAATGAATTATACTGGTATGTGGGGGAACCAAAAACTAACATTTAAATGTAACAACATATTGCAAGCAATTATGATTTAACAAATCAAACTTTACATTTTAAACATGACTACTCAATCCTTATATACCCTAGCTTCTATGTTGTCCCTGTAGTGGACATAGATACTACCTCTCGTATGGTAGATCTCAACTATCCCCCATGATCCTACCTAATAGGTAGATCAATACATAGGATCGTAGAGTCATATGGCCCTACCCAAGGGTAGACCAAAGCATCGACTCATGATAACCTGATGATCCTACCTCGTGGGTAGACCATGTACTTGGTCATCTTTCTCATCATCATCAAAGCTACAGAGGAGGACCAGGATCTGAGCTAGTCATGCATATATATTTATGGTGATAGCCATAGTCACTTTACAGTTGCATGAAATAAAAGTCGTCCAAGTAGTTATTTCTAAGCGACTGACAAAACTTTGGGAATCACCGTGAAACTAAAGAGATTTAACCATTTGCGTAACCACATACCTGATTTGGAGTCTCAAAGAAGCAACATATCCAAATCCAACTAGATATCCATTCAAGCAAGCCAATTAATCAAGCAAGCAAATATTGATCCTGAAAACATGTATAATCACCTAGTTTTTACCATCACATCCAAACAACTCTTTATTGACTTGGAATTCCTTTATAAGGTTTCTAAGTCTCATTAGTATTCATTAGGGTTTCTTAGATCAATTTCTCAAACTTTATCCTTTTTAGGTCAACAAACCTTAAAATACTTTTTCTACTCATATAACCCTAATTACACAAATTATCCACATTAAGGATCTTTATACTCAAATTGTCTTTAGAACATCATATCTTTGTCATATTCATGGATTTGCACAATTAAAACCATTAAAAGACATAGCTATCAAAATGAGGGTTTCAAAACCATTATTACATATTCATGTACATGGAACCCTAAATTAATCCAATTGTGCATAAAGATCATCTTTTTAGATCTAAATCTTCCTTTTATTAACAACAAGTTAATTTCCACTTTAAACATCCATATAACCCTTCCCAATTCATTAATAATCAAAGATTAGGGTTTTCATTAATTAAACCATTAGAGATAGCATCTTGACATATTTTTTTGAATTTCAAGCATAATTAGGCTTCAGTTATATTTTTATTGCATTCCTTGCATTCTCTTGAGCAATTTTCATATATAACTTAATTTTATTAGATCTACAAATCTTTAGTTATGATTTATGAAAGATAAATAACCTTTCGTCCAATGGCAGAGTGCCACGTCATCCATCCGATCCTTTTGTTTTTGAAAAATCTGTAGTTGTTGGATCGTGGTCTTCATTGACCGAGAACGATCGCACGACTCTTGGCACTTGCACCCACTCACAGCTATCCAATATGCAGAGGGACCAGGACCATTGGATCTCCTCGCGAGCCCACCGTGGATCATCATGTGACGGCTATTGCTACTCCCCTCCTTCTTCCCCAATAGTTCAGCCTGTGGCGGTGCCATAGTGGTTTCCTCGTCAGCACTCTATCAATTGGACCATCCACGACACTAGAAGGCACAAAACGTGGTCGTTCAGTTTCATGAGGGTCACCCGAAGTCAAGGGTGGCCATATATATAGGCATGGATGGATAGGGTTGGCACCCAACCTCACCATAGAATCCTTGTCCAAGTGAAATTGGGCGTTTCCCGAAACAATGACAAAACCTAGCAAGATCTAGGTCTATCTGGTGTGAAATTTCCTCTCGAACTCAACCAAGTGCCTTCCTAGACCGCACATATAGTCAAACACAAGGAAATCGGATTCGGAAAACACATATCAGTGGCCTATTTCCCAGTTCGATTAGAACTAGATGATGCACAGCTGTTGTTGGATCAAGATCCAACGATCCGTGTCACTTTCCCTTAAACCATATATTGCGACATTTTAATGTATTTCCTTTACCCTTTCCACTTTAGGAGATTTTGTACAAATCATAACTCTCAAACTGATTATCCAATTAATACCAAATTTTAAAGGAAAGTACTTTATGACTGTAGCTACTTGTGTGCCAAGTTTGGAACTCAAACTCGAAAGTATGAGAGACTTTTCTTCATATGCAAGTTGTTACATATTAAGGTATATTTTATGCATATTTTCTCTCTCCTATTATTTTATATCATTTATTTGGATTCCTTTTACCATTAACAAAACTTGTGAATTCGAAATCTCATCCATAATGAATCAATCACACATATCTCCACATATTTCTCATATTTTCCTCATTATCTCCAATTTCCTTCTTAATAAAATATAACTTGATTTCTTCTTTTTCTTTTTTTAAACATATTGGACTCATTAATATATTGTGATCCACGAAATCACATGCACAAAGGAAATATTGCATAGGACACCCGTTCACTACATTTAATTCATACAATTCCCATAATCATACAGTTATTGGGAATATTGAATTTCCCACCATAAGAACCAAAAAATTAGGGTTGTAACAACTACCTTCCGGCTGCAAATTCGTCCACTGGAGGTGCCCAGATCTCCCAGAATGAGGCTTTCTTCTCTACTTTCTACACTCCTTGTTCTTAGCTACCATCCAATGTAATAGAATGAGATAATTAGGTTTGGCCGAAATCCCTCTAAGTCATAGAAGTGACTTAGGGCATTATTAATTGTCAATCTTTGGATTAAATGTGAGTTTTAGATCTACATAAACCTGTTGTGTCAATACTACCAATTGGGTGTCGACACTATTGAGTTAAAGTCGATGGTACTGAGATTTCTCATGAAATCATGAATCTTCCCTATAAGGCTGTCGACAGTATCGACTTCTTTTTCAATAATTCTAAGTTTTCCCAGTTTCCATATACTCCATACTGAGAAAGTCTCGGTCCCACTAACGATAAAGTCGATAGTACCGTTCTCTATAGATTCACTTGAAATTCACAAAAACTAAACATAAGCTCTCAAATAATATTAAATCATTTGGGAACATTAGAATTACATTTATTCGATGTGATTAAGTATCATAGGCTAATGATAATAAATAATGCACAAATTAATATGACAACGAACAATAGGTGCACAAAAATCAATTATAAATTGCCTGTGAAATTGAAAATTATCTGGTGCATCAAACTTCATTAAGTTGCTCATCCCTGAGAGACACACCCTTACATCTATTTGAGACAAGTCAACAAAAGGAGATAAAATATGAATTTCTTTACTCAACTATCCCCACCAGGAGGTCCCAAACCGGCCTTTATTGACCAATGAATAATCAACTACTCTAAAGCAACCAAAAATATCCATAAAATATGTCCATCCTTAGATCAGTGAAATCCTATCAGTAGAGCGGTTAATATCATAGTCAATACGGCATTCTCTTGGTGCATTATGTGATTCCTTATCTATATTGGTCTTTCCTAACTATGAACTACTTGGAAGAAGTTCTCCTTATAAGAATGAATCCGAAGAATAATTATTTAAGTGGCCTACTGATAAGAGCAATGGATGGAATGAATTAGATGGCTAATGAAGAATCACAAGTAGCATACCATTATTTATGCAAAAATAAAACATGATGAACCTATATGGTGAAGATAATACAAACTGAATGGATCCTAATGCCTAATATTATGGGTGGAATGACGCATGTATTGAAAATCTCATCAAATGGATAAGAATAAAGTAAATAAGAGAATACATAATGTGAATGTTTCCATCTCTTTGTGGAGTTTAGAGCATCCTTTCTCCCTCCTTTATTTCATAACATTTATTTGTTTTTTTTCACTTTTTTATATTGGCCCACTATTTAGCATGACGTAAAGTTATGCTTGGGCTTCACTAACATGCCACATTCATTTCATTTTTTTATTCTTTTTCTGAGGGTATGGATGTGTGTCCTTGCACTCTATTTTCAAAGGAAAACAATATAACCACATGATGTGAGAATGAATGATGAAAATGCATGTAGTCTACATGTAATTATTATTGTTATGCTACTAGATGATATGCACAAGAATTCTTGGTGCATATATATATATATTTTTTTAACTAATGCAATAAAAATGAACTGCTATCATATCACCTATTATGCCATGCAATGCAACCAAAAGGAAACAATTCGGTTTACTTGATCATATTAAGGAGGTGGATCAAAATAATTTGAAAATGGATGGAATCACATAATTAATAGACAATGCCTTTCTTGAACTATGATATGTCCCTCTCTAACGACATGTGTAGAGGGTCACCTTAGGATTTCTTTCTCAAATTTCAATTTAATACCCCATTAATTATTTGATCAAATTAGGATCAAACCCCATCTTCATCCACATTACATGAATAATTAAGATATCCATTCATGTCAAGTGTCCTTAAGCTTACTAACCCATACACGTCCTCTAGGGGGTGTAACTCAAAAAATTTGCAACTAAGTCAAAGATTTTTTTTCAATTTAATTTCCATTGCAATCACCTTAAAGCACATGAAAATGATAAGAATCATGAATTAAGCTCTAGTTTTGCACTACATACATTTTGGATCCTACAACTTGGAATAATAAAGCTAAAAAGCAAATAAAAACTAAAATAAAAATAAAATCTAAGGGATAGAGTTGTTCCAACACCCCCAAGCTTGAACTTAATTATCTCCACATAGTAAAAATCCAACTTAAGAGGTGGAATAGAGGTACCAGATCAAAAGAGTGGTGGTGGAGGTTGTGGCCTGGTAGGATCATAGGGATAGAAGGTCCCCTAGAATGTTTGGGGTGGCAATGGTATCTCTGGAAGCTGTCAACACCCACCACAATACCCTTGGCTCTAGTAGTTATCAAAGAACGATTGTCAATAATTCTCCATCCATTGTAGGCATATGCGCATTCTCTCTTGGTTGATCAAGAGAAGTCGCTCATTTTCTATGAGAACCTGTTACACTAAATAAGATTACTCAAAACATAAAACACAATCAATCACTAATTAACCACATCCAAAAATATGGGTAAATTAAAACTGATTTCAACGTCAGCATCTGCTCAAAAACATTTGCATAAGAGCCCAATATCTTTCTTTTATCCATACTATGATAAGAATTTGATACAAATTGTTCTATCACCTTAGCCACAACATATATATACATGATAATAACATTTGTATATGCCACACAAATAAGCATTAACATGCTAACAACATTCTGATTCGTTTGAAACACCATATACAAATTTTTCCTATTCGAACCTGAGAGTGCATGAATGACTCTAGGACACACTAGACATCTAATCAACTATTTCATAGATTCATTACTATAGCTCCTCTTTTCTATCACAGGTTTGTTTTCATCACTTTTGATACCTAAAAAAATGTGGCAAACCATAAGGGTGAGACCCATGTCCCAGTAAGAGATATAACCTCCAACAACATTTATTTATTCCAACATTTTTAGGTAATGAGATAGTTTAAGCAGTTTAAGCATATATAACAAATAAGCTCAACAATATTGATGATTAACACTATACATAAAGGAGCTATTAATAACTATCTTCATTAGCTAGACTATTCTCATATCCCTATTAACATTATAAGGAGTCTAGCAGCATGAGCATCTCTAACACCATGAATAAATCTAGTATCATATACATAGTAACAACATCAACATGTCTAATAGGTTGAACATATCAACATCATAAGAAGAGCTAACAACATAAGCACAACTATCTGGATAAGCATGATTAGCAGTATATGCATCTCTAGTTACAAAGGCATGGCTATCATGATAAACATAACTAACAACATGAGATAGCTAGCATCATGATTATAATCAGCATTAGTTGTATAGTTATCAACACAAGCATAGCTACTATATGTACGCATCTACAATCTTAAGCATATCCACAACTTAAGTATATCTACTATCTCTTAATTGCACTAAGCATCATCTTTATGTAAGGATAATAAACAAGGTTTATCATCCAATGTGATATGTCGTGTATAACCCTAAACAAATATGCTACATGGTTGTATTACATCTTTTATTATGCCCTGGGGAATTTGAATCGTACCATCCAAAGTCCAACCAACCCCTACGAAAGGATATTCGGTCCGTACAAGATCTCGGAGTGCTGATATCCTAAGATATCTTCCCCTCAGTCAGTATGAGTAAAAAGGCAGTGGCATATTAGTCAAAGTTGCCACCACAATGACATATAGTCAAGCTTCTAACCACTAGCCTGCCCTTGGTACACGTCGCGACACTAGAAACTAGGGTATACAAAACCCTCTAATATGAGGTACAACCACAGTTGTCCTCAATCACATCAGATGTATGAAGCATGACCAAAGACATCCTCCACAACCTGCATTGTGGATGACAAGGATACATCCTCAACATGTCACCCCCACATACTCAACAGTATGTGCTCTAAATTTTCCTTAGGAATACTCGTTTCACCATCCAGAAAGTTCTGACATTGAAGATGGCTCTACAATACATAACACTACATGATTTGAGTTTCACTTGATTAGTTATCTCCAATTGGGTGAATCAAGGCTACGTCAAACAAATGGACATATAGACCCTAATACACATCTAGCAAGACATAAGTATCACAACTTCAAAAGTAATAAAATGTGTAAAACACAATTTCTCATCTCATCATTACATGGTACTATTCACTTGTCATTCATGAGACTACACTAATCATCATACTATCATAAGATATAAATCATTTTTACAATATCATAGGGTATCAACTCTTATCAACACAAGAGGATTACACCTCATTCAGGGCTCAACCATGCCCAAAGGTCATTAAGACCGTCATACTATCACAGGATATAAATCATTTTTATAATATCATAGGGTATCAACCCTTATCATCACAAGAGTATTACACCTCATTCAGGGCACAACCATACCCAAAGGTCACTAAGACCATCATATTGTTCCCTATAAGATCATCATTATCTTTCCATGCCTTATAACAAGGCTCAACAACATCACTTACATATAATACACCAGATCAACACAATATTGCATTAATGAGCTAGGAGATATTCATAAACAATCATAGCAGGGTTATATCAACATTAAGAACATTCCTTTATTACATCAACATGCAAGGAATCTAGATATGATTAACCATTATCATATTAATAATGCACATGTTTAGCATAAGAAAGTATCAACCATGTGTCTATGATAACCACCAATTAACACATTAAGGTTATGATCATATTTAGGAGGTTATTTCACCATAATGCCATCATATAAGAAGGATAAATATAAATACTCATGTTTATCTATTTTCATTAGAGTTAGCCTCAACAAGATAAATTATATTAATGTTACTAATCAGCACTCATACCTAAACCCTAACTCACGGCATCCCCATTGGATTGTGGATGCATAAGGTGAAGCATCACCATCACATTCCATACTATTCTCAAGTATGAACCCACACATAAATCAAGGTGTAACCATCGGGTTATAGCATACTAGGGCTTCAACAACAATAAGAAAGTACTCCATGATTGTATTAATCATTCAAGGACTATTCATACCCAATTACCATCATTAAGTTATATTAAAAGTAGGTATAACAAGCTATACCTCATTAGCATTACATATCAACACAATATGATTATCATCCCTTCTATTCATATGAGTGAATAGATAAGACTACCTTGTTAAGGGTAACCCTCCATTTTTTCCATCATCATTCAACCCATATCACTATACCACAATGTCACCCAGAACCATTGGATGTTTAAAAGGTAAGACCATTTGTTGTTTACATAAGTAAACACCTTGGATAAACTACCTATGAAGTCCTTGGTTTGTGCTCTATAAAGATTCACTATCTAACCCTACACATCCCTTGATTAACAACACAAAAAGATCCATTGAGAGTATGGTAAAACCCACAATCGATTGTTCATTTAAAATAAACCATCCATTGTCAACAAGTAAGCTCATTAAGTTGATCATATAAAGGAAACCATCTAAATCACATTATTAGGACCAACATATTACATTAGCCATCATTACACTTTATTGCAGGAATAAACATTAGATCATGACCATTGTGTCAAGTTCATATGTTAAAACCATCAATTATAGTATAGGTCTGACCATTGCATCAAGTGACCCAAGAAACCATTGGTCTAAGGCCTAATTGATGCTAAAACTATATGATTAACTCACCATAGGTTTTGGAGACATGATCCACCATCATTAGTGACCATTAACTCACCATAGGTTGTTAGATAAGCACTATATTAATTAATCAATATCAAATATTAAACTAATATATACATTGATTGATAGCATCATTACGGTACTTAGTTGTTAATCACTAGGCTTCTAATTAGGCCAACACCTAACTTTATGGGTGAACATAAGTTGACACCCTTGGTCATCACCATTAGTTGTCATGAAGAGAACACCATTGATTGTTGCACTGGTACCACCATCGGGTCATGGGTTTATAGAAGAAATCAACTTTAAACCCTAAAATTGACCATTGGTTGATAGGTTCTTAGCACCATAGGTTGTCAAACCAACCTGATCCAAGTCATATTATACCTTAGGAATAATGTACACATGATCATAAGTTCATCTAGAACTGAAATTAGAATAGGGAACATTATATATAAAAATCGGAATCCAAGTCAAGCATATCTTTTTAGTGCATGTATCATCATTTAAAAGCAAGAACATGAGCTAGCAAGCTTATGGTAAGCAATAAACGTGGAGCAAGTTATAAAACTTGCCTATAATTAAAAGATAAACTCGCAAACAGAAGAAAACATGAGCAGGTAGGGTAGAAAATACAAGCATAAGTTGTGAACTCGTCCATCTAGCACCTTTCTTCATCAAATGAGCAAACCCTAAGCATAAGGAGCAAGAAAGGTAGGGTTTTAGAGCTTTAGAGAAATTTCTACCATGGAATAGCAAGGTTCCAACCTGGTTAAAGGTAGGAGGATGGATAACAAAGAAATAAATGGAAGAAAGAAGGGGATTCTTACTTTTTTAGGTTAAGATCACTAGAAGGAAGCTTTTCAAACCCTAAAAGGAAGTCAATTGCAACCCTAGAATATTTTTTCAAGAAGATCCCCTCTTTCTTCTTCCTTGGATAGGAAATTCATAGAATCACATAGGTAGAATGATGTTCATATAAGGAGGGAAGTGGTGGAGAGGAAATGGCTCATTTTAGTGCTTACGGATAAGTATATGAAACTTTAAGATAAAGAAAAAGAAAAAGTTGAAGTTCTAGTATATTTACAAGTGTCCATGGCCTTAAACTATTAAGAATATACAAGCACACACACAATCATCCCCCCCACGATCCATATAGACATGCTTATCCCTCATTTCTTGAATTTCCAAGAAAAATAAATAATTCATTAGTTGATAGCTACTAAAGGTAGCTCATCGATGAAGCGGTAAACCCTAAAATACCCGTGGAGAAACACCTTCAAATCAAGGATTAAATAGGTGTCCCATGTCTCAACAAGCTCAATAATGATGAGAGAATATCCAAGGAACATAATCCAAGTGATAAATTGCAATGAAAACCTCTCAATTGGGTAAATTGCGGAAAAGTCCAAAATGTGCATAAAATTGCATAACTTACTAGTGTCCAAATTGGACCAAATTTGAAACTTAAGCTTATATTATGATTTAAAAGAATATCAAAAGGTTAGATTAGGGTTATAAGAATTCAATTATTATAATTAAGCTTATTCAACTCATTAAGCAAATTTAGGGTCCTTACAACTATAAACCCCTAACAGGGATTTTGCCCCCAAAATCCAAGGTAAACAAAGATGGGTACTTCCTTTGCACCTCATCCTATTTCCTTCACATAGTTACTTGCAGATCATGATAATTTCACATCATTCATACATATCTCATCTTGGGTCAGCACAAAAACCCCCACATAAGAAGACATTTGCAAATATGGATCATAGAAACTTGTTGTGCCACCTGTACAAATCTAATAGTAATATTCAAATTAGATTCTATCTATCATCCTAAAATTATATCTATTGTATCAACAAACCATCTATCCTTGATAGTGGTCTTGCCCAACTATCACTAGACCATACACAACATTATAGAGTCACTTTTGTTTTTCCTTCCAAACAACATTTCTAGCATCATCATCAACTCTCTCTCTCTCTATGGGAGAGGAATACTTGGAATGTTCATTTAATAAACATCTCCAACCTTCAAATATTTCTCATACTGTTGATACAGCTTGGATACTAGGATTCATTACCTTGGTATCCACCTCATGTGCTATAAGGAACTCACATCATTATCTCATCCACTTTTACCAACGTAACAAATATCAAGAAATATAAGAGGAGTCTTCCTAATTATTGGAAGGCTCAAAAGAAAAATCATCACAAACTTTATGATCTTGGAACCATAGTCCAAACATCTTTATGCTATAATAAGCTATCCACCCTCATGTTTGCAGTGAATCCACACTTACCAAGTGGCAATGATCCACTTGAAAGTTGTGCCCTAGAAAGGAAAGACACAAAGGGAAACACACTTACCATACCATAGCAACATTGTTCAAGGGTTACTAGAAAAAAGGTAACCAATTCTATTTTCATTATGCAAGTTACAACTTTTTATGTATCATTTTACACTTTTCATTTTGGGTTCCTTGCCATTATCATAGGAATTGTCAAGATTAACATATCTCATTACTCCTTCCTTGATGACTATTTATTCCACTAGGGTATGTTCTCTTATTTTATTATGTTTTTCAACCACTTATCAATAGGTAAATCATCATATTCTACATTTTCTTCATTAAACATGGATCATCTGCCTTAATTTCTTTCAAACGCCATGCTTATTTTTTTGGATAAGTTAAAATATTACTCACAAACCAAAAGGGATTACAAGACAAACCCCGTATTCAGAACAAAGGGGGTATCTCTATAAAAGTCCCCAATGTTCCACCACACTATCATCCAACCCCTTATAAAGGAGGGGATGGGTCTTACAAGCAACCCTTACATTGTCCATGATCGTATCAAAAGTGTTTATGTTGTCTCTCTTCTTACCTGTGTGCAAGCTGGTATTCCTTTCCTTCCACACAAAAAACACCATGGCTAAGAGGCACAACCCAGCAAGACTTCTCAAGGAGTGGTTTGAAGCAGTTTTATCTAGGATCCATCAAACAACATCATCCAGATTATCTGGTGGGGAATCTCCCCAACCCAACTTCAAGGAAGCATGACACCAGATGTACCTAGAGAAGGGGCATGCCCAGAGAAGGTGCAGGTGGGATTCCTCGTCTTGTTTACGAAGTAGGCAGCGTGAAAGGGGGGACAAACCCTAGCTCCTCTTCTGTCCATAGTAGGCAAGTGCCTCAACAACCCCCTATAAAGGTAGAAACTCCATTTAGGTACATGGAAGTTGTTCCACAAAACCGGGTACCATGGAACTTGTGGCCTGTCAAACACCCCTTTCCAATGTTGGGTCATCATCCTGCAATTGTGATCGCTCACCATAGCATAGTGATGTGCCACTGAACACCAGCACCTCACCATGGCATTCTACACTCTAGAGCAGCCCGCCGGTCCAATCATCAAGGTGCTCACATATCTCTCCTTTAGCCAGAAGACCCACGTCGAGGTCGGCTTGGTGATGAACATGTCAATCCTTCTTTTTGTAGCCTGAAGTGCAATGGCATGAGGGTCAGGGATATTGAGACCTCCTTGCTACAACGGTCACGTGATGGTGGACCAAGAAACTGTGTGGCCCTTACCTTCCCAAAGAAAGGAGTTGCAAACTGCCCTTATTTTGTCGGGGATGAAAGTCGGCAGCTATGCATGACTACACCAGAAAGAAACCTTTGTCGCCAAAACTGTCCTGACAAGAACAACCCTACCCGTAAGAGATAGGTTCAGCCCCATCCAGCGATCCACCACCTGACGCAAGTTATCTAGTAACGAAGCAAAATTCTTGCTTGAGCCGCGTCCACTAGGGATAGGAATACCAAGATACTTAGTGGGGAAAGCACGCTCATCCAATCATGTGGCAGTCTTCAACCTACCCCGTCTGGAGTCACACGATCATGATAGAAAAATCTTTGAATTAATAACACTCATATAAAGACCAATGTGTTTCCCAAATACAAGGAGGTTGCATCTAAGCCTGGAGAGATGGCGTATATGTCCAGTAACAAAAAGGAGCACGTCGTCAGCAAAAATGAGGTGGGACAGGACAGGAACACCCGCCATCTTGAAAACTTTGAACTCATTGTTGTGTTGAGTCGAGTCAATCCTCATGGACAAGGATTCAATGATGATAGAGAAGAGTAAGGGGGAAAGGGGATCCCCATGTCGGAGCCCATTAGAGGCTTGAAACAAACCTTTAGAACCCCATTCACTAGAACAGAGAAGGAAGTACCTTGCACACATTGCTTCATAAGGTTGATCCATCTGGGTGAAAACCCCATGGAATCCATGATATCCCACAACGAATCCCAGACCACATTATCATAGGCACATTAACACTTTCTTACACACATAGGTTGGTATGAGATTAACTCAGGTTCCACCTTATTCCTTTGTCATAGTTCTCATTTATCTTCTCATTTGATACTTATCATTGGAGTTCTCTCCATCTTATGTGGATTTCATACCTTGATTCTCTTTATAAGCATAGACTTATCTGTCTTTTAATTTATTATCTTCTTGAATCACATCTTCAAGAACTCCTCTTTTGCTTATTTGTATTCAGATTTAGATTTCATGGTGTTGTGTCTTTCTCTTTAGCTACCAAACATTCAAGTTTTGATAGATTATGATGCAATTCTCATCTTCTTTAAGGTAGGATTGAGATATTCACACCATGATTTCTTATTCATTATGCTCTTTAGATTGTCTCAAAATGACTACTTGATTAGAGTAATCAGAAAGATAACAATCTAAGAGTTCCATACTTACCTTTTCTTCAATAATTGAATACCTGGCCAGGGCACCCAAATATTGAGATTCGATAGTATGCACCATATTTTTATGCCATATTCCTAATTTTGACATCATCCTAGTCCTAAGTCCTAGTGTCCCTATAGACTCATTGAACCTAAAGCTCTGATACCAACTTGTGAGAACCTGTTACACTAAACAAGATTACTCAAACATAAAATATAATCAATCACCAATTAACCACATATCCAAAAATATGGGTAAATTAAAACTAATTTCAACATAAGCACCTGCTCAGAAACATTTGCATAAGAGTCCAACATCTTTCTTTTATCCATATTATGACAAGAATTTGATACAAATTGTTCTATCACCTTAGCCACAACATATATACAGACGATAACAATATTTTTATATGCCATACAAACAAGCATTACCATGCTAACAAAATTCCAATTCGTTTGAAACACCATATATAAAATTTCCCTGCCCGAACCTGAGAGTACAGGGACGACTCTAGGACACATGATGTATGGGTTTTGAGTCACTTTTACAAGCCTATTTTATATTTGTTTTGTGCATTCATTAGTCAATTAGTTGATCATATTTGCATAAATCATTATTATTGGCTGGTATATTCTTTGTGCATCAAACTATACTCATTTTATCATATTTACATTTATTATATGTCCTTGGGCCTTATATACATTTTTATGGAATTTTCAGGTACCTTATATACATTGCACAGTCAGTGCCACCAACCACCCTGGTCGATGCCACCGAGATAGCAGTAGAGATCGGGCCGTAGAAGACCAGAGCAGTCGGTGCCATCGACTACCAAGTCGGTGCCACCGAGATCGGCTCAGAGAGATAGAACAAAATATGCGCACCAGCTCGGTGCCACCGACATGAAGAGTCAGTGGTACCGACTTAGGCACATCAAGATTGCACTTGATACCGTCGGTGCCACCGACACCCTAGTTGGTGCCACTGACTCTATTGGATTTCAACAATCTGATTTGATCGCTCAGATCTAACGATCCATGTTATGTGGTACTGTATGTTGACCTAGGACTTAAAAGAGGATGACAAGACCTAAAGGGGGCATCACGTTGCACCGCACGAAGGCCAGAGAGGAGAGGGAGAGAAGCACGGAGCCAAAGGACACCACCTGGGAGATACAAGCACCTCCGACAGATGATTTTACTGCCGGAAGACTACAGAATGTGCGTTTCTCAAAGAGGATCATCCGGAACACCTTCTCTCAAGGGGTTACATGAACTTCCTTCATGTTTCCCACATTTTTCTTCTCTCCCTCTATGTATTCGCAACTGAAAACCATGCGGGGCTAAACCCCTCCTTTCCTTAGGACCAGGGAGTAGCCCGGGGAATCGTTGTATTGAGTTTTTACATGATTTAGTATAAATTTCTCTTTATTCCTAGATATATAATTGTGGATTTGAACAACCTATCATTTCTTGATCACCATCAGTAAAATTACAGACTGATAATTACTTCAGAAGGAGAATTAAAGGTTAGAAAACCATAACTTATACACTTTCCTACGTGTTCCTTGAGAAAGGCAATGTACGGTCAGTGGAAAGAACCCAGAGTTTTCAATAATGCACGTAGACTAAGAGATAAATTACTACAGATGTGGAATTGTCTTAGATCTAGGTAGTGAATTGCACCGCGGAAGTGGGCAATTCTGACTACAGGCTTTCTATCTAGGGTAGGAGTAGGAACTTATATTAATTCGGTAGAAATAAGATACGATGAGTCCCCATGATGAAATCGGTAATCCTAAGGAATTCATCTCATTCGAATCAACTATTTTTAATTTTCTTTTGATTTCCTTTTATTTTCATTTAAACTTAAATCAACCATTTTAATCATCTTAGCTGATCACAACATAGTTAGTAGTAGTCACTGAGACTACGTCTCCCTGAGTTTTACTCAGGCCTCACATAGGCCTATATTACTCGACACATGCACTTGCGTTTATACGCAAAGTTTTAGCGTGTCAAGTTTTTGGCACCGCTGTCGGGTAGACGGTGAAGTTTCAACACTACGAGTGCTGCAGGCGGCCAATCTAAGCCACCTTTTATTTCTTGCAATTTAATCATAGGAAATTTAGTGCATATAACATTTAATACACATTTTCTCTATTAAGTACCGAGACTAACTGGTTTCAATTTTTCAGGTACTAGTGCATGGTGACAACATGGACCACAGATTATGGAGAATCTACATCTGAGGTCATGGTCACTGTCGAGGTTCCAGTTCGAACAACTGCACCAGAAGGCATATCGTTATAGCCCAGACAATATGGGACGATAATCCAGGAGCAGAGAGGACAATATGGGAGAGGATAAAAGCATCTTCATCAGCTGCACAGACATGGCCTATCAAGAAGCAGAATGTGAATGTAGCTCAATATAAGATTGATTCAGGTTTGATTGCCCTCGTCAAGTCACAAGCATTTTATGGGAACACTCATGAAGACCCAGTGGAACATATCAACAATTTTGTGGAGATCTGTGATATGGTCAAAGTGGATAGGTTTCCACAGACAGCCATTTATCTGAAACTATTTCCATCATCACTGGAAAATAAGGCAAAGGAATGGTTGCACAACCTATCGAAGGAGTCGATCGAGACATGGGATCAAATGGTAGAGGCATTCTTTGAAAGATACTTTCCTCCAGAAAAGACGAATGAGCTGATTAGAAACATTCACAATTTCAAGCAATAGGTAGTTGAATCATATTTTGAAGCTTGGGAGCACTTTCAGATCATGCTCAGGAAGGTCCCTCGCCATGGGTTAGATTTGGAAAATCAAGTAAAGATGTTCTACTTTGTACTCTGCAAAAGCAAATAAACCACCTTGGATAGTGCAAGCTCGAGGTTTTTTCTCAAAAACCCACCCTCAACGTGTTAGGACATTTTGAAAAATATGGTGAAGAATCAGGCATGGGGTAATGAGAGAAGCCATCCAGAGAAATTCAAAAGCATATGGGAATCTAAAGTTATCACCTCTTTGAATGAAAAGTTAGACTTGATAGCAAAGAAGATTCTAGAGAAGGATAATAATTCATCAGATGAGGAAGGACAGGTGAAATACATGCGGCAGTAAGGATACGGGAACAATGACTACTCGTGGTGAAAGGATCCCAAGTTCTCTTGGAATGATCCAAACAACTTTATGCATGATCATGATCAACAGAACCAACACAGGAATAATCAACATCAGTGACCTGTAGCGGAGGAGAGCACAAATGATATTCTCAATCAGATAGTGAAGCAGAATGAACAGTTGATAAACAACGTCCAACGTGATCTCCAGAGCCAAGGGGCCCAGATGAGGAATTTTGAGACAACTTTGTCTCAGTTGGCGACATACATGGCAGCATTGAAGAAGCCAACACAACAAGGCTTTCCAGGAAATAATGACACTCCAATAAGAAACTAGCAAGTCAAGGTCATACTACTGAGAAGTGGGAAGAAGACATTGACTCCAAAGACTATGGAGACTGAGGTGACGAAACCCACTGACAGTGGTGACTCAATGGCAGAGCTGGCACAGGCTGAAGTGGAGGTAGGCAACATAGGGGAAGATCAGGATTAGGAAGCTGAGGTAGAGAAGAGAGCTTCACATGTGCCACCACATCATAGGACACAGACGATACCAATTCCATATCCTAATAGCTTGAAGGCAAAAAAGATGGATCAACAATTTAAGAAATTTCTAGATAGCTTTAGGAAGCTTTCTGTGAACATACCATTGATTGAGGCAATTCATAAAATACCATCATATGGTAAATTTCTGAAGGATATCATTAATAAGAAGAGGAAGATTCCAGAATCGGAGGTAGTTGGACTGAGAGAGCAAGTGAGTGCATTCATTTTAGGTACACTACCACCAAAGAGGCAAGATCCCGGATGTTTCAACATCACATGTTATATCGCGAAGACAAAATGTGGGGATGCACTCTATGACTCAGGGGAAAGTATCAACTTGATGCTCTTATCTACTTTCAAGAAACTTGGTCTCAAAATGTCTAGGGAGAGCAGCATGATGATTCAATTGGCAGACAACTCAGTGGTGACACCATATGGAATTTGCGAGGATGTACTTGTCAAGGTGAACCAGTTTGTTTTTCTTGTAGACTTTGTGGTGATGGAGATGCAAGTTGAACATCACAATGAGCTTTTACTAGGAAGACCCTTCCAAGCAATAGCTGGTATGATCTTAGAAATGGGAAGAGGCTGTTTGACTATGGGAATTAAGGACGATAGGTTTGAGATAACCATGCCAGATAATTCCAAGTCATCTAATGCTCAAGAGCAATGCAATATGATGAAACACGTGGATAACAACATCTCATTGTTTTTGGGAAAACCATTTTTGGACATGGCACATGTAATGACAAGGTGGACAAGGGTACACTAGCTGTGGACATCATGGAAAACACTAAGGTGGTCTCACTTACCAAGGCAGTAGGGTATCCGGATGACAAAGATGAGGAATTGGGTTTCTCTACTATGAATGAGGATGGAGAGGATTCTTTAGTACAAATACATCAACAACTCCCGCTAGAGACATGTCTAATGAACCTCATGCATGATTGTGTTCAGAACTAGTCATTAGAAGAATGTGCAAGGCTACTGAAGGCTTTGCCATGTTATTACACAAGGCACTTTGAGAACTTGGGACCGCTTCCACCACCACTAATTTCTTCACATCTGAGCCCACCCGAGCTGGAGCTCAAGCCGCTGCCACCTCATCTGAAGTATGTTTTTCTAGCTACAAAGGAGAACTTTCCAGTTATCATAACTGCACCATTGAGTGAATCAGAAGAACAACAATTGATTGATATGCTAAAGAGCCATCGATGTGCATTTGGGTGGATTGTGGCTGACATCAAGGGGATTTCCCCTACATTGTGTCAACACAAGATTCGGCTAGAAGAAGGAGCAAATTCAGTCATTCAACCTCAGCATCGCTTAAATCTGATCATGACAGAGGTAGTCAAGAAGGAGGTACTCAAAATATTGTCGACATGTATAATCTATGTTATTTTTTATTCTACGTGGGTTAGTCCGACATAGGTAATTCCAAAGAAGGGAGGAATCATTGTCACTACTAACTCATATAATGAACAAATAACCACTAGATTAGTCACAAGATGGTGAGTTTGCATTGACTATCATAGTTGGAACACCGCCACGCTTAAGGACCATTTTCCATTACCGTTCTTTGATCAGATTTTGGAGCGAATCGTCGGTCGCTCGCACTTTTGTTTTCTTAACGGATATTCAGGTTATAATCAAATTTTAATCGAGCCTAAGGACCAGGAGAAGTCCACTTTCACCTTCCTTTATGGCACCTTTTCATATCGCTGCATGTCATTTGGGTTTTGCAACACACCCGCTACGTTTCAACGGTGTATGTTGGTGATATTCTCGGATATGGTTGAACGATGTCTCAAGGTCTTCATGGATGATTCTTCGATTTATGGGACATATTTTGATGATTGTTTGAAAAATTTGGAAAAGGTTTTGTAGAGGTGTGAAGACACACACTTAGTACTTAATTGGTAAAAATGTCACATGATGGTTAGAGAGGGCATAGTACTTGGACACAAGGTGTCTAGCAAGCAATTGGAGGTGGATTCTGTTAAAATAGAGGTGATTTCAAAACTCCCTCCACTAACATCGGTGAAGGCAGTTAGGAGTTTTCTAGGACATGCCAGATTTTATCGTTGATTTATTAAGGATTTTTCAAAAATGACTAAGCCATTGTCTAAGCTTTTGGAGAAGAATGTGGAATTTAATTTTAATGAGAAATGTTTAAAAGCTTTTCAAAACATGAAAGAGAAACTCATATCTGCACCGGTTGTGTAGGCTCCATATTGGAACCAACCATTTGAGCTGATGTGTGATGCATCAGATTATGCTATGGGGGGAGTGTTGGGGCAGCGCTTAGACAAATTTCCTATGGGCATGTATTATGCATCTAAAACACTTAATGACACACAACTAAATTACACCACAACTAAAAAAGAATTATTGGTTCTTGTCTTTTCTTTTTAGAAATTTAGATAATATCTCGTGGGAGCTAAGGTGGTGGTGTGGATTGATCATGCGGAAATTAAATACTTACTGCAGAAGAAGGATGTAAAACCAAGATTGATAAGATGGATCCTTATGTTGCAGGAGTTTTCCATTGAGGTCAAAGATAAAGTAGGGATAGAGAATGTGGTGGCTGACCACCTATCTAGACTGGAGAGGGTAGATGAGAAGGATGTTAATATACCCATTCTAGATACTTTCCTTGATGAGAAGTTGTTCACCCTTAAGAAAAAGGACCCTTGGTTTGCTAACATTGTGAATTATCTAGCTTGCAAAGAATTACATGCTGATTGGGGGTACCAAGAAAACAAGAAGTTCGTTCATTCTTTGCGCTATTATTTTTGGGATGATCATATTTTGTTGAGACAATGCAGGGATGGGATTTTGCAAAGGTGTGTATCGGAATGCGAGTATGAGAGTGTGTTGAAACACTATCACACACTACCTACAGGTGGACACCATGCCAGTTCTAGATTATCTGCAAAGGTGTTAGAGAGTAGTTTATACTGGCCAACCTTATTCAAAGATGGATATGACTTTGTGCGTCGGTGTGACACATGTCAGCGGTCAGGTAACATATCTAAGAGACAAGAGATGCCATTAATTGTGTTTCAAGAAATAGAGGTTTTTGATCTATGGGGTATTGATTTCATGGGACCCTTTGTGTCCTCTAATTCTAACCTCTACATCTTATTGGCTATAGATTATGTGTCAAAATGGGTGGAAACAATTCCAACCCCCACCAATGATGCAAACGTCGTATGCAAGTTTGTTAAGGGTCATATTTTCTGCAGATTTAGAGTGCCAAGGGTGATTATAAGTGATGAGGAAACTCATTTCACTAACCAAAAATTTGGGGCACTCTTGAACAAATATGGAGTGATGTACCATGTGGGTACACCCTACCACCCACAAACTCAAGGGTAGGTGGAGGTTTCCAATCATGAGATCAAAAACATTCTTGAGAAGATGGTTTCATCTAGTAGAAAGAATTGGAGTCAATTGTTGGTTGATGTGTTATGGGCCTATAGGACTGCCTACAAAACACCAATAGGAGCTACACCCTTTAGGTTAGTCTATGGATGGGCGTGTCATCTTCCTGTGGAGTTAGAACATAAAGCTCATTGGGCATTAAGGAGGTTAAATTTTGACCTTGACGAAGCAGGCAAGACAAGGAAGTTGGAGTTAAATGAGCTTGATGAAATTAGGATGAATGCCTACAAGAGTTCACGATTGTATAAGGAGAGGACTAAGCAAATACATGACCGGCATATAGCAAGGAGAGTCTTCTACATGGGTGAGAATGTGTTGCTTTTTAACTCAAGGATGAAATTACACCATGGGAAATTGAGGTCTAGATGGAGTGAACCATTTATCATAGAAGAAGTGTTTCCACATGGAGCGGTTAGAATCAAAGAGGGAGAGAGATCTTTCTTGGTTAATGGTCAAAGATTGAAGCTCTACTTTGGAGAAGAATTCAATAGGAAGGAGCATGAGGTGAAACTTATTGCTCCTAATTAATCTCAAGATTGGATTTGTCTAGCCTAGGATATTAAACAAGGTTGCTTGTTGGGAAGCAACCCAACCATTAGGATGTTCATTTCAGTCATTTACATTATGTTGGTTTAGTAGTACTTAGTTGTTCATAAATTTTATGTAAAAATGATACTCTTATCCATTTGTTAATGGTGCATGTAGTGGCAAAGTCGGTCCCACTGACATCTGAGTCAGTGCCACAGAGATCAGGTCAGAGGGAAAGGCAAGTCGATTGGCACAAGTCGGTGCCACCGACACAATGGTTGGTTCCACTGACAGATCTGAAGAAAGTGTAGAAAAATGAGGTGTGGCTAACTGATAAGCTATCGGTACCACTGACAACCCTATCGGTGGCACCGACCCAGCCAATGACCTAGGCATGGTGGATGCGTCGGTGATCGGAAAAAAATTAGTGGCTAAAAAATCAGTATCACCGACTGTTCCGTCGGTGCCACTGACAGGAGAAAGCACTGATCTATGGGTGTCGTCATCTATGACCTAGATGTGTTCATATTAGTCATGAGAAAGCACCAATCTGCATAGAAAGTCAGTGCCATTGACATAATGTTAGTGCCACTGACTCGTCAACAATCTACCAAGTCCAGATCGTCCACCGATAGCCATCGATGCACCGATGACACAGATCCACCCCCAGGAGTCAGTGCCACCGAATTCATCGCAGATGGGCGGTGCAAGATCTATAAATAGGAAGAAGTGGTTTGTTTTCTTCTCACAACTCTAAGAACTACTACTCCCCAAGTGCAAGTGGTTACTCTGAGCATCCAGAAGATGCACCGAGCTCTTCTTTTCTCAACCTCCTTCCCTGATTACTTCAACATCATGGCAAGGAGAGGAGGAAACCCTGGCGGTTTGACACCATGACCACAAATAAGCCACCCTTTGACGGAAGTGTGAAAGGTGTATGAAGAGCTTGCCAAGAGTCTGCTCGTGCCGAAAAGATACAGAGACTGGAAACTAATCGAGGATATGGGCTTCAACAACAACATGGCGGCGGTTCTTGAGGGCCAAGAATTTGATGGCGGTTCCATGAACCCTATATTTGTCAGTTGGCCAACATATAGGGAGATTGTCATTGAGTTATTAGCGTCTCTTGAGATATTTGTCACCCCCGACCCAACACGCCCAGCACAAGGTGAGTGGAGAGAAGGAAAGGTGGACTTCTACCTTTACAGCACCAACTACTCCCTCACCCTTCACGCCTTCAACAACATCTATGGGTGGCCTCACGTGCCTTGACACTAGCTCGAGAACATAGACTTGGATGTGATATGGAAGGACCTCGTCACAGTGCCAGAAGGTCATAAGTTAAATTTCCACCACAGTTCATTAGCGAACCTTGAGCATCCCTTTGTTCGGGTGCTTCATCACATGCTCACCAACATGCTATTCGCCAAGTCAACTCAAGGACAACCAAAGGCCCAACCTCCAAATTTGTATTTTCTCTATCAACTTTTGGAAGGGAGGCCGGTTAACTGGGGAGCTTTCTTCGTCACACATGTGATGGTGGTAAAGTGCAACATTAGGAGGACCACACCTATACTATTTGGGGGACTTATCACCACCATAACTCTTCATTTAGACTTGGATATTTCTACTCTTGAGCCTTTGTATTCCAAGCTTAGCATAGACCGCCACCACTTCAAGCAGGCTGGTCTTATCTTGGTTCAAAATGACACCATCTATGCTATATGTTCGATCAGTGGCACCTTCTACGAGCATCGACTCCCTGATCCTATCTTCAACACCAAGCAAGTTGAGTACTATATATGACCGAATATGGATGACGACAATGCAGAACAAGGTGGAGATGATACTGATGAGGATGAGGAGTCAAGCGACGATGTGGAGGAGGTCGACCCCACCATTCCTATGACACATTCAGTTGCTCCATGGAAGCGTCCACGACATTATGTTGCCTCTACATCTTCTACCCCACCACCCTCTCAAGAAGGAGAGGATGCTTATTCTATGGCTGGGATGTATTATATGCTACATGATATACATACACATCAGTAGCAACAAACTCAATCTTTGGCTGGGATTCAAGATGAGCAGGGTCGGTTGTACATCATCCAACAAGAAATCTATGAAAATGAATGTCTTCTCTTGGCCAACCAAGAGAACATGCATCATCTCCTCAATAGGATGGAGAAATATCAACAGCCATTCTTTGACCACTACTGGAGCCAGGGATACTTTGGCAACTACATGATGCCACCAGATATGCCTTCTTCTACTCCGACCTTCCAGGGGATGTTTCCTCCCTAGGACCCCAACCAGCCACCACCACCACTGTAACACCTTGGCCCACTGCCCAAGGCTCTAGTAGAGTTTCAAGAATGACGACTGGCCCCACAGACCACCACTAACCTTAACTGTGTGCTTTATCCACACTCATGTGCAAGCCGGGGTCAACTTCCCGACTGGTCACCCATCCTAGTACTACTCCAAGCTGAGCATGCTTAACTATGGAGTTCTTTAGTGATGGGCTCCCAGAAAAGGAGGTGCACCTTGGTGATATGGGTAGTCCAATCATTCCTTTTAAGATCATGTTATCCAAGGCCTCAAATCCTGGGACGTTACAACCACCATTTTAGTCGGGTATCTCTATTCCACCTCTTAAGTTGTAATTTTGACTATGTGGTCATAGTAATATTCAAGCTTGGGGGGTGCTGGAACAACTTCTATCTTAGTTTCTTTTATTTTAACATTTTGTTTGTTTTATTTTGGGAAAAATTAGTTAGTTTTCTTGTTAGTTTTTCTACTATGTAGGATCTGCAATCTATCTAGTGTAATCTGTGGAGAAGTAAATGCATGGTTTCTCTTAAGTCTGGGTTGGTTGCACGAAAAAAATTGAAAAAATTATGAGCAAATTTCAAATTTTTGTGAGCTTATCTTGTGAGTAGTCGAGTTACATAACTAAGTAAGTGCTTGGGTAAGTCAGCTCCAGGACATGAGAACATAAATGACCATTTAATTTGTCCAAGAAAAGTGATTGATAAGGATTGTTGAGCCTAAACTGATCAAACACTAATGTGACCTTAAACTAACATCTAAGAGAGAAACCCCTTGATTACCCTATACACAGGTCTTTAGAGAGGGACATATGATTTTCTATGAAGGTTTTATCTCTTAGTTGTGTGATCTCATCCACCGCATACTTTCGCTTCACACTCCACCATAAGAGGATTGAGTACATGTTATTATTCTTTCTCTTGATTGCATTTTATAGTAGATCTTGCATAATAGTTGTTTGCTTTTGCGTGCATAAAAAATATGAAAATCATACATGTGCAATGGAATTCTGGTGCATGTCTTGTAGTTGCATAACATTTTATTCATATAGTTTGCATGTGCATTACATATCATCTTGCACAGATCATGTGTAGTTTCTTCTCTAATACGAGAAGGTAGTGATTTTGCCCATGCCCCGAAAAGAAAAAGAAAAAAAAAAGCAATGACATGAATCAAATGTGCAGTGCAAGTAGAAGCCCAAAAAAAATTTACCATGTTGAAAGGGGGGTTAAAATGAAGAAAAAAATAGGAAAAAAATTATACATATTGAGTATAATGTCAGAAAGTGAGGGAGGAAGGGCATAATTCTACCCAATCATAAGGAAGAATTATCACATGATGCAGTTTAGATATTTTGTCTTATATTGAGATGAAATGGTAGTTGCATGCATCATTTTACCTCAATGATTAGGCATTAGGAGCATTCTATAAATTCACATCATCATAGGTTCATCATGATTTTTGATTGCATGAATGATTTTATGTGCTCATGATTCTTCCACAGCCACCTATTCCAACTACATGTTGCTCTTATTGGTAGGCCACTCAGACGATTATCTCCTCATTAATTATCTATCAGGAGAACTACTTCCATGTAGATGGTAGATAGAGAAAAGAGAAACGTAGATAGGATATCACATGATGCATCAAGTATGAACTGGACGAGTCTACCATATTAACTGTTTTACTGATAGTGTTTCATTGATCGGGAGGAGGACATCTTTGCTAGATGTTTTTGGTCGCCTAGATGGCAGTTAGTGTTCAGTGGTCAGTAAAGGCCAGAAGGAGGACCGAAAGGTGGAGACTTTTTAGATGTACCTTATGCACTTATGTCCTTCAGCTGACTTATCTCAATCAGATCCAAAGGTGTTGTTGCTCGAGGACGAGCAAAGTTTTAGCTTAGGGGAGTTTGATGTATGGGTTTTGAGTCACTTTTACAGGCCTATTTATATTCATTTTGTGCATTTATTAGTCAATTAGTTGATCATATTTGCATAAATCATTATTATTGGCTGGTATATTCTTTGTGGATCAAACTATGCTCATTTTATCATATTTACATTATCTTATATATCACTGAGCCTTATATATGTTTTTATGGATTTTTCAGGTACCTTATATACACTGCACAATCGGTGCCACCGACCACCTTGGTTGGTGCCACTGAGATAGCAGCAGAGGCTGGGCCATAGAAGACCAGAATAGTCGGTGCCACCGACTACCAAGTCAGTGGCACCGAGATCGGCTCAAAGAGACAGAACAAAGTACGCACACCAGCTCGGTGCCACTGACATGAAGAGTCAGTGGTACCGACTTCGGCACATCAAGATCGCATCTGATACCATCGGTGTCACCGACACCCTGCTCGGTGCCACCGACTATGCCGGATTTCAGCAATCTGATTTGATCACCCAGATCTAACGGTCCACGTTATGTAGTACCGTAAGTTGACCTAGGAATTGAAAGAGGACTTCCAGACCTAAAGGGGGCATCACGTTGCACTGCACAAAGGCTAGAGAGGAGAGGGAGAGAAGCACAGAGCCGAAGGATGCCACCTAGGAGATTTGAGCACCTCTGACAGATGATTTTGCTGCCGGAAGACTGCACAACATGCATTTCTCGAGGAGGATCATTCGAAACACCTTCTCTCCACGGGTTACATGAACTTCCTTCATGTTTCCCACATTTTTCTGCTCTCCCTCTATGTATTCACAACTGAAAATCATGCAGGGCTAAACCACTCCTTTCCTTAGGACCCAGGAGTAGCCCGAGGAATCGTTGTATTGACTTTTTACATGATTTAGTATAAATTTCTCTTTATTCCTAGATATATAATTGTGGATTTGAATGACCTATCATTTCTTGATCACCATTGGTAGGATTACAGACTGATAATTACTTTGGAAGGAGAATTAAAGGTTAGAAATCCATAACTTATACACTTTCCTATGCGTTCCTTAGGAAAGGCAATGTACGGTCAGTGGAAAGAACCCAGAGTTTTCGATAATGCACCTAGACTAAGACATAAATTACTACAGACGTGGAATTGGCTTAGATCTAGGTAGTGAATTTCACCCCGGAAGCGGGCAATTCTGACTACATGCTTTCTATCCAGGGTAGGATTAGGAACTTATATTAATTTGGTAGAAATAAGATACGATGAGACCCCGTGGTGAAATCAGTAATCCTAAGGAATTCATCTCATTTGAATCAACTATTTTTAATTTTCTTTTGATTTCCTTTTATTTTTATTTAAACTTAAATCAACCATTTTAATCAGCTTAGCTTATCACAATGTAGTTAGTAGTAGTCACTGAGACTACATCTCCTTGAGTTCTATTCGGGCCTCACATAGGCCTATATTACTCGATGCGTGCACTTGCATTTATACACACAGTTTTAGAATGTCAACACACTAGACATCTAATTTACTTTCTCATAGATTCATTACTATATCTCCTCTTTTCTATTACAGGTTTTTTTTCGTCACTTTCTATTACATAATAAAATGTGGTGAACCATAAGGGTGAGACCCATGTCTCAGCAAGAGATATAACCTCCAACAACATTTATTGATTCCAACATTTTTAGGTAATGAGATAGTTTAAGCAGTTTAATCATATATAACAAATAATCTCAACAACACGGATGATTAACACAATACATAAAGGAGCAGCTAATAACTATCTTCATTAGCTAGACTATTCTCATATTCTTATTAACAATATAAGGAGTCTAAGCATGAGCATCTCTAACACCATGAATAAATGTAGTATCATATACATAGCTAACAACATCAACATGTCTAACAGGTTGAACATATCAACATCATAAAAAGAGCTAACAACATAAGCACAACTATATGGATAAGCATGATTAGCAGTATATGTATCTCTAGTTACAAAGGCATGGATAGCATGATAAACATAACTAACAACATAAGATAGCTAGCATCATGATTATAATCAGCAGTAGCAGTATAGTTATCAACAAAAGCATATCTACTATATGTATGCATCTATAATCTTAAGCATATCCACAACCTAAGTATATCTACTATCTCTTAATTGCACTAAGCATCATCTTTATGTAAAGATAACAAACAAGGCTTATCATCCAATGTGAAACGTCGTGTAGAACCCTAAAAAAATATGATACATGGTTGTATTACATCTTTTATTATGCCCTGGGGAATTTGAATCGTACAATCCAATGTCCAACTAACCCTTGTGAAGGGCTATTTGGTTCTGTACAAGATCTAGGAGTGTTGCTATCCTAAGATCTCTCCCCCTTGGTCGGTATGAGTAAAAAGGCAGTGACATATCAGTCAAAGTTGCGATCACAGCAACATATAGTCAAGCTACTAACCACTAGTCCGCCCTTGGTACAGGTCACATCACTAGAAACCAGGGCATAAAAAACCCTCTAATCTGAGGTACAACTGTATTTGTCCTCAATCACATTATATGTATGAGGCATGACCAAAGCCATCCTCCACAACCTGCATTGTGAATGACAAGGATATATCCTCAACTTGCCACCCCCACATACTCAACAATATGCGCTCTCAGTTTCCCTTAGTAATACTCGTTTCACCATCCATCAAGTTCTGACATTGAAGATGGATCTATGGCACAGGACACTACATGATTAGAGTTTCCCTTGATTAGTTATCTCTAGTTGGGTGAATTAAGGATGCATCAAACAAATGGACATACAAACCCTAAATCACATCTAGAAAGCATATAAGTATCACAACTTCAAAAGTTATAAAATGTGTAAAACACAATTTCTCATCTCATCATCACATGGTACTATTCACTTGTCATTCATGAGACTACACTAGTCATCATACTATCACAAGATATAAATGTTGGTATGTATGCCCTGAGAGCCAATCATGGGATGATTGGTGGGATGCATTAAGATTGATTTGATAAACATCAAAGGCAAGCTTCCAATTCTTTCTGGTTTAGTCATATGAGATAGTGATAGAACAGATTGAATGTCTAGAGAATGACAGTACTCAATGACGTATGCTTTCAGGTTAAGGACCTGAACGATGAGATCATACGGATGCTAAGAGTGTGTACATACTTGTTATGTCCCTAGTCGGATGTCATTGTGGAAGGTAGATAGATAGCAATGACACACAAGACTAGATTGTGGTGTTGGTTGATGACAGAATCTCATTAGTCATGATATAGAGATATCAAACCAAACACATAGGTACTTGTTAGAGAACAAGTGTACCGGACAGACCCACCATGAGTTTGACACATGGAACCATAAGATGGTAGTCACAGTCAGTACTCACAGTGATGGTGGTGAGTGTGATTCTTAGACCTGAAATCACTGCACTCAACACATGTCGTTGGGCACACTTTGACATCATCAAACGCATTCCTGAAACATGGGTTGTTATAAAGGTGATGATTGGGTGGCTTTGACACATGGGGCTTTTGAGGGGTGAGTGATAGATATGAGATTTGTCCCTCCGGAGGGAGTTTGATATCCAAGGCCACTTGATGAGTAGGATTGAGATAGGCATGCGCACGCATGTGTGAATCAGTATGTGATATTGATGTCATACATATCTCCTTCAATCTACTCTGAGATCAAGAAAGTGAATGAACGTTGATAGGATGACTGTTCCATGCCTTGAGTTCATTCGGGATATCAGTGACAAAGGAATTATACATTCACTGTAACACCATTCACGGATTGTAGGATGAAAGTTGTTCTCCAACTTTCTACTTTCACTTGGGTAGCACTGATGTGTGACTAGGCACCGCTCTTTGCTTGTGAAGTCATAAGTGTTATGGACTTTCACTGCCAACGTGAAATGGACCTGCAGGGTCACACACATAGGATTTAACCTGGAAGAGGAGTTTTTTCCACAAGCAACGTTTAGATTGATTACTAAAGGAGTTTAGTAGTTCAATTAAACACTCAATCAGTTGATAGCTCAATATCATATGGTTCAAGGTGTTGGACGCATTGATTAGAGTATCGGATTGATTGAAATTGCAATTGACTGATTTTTGCCCAACCAGTGCTCCCAACCGATCGGTAAATGTGATGAACCGGTCGGCTGAGGTTGCTGAACCAGTCGGCTGGAGTGTCCAGGCCGATCGGCTCATGCCCAGGTTGAAACGACCAGTTCAAGGGTTGAACCGATCGGCTCAACTGGTGCAACCGACCAGTTGGGAAAAGTCATGTCGGAAATAATTTTCCTTTGGTTTCAAATTGCCCAATTCGATTGGGAATAACATTGGTATTCGATACCAATTGGGAACGAAACAAGGAAAGTCTTTTTGAGCCGAATTAGGACTATGAACCGATCGGTTCAGGGCACCAACCGATCGGTTGGAGTGCCCCAAACGATCGGCTCAGGTCCAACCGATCGGCTCAATGGCCGAACCGATCGGTTCAGTTGTGAACCGATCATTTCAAGTTGCGAACCGGTTGCTTTTTGTGGAAAATTATCGAACCCTTCTACTCCTGCTTTAGTCCCATATTGTCGGGCACAGAGAACCCTGTCCCATGACCCGCCTATATATATAGGGGTATTGGGGGCTTCTCAGAGTACAACTCAATGCAAGCCGGTTGCTTTGTGAAGTTGTCGTTCTCTCTGGTTTTGGTAACCGTGAGAGATCCCGAGCAAGTGCTTCCCGCAAAAGGGAGGTGCAGCAAGGGAAGGACAACTGCAGTTGCAACTGGTAGCAGGAGAGTGTGTTGGCGACTAGTACGTCAACAGGAGGGTGCGACTCCTTCCACTTCCTTGTGGGACAAGGAGAGTGGAGTTCCAGGTGGTCCGTGTGGACTACTATAGAGGCGGGAGGACACTGCCGCTTAGGAGGACAACTGTCATCCGACAGTTCGGTAGGAGGAGGAGTCGTCAGTCCCGGTGTGACCAGAAGCTGCACAGACACCGTCTAAGACTGGAGTTGAAGACCGCGCATTGCGCGAGGTATTGTCGCCGAGCAAGCCTCGGGACAAGGTATGATTCCACAAACCATCCTTTCCTATTATATAGACGTTGACGCGTTTCCTCGGTATGGGTTGGGGGAGAATTTTTTTTGTTTCCGCTGCCTTCTCTGTCTCCCCCAAAACCCAACAGTGGTATCAGAGCCAGGTTAACTGCTCTATATTTTAGGAATATTGATATGATCGATTTTGGTTTGTCGCCTTTATTTATTGCATACGATGCGAATAATATTGTCTTTATGCATGTCCAATCCTAAATCCACAAATCCCAAATTACATATATGATATGTATTATTAATGCACTCGATACGCGTTGCCCTTAAACGAGTTTTGTGGTGGATGTGTGTAGCGTGATTATGGCCTATAAACCCCTATCTGTGTGTGGTTGTTTGTGGTTGCTTGCATCTCGGTCTGCGCACCGATCTTCCCTCTCTTATTCCTGATGTAACTCGAAATAATTTGAGATTATTTCCTACCTTTGCTCCCCCTGAATGTAACTTGGGGTTTCTTCTTTTAAGCAATGTAATAATAGGATAGAATTTATTTCCTGTTATGTCGAAGACCGGAGGACATCAAGACGACTGCTCAGACGATCGTTTCAAGGCATGAACCGATCGGCTGACCTTGCAGACGGTCGGTTCAAGGAGTGAACCGATCGGTTGATGACCGGTTCAAGGAACGAGACGAGCGGGTGGCGGACATGACGAGATGCACGACGACCAAGCAAATCGATCGGTTGGAGGAGCCAACCGATCGGCTGGTGGCACCCAGACGACCGGCTGGAGAGTACAGATCATTCATGTGATGAGTTGATCAACTCGGATGGCAAGGCACAGAGTTCATCTTGTACATGTTGCATGTCATGTTGACCTAGATGACCGTGATTCCTCTTGGCTCGAGGAATCACATTAGGATGGCCATAATCATCGCTTTTTATCATTTGTGCATGTTTTATGTGGGATATAGCATGTATATGATACGTACTATGTATTGTGGTGATTGGATATGTATATGTATATATAAAAACCAAATCCCTCATTAAAATATTAAGTTTTAGATGCCTTCCAAATGCGACACACGTGAAAAGCTTGTTCGACCAAGTGTGGGAACGCCCTAGCGTGGTGCACCATCTATCTCGTGGAAGCGTGAAGGATGAATGTGTGGGTTTGCCCAAGAAGGGTGCATATTCATCGTGTTTGCTTTGGGTCGGACTTAACAAGGTGACCTAGATAGGATCTAGCACCTTGAGGCATGGAGATGATCATTGCAAGGAGTTGTAGATGACATCTTATCAAGAGTTGCATATGATGCAATTGGCAAAAGTTGCCTACCTGAGAGATCTATGTTGTGGGTGACAGCCCAAGCTGGTCCATGACTTAGAGGATTTCAGGATCTTGCCCACTAGAAGGTTGTACGCTGCAATCTTCTGAATTGATGGAGAGGGCTATCAATTTGAAGTAAAATAGTGGGAGCGATAATTAATTAAAGGCCTAATTTTATCGTCAACTTTTCAAATCAATCAAACAAGTCAAAAGAGTTTTGGACTAAAATTGCATATATTTCCTTTTGTTAAAATAAATGGTTAATCAACAAATCACTTTATTTGCGATCGGTCTTTGAGACCAACAAATTAAATGGGAATAATTCCACGACTGGTTAGGATGATGATGAGAAGTGTTCTCAATCAAAGAGCGAAAGATCTAAGTCCTAGTTATACCAGAACCAGATGAACTCGATCCCACCACATCAATGGCTGAAAGTATGCTTATGGAAGCATACTGAGGATGACATTGATGAGGAGTGCTTGATGTTGTGTTCTCTGAACTATGAGTTGCAGAGACAACATGAGACATATGATGTCTCCAAGATACTGTCCTAGTATGTCATGACAGAAGGAGATCCAGTAAGGTATTCACACACTCAATGTGATTGGGTATGTGGAAAACCTGATTAAGAAGGATTCCCTCTGAGCCAAGAGTTGGCTATTGGTATGATACTACAAATGTTGTGAGAATCATACAATTCATGATAAGCTACAACATGAACAACTTTGACAAGCGTTGACAGAGTTGTTGGACATGTTGAGGATAGTAGAGGCAAAGATGAAGAAAGACAAACCATAGTCTTTGATGTGATCAAATAAAAGGTAAGTCTTAAGGGCAAGGGCAAGGGCAAATCTAAGAAGTGTTATGATGCTAGCCAACAATCCAAGCCGTCTTCAGCCTCAAGGCACATGGGGAAAGGGTGTATGAGGGAACTTCCCTCTATATCTGGAAGAACAAAAGAAGATGAAGGAGGGGATGGAGATCTCCACCTAAGGTATCATGAAATGAACCACTTCTTTATCCGAGGTATATGATACCAAGATATGGATATGTCATATATGATATGCAATATCTGCAAAGAAGTGATGGCCTTTGTGAAAGGACCAAGAAAGAAGTACCCATCATTGGAGCAAGTGTTGCGGCCATAGATAGGAGTATCTTTCAGTTTATTTCAGCCTAAAGGGCACGAAATAGAGTTGAGAACTGCTATTTCATATATTTCCAATAGATAGAAACACTTTATTATTGCATATTATATGACAATGATGGCAATTAATAAAGTTGATGTTTCAATCTTAAAGATATGATCTTTGTGGCAATGCCTTGTTTATCTTGTGATACATGGTATGCATAAGATAAAATGATACCTAAAGTTATTGATAACTCAAAAATCATGAGAAATTCATTTCTAGTTTCCATATGATGGATAAACCTAGACTCTTTTGGTTAGAGAACCATTAAGAGACATGAATATCTTGGACATGATTCATCAATCTTCACTAAAGGTAGTGGGAGAGTGATTATCCTATTAGGTATAATACATGTGATGTATTTACATACTAATTGGAACAAATGCTAATACTTCAAATGGTGTTTAGAGAAATACCAATATGAACATCTTGAAGTGTTCAAGATTGTCATAGATGAAGTACAAATTTGGTAAAGTATTAATTCTTGATGAGATCAATGAATGAAATACTTGGACCAAATGTTTGAGATCCTTATGAGTGATTATGATAGTGTATCATAGTGAACTCATGATTAAGGCATGGTGATGTCTAAATCAAGAAGGAATCATACTCTAAGGAGTTAGAGAATGATTATCAAATAACTGAATTCTTCTTAATAAAAGAATACCCCACACTAATAAAGGACATTAAGAATCACAAGGGTTGTGAATTCTTATATTCTTGACAGATACACCTCAATTATCTATGTGATGAGTTGTTCATATGATGAGTCAACTATCTAGATGAATATGAGGAATCAGATTTTGAGTTATGGTATAAGACCATTACATCCTAAATGATTTCCATGTGAACCATAAGGTATGACCTTGATGGTAGCACTCATTGGATGAAATCCATAAGTGCAAATGAGTCTTAAGTGTTAAGACACATGGATAACATTTTGAGAAGGATGACGCTTGTTGATTGCAACTTAATGACTGAGACATTTGGCATATGGATACTAAAACCACATTCCTATGAGGAATAAAACAAGGATGTGTATGTGACACAACCTATAAGGTTTATGAATCCACTAATGCAAATGAAGTCTATAAGTTACAATGGACTAATCAATGTGATTGATTGAGTATAAGCAACTCAAAATTGGATCTTTACTTTGATGATATAGTCAAAGGGTTTGACTGATATGTCAAAGATAAAGAAGGAATCTGTGATTTAGTGGGAGAATATTCACATTCCACATATTGATGTGAAATGGAATTGTTCTAGAATGGAAATCCAAAAGTGGAAATTATCTTTAAGGAAGATAGAGATGTTTCCTATGTGATAGGAATAGAGATCTATAGAGATAGTTCTCTAAAACCTCTTGACCTGAAAAGAGAGAGCATACATTGGCAATCTGTACTGAAGGGTTCAGTATGCACAGATCCAGTGGGAGAAAACTTGTCCATGTTATATGGATATTAATATCCCAAGGTCAAGTGTCCAACTCTTATGAAGAATGGGAACACTAAGAATAGATATGGATCTATCATGTATGTAATCATCCCATTGTCTTGCATATATGACATGGCAAGAATAAAACGCATTCATCATCTTGTATGTAGGACATGGCAATATGATGTGCTCATCCTGATAACTCGTATGTAGGACATGACGAGTGGATGTCTGTCTACTTCCAGTAAGGGTTACTGGAATACCATAAGAACTTGATAAGTACTTGGGAAGTACTAGTTCTATGGAGATAAGGAAGAGTTCGATGTAAAGAGTTACATTGATGTGAACTTCTGAAAGGACAGAAAATTAATCGCAAAATATACATAGGATGTATAAAAGTGAAAGTTTGTTGATAATTGGAAGTGTTCCAATAAAACCATTTAAAAGGGAAATGTCGAGTATCCGTGTGTTAGAGAACAACAGTGGATACTATATGGATCTGGAAGTTCATGAGATGAACTTATAGATATTCCACTCATTGATGACAAGTCTGGAATCCTTGATCATGCAATGTGGCTAAAGGTTAGCAATGGAATACTAGATCGCATATTACGGCAACTCCATCTCATACGTGTGACATGCAGCGAAGAGATGAGAGATATGCAATTTATACTGACTTTGGCAAGGTGTTGCCATTACTCACTATATTGGCACAAGAGCACAGTAACATGTGGGACATGTTTAGAGATCACTATGAATATGATTCAAGGGTGATTGGCTCACAGTGCAAGTGGGAGTCTGTTGGTATGTATGCCCTGAGAGACAATCATGGGATGATTGGTGGGATGCATTAAGATTGATTTGATAAACATCAAAGGCAAGCTTCCAATTCTTTCTGGTTCAGTCATATGAGATAGTGATAGAACAGATTGAATGTCTAGAGAATGACAGTACTCAATGACGTATGCTTTCAGGTTAAGGACCTGAACGATGAGATCATACGGATGCTAAGAGTTTGTACATTCTTGTTATGTCCCTAGTCAGATGTCATTGTGGAAGGTAGATAGACAGCAATGACACACAAGACTAGATTGTGGTGTTGGTTGATGACAGAATCTCATTAGTCATGATATAGAGATATCAAACCAAACACATAGGTACTTGTTAGAGAACAAGTGTACCGGACAGACCCACCGTGAGTTTGACACATGGAACCATAAGATGGTAGTCACAGTCAGTACTCACAGTGATGGTGGTGAGTGTGATTCTTAGACCTGAAATCACTGCACTCAACACATGTCATTGGGCACACTTTGACATCATCAAACGCAGTCCTGAAACATGGGTTGTTATAAAGGTGATGATTGGGTGGCTTTGACACATGGGGCTTTTGAGGGGTGAGTGATAGATATGAGATTTGTCCCTCCTGAAGGAGTTTGATATCCAAGGCCACTTGATGAGTAGGATTGAGATAGGCGTGCGCACGCATGTGTGAATCAGTATGTGATATTGATGTCATACATATCTCCTTCAATCTACTCTGAGATCAAGAAAGTGAATGAACGTTGACAGGATGACTGTTCCATGCCTTGAGTTCATTCGGGATATCAGTGACAAAGGAATTATACATTCACTGTAACACCATTCATGGATTGTAGGATGAAAGTTGTTCTCCAACTTTCTACTTTCACTTGGGTAGCACTGATGTGTGACTAGGCACCGCTCATTGCTTGTGAAGTCATAAGTGTTATGGACTTTCACTGCCAATGTGAAATGGACCTGCAGGGTCACTCACATAGGATTTAACCTGGAAGAGGAGTTTTGTCCACAAGCAACGTTTAGATTGATTACTAAAGGAGTTTAGTAGTTCAATTAAACACTCAATCAATTGATAGCTCAATATCATATGGTTCAAGGTGTTGGACGCATTGATTAGAGTATCGGATTGATTGAAATTGCAATTGACTGATTTTTTGCCCAACCAGTGCTCCCAACCGATCGGTTCATGTGATGAACCGGTCGGCTGAGGTTGTTGAACCGGTCGGCTGGAGTGTCCAGGCCGATCGGCTCATGCCCAGGTTGAAACGACCGGTTCAAGGGTTGAACCGATCGGCTCAACTGGTGCAACCGACCAGTTGGGAAAAGTCATGTCGGCAAGAATTTTCCTTTGGTTTCAAATTGCCCAATTCGATTGGGAATAACATTGGTATTCAATACCAATTGGGAACGAAACAAGGAAAGTCTTTTTGAGCCGAATTAGGACTATGAACCGATCGGTTCAGGGCACCAACCGATCGGTTGGAGTTCCCCAAACGATCGGCTCAGGTCCAACCGATCGGCTCAATGGCCGAACTGATCGGTTCAGTTGTGAACCGATCATTTCAAGTTGCGAACCGGTTGCTTTTTGTGGAAAATTCTTGAGCCCTTCTACTCCTGCTTTAGTCCCATATTGCCGGGCACAGAGAACCCTGTCCCATGACCCACCTATATATATAGGGGTATTGGGGGCTTCTCAGAGTGCAACTCAATGCAAGCTGGTTGCTTTGTGAAGTTGTCGTTCTCTTTGGTTTTGGTAACCGTGAGAGATCCCGAGCAAGTGCTTCCCGCAAAAGGGAGGTGCAGCAAGGGAAGGACAACTGCAGTTGCAACTGGTAGCAGGAGAGTGTGTTGGCGACTAGTACGTCAACAGGAGGGTGCGACTCCTTCCACTTCCTTGTGGGACAAGGAGAGTGGAGTTCCAGGTGGTCCGTGTGGACTACTACAGAGGTGGGAGGACACTGCCGCTTAGGAGGACAACTGTCATCTGACAGTCCGGTAGGAGGAGGAGTCATCAGTCCCGGTGCGACCAGGAGCTGCACAGACACCGTCCAAGACCGGAGTTGAAGACCGCGCATTGCGCAAGGTATTGTCGCCGAGAAAGCCTCGGGACAAGGTATGATTCCACAAACCATCCTTTCCTATTATATACACGTTGACGCTTTTCCTCGGTATGGGTTGGGGGAGAATTTTTTTTGTTTCCGCTGCCTTCTCTGTCTCCCCCAAAACCCAACAATAAATCTTTTTCAAAATATCATAGGGTATCATCTCTTATCAACACAAGAGGAGTACACCTCATTCAGGGCTCAACCATGCCCAAAGGTCTTTAAGACCATCATACTATCACAGGATATAAATCCTTTTGACAATATCACATGGTATCAACCCTTATCAATAAAAGAGTATTACACCTCATTTAGGGCTCAACCCTACCCAAAGGTCATTAAGACCATCATACTATTCCTTACAAGATCAACATTATCTTTCCATGCCTTATAATAAGGCTCAACAACATCACTTACATATAATACACCAGATCAGCACAATGTTGCATTAATGAGCTAGGAGATATTCATAAACAATCATAGCAGGGTTATATTAACATTAAGAACATTCCTTTATTACATAAACATGCAAGGAATCTAGATATTAACCCTTATCATATTCATAATGCACATGTTTAGCATAAGAAAGTATCAACCATGTGGCTATGATAACCACAAATTAACACATTAAGGTCATGATCATATTAAGGAGGTTATTTCACCATCATGCCATCATATAAGAAGGTTAAACATGAATACTCATCTTTATCTATTTGCATTAGAGTTATCCTCAACAAGATAAATTATATTAATGTTACTAATCAACACTCATACCCAAACCCTAACTCACGACACCCCATTGGATCATGGATACATAAGGTGAATCATCACCATCACATTCCATACTATTCTCAAGTATGAACCCACACATAAATCAAGGTGTCACCATCGGGTTATAGCATACTAGGGTTTCAACAACAATAAGAGAGTACTCCGTGATTGTATTAATTATTCAAGGACTATTCATACCCAATTACCATCATTTAGTTATATTAAAGATAGGTATAACAAGCTATACCTCATTAGGGTTACATATCAACACAATATGGTTATCATCCCTTCTATTCATATGAGTGAATAGGTAAGACTACCTTGTTAAGGGTAACCCTCCATTTATTCCATCATCATTCAACCCATATCACTATACCACAATGTCACCCAAAACCATTGGATGTTTAAAAGGTAAGATCATTGGTTGTTTACATAAGTAAACACCTTGGATAAACCACCTATGAAGTCCTTGGTTTGTACTCTAGAAAGGGTCACCATCTAATCCTACACATCCCTTGATTAACAACACAAAAAGTTCCATTGAGAGTAGGGTAAAACCCACAATCGACTGTTCATTTAAAGCAAGCCATCCATTGTCAAAAAGTAAGATCCTTAAGTTGATCATATAAAAAAACCATATAAATCACATTATTAAGACCAACATATTACATTATCCATCATTCCACTTTATTGGAGGAATAAACATTAGATCTTGACCATTGGGTCAAGTTCATATGTTAAAACCATCAATTATAGTATAGGCCTGACCATTGTATCAAGTGACCCAAGAAACCATTGGTCTAAGGTTTAATTGATGCTACAACTAAATTATTAACTCACCATAGGTTGTGGATACCTGATCCACCATCATTAGTGATCATTAACTCACCATAGGTTGTTATATGAGCACTATATTCATTAATCAACATCAAATATCAAACTAATATCACCATTGATTGATAACATCATTAGGGTACTTAGTCGTTACTCACTAGGTTTCTAATTAGGCCAACACCTGACCTAAGGGTTGAATGTAAGTTGACACCCTTGGTCACCACCATTAGTTGTCATGAAGACAACACCATTTGTTTTTGCATTGGTACCACCATCGAGTCATGGGTCTATAGAAGAAATTAGCTTTAAACCCTAAAATTGACCATTGGTTGATAGGTTCTTAGGACCATAGGTTGTCAAACCAACCTGATACAAGTCATATTATACCTTAGTAATAATGTATACATGATCACAGGTTCATCTAGAACTGAAATCAGAATAGGGAACATTATAAAAATTGAAATCCAAGTCAAGCATAGCTTTTTAGTGCATAGATCATCATTTAAAAGCAAGAACATCAGCTAGCAAGCTTATGGTAAGAAATAAACGTGGATAAAGTTATAAAACTTGCCTCTAATTAGAAGATAAACTCCCAAACAGAAGAAAACATGAGCAGGTAGAGTAGAAAATCCAAGCATAAGCTGTGAACTCGTCCATCTAGCACCTTTCTTCATCAATTGAGTAAACCCTAAGCATAAGGATCAAGAAAGGTAGGGTTTTAGAGCTTTAGAGAAATTTCTACCATGGAACAGTGAGGTTTCAACCTGGAGAAAGGTTGGAGGAAGGATAAAAAACAAATAAACTAAGGAAATAAGGGGATTCTTACTCTTTTAGGTCAAGATCACTAGAAGGAAGCTTTTTAAACCCTAAAAGGAAGTCAATTGCAACCCTATATAATTTTTCCAAGATGATCCCCTCTTTCTTCTTACTTGGATAGGAAATTCATAGAAGTACAAGGGAGAACAAGTTTCATAGAAGGAGGGAAGTTTTGGTGAAGAAATGGATCATTTTGGTGCTTAGGGATAAGTATATGAAACTTTAAGTTAAAGAAAAAGAAAAAGTTGAAGTTCTGGTATCTTTCCAAGTGTCCATGGCCTTAAACTATTAAGAATATACAAGAACACACACAAGAAGCTCTCCCACCATCCATAGATACATGTTTATCCCTCGTTTCTTGAATTTCCAAGCAAAACAAATAATTCATCAGTTGATAGCTACTAAAGGTATCTCATCCATGAAGGGGTAAACTCTAAAATACCCCTGGAGAAAAAAACTTCAAATCAAAGATTAAATAGGTTCCCCATGGCTCAACCAGCTCAAATGATGAGAGAATATATAAGGAACATAATGGAAGTGGTAAATTGCAAAGAAAACCTCTCAATTGGGAAAATTGTAGAAAATCCAACATGTGCATAAAATTGCATAACTTGCTCAAATACTGTCCAAATTGGAAAATATTTGAAACTTAAGCTTATCTTATGATTTCAAAGCATATAAAAAAGTTATATTAGGGTTAAAAGAATTCAATTATGATAATTAAGATTATTCAACTCATTAAGAAAGTTTAGGGGCCTGACATTTTTGAAGATCTCCTGCTTATTTTGATGGCACCGTCCATGGACATCATGGATGCCCACCAAAGTAGAAGTCTACTCCTGCTTCCCCTATTGAATCTCCTACAACATGCCATACATACCTATTATTAAGTATGAATCGTCTTTCTGGGTAGGTGGTGGAGCAGAAGAACCGGAGGCTCCATATGTTCTCAGTCGCTTGCTAGGAATCTACCTCCTCATGATGGGGATGGTGGGTTCCTCCTCCTCCTCTTCTTCATTCTTCTCCTACTTTTTTTCTTCCTTGGCATTGTCTTCTTCTTCATCATCCTCAAAGTCACACACAGATCACATCATGAGGTAGAGTACTTGCAAGTCGAAGACCAGATCGGGGATCTCCCTCTCCTTATAATGGCCACCCATTGTATAGCATGCGTACAATTTCCCTTGACACACATTGAGGAGGTTGCATCTCTTAAAATTCTTTAGGTCTAACTAGGGAGAAGCCTTTGAGGATCCATATGTGGAGAGATCGAGGTTAAGATGGATTGATATTGGAGTGATCAATACTCCAAAATGGATAGGAGGACTCCTTTGCACCAGTCTCTTCACCGAAATCATGTGTTAGAGGAAGAAAGAACCAAAGTCCACATTCTTTCCGCTTAACTCTAGGAGTTTGTAGAGGAAGTAAAGATCCACCATGTGAGTCTTCCCCTGTCCCTAGCTTGACTTGGCAAAGATGGTATTGGTGAGGAAGCAATGTAGGATGTGAACAAATGGGTGCTCGATGTTGGTGGTGGAGTTTGTATGCCAGTTGATATGGTAGCCTTGTTGCACCTCCACCAAAATATCCCATGAACCCTTGAAGTCAAAGTTGTTTGGAACAAAGCGCTCTTCACCCATTGGCCAACGTAGATAGCTTTGAACAAATGTAGTGTTAGTTGATAGTCGGTGTTGAAGAGTCTAAACTTGATGCAGCCTTCCCTCCATTCATCCCCATGCTTGGGGGTGCAACATATCTCTAGTGAGGCCATGAACACATAGACAATCTTTTGGAAGGTGAACCAGATACTAAAGAATGGGTGATCAGCCACCAGCCCCTGACGCTCACAAACTTGGAGGAGGTTGTCACTGAATCCCAAATATGAAATGAATGCATGGTCTCCATACTGTGTCACAGTAATCTCCCTCTTCATAAGGTCGTCATAGATCTTCTTCACATCGGCGTTGGGATGGGCGATGTGAGTTGGTTTTGGTATAAACTCGGTACACCCTGTCAATGATGAAGCACCTCTCCTAGAATCCATCTCATTAGTACAAGAAAGGGATGTAGAGAAAGAAGCTTAGAGAAGACTCTAATCACCTGGTGTTGCTTGCACATTATTGCTTCAGAGATGTGTGTTGAAGGTGTGAAGAAAAACAATACACAACCCCTAATTATATATATGTAGGATGAATCAGTAGTATCGATGGAAAGTTGGTAGTACCGACTTTTTCTCCATAATCTGTGTGACACGGTACCAACCATTGATACCAACAGTCCTCATGCATCGATGTCATTAGACGTGGATTGCCATGTGTCGATATTACCAATGGAAGTTGGTAGTACTGACTTGTTCAACGGATTGCCAGTACCGACCATCAGATGTGATGAATTTTGATCATTGATGGCTCTCCCACAGATTGTGGTCTTCAGGTGTCGGTACTACTGACTTATTATCTATGGTATTAAGATATTCAAAATTTTTGATTCTTTTAAACATGATCTTAGTATTTCAAACGTGGGACTTCAATTCGTGTCAATGCTACTGAGTCTCTATCGGTAGTACCAAGTCCTTATCAGTGAATGTAAGACTCTTGACCTGGGTTTTGGACTAATCCTATTTTATTTGGCTTGAGTAAGGGTTTAGAAAATTTCTCTAATCCTTTGAGATGCTTTTAGACCTTGTGGACAACTTAGGTCTCCAATTTGAGCTTGTTTGGATGACATTTGTGCTTTATGTGCTTGTTTTGGGCTAAATTGTATTTTACCCATTTTCGAGGTTTATCTTGTAATTTGCTACCTATAGTGTGTTCCTTCTCTTTCGTGTCTTCATGAGAGAGAATGTGATGCCTTGGGGCACCTTGGTTAAGCGTTGGATGAGTGATGGAATCACTTGTGGTGATTAGGGTTTCTGGGGTTTTATGTGTTTCGACCATGTGTACATGTATGGGTGAAGCGACCCATGTAGCAAACTATGTTGTGATCTAGGTGCATTCTTGGTGTGTCTTGATCGAGAAACTTTTCTTGGCTATGTTGGTTTTGACATAGGGTGTGTGGTTGAGGTCGAGACAGTTTGTCTTTTAGTATCTCGACCTAATAGTTGTTGTGAACCCTTGTCTCGAAAAGGATGTGTGGGTTGGTATGTCTCGACCCCTTTGGGGATGTTGCGACCGAGACCATATTTTGGGGTGACCTAAGTGTTCGAGACCTAACATAGGTTGTATTTTCATCTTGTGCATGCATGGTTTAAGTGGTTGCATGTGTGTTTCTTGGGTGGACAAGTGTCCCTTTGGAGCCCTGTCATGTTGACACATCATCTCTCACCCTACCTCTCTCCTTCTTTTCTATATAAACCCTCTTCTCTCCATGCAAGTGACCCTTTTTGGCCCTTATCCTTCTTGTAACATCTGGGCCCACTGCCCAAGGCTCTAGTAGAGTTTCAGGAATGACGACTGGCCCCACAGACCATCACTAGCCTTAACTGTGCATCTTAATCTCACTCACGTGCAAGCCAGGATCAACTTCCCGACTGGTCACCCATCCTAGTACTACTCCAAGTTGAGCACACTTAACTATGGAGTTCTTTAGTGATGGGTTCCCGGAAAAGGAGGTTCACCTTGGTGATATCGGTAGTCCAATCATTCCTTTTAAGATCATGTTATATGAGGCCTCAAATCCTGGGATGTTACAATCTCCCCCACTTTAGACTCTTGACGTCCTCGTCAAGACTCAACTATATGGCCTCATAATATGACCCCATTTCAGTGCAGACCCACAATGGCCCATGGACACCCAGCTCCCAATCACAGAATACCAGCGTAAGGGTGGCTACGTCAACTATGGACAGCCCTTTCCTACATGCCTGGACTGTATGGCTCAAGACTGGCATTCCACATGCCCATGCGGGCCCCACCTACTGGAGGGGTTATTGCTCTGATACCATTTGTAACATCCAGGCCCACTGCCCAAGGCTCTATTAGAGTTTCAGGAATGATGACTGGCCCCACAGACCACCACTAGCCTTAATTGTGTGTCTTAATCTCACTCACGCACAAGCCAGGATCAACATCCTGACTGGTCACCCATCCTAGTACTACTCCAAGTTGAGCATGCTTAACTATGGAGTTCTTTAGTGATGGGTTCCCAGAAAAGGAGGTGCACCTTGGTGATATGGGTAGTCCAATCATTCCTTTTAAGATCATGTTATTTGAGGCCTCAAATCCTGGGATGTTATACTTCTCCTTCTTTTCTTACTCATCCTTAGATCTTGGTGAATAAAGGAGAGTTGATTCTTGGAGCTCTTGGTGGATGAACTTCCCTTGCATGTAGTGCTTGTAGTGACCTTTTCTCATCTTGAACCTTGGTAAGTATATGCCTTTCTTTTACAACATTTTCTTTTGATCCCCTACCCCATATTCTTCTCCTACCTTTGCCTTAGACTAAGTTTTGACATGGTGGCCGTTCTTGAGAGATATATCCTCATCACAAGGGTAATAGGTCATGTTTTGATAATGAAACACCCTCTCTTTTCTCCCTTCTTTCTTTCGTTCGACCTAGGGTTCTTTCATGCCCTTTCCTTGAGAAAGCTTTGACCATGATGTCTTATCCTTCTTGAGATGCTTTTTATAGTTGAGAGAGGATCTTTTGGTGGATCTTCATCCTCCCTTGGGATCGTGTGCTTGGAGCTTGCAATCCTTGGAGTGATCTTCCTTAAGGCAGGTTATATAACACATTGCCCTCTCTATGATTTACACCTTTGATACTTGCATGTTACTGATTTATCTCTCTAAAACACACCCCTTATATGTTAAAATATGATGCCATGCTCTAGAACTTGATTAGTGGTAGTTATCATGCTTGGTGTGCTTGGAATCCAAACCCCTAATTTCTATGTACACGGTTTTTTGTAATGATGGTGATATGGTGATTTTTCTCCTATCTTTTAACCTCGATTTTTCTCACATGCATGATGGTCATGTGTCTTGATGTTATATGGAGTTGGATTCTATTTTGGAGGTATTAAATGTAGTTTTATCTCTCTTTCATAAGGATCTTTCAAGGTAATTTCATGATGCAAGTTTTAGGGTTCTTGGTGACCAATTTGCATGAGGTTTCTCCTCCATGTTAATGGTGGATTTCGTTGGTTTATCTTCTATTTTGGCCAAAGGAATCTTCTATTTTGGTCATGTTTGATCCATGTTTGATGACAATCCTTTGCCTTGGTTTTAGTTTGATCATTAGTGGTCACTACACCTTGTTTAACCTTGGGTTGAGACACCTTGACATGTTTGGTTTTGGGATGAGACATCACACTTAGTGATGGTCAAGAACCCTAGCTTAAGGTTGGTCATGACCTAGATTTGGTTTTGTTCGAGATGCACTTGGTTGGTCGTGGTCGAGACACCATGGTTGTGGGTGGTCACGACCCACATGTAAGGTGTTCGCGATATGTACATGGTGGGTGGTCGCGACCCATATGTGATGGGTGGTCATAGCACATGGATGATGAATTGTTGAGACATATATTTGAACACATAATTTATATATATATATTTATTTATTTATTTATTTATTTATATTTATATTTATAGGCTAGAATACACTTGAGTATACAAATCGCACGAATACACTCAAGTGTGTTTTCATATCAAGACTATTTTTTGCAAAATGTACACCATTGATCTTCACTGTCATACTATAACTAGGCTACAAAAAAATTTTGAGCCCATTTGGATGAGTGTAAGTCACTCATCCAAGGGCAAAAAATTCGATGCGCGAAACTAATTTGAAATGCATAATTGTGTGGTCTTTATAACATGACCTATAAATGTCCAAATGTGCTCAAATTTTACGTATGAGCTATTCATGACATGTTTAAGAAGCTCAATAGATTAGATTTTTGAAGAAAAAAATATTGCATCATGAAAAACTACTTGAGTGTATTTTTCTCTGAATACACTCGAGTGTATTGTAGCCTGACTATATATATATATATATATATATATATATATATATATATATATATATATATATATATATATATATATATATATATATATATATATATATATATATATATATATATATATATCTGTGTGTGTGTGTGTGTGTCTGAGTAATTAATGAGCCATGTATAGTGTTGATTGGATGGCTTCTTTAAAATAACCCTAATCATGATCCTTAACTCTAATACGCCCCAAGGAAGTGGGAGGTTGTACACCTAGAGTTGGTGATTGTATATTACTATAGAACCCAAATCAACTATGTGTGTGAACCCTAACCCTAATTATAGGGTAGGATATGTTGTTGAGCTTTCCTCTATGTGTGTCACATGATCTTAATTTCTCTCTCCTAATTGTGTAATGCTAACCATGTAGGTTGAATGCATGCCATTGCTTGTGTATGTTATTGTAACATCCCTGACATGGGTTATGCTTTAACCCAAGAGGTTTTTCTTAATAAAGTTAAATGTATGGTTGCTCTTATCTTTTGAAAAGTAATAAAGGCCCAAGAGGAACTTGTGTTTCAATTTTAGTCCTTTTTTAATAATGTTGAAAACAATGTTTTGCCTGTTTTGGACTAAAGTGCAAATTACCCAAGTTGAGGGGTTGACTTGCAAATGTTACATGATAAATGTTTATCAGGTGTTTAAGAATCATAAGAATGAGAATGATGCAGAGGTATGGCTTGTGGTAGCCTGAGCACCAAGAAACGGCTTGTTGAGCATTGTTTGTGCATTAAAACCTAGTTTTGGTGTAATGTGTAATTTACCCAAAACCTAGGGTTCAATATGCAAAATACCACTTCTAGAGAGTCCCTACTATTTATTAGTATAAATTAGAGACAATAAAATCAGAGGGGCGTCTCATTTGAATATCTTTGGAGGAGAGAGAATCTTGATATTAAAATAATCAAGATTTAAGCATAATTGAAACCCTAATTCAAATTAATGCAAAAATAAATATATTAATGGAAGTGCCCTTCAACCAAAAATGAGATGGTTGGATTTGTATAAGGGTCTACTTCCTTTTGCCTTGAAAAGGCCACGAAATATCTAAAGTGAGTGGAGAGCCCACTCACATTAGTTAAAGAAAAAGTAATATCCACTCAATTTTGGATATTATTATTATAATGGTTAAGGTGCTTAATTGCTTTTCCTTTAATTCATGGATAATGAAGAGGAATTCGAAGGTGTGGAAGATGTATTTGCATGCAAGGATTTGAGGGGGAGATGTGGCACCAATTTTGGGAATTAAAGGATTTTTATATCACTTTCTCTCCCATTGAAATTCCCTTATATACATCCCATTTTCAACCCACATGAAAGGCTTTTTCGATCCCTATTTCTTTCCTTGCTTTGGTTGAATACAAGGGAGCTTAGGAGAAACAGGAGGACGTGCCCCAACCTGTAGGTAAGCTCCATAGTCATCTCCAACCTTGATTTCATGGTGGAAATCAAAATTCAATGCTTAATTTCTTCTTTTCTTCATTCAATCTTAGCCATTCATTTCACTCAAAGACTTGAGAACGGACCTTGGACGGTTGAAAAAGCTTCATTGACCATTGAGGATGTTAATCTTGAAGCTTGGATTCAATTTTGAATGTGGGTTATATAACTTAAACCCTTAAATGTTATTATTACATTCAATTCTTCATCACTTGTTGATCATTTTGTTCTTCTTGAAATTCCTTTGAATAATTGATCAAATTTCCATAACAATGGCAGTATATTTTGAAGGATCAAAACTTTATGATGATGACATCATCATAAGCACACACCTCAATGAATATCTTGGGAAAACGGTTTCACTCATGAGACTAAACGATCTCAAGATCGTTTGGTGAGCAAACGATCTCAAAACTGTTTGACACCAAACGGTCTCAAGACCGTTTGAGGTCAAACGACCTAAAGACCATTTGAGGTCAGGATACATCATGGTTGAATGATGATATAATGGTTCTAATTGATTGACTCATAATAGGTTCAGTGATGGATAATCCACTGATTACAAACTCCAATCGATTGAATTGATTGAAGCCTTAATTGATGGAATTGATCAAGACTGTATGGGTAAAACCAATCAAGACTGGATGTGTAAAATTGATTAAGACCGAATGGGTAAAATTGATTAAGACCGAATGGGTAAAATCAATCAAGACCGAATGGGTAAAAGTGATCAAGACTGAATGGGTAAAATCAATCAAGATCGAATGGGTAAAGTTGATCAAGATCGAATGGGTAATTTGATCTTCAAAACCGTTTGGTGATGTTGACCGTTTGGGAGAGTTGACCGAATGGAGGTCAAGAACCTCAAGACCGAATGGAGGTCAAGCACCTCAAGACCGAATGGAGGTCAAGCACCTCAAGACCGTTTGAAGGTCAAAATACATTAAGACTATTTTAGGGTCTAATACCTTAAGACTGTTTGAAGGTCTAATTGATTTGAACCATGCAAGTAAATTAACCCCCTGATTATTAATGATGTTTATTAAAGACAATTGCAATGGTTGTACCTCTCAAGTACTTAGGTGATTATCATCTTTTGAGTGGTTAACCTTTGATGCTTATGGAAGCAATATCTCAATACACTATGCTAACCCTAAATGTATGTACTTGAATGAAAGTTTGACCTAATATAATCGAGCTTGAAGTAATCAAAATCCTAGAAAGGATGAGAGAGAGAAATCCATACATGTATGATAATCATGTAATGGTTAAATCTCAACACTCTCAACATGAATAGAATATGCAATTAGGGTATGATCCTTGATAAAGAGATCATGAAACCCTAATCGAGAAGGATGATGAGCCCTAACCCTAAATTAGGGCAATGCTAGGTGAAACCCTAAATTGGGGTAATGGTGTAACCCTAATCTAGGGGGATGATGTGAGAAATTCCAATTCAGGGTAATATAATGAAAAACCCTAATTTAAAAGGGTGATGTCATGTGAAACCCTAATCTAGGGTAATGCCATGTGAATCCCCAATATAGGGTGATGTCATGTGAAACCCTAATTAAGGGCAATGTCATGTGAAACCCTAATTAAGGGCAATGTCATGTGAAACCCTAATTAAGGTCAATGTCATGTGAAACCCTAATCAAGGGTGATGTCATGTGAAATCCTAATTTAGGGTAATGCCATGTGAATCCCTAATATAGGGTGATGTTATGTGAAACCCTAATATAGGGTGATGTTGTGTAAAACCCTAATTGATAAAGAGGGGAACCCTATTCCTAATAATGGAGTAGTAAATAATGTATTGGTAGGTGAAACACCTAAAGTGGTTGATAATGATTGAATAATTCAAATGAATGATTTATGACCAATACATTACATGATGATGTGATGGACAAGTGCATGAAGTATTAGAATGGGAAGCATCCTAATACAAGATAAGCTGATGAACTTAAGTATGTAAAAAGGGATGAGGGAAGTGATACATCAAGACATGATAGATATCACATCTAGAACTTCAAAGTTTATACACCTTGATGTACCCTAAATCCAATATATTTGGATGAGTAACACATAAAGGGTGTCATGATAATTGTTACATTGAGATGCAATGAGCCTAATGCACTTTAATAAGTGTAGGCTAACATACCCTAAGAAAGGGTTAAGCCAAGATAAAAAGTATGATGTATTTACACTCTGGTAAAGATGAGAGAGAAACACATACCTTGTATTGATAATCATTTGAGTATAAATGATGAGAATAGTTGTTGCCTAGTGAGAGGTGACAAGATGTTTAATGGCCTTGTGAGCCATGAGAGTTGTTGTTGCCTAGTGAGAGGTGACAAGATGTTTAATGGCCTTGTGAACCATGAGAGTTGTTGTTTCCTAATGAGAGGTGACAAGATGTTTAATGGCCTTGTGAGCCATGAGAGTTGTTGTTGCCTAGTGAAAGGTGACAAGATGTGTAATGGGCCTTGTGAGCCATAAGAGTAGTTGTTGCCTAGTGAGAGGTAACAAGATGTTTATAAAGTCTCATGAAAGAAATGATAATGTTCAAAATTAATAATGGATACTTAGTAATATAATAATAATAACTAATGGATACAATAATCATAATGAAATCATGATCATACATGCTTCATGTTTATAGCCAAATAAGGGCTATAGTGTTTTGAATAAGCTTAAGGGAGATATGAGGAATAATTGAATTACATAAAGGATGTGAATGAGTATGATGGATTGACCAAGGTTTAATACCTAGTAAAGGTGATGTGGTATTCAGTGATGGTTGCACAGGATTGGTATAGTCCAATGCCTGGAATAGATGCACATGATTGACATAGTTCAATACCTATAATAATGTCACAGGATTGGTAATAACCCAATACCTGGAAAAATTGCACAAGATTGGTCATAACCCAATACCTGGAATAATGTCACAGGATTGGTAATAACCCAATACCTGGAATAATTGCACAGGATTGGTCATAACCCAATACTTGGAATAATTTCACATGATTGGTAATAACCCAATACCTGGAATAATGTCACAGGATTGGTCATAACCCAATACCTGGAATAATTGCACAGGATTGGTAATAACCCAATACCTGGAATAATGTCACAGGATTGGTCATAACCCAATACCTAGAATAATTGCACAAGATTGGTAATAACCCAATACCTGGAATAATGTCACAAGATTGGTCATAACCTAATACCTGGAATAATTGCACAGGATTGGTCATAACCCAATACCTGGAATAATTGCACAGGATTGGTCATAACCCAATACCTGGAATAATGTCACAGGATTAGTAATAACCCAATACCTGGAATAATGGAACAAGATTGGCATAGTCCAATACCTGGAATAATGGCACAGGATTGGCATAGTCTAATACCTAGAATGTTTTCACATGATTGGTATAGTCCAATGCCTGGAATGGTTGCACAGGATTGGCATAGTCCAATGCCTGGAATGTTTGCACAGGATTGGCATAGTCCAATGCCTGGAATGGTTGCACAGGATTGGCATAGTCCAATGCCTGGAATGTTTGCATAGGATTGGCATAGTCCAATGTCTGGAATGTTTGCACAGGATTGGCATAATCCAATGCATGAATCAGAATATGATGATGTATACTCACATGATTCATATAATTCAATATCTGGTTAGCAGATTGGCTGAGGCCAACAGATAGAGATGAGAATGATTCATGGATGACATACCATGATAATGAGTATCACAAGATAAACTTGAGATGATGATATAGTATGATGGATAAATGATATACCTATTCTTTCTATTTCTTATAAAGAGAATAGATGATTTACTGCTCTATCATAGATAGTTGTAATGCTTTAAAATATGAGAATGTTCTAAATTGCTTATCCTGTGCTCAGTTTAATACTATTTAACTGCAATAACAATGTTTCTGGCGTAGAGTTATATCTCTCGCTGGGACAATTTTCAATTGTCTCACCCCCGTAGGATCCAACATTTTTAGGTGAACGTGGACAAAGAAGTAGAAATCATACAGCAGGAAAAAGGACAGTAGCATCAGGGACAGCAGTAACATCTCAGGTGGAGATACTGACTGTCATGTCTTATAGATATGAGTCCTATGTGTCGTCTCTATACTCTCAGGTCCTAGGAGTTAGTACTTAGTGTTTTTATAATCAATCTGAGAATTTGGCTTGAATGCATCGAGGTTGTGTTGCTCATGTATAGACCTAACAGAGCAATTGATGTATGTAATCCTCGACAAGATATGGTACATGGCATGCACTTATGGACCAAAATGTATATGTAATACTTTGGTTCTTGTTGTTAAGAGTTTCCTAGAATTGGATCTCTTTGTAAAAGGTTTTAATTTTTAGTGATTGTTGTTAATCCACCGTTAATGATCGCTTCTGCTTAGTTAATGATGATTTGTTTGGATGGTTCACCACAGTTATGGGGATGGCTATGAATAAATTAAGGCATTTTCAGATAATGATGAGACACAGGGATCTAGGATGTTTCCTCTCTCTTGTTTATACATTCCTAACCATGCAAATGATATGAACTCGAGTGACATAGCTATGTGAGTGCTATGATGAATCCTATATGTGGGATGATGATTAAGAGCAATGTTGAGGCATAATGTGATGTTGTATATTCAATGATCATGTGATTGGGTCTGATGACCTGACAGGTTCTTTGCGCATGATTTGAGGTGATAACCTTTAGATATGTGATTGAGGGATTGATATCCTATAGTGATGTGACATTAGTGATAGCCATGTGTGGTTGTGTGACAGTGATGATGGCCTGGTGAATGGGAGTGCCACAGTGTTGTAGTAATGATGTGACATAATCATACTTTATATGTTTTATATCTTCTAAAGTTGTACTATTCCCTTATCCTTGTAGAGTTTGTTGTGGACTTGTACGTTGTAACTTGATTTATGCTAAAAGATACCTAAATGGGCATAATTAATCAAGTGGAACTTAATCATGTAGTTGTCTTGTGAAATAGATCTTCCAGTGTCAATCTTCATGTTGGATGGTGGAATGGGTTCTCCCTCAATGGAAGCTCAATGTTGTATATTGTTGAGTATATGCATTCAAAAGATTGGTTGTGGGCCATACCCTAGCGGAATTGTGACTACGGGCCATAGATCATTGATGGGACTCAATATATACTTTCACAGGATTGGTTGTGGGCCATACCCTGGCAAGAGTGCGACTATGGGTCATAGCTTAGTTTCACTAGCATTGTGCCTATATACCAAGGTAGGCTAGGTTGTTTTGAAGATGACTCATATGTTATGTCACTGCGGGGTTTCTCTTGTGCTGACCAAGAGGTGTTAGAGAGGTTGTGGATTGTGGCTCTTCCATTGACCTTTTATGGCACTAATTTTGACTTAGCAGTGGTCAGTTGGAGTATGAGCAGTATACCTCGTCTCCTCAGGGAATAATAATAAAATATGTAACATAGTCGTGTAGTATATTTTGCTTAGGGTTAAATATGAATAACATTGGTAGATCACTTTGCCTTATATTTTTACTAATTTCTTGAACTATAATACAATAAGAGAAGTCAAATATTATACATGTTCTTCATATTCCTTCTTAGAATAATAATTGTTCTATTGCTCAGTGCTATCTGCCTAGTCTTGCTTAATCTGCTTTATTTGTTGATTTCATATTGTTTAGTTGAATCTGCTCAACCTGCTTAGTATGATACCAACCTTCTAAGTTATATGTACTTTAATATACATTGTTGGAGAGTGATATCTATCATTGGGATGTTTGATCTCACCCTATGGGTTTCCAAATCTTTTAGGTGGTCATGCACAATGAGGTAATCATGTAATACAGGGAGAGTTGTAGCAAGAGTAGTAGCTGATAAGGCTGGATGATCTGCTTGTCTTTTGGTGTTAGAGTCCTAGAGTCATGCATTTATACTTAGGTCTTGGGGGTGTTTTTGACGTGTTTTCTTTTGAGGTGTCACTAATATGAGGTTTTGGCTTCTGTGCCTTTTTTGTATAGTTATGGCAAATGTGCATGTATATATATATATATATATATATATATATATATGTGTGTGTGTGTGTGTGTGTGTGTGTGTGTGTGTGTGTGTGTTTGTGTGTGTGTGTGTGTGTGTGTGTATGGAATAGGTATCTCTTGTAATAGGTTGATGACAGGAATGTTGAGAACAATGATGTAAGCACCTTATGATATGTGTTATGTGATATAGGTGTCTTATTAAGGACTTATATGCGAAGGTTTTCAGCTTGTGGTTCTCTTGCAAAATTAGTTTTAATTTCCTATATTTTTTGGTAATATGCATAGTTAGTGTTGTTTCTGCTAGTTTTGAGTAATCTCACTTTGTGTGGTGCAGGGTGTCAAAGTGAACTTGACCCCTTAGTCTGCAAAAAGTTGGTACTACCGAACTGAGTTTCCTTGAAAGTTTGCTCGTCCAACCTATGATTTCATTGGTACTATCGACTATGTAGTTAGTAATACTGAGTTGTTTTTTTAACTCAATCATTGTCCCTGTGATGTCGTTAGTACTATCAACTCTTCTGTCCTTAGTACTGACTTGTCTTCTGCCTGCACACCAGACAAAAATGATCAAGGTACCTTTTTTACATAAAAAAATAATAAAATAAAAACTAAAGCTATGAAACTACAAACCTGAATGTAAAGAACAAAAATTGATGGTTGGGTTGCCTCCCAACAAGATCCCTTATTTTACGTCATAGGCTCGACGATCTAAGCACATATAATAATTGAAGCTCAACGAGCTTCAACTCCTCATCCTTCCTGGCCACATATCCCCAAAAATAATGTTTAAGTCGTTGATCATGAATAATGAATGGCTCAACCCCATCAGTTATCTCTACCACCCCATGGGGAAAAACCTTAATTACCTCAAAAGGCCCACTCCATCTAGACCTCAATTTACCAGGGTGTAATTCCAACCTAGAATTGAATGGAAACACCTTCTATCCTAGAGTGAAGATTCTATGTAAGATGTAGCAATCATGGATCTTTTTGGTTCTCTCTTTGTAGATCCTAGAGGTTTCATAGGCGTCAACCTAATCTCATCTAGCTCATTCAATTCTAACATCCTTTTTATCCCTGCATCATCCAAATTGTAATTCAATTTCCTTAGGGCTCATTTTGCTTTGTGCTCTAACTCTACGAGTAAGTGACAAGATCACCCATAAACTAACCTAAAAGGATTGGTTCCTATAGGTGTCTTGTAGGCTGTCCTATATTCCCACAGAGCATCATTGAGTAACATGATCCAATTAGTCCTATTTGTTGATACTGTCTTTTCTTAGATTTTCTTAATCTCCCTATTAGACAGCTCAACTTGGCCTTGGGTTTGGGGTGAAATGGACTATATACCCTGTGTTTCGCTCCATATTTTCTCAAAAGTGCTCCAAATTTTTTTATTGGTGAAATGAGATCCACCATCACTGATTATTAATCTAGGCACCCCAAAACTGCAAAAGATGTGATCTTTTACAAACTGGCATATGACTTGAGCATCATTGGTGCGGGTTCAAATTGCTTCCATGCACTTAGACACATAGTCAACGACATGCAATATGTATAAATTAGAATTAGATGACACGAAAGGGCCCATGAAATCAATTCCACATAGATCAAAAACCTCAATTTCCTAAAAAACATTTAATGTCATTTCATGTTTCTTTGAGATATTACCTATCATGTTGACATGCATCATAATGAAGTACAAAGTTATATGCATCCTTGGAAAGTGTTGGCTAATAAAAATCACTTTTTAAGACCTTAGACACAGTCCTAGAACTAGCATGGTGACCCCCAATAGGTAAGGAGTGACAATGTGCTAAGATACTCTCAAACTCACAATCAGGTACACATTTCCTTAATATATCATCTCTACATTGCTTAAGCAATATGGGGTCATCCCAAATGTAAAACCTCAAAGAATGGAAGAATTTCTTCTTTTCTTGATATCCCCAATCTTCTAGTAGATCTCCACACACCAAGTAGTTTGAAATGTTTGCAAACCACAGATTTTTTCTTTTCATGGTAAAGAGTTGCTTATCTGGGAATTCTTCCACAATAGGTATGCCTATGTTCTTTTTATCCACTCATTCAAGATTGGACAAGTGATCTACCACTATATTTTTGGTGTCTGTTTTATCTCTAATTTCAATGTAAAAGTCCTACAATAGTAAAATCTACCTAATTAACCTAGGCTTGGCATCCTTCTTCTACAAAAAATATTTGATTGTCGTGTGGTATGTTCATACAATGACTGTAGCCCCTACCAAATATTGATAAAATTTCTCAAAAGTGAAAACTATAGCCAATAACTATTTTTCTTTGGTTGTGTAATTGAGTTGGGAATTATTTAAGGTCTTAGATGCATAATAAATTATAGTGGGAACCTTGTCTCGACATTGGCCTAAAACAACCCCTACTATGTAATCTCATGTGTCACACATCAACTCAAAGGGTTGGGTCCAACCTGGAGCCTGGACTAGGGGTGAGCAGAATTTGGTTGATAACCGATTAACCAAACGGTTAATTCTGAATGGTTAATTTTATTGGGTCAATTTGGTTAATTTGGTTAATTTATTTCAGTTAATCGGTTAAATGGTTAATTTGATGGTTAAAAATATTTTTGGTTTGGTTAACTGAATAGTCAGAATTTATTCATAAATAATATCCTACACGTGCATATATACATATATAGTTGTACTTTTATTTCAAAATACTTCCCCATATATATAGTAATCAAGTTTTTACAAGCCATACAGAATTAAATTTACAACAATATTAATATAATATAACAATTGTCCCAAATTCTATGAGTATTTCAAATAATATTATTACACGAGTGTTATTTGGTTAACCAAATTAGCTGACTGAATTAACCATTAATTGATTGGACAATAACCGAATTAACCGACTCAATTTGGTTAGGTTAATGGTTAAAATCTCAAACCAAAAATTAACCATTTAACCAAACTGAATTAACCGTAACTGACCAAATTAAATGTAACCGACCAAATTAACCGTAACCGATTGGACAATAACCGAATTAACCAACTCAATTTGGCTAGGTTAATGGTTAAAATCTCAAACCACAAATTAATCGTTTAACTGAACCAAATTAAACGTAACCGACCAAATTAATCGTAACAGGTGTGGAGACCATTTTCTTCTTCAGCACCTCAAATGCCTTCAGACACTGCTCGTCAAAATTAAAATTAGCATCCTTTCCAACAACATGGAGAGCGACTTGGTGATTTTTGAAAAATCTTTGATAAACTATTAGTAAAATCTGACATGCCCTAAAAATTTCCTCACTCTCTTCAGCGATGATGGTGGAGGTAGCTTGGAGATAAATTATATTTTTACCGGGTCAATCTCCATTCCCTTATTGGACACCTTGTATCCCAAAACTATCCCCTCACTCACCATCATGCGACATTTTTCCTAGTTCAAAACTAGTTTAAGTGTCCTCACATCTTTGCAAAACTTTATCGAGATTGTCAAGGCAATCATCAAAATATTCCTCGTACACCAAAAATCATCCATAAATGCCTCCAAACATTGCTCTACCATATCGGAAAAAATGGCAATCATGCATCTCTAAAAGGTAGTCGGTGCATTGCAATGACTGAAAGGCAAGTGCCATAAGGACAAGTGAAGGTGGAATTCTCTTGGTCTTGTGGCTCAATCGAAATCTGGTTGTATCCAGAATAACCATGAAGAATACAAAAAATGAGAGCGGTCGGCGATCCGCTCAAGAATCTGATTGATAAAGGGGAATTAGAAAATGTCTTTCAAAGTGGTGGCACTCAAACGTCGGTAGTCAATACATACTCACCACCCAGTCACTAACCTAGTAGAAATCAACTCACTAGTTGAATTAGTTGTGACTTTTATTCCCCCGTCTTATGAACCACCTAGGTTGGACTAACCCAGTTAGATTTAGAGATAGAATAACTTATACCTACAAATAAAAGTTGTACTACCTCTTTCTTTACTACCTCAATCATGATAGGATTGAGTCGTCATTGAGGTTGCATTATGGGCTTTTCTCCTTCTTCCAGTTTGATCTTGTATTGGTAGAAACTAGGGGAGATCCCCTTTATGTCTGCAACAGACCATCTGAATGTTGCCTGGTGGTTTTTCAAAACCACTAGCAGTTGCTCCTCTTCTCGAATGCTCAATGAACCTGAGATGATGACCGAAAGATTCTATTCTATTGCAAAGAAAATATACTTCAAGTGTGGTGGCAATGGCTTCAACTCTAAATCTATAGGACTCAACAAAGAAGGGACCATTTGCGTAGGAGGTAATCCTAGGTCCTCAAAGTATCTAGTGTAGTAACACAGTAGTTCCTTGAGAAAGAAGACACACTCCTCCAAAGAACAACATCAGGTATTTTCATCCACAAAATTCATTAGACATGCCTCGAAAGACAACTGTGGATATGTTGTCACAAGAGAGGAAGAAGTTGTCTCTTCAATTGTTGTTGGGCAATGTTCCTCCTCTTCATCATTTGGATGTTGAACTACCTTGGTCAATGAAATTTCCTTTGTATTCTCCAAGATGTCCACTGCCAGTGTGCCCTTGTGAACCTGTGTTATCACATGAGACATGTATAGGAATGGCCTCCTAAGAAATAAAGACATCCTTCCTTGGACCTGCTGAAGCATGTGACACCGTGACTTATCCTAAGTTGCTTATGCAGACTCAGGCATCTTGATTTCAAAGCGATCTTCTTTGACTCCAAGTGTCAATCTTCCTCTAACCATCTTGAGTATCATGTCAGTTGGGGCTTGAAATGGCCTCCCAAGTAGTAGTTCATTGTCATGATCATCCTACATCTCTATTAATACAAAATCTGCTGGAAATATGAATTTTTCCACCTTGACAAAACATCCTCACAGATACCATATTTCCTAACCATTGAGTTGTTTGTTTGCTATATGGTCATATTGCTTCTTCTGGATTCATTAAGACTCAATTTCATGAAGGTTATCAAAGGCATATGATTGATACTTACCCCTAAATCGCATAAAACTTCACTAAACCTTCTCTTTCCAAGTAACATGATATGTTGAAGCAACCCATACCTTTCCTTTTGGTGGCAATGTTCCCAGAGTGAAATCACTAACCTGCTCCTTCAACACCACTACATCTGAATCAGCTATCCTCCTCTTTTTATTTATTATATCTTTCAAAAATTTGTTGTAAGAAGGAATCTACTCAATTGCATTGATTAGAGGAATCTTGAGATGCAACCTCCTGAAATTGTCTAGAAATTTTTGAAATTGTCAGTGCACTTTGTTCACCTTTAATTTGTTTGGGAAGGGCACTGGAGTAACGAACTTCCTCTGGTGAGGTGGGACATGTGATTCCTTCTTTGTCTCCTTTTGTCATGAGTTTCATCATCAACCATCTTGTCCTCTGCTACAATATATGGCTTAGCTGTATCAACAGTCACTACTGACCTTGTGTCATCTATGGCACCCTTTGCTTCTACAAAAGTTTGTTTGTCATTAAGCACTTTCTTAACGTTGCAAAGCAACACCACCTTGACCTATTGATTTCCATATGGTATATCAGTATTACTGGGGAACCCTTGTTGACCATGCTTCTTCACAGAAGCCACTTCTGTTGCTATCTGAGATATCTGAGTCGCTATACTGTGAATTTGTGCTCCTTGGTTCTACAGTTCCCTCTGGTTCTGGCCAATGAGAACTTCATTATGGCTTACCATCTTACCCAGCATGTCCTTAATGTGGTCTATCTTGCTAGGGTCCTTTTCATGTTGTTGTGCATTTCCTTGATGTTGTGCTTGTGATGGGTCCTTCTAGCAATTATCAGGATCCTTCCTTCAGGAATAATCATTTCCCATTTAATTTTGAGGTTGTGTGAACATGCACTCTTCTTCCTCTCCTCCAGAACAGATTCCATCCTTCTGACATAATTTCTTCGTGATCAAGTCCAATTTCTTGTTCAATGTTGTAATCATCTTGGACTCCCCAACACTTTTAATGGTTGTTGGGTGTTCTCTCTCTTCTCCCTAGGACTAGTTTTTATCCATATTTTTTAGGATTTCATGACACCTAGATGGCTTGTTGTTAAGGAAGAAGCATGTTCATGCACTATCAAGTGAGTCCTCTCCCCTTGATGTAGCCCATAATAAAAAAATCTTTACCTGGACTTACAAATTGATCCCATGATGAGGGACCTTCCTCGACATATTGTGGAACCTCTCCCATACTTTAGAGTAAGATTCTGTTGTTCGCTACTTGAAGTTGTATATCCTTCTGGCTAGCTCATTTGTCTTTTGAGGTGGGAAGTAATGCTCAAATAAAGTGTTTATCATCCCCTCCCATATTACTATCGACTAGGGTAGGAGATTGTAGAACTACAACTTAGTGTTGTCTTCCAGTGATGATGGGAAGAGATTTAGATATATCACAATCGCTAACACTCAGTCAATCTTTACCATATTGTAACTTTCTACAAAATTGTTGATATGCGTCATTGGGTTTTTAGTGTTGCACCCATGAAAAGCTTGTGATTTGACCACTGCCACCAACCCAAGATCTATCTTGTAGTTTCCAACATTAATGGCTTGTCTTTTGATTGGACCTAGCTGAGTTGTTGATGAAGACTGCTTGATCTTGTCCCAAATAGTTTGTTCTTCTACTGGGTCCACCATCTGAGTAGGTTTGGGTTGTTCTGGTGGAGGTATCGAAGTCTCAGGTGATGGCATCTTAGGTGGTGGAGTCTGAATCAGTCGTGGCACAAAATTGTTGTACTCATGTCCTCAGCATAAGAAATCCTCTAGAAAAGCACTATGTGGCAATGAGGCTCCATAATCGGTGCTTGTTGTTTGCACCATACACTGTATCTAAAATAGTTAAAACCAATGTTAGAACATATACTAATGAGTAAATAAATGATATTTTAAATTCATCTTAGAAAGAATAAAAATAAAAATAAAAGGTGTGGCCTAGAGTGGTCGATCAAAACACTCGTAGTGTTGGAGTTGCCGTTTCTCTGGCAACAATGCTAAAAACTTGACACGCCCAAACTACACGTCAAACACAAGTGTATGTATCAATGTAATATAGGCCTTAAGAGGCCAGGATGTCAAACTTAGGGAAACATTATCCAGAGAATACTAATAATTGTAATGTGTTCAACTAGGTTGATGAAATCATTTACTGAAGGTTTAAATAACTAAACTGCAGAAAATAAATCTAAGATTCTTGGTTGCTTGATCTCAAATGAACTGAATTCCTTAGGGTTATGGTTTCACCTTGGTTAAAATTACAATTAACATCCTAACATTAATAATTATTTCTCCTAACCATGGATCAAGAGACTTGTCAAGAATTACATGCTCTCACGATGTAACTCACTACCTAATCTAATACCAATCCCACTCTCGTAACAATTGTGTTATTAGTTATGTGCTTTACTATAAAAATATGGGTAATCCCTTCACATTATTAAGCCTCCTTTCTCAAGGGGTGATAAAAAACATGTAATTCTATGAATTTCCAACCCCTAATCCCTCTTTTGAAGCAATTAACAATTGAATTAAGTACATATGGTGATCAAGCATGGATAGTTCATTATATTTTCATAGATATATGTCCAGAAATTAAGAGAAGCATGTATATTAATGCATAAAAGTCAATTACAATGCATAATTGGGCTACTCCCAATACCTAAGGAACAAGGGGTTTAGCCCCACATGGTTTCCTTTGTCAATAACATGAAATAGAAGAAGAAAAACATGATGAACATTAGAGAACCAAAATAACCCATGAAGAAGATGGTCCAGATGATCCCCTGTGACGAACATGACAATTTGCTACCTTTCGGTTGCTAATCTGTCCACTGGAGGTGCCCGAATCTCCCAGAATATGACTTTCTTCTCTACTTTCTCCTCTCCTTGATCTTGGCTACCATCCAACAATATAGAATGAGATAATTAGGTGTGTTTAAAATCCCTCTGACTTATAGAAGTGACTTAGGGCATCATTAATTGCCAACTGTAGAGTTAAATGTGATTTTCATATCTATATGATCTCTCCATGTTTGTACTACTGACTGGGTGTCGATACTATCGACTCCTTCCATAGTTTTGGCCACTTGTGGGTCTATCATTAATAATGAGTTGAAGTCGATAGTATTGAGATTTCTTGTGAAATCATGAATCCTCCCAGTAAGGTTGTCGGTAGTGTCGACTTTTTTGTCGGTACTACTGAGTTTTCTCAGTTTCTATATGTTCCATACTGAGCAAGTATCGATACCACTCATGACAAAATCGGTAGTACTAAGCTGTGCAGATTCTTGTAGATTCACCTAAAATTCACAAAAATCAAACATAAGCTCTCAAATAATATTAAATCATTTGGGAACATTAAAATTACATTTATTTGACAAAATTAAGTATCACATGATAATGATAATAAATAATGCATAATTTAATATGAAAATGAAAAATAAGTGCACAAGAATCAATAATAAATAGCTTGTGAAAATGACAATTATACGGTGCATCAATCATCCTCGATGAAAGGAGTTTGGAGTTTCTTATGACATTCCAATTTTTATTGAGTTTCATAAAATATTTTTTAAAGATATACAAACCACTTTTTGAGATGCTAGAAAAGGACATCGACTTTAATTTTGGTGATTGTTTATTGAGAGATTTTAGGATTTTGAAGGAGAGATTGATCTATGCACCCATGGGGTGGGTCTAGATTGGAACCATTCTTTTGAATTAATATGTGACACATCAGATTATGTTTTTGGAGATGTTTTGAGCCAATGCAAAGATCATTCTCTTTTTTTCATTTATTATGTGTCGAGAAATCCTAATGATCCTCAACTAAATTATATCACCACTGAAGATGAACTTTTAGTTGTTGTCTTTGCTTTTGATAAATTTAGGTAATATTTAATAGGGGCAAAGGTGGTTATTTGGACTGACCATGTGACTATTAAGTACCTATTATGGAAGAAGGATGTGAAGCCGAGATTGATCTGATGGATTTTGCTACTACAAGTTTTTGAAATAGAAGTCAATGATAAAGATCGAGCAGAGAATGTAGTAGCAGATCATTTATCTTGACTAGAGAGGGTGAATGAGTCCCTATAGGAGATATTGCTTGATGGAGATTTTCTTGATGAGAAGCTTCTGGTTATGAGAGACAAAGATCCTTGATATTCAAATATAGTGAATTTTTTGGCTCCTGCAGACTACTACAAGATTGAGGACAGCAAGTGAAGAAGTGATTTTCCATTCCTTAGGGTTTTACATTTGGGATGACTCCATATTGCTCAAGTAATGCAAAGATGGAATATTGAGGAAGTGTGTTCCTAAGTGTGAGTTTGACAACATACTTTCCTATTTCTACTCTCTACTCACTAGAGGCCACCATGCTACCTCAAAAATAGCGGCCAAAGTTTTAGAAAGTGGGTTCTACTAGACTTCCTTGTTTAAGTACACATACGACCACGTGAGGAGGTGTGACACATGTCAATGGTTGGGTAACATCTTTAAAAGACATGAAATTCCCTTGAGTACGATCAGGAAGTTGATTTATTTGATATTTGGGGAATATATTTCATGGTACCCTTTGTATCTTCTAAAGGGCAAATTACTCAACTCTCTCTATATTTTCTTGTATTTGACTATATATCAAAATGGGTGGAAGAAATTCCAACCTGGTCTAATGACGCACATGTTGTATGTCGCTTTGTGAAACATCACATTTTTTGTAGATCTAGGGAACCAAGAATGATTATAAGTGATGGAGGTTCTCATTTCATGAATAGTAGGTTTGTAGATTTTTTGATAAAATATGGAGTGAAGCATCGGGTAAGAACTTCATACTATCCCCAGACTCAAGGCCAGGTTAAGGTGCCCAATAGGGAGATTAAGATGACATTGGAGAAGACCATTTTGAGTAGTAGGATGAACTGGAGCATGCAATTGAATGATGTTCTTTTGGCCTATAGGATAGAGTTCAAAACACCCATTGGAACGATCCCATATAAATTGGTTTATGGGAGGCAATGTCACTACTCATGGAGCTGGAACATAAAGCCAAGTCGGCCATAGGAAATTAATCATTTGTCTAGTGCAAAGAGGAAATGTTGGTTAGAGCTAAATGAATTGGATGAGATTAGGATAGATGCTTATGAGAATTCAAGGATTTACAAGGATAGGACCAAGAAGATAGATGACTGCCATATCTTACATAAAGCATTCATGTCGGGGTAGAGGGTATTGTTATTCAATTCTAGGATGAAGTTACACCCTAGAAAGTTGAGGTCACAATGGAGTGGACCATATGTGGTGGTTAGATATTTTCATCATGGCACAATAGAGATTAGAGGTTATGCCAAGACATTTTTGACTAATGGACAATGTCTCAAACATTATTTTAGTGGATAAGTGGTCCATGAGGAGGAAGAGTTGAAGCTCATTCAGCTTCCTTGAGGATTTATATGTTTTTTGAGGTTCAGCCATTAAATAAGGGGCTTATGGGAGGCAACCCACTTTAAATTTTTTCATTTCATTTCTTTTCTTAGTCATATGTTCTATTACAATTTGTACTTTTTATAAGTAGTTGTTTAGTTTGATCCAAAGAAAAAAGGTGCCTCAATGCATTTTGCATGTTATTTAGAAATTTACAGTGTCAGTACTATCAACACCGTAGTTGATAGAACCGACCCATCATCGAGGAACCCATAGGGAAAGTTGGAAATTTGGTACCATTGACAAGCATGTCACTGGGACAAAATCCTTATCATTTTAAGACTATACGAGAGTCATTCAGCTTGGTAGCACCAGCAATTGTCGAGGAGAAATCACAGAGTGATAGAAAATTATTGTTGATACCATAGAGAGGATTCTCAGTGGCACCGTCCCATCAATATCAAGGAAGACAAAGAATGATTCATCTTGGTATTACATACATTATTGTCAGTGGCATTGACACTTCTAGCTGAAGCCCCTAATTCTACAAGAGATCAAGCCTCAGTAGAACTGACAAGAAAACTTGGGGGCACCAAGTGAGAGGTCAGAGGAGAGTAAAAGTCAGCTAAGTACCACTAACACACCCATCAGTGGCACTGACCTAGGAGATAAGATTTGTAGCACTGTCACCAATGATCAAGATATTTCACATACAATGGTTGGTGGCACCAATTCGCACACCATAATACAAGATTTGGTACTACCAACATACATCGGTACCACTAACATAGGAAAATCATAGGTTAGTGTATCAACAACCCAAAGTTGTCAGTATCAACAAATGCCATTGAATTTCCCATGGATAGCAAATAGTCGGTACCATGACACCTCATGTTAGTAGTATCAACATTGTACAGGTAGAGACACCTTCATATATGAAAGGGGAAGAAAGGGGTTATTATAAATCACACCAAACCATTCCCCTCTCATTCACAAGGTGCAAGATGATCCCATGATATCACAAAGGCATTCTGACGATCATAATCTTTATTGATCTCTTTTCCTCATCTCCATCTTCTCTTCTCCAAGTGATGGAAGCCCGAAGACAAGCTCTATTCACCACCATCATATCTATCCAATTGGTACCCAAGTCAATCAGGGCGGCCTTCATAGACAAAGAACAGAATAAGAGCTATGTCGCATTATAAGATAAGGAGTGTATACCAACTCAAGATGGGGACTGAGATTCACACAGAACCTCCAACATGTCTATATTGGGCAAGGAATGGTGGGAGATCACCCATTCTTTAGTCATTTGACAACCTACCCCGAGATCATTTGTGCATTCCTTGCCACATTGTAGGTGTGATGCATCTTCGAGAATAGGGAAGGATGGGAAGTCAGTTGGGTGAAGTTATGATTATACAACATCAAGCACCACCTCACATTATAGGAGTTCAATGAAATCTATTTGTGGTCCATGTGTGAGGTGTGTTTCACCATAGGCAACTTAACTTTAGCATCACATGGAGACAAATGATAGAAATACCACAAGGATTCATCACTATCTGGAATTAGCACTCCATCATGGATCACCATCACTACCTGACAAATGCAGTCATTGCCAGATCAACATAAGGGTGGGGGAGGGTCCAGTGAGTGGACCTATATGTACTCTGGTCATTCTTGAGCTTAGGATGGGAGACGGTCAATTTTGTCTCATTCTTCCTTCTCCACATGATGGTCATGAAGAAGCTAATTCAGAGAAGCACCTCCATTTACTTTGGGGGCTTGCTCACATCGCTGGACATGGATCTCCATCTCAACCTCACCAAGGCCCATGCCATAATGTTATCATCCTCTTGATTTTAAGCACATGAAGTGGGCCCAAGGAGTAGGATAGAGATATTCTTCTGGTAAGAATGTGAACATGACAAGGCTAAATTGTAAGATGATAGACGGTGGTCCAGAGTCAACTACTATGTGTGATTCAACCAGCATTAGTTTTTCTTCCACATTGGCTATGTTTCGATTCAATGGGAAGGGTGCTCTTCTACTGGATTGTTTCCCAACATGAGCTTTTCATCCTCACTATCATGTAAAATGAGGTGGAGTTGGATATGTCACGATCCATAGAATTTGTCTAGAGGTCGACAAAATGGAGAAAGTGGTAAGGAGCATCAGAAGCCATGTAGGTTGTCCATGCTACTATGAATAGGGGCAGTACATAGAGGCCATCACCTTAATGTAGGACTGTCTAAAGAGATTGTTGGACATGGGTACAAAAAAATTGAGTGTGCTGATGAATGGTGAGATTGGAGAGATTTAGGATCTCCTTGTGGGTGTTGATTTAGGGGTTGGAGATGGGGATGAAGTGGGAAAGAAACAACTATATAGACAAACTCAAGGAAGGTAGAAAAATGTACGTGATGGTGGATGGGATAGAGAGTTCCTGTGTATGGATTAAAAAAACTTATGAAAGAAGAAGAAAGACAATGACCATGAAAGTTGGGTTGATGTCTACTGGGTGGCAAAGATAAGAAGAGATGATAGTTTCCTTTGGGTGGTGGCTCTCCTTTTTTCTCTATAGGATTAGGGTCAATACTCTGATACCATGTGGAAAATAAGTTGAGAGTTTTATGAGATAATTCTTATTGATAGATGAAAATATACCCTCATATATATAGAAGAGGAGGAAAGTACAATAAGGTTAACTTAACTGTAATGAGCCAAGACCATTAGGCCTATATAATAGAATAAACTAAGTAAAAATAATTCTAACGAAGTCAAAATCCATGAAAATCGATAAGGTGTTTTTGTATGCAAAAGTATTTGAAATTTAAAATGTGGGATAATATTTGATCATGATGTGTGGAATATTATCTATGAATCCTAGTGTTGTTATATAAACTTCTATAAACTGCAAATGCCTTAATATGTGTTCATGTATAAAGGCCATTAGAGAGGTAATGATGAAATATATCGGAATATAGAAAAACATTGCATTATATACTTCCAATTAATTTGATCTGTGAATGTATTATTGATTTTGGTTGAGTGTAACTAATTGGTGGGGTGATATGAAGTCAAAATATGGTGTAAATATAAAGATGATATAGATACAATGTTGATGGAAGTTACAAAGGACCCTTAAATAAATCTAGAGCATATGTTGTTGTTTCGTTTATAGGATGAATAATCCTAAATAACATTTGAAGAACTTGATGCCACATTGATGCATGGTTGTTTCATTCCAAACATATATTCTTTGCGAGCTTTAATATTTTAGGAGATTGTTGAAAAAAATGAGTATGCAGATGAAAAAAATCATTGCACAGGTCATTCCATACTTTTGTAGGGAAATGCCAGGTAGAATTTTATATATATATATATATATATATATATATATATATATATATATATATATATATATATATATATATATAACACAATGGTTTTTAAATGTTTTATTTGAATTGATTTCCATGTAGTGTTTTTATTGTTGGATCTATGAATGGACTCTAGAGAGGGGTGAATAGAGCTAAAAACACTTACCTATCCATGAGTAGGAGTATTTTTCCTTAAAAAGGACTTATGTACTCTTACAATGAGTCTTAATCCTTCACCAAGGACTTATGAACTCTTGGAATGAGTCTTTAGTCTTCAAGGTCTTACCCACTCTTGTATTTGATCTTTAGCCTTTGACTTCACCTTTACCAAGTAGAAGAATTTCAGTAAAGGGCCTCCCGTCCTTCTACTTCATCACATATCTTAGCCAAGAGAGATAATATTCATCTTCATAGTAGAAATAGATATTGGGAGGTAGAGGAATGAAAGCCTCACAAGATATACATGTAGTACTATCTCACTTACAAATGTTCTACTCACTGTGATGGATGTAGCAAATGGTTAAGCTCATGAGAGTGGATGGAGTCTCCTGGAGGCAAATCTCTCTCAACTATAGTGTAGGAACCTTCGTAATGCTTTCCTAACCATATATTGAAGTCCAAGGGGTCGTATTTGTAGCTGAGGATGTTTCCTGGCCATTAGAATCAATTTGAACAAATTCTAGATTTTTTGGGGGAGAGTCCAATTATTGAATTTTGACCTGGAACTCTCCCAATGGATATTTTGAACTTTAAGCTACAGTGTCATCAGACGATATTTAGGAAGGTATCTCATCTAACAAAAATAAAAGATAAGTCAATTAGATCCAATGATCGAGATACTTATTAGTTAGTATCCCGACCAATGACAATCCATGATTAATATAAAAGGCTCATCGACTAAGATGTGTACCAAGGACAATTCCAACCGATAAAATGTACTACAATATAGTTGATCATTTTGTGTAAAAATGCTTGAATCATTGATCTGGTTAATTCTATTACACTTTTGAGCTTAATTACAAGTGATACATTCATTACAATTGATTACAAAACTTATCTAAGAAGGTATACTATATAATCCTCAAACTTGCTTTTTTTGCATGTACAACATAACTTTCTCTGACCTAGGGTTAGAAAATTTAGACATTTAGAGTGTGTCTATCTAATCTAAAATTACTCAAGTAGAATCACTAGACATAAATAAGTACAATGGTGTAGTCATCATCAAAATAAGGGATTAGTCAATTTATACCTTCAGTCAACATTCCTATCTTTTTTAATATGCCAAGCCATTCCATAAATGTATTGAAGCCATTCAAGTAAAATCATACATTATGAGAAACGTAGGGGTTGAAATGAATTGACTACATATTCTACCCTCAATTTATGCTAATTGAATCCATATACTCCACCTCAATTATGTTTTTTTCCTACAAGGTTATCTTTCATAATATTTATAGAAATTTTCTTCTCCTTATATATGTCTTCCCATATATAGCTTATCCCATTTATATAAGATATGTCTCCCCCCACCCTTATTGTATCAAAAAGTGTGGTTTTGAAGAGGTAAAACATAGATTGTTAGAAAATCGAGAGTAAGCGGAAAAGAAGGGCTTGTCCAAGAAATATATGTAAAGAAAATCAAGATATACATTTGAACAACCCTATATTTAGTCCTAGCAATAACCAAGGTAGGTCTATGCAACCAAGTCACTCAAATTAATAGATATGCAAATCAAGGATAAAGTTTGAATATGTATGAAACAAGATACAAGCATAAAATAAGATGAATATTAATGTCTAAAAAAAACTAGATTTACATTTAAATACACTAGATATCACAAGTTAGGACTACTAGTAGGATCTAGTTCATAGAAATAGTGCATAAGTTAAAACAAGCTTAGTAGATTTAGAGCAATATACATACAAAGAGATATGTGATTCAAGAAGCATGAATGGATATTACTCGCTAGAAAATATGACTCACTACCAAAAGATGATTACCAGTAAATATATCAAGGTTGAATCAAGGCTACACATTCAACTAGAAAGATAAAGAAAGTTAGAGCACAACAGAAGCAAGTTAACCACAACCAAAAGTTCTAAAGATATCATCATCAAAGCATGAACAAAAGCTCAAGACAAGTTATTTCAAGATATAAATATTTCAACTTTTAGAGAAAATTGAAAGATAGACATTGATGCAAGATAGTCAATTTAGATCAGGGTAGTGTGCATAAAAGATGACAAGGTACCAGGAGAAGTGCAATAAGAATAAGGAAATGAATAAGAAAATCTAGTTGAGATGAAACATTTCACTCAATAACCCATATCTGTATACACTGCATAATACCATCGATCGAGTTCCTAGGTAGAACTTGTCAGTTGATGACAACAACAAGGAAAATCCTAAGGGATCTCACTGGTTGAAATTGTTCTCACAAACTCGATTAATAAAAATTGTTGTCAAAAGACACACAATTAAAAAATATATATGTAAATGCATAAAAAACATAAAACATGTATAAATAGGTTATTGATGCACTATGAATGCATTAGAGGCACATTTCAAACAAGAATATTACAAGAATCATAATACACAAATTTTGACTCAAAAATATCATGTAAAGTGCCTAGAAACTTGGAAATATCACAATGATTGGATATGAGAAAGAATATCTTAAACTTTGTTCTTAACATTTCTATTCTAATTGATTCTAACACATACACATCTCATATTTCTTATTTAATTGTGGATTGAGTACCCAATTTGCACATCAATATTTCATTTCAAACCATTTTCTACTTACCTACAAGAAGAAAAATGAAATGGTCCCCAACCATATTTTGGGTCTGAGGATCATCTTAGAAACCCAACTCCTATTATTTTTGGGTGCTTTCCTAAAATGAGAATATGTAATATAGTGACTAACTTCCTTACAATGATTTCAAGTTCACTTACCCATTAAACCAGAGTATTCTCTACTGCAAATTGAAGGTCCTTTGCTTTTGGTGTTCCTTTGGCTACTATAAAGTCTGATACTATTTCTTAGAAAGCATTTTCCTTTTCAAGCATAGTAATCTTAGAAAGATAAACTCTATTTTAAGATTCTATTCTTTTCAATACAAAGTCTTTGTCTGTAGTTTTAATTCTAACAATATCAATATTAAACATGAGATAACTCACAATTTTAGCATTCTCTTCATTAGAACTAGCTATAAAAGGTTGAGACTCTAGAAGTCTAATCTTATCAAGAAAGCTAGCATTTTTATGCTTAAGAGAATCTACTTGACTAAGATAAGTACTATTTTCTGTCTTAACACCATTGGCTTTTTACTCAAGTTCTACTTTTGAAGATTGTGAAAAACATTTTGCAAGCAAATGTTAGCATGTTCAAGATCATCTTTTTCTTCATGCATGTTGTCACCAATCTTAGCAAGGTTTTTCTTTTTATTCTTAGTATCATAATAGAAGTACAGATAGCACGAATAATTTCAATTAATGAGTCTTTATAAAAAGAGTCTCAATTTACCGCATTTGAAGCTTCATTTAAATTTGCCATGAGAGAAAAATGGAATTCTCGAACCTCATTTTCACTAGATCTTGATCCAGAGCCTCCACTAGAATCTTCACTTGAACTTGAACAATCCTCGGAGCTTTTGTGCCATTTATCCATCCTATTATCCTTTTCTTATGATGATGGGTCTTTTTGCCTTGAGGGAAGTCATCCTTATAGTGACCCTTCTTCTCACATTTGATTCACTAGGTGGAGAATAAATACTTTCCCTTGCATGATCTTCCTTTAAAATACATGACATATTCTTCAAATTTATAGGGTTTTTGACTTGATAAAGCATGGAAATCAATCAACTTCTCCTTCTCATGATTTTCTTCTTCAAGCTCCTCCTCATCTTGTTGGTTGAGTCTAACTCCATGGGCTTAAGACTACCTATAAGTTCTTCAATGGGAATGGAAGAAAGAGAGTTTGTTTCTTCTAAGATAGTCAGATTTTTTTCCAACATCAAGGAAGAGACCAAAGAATATTTATATTTACCTTTCCTTGGTCCATGACCTTACCTAGGAAAGCAAGACCAATTACAATTACTGTTGATCATTGACAACATTTCAGCCACCCTTTCCATCGTACCCATTTTGTTGCCTTCACAGAGTTCATTTAGCGTATAGACTATGCTATCCTTCACTTCATCTGTCACCTCATAAGTGACACATATCTTTCTCCATATCTCATAGGTTGTGTCACAAGAAGATATCCAATTGAACTTGTTGGGGGATATCGAAACATAGAGTATGTTAATGGCCTTGGTATTCAAGGATTCTTTCTTAAAAGTAGCCTCCTCCCATTCTTCTAGCTTGGTATCTAGTTGCTTGTATGGAGGATCCACCATTCTCCATAGATCAAGAATTGATCCTTGAATGTGGTATTGCATTCTTCTCTTCCAATAGAGGAAGTCATCCCCATAAAAGAGTGGAATGTTGAACTGGTGTATCTCTCCTTGATTATAATGCATATTCTCCTACTTATGGAAGTGTTGCTTGGAAAAGACCATGATGTGGTACCAAATTTTCGGATCTATTCATGGGATATAGAGGGGGGTGAATACAGCTAAGAAAAATTAAACAAAATTAATTACACCTTCAAGATATTTTTCAAGATAATATTTCAAGAATGAAATTTGAGTTCAACTAAACAAGCATAGAAATGGAGAGTGTGATTAAAAACACCAAATAACACAAGTACTCATAGTGCTTCTAACCTCCAAACTAGGAGATGTAGATTCACTACCTAGACAGGTCAATCTCTAGGATTTTCAACCATGTATCACTCCTTACATTCCGTTATAAGAGTTACAACATAAGACTGCCCTTTTCTAGATCAAGTTATAACTAGCTTTCCCTTTAATTATAAGGGAGACAACAACCTTACAAATAACTTACATATCCATGACCAAGAGTCTTTTATCTTACCAAGGACTTACACATTCTTGCAACAAGTCTTCATCCTTCAGTAAGGACTTAATCACTCTTGCAACAAGTCTTTGGCCTTCAATATCTCTTGCCCACTCTTGTGTTGGACCTTCAATCTTTGACTTCACCTTCACCAAGGACATCCATCCCTTCTTCTTCTTTACCACTCATAGCTAAGAGATAGAATCTTCATCTTCATGGTAGAAAAAGAGATTGGGAGGTAAGAATGAGAGCCTTACAAGATATACATGTAGGACTAGCTCTATTACAAATCTTTGACTCACTTTGATTGATGTATTAAATGATTAAGCTCATGAGAGTGGATGGAGGATCTTTGAGAAAAATCTCTTTCATCTATACTATAGGGACCTTCATAGTGATTGTCAGACTATGTAGTGAAGCCAAAGGGGTCCTATTTATAGTTGAGGATACCAACTGGCCGCTAGAATCATTTGGAAAGTATTCTTTCTATTTTGGTGGAGAGTCCAATGGTATATTTCACTTTTAGACTTTCTCCGATGACTATTTTACAATTTACAACTATAGTATCATCAATCAAGATTCATGGAGGGTATCTCGTCTGATGACACTAAAAGAAAATCCTTTTAGTGTCATCACCTGAGATACTTATCAATTAGTATCTCAGACAAAGACCATGCATGATCAAGTTAAAAGGCTCATCGACCAAGATGTATACCAAAGCAATCTCAGTTGATGAAATGCAATACAATTTATTTGATCATTTTGTTTGAATGTACATGAGTCATCATTCTAATTTATTCTATCACACTTTTGAGATTGACTACAAGTCATACAATCATTGCAAGTGATTATAAGAATTATTTAAGGAGATATATTGTTAGTAAATCAGAGCAACAGATAAGGAAGAAAAAATAAAAATTTAATGCCCTATTCCCAAACTAGAGAGATCACATCAACAACAATATATCTAAGAAAGAAGGTTGCAAGATATAACTGATCATGGAGCAAGTCCAGTGACAACTCTTGCATGGTGATGTGCACTTTTTACAAGGTGTACATAGATGACTGGAGACAACAACCTCCAGGTGCAGAACTATAGACAGAGGTCGTTGTTGTCCTCCTAGAGGGGGAAAATGGCCTCCACTCCTCTACATAGTTCATGCAGACAACCAATAAATCCACATTTTGCTACTAGAGCCAATAGGAAGGAGTTGTCCCTTCGAACGTCAACCTGCTAGAGTTTATTTTCTCTCATGTCTTGTCTCTCCCTTGTTGTTGATCCCTTTTATGAGTATGACTTTCTTGGGCTTTCACATTACCACAACTATGATAGGACAAAAATTTTCAAATCTTGTTGTTATGTCTCTGAAACCTAGACTTCCCCCATTCATATAGGATGGCCAAGGTCTTGGTTTCTAAATTATTTGGGAGTCAAAGAGACAGATTTACATGAATTTTCTCGAAGTTGCAAATGTTAAACTGGTTGGTTCACTTCAAAATTTGTAGGTTCACATGTGAAACAACTAGTTCAACACTTGAATCGGCCGGCTCACTTGCTTTCCTATTCTCAATCACATTGGCTTTCAATATACGATTAATGCACAACATGGCATGATCATCAATCCTTGATCCAATCATATTGATCATTAAATTGTGTGGTTCATAATTTGAATCGATCTTTTTAGACTGTGAACCAATTGGTTCATGTCCTAGTTTAGGCAATGTTCATACATTGTAGTTTAAATTGGCCTAACACTTGAATTGATTGGTTCAAAACATGAACCAGTCAGTTCACAATGTAGTCAATCAATTTTCAATGATTGTTGTTTGAATTTAATACCTAAATACTTTGGTAATAAAGTTAAACATCATTCATGAATAAACTCCTATTTTGGGTGCATCCTATGTGTGTGACCCTATAGGTCCCAAGTTACATTGGCAGTGAATGTCCATAACTAACTTATGATATCACAAGCAATGAGTAGTTTCTACAAACACATCATTGCTACCCAAGTAATTGGAACATTGGAGAATCATTTCAGCCTACAATTCATGATTAGTGTTACTGTGATTGTATAGTTCATTTCTCTCTGGCATCCAGATTGAACTCCAATGCATGGAATTCTCATCCTCTAAATGTTCAATCCATGTTCCTTGAACTAGAGAAGACTTTCTAAGATGCATGTGAGCTCACATATCACATATTGAGTGACATGAGTATGGCTATATGTTTCTCAGTCTCATATATCAAGTGTCCTGCATATCAACTCCAGTAGAAGGGACAAATCTACATCACTCACAGTCAATCCCCAAGTGTCACAATGTATCTGAGCATCAACTTTATGACAACCCTTATTAAAGGTCACATTAGATGATGTAAAAGTACATCAAACAACATGTGATGAGTGTAGTGACTTCATGTCTAAGAACCACAATCACCACTATCACTATGAGAGTTGATTCTGACTACCATTTCATGGTATCCATGTATCACTCTAAAGGTGGGTCTATCTGATACATTGTTCTCTAGCATGTACCTATGTGTTTGACTTTATATTCCATATCATGACTAATGATACTTTATCATCAATCAAGACACACTCTATTCTTATGTATTACTATTGTCTATTTTGATTCCACAATAATATTCTACTACGGATATAACAACATTATATGTACTATTATCACACATATGATCTCATTGTTTAGGTCCTTAACCCAAAGACATGTGTCATTGAGTCACATCATTCTTTAGACATCTACTATGTCGATGTCATCATCTCATGATTGAGTCAAACATAATAGAAAAAATTTCATTTATGATCATAAAATCAAGTATATGATGCCCCATTACAATTATCAAATGATTGGCTCTTTTGGCATACATGCCAACATACTCCCACTTTCACTTAGAGTCAATCACCCATGAATCTTATTCCAAGTGATTGTAACATGTCCATCATGTTTCCGTTGTGCACACACTTTTATAGCAGGTTAGAAATGTTTTCTTCTAGTTGTTATTTGCAAGTTTCACATCTTCTCATTGTATGACTTCTCATACGAGATGGAAGTGGCATTGTATGCTTATCTGAGTTCCTTTGCCTATGTGATAGCTCCATTTTTGTCACAATATTTCAATTGTGTCACTAATGGTTGGAACTTACCATAAGTTCATACAAATGAACTTCTTGATCCATATAATATCCTTTGTTGTGTTCATAACACCTAGATACTCAACTTCTATTGTAGATTAAACAATTATCTTTTGCTCAGAGCTTTTCCAGCTAACATTTCTATTTTAAGGTCAAACACAATTTTAGATTTTGATCGTTAATATTTTTGTCATTTTAGAAGGTTGCATCGATGTAACCCTTTACACCCAACTCTTCTTGATTACCATAATTAAGGAACTAATCCTTTTAGTGCTTCTCAAGAATGTTCTTTATGGAAGTCTGATAATCTTTGTTGGAATCTAACAGATATCCTATCGCCATGTCCAATACATTTGAGATAACGGGATGAGTAAATAATATTGCAAATATGATAGATCCAATTATGAATGCATATGGAATCTTACTCATATTTTCCATTCTTCACAAGAACTGGGACACTAAGATCTTTAGACACTAATCTCATGTAACATGGATAGATTTTTCTCATTGATTCATGCATGTTGAACCCTTTTAGCATCTTTCCAATGTATGTTCTCTTACTTAGGTCAAGAATCTCTTTGAATCTTTTTCTATAGATCTTTATTCCTATCATATAGGATGCTTTGCCTAAACCCTTCACATAGAAGGTATTTTCCTTGCCAGGTTTCGATATATGCAAGATAAGGACGTCATTCCCCATCATTATGTGGAATATAAATATACTCCCACTAAATTGTTGTAATCACAGATTCCATATTCATTTTGATTAAGGACAAACTCTTTCACTGTCCTTTCAAACCAAAAACTCCAGCTCTGAGATGTTTGCTTTGACCCTTTGTAGCTTATAGACTTTATTTGCAATAACTAGATATATAACATGTTCAGATTGTGTCATTCACACCTCCTAATAAATATTCACATTAAGGAATGAGTTTTTAACATCCATATGCCAAATCTCATAGTCTTACTAAGCTGCACTGGCAAGCATGATCATGATGGAATTAAACTGTGGCAACTAGTGAAAAGGTTTTTTCATGTTCAACAATTTGAACTTGTTTGAAATACTTTGCAACCATTCTATCTTTATAGGTTTGTACATCACCATCCATGTTGTTTTTCTTGTTGAAGACCCAATTGCACCCTATGGGTTATTCCCCTTCAGGTGGATCCACCAAGGTCATACCTTGTTGGTTTACATGGACTCCATTTTGGATCTCATGGTCTCAAGCCAATTCTCATACTCTGGTCCGTCAATAGCTTCTAGGTACCTTTTTGGCTCATCTTCTATGACCAACTCACTGCCTTATTGAGCCATAACATATCCTAATATTTCAAGATCAAGGCGTCTTCTACTAGATCTATGAGTTTTTTATTACATAAGGAACTTGAGATTCCATAACAATTTTTGATTCTACATGTTCCCACCGTACCTCTTTAGGTTCAATATTTCTTTCTTGGCCTCAAACTATTCGAGTTCTACTTTTCTCCCATTGATTCTTCTAGAATTAAATTCCCTTTAGGAATACAGTCATCCTAGAAACAAACCTTTTTCTTGGAAGATTGGAATATAAAAGTAGTATTTAACAAAATAGCATTCATGTGATTTGTGAAAAAAACTTTTCAAGACACTATTTTCTTATATAAGCTTTAATTCTTAATACTTATAAAAGACATATCAAGACACTTCCCTTCCATATTGCATATGGTGTCTTTTAAACCATTTTAGACAGTACACTATTTTAATGTAAAGCATGTGCCAAAAAGGCAATCGTAAGATCAACTAATTTATTGATAATTTCACCATAACTAACATGGTGTGATTCCTTATTTTGATACACTATCATGATGCATTGTCATTATTTTTTTAGGTGGAGTTCATTGGGATACAGTATCGTGGTTTCCCAGAAAGTCCTTAAACTTCTTGATTTAAAATATTTCAACATCAATCATGTCAAACTGTCTTAATACTTTTACCAAGATAGTTATGTACCTCATTCATTATCTCCTTGTATACTTTAAGAGATCTAGACATGTATTTCATTAAATACAATCTATCATATTTACTAAGAACAACAACAAATATAATGAGTCACTATTAACTACCACTAGCATTTATTATAAAAGTTCTATATACATCAATATGTATGAGCCCTAATAGAATACCCACTCTCCCACTACATCTAGTGAAAAGGTGTTTTTGTCATATTTCCTAATAAATAAGACTTGCATGTATCTATTGGTTCAATAATCAAAAGAGCCTAGCCGCCCATACAGATAGATTATATAAATGCACTCCTCACTTATTTGACAATGCTATCGGTATTCATTATTTGAGTCATCCTATCATTCAGTGTATGTGTAATACATACCAAGTATAGATTTTAGACATAGGGAACTTCCATATAAGGTATTTTCTTTGAAAGAAAAAGTTAGATATATTCATAATATTCTTATCCATACAAGATACATGATGTTTTTTTAATGGTAGGTACATAATAGAAATTTACTAATTCTATTACATGCCCTTTACATGAATGACAGATTCCAACTGTAGTGGCAACAACTCTTGTTCCACACAGTTCTAGCATACTTCTTATCAGGTCCTAAAGTGGAGATATCTATCTCTTTCTTCTTCCTAAGTTCCTCTATATAAAGAGGATAGTTCTTTTTCTAGTGTCCATGCCGGTGATAGCTATTGCACTTTCCTTTCTTATTCACTCCTTGCTTAGATCTAGTGCAGAAGACTTTGGATTATGTCTAGATTTATAACTCTTCTTAGCTTTTCCTTTGCCCATGTTCTTTCCTTTGCTGATCATCATCACAAGTTTGGGTTTTTCCTTCTTCATCTGAACTTCAACTATTGTCAGTATGCCAAGTAGTTATGACAATAGCTTGTCGAAATCATTCATGTTGTACTTCATGACAAACTAGCTATATGATTCTGAAAATGAATGCAGAATCACATCTATGGCAACTCTTAACCCAAGGTAACTTGAGTGTATGGGGACCTACTGGATCTCCTTCTTCCATGTTTCACTAGAACAATGCCTTAAAGACATCATATGTCTCTTTTCTTTCCTGATCTTAGTACATGGTCTTAAGATGTATAACCATCTCAATAACATCCATGTTCTCATGTTGTTTCTACAAATCATAGTTCATTGAGCATAGCATCAGGCAGTTCACATCCACAATATCTTCAGAGTGCTTCTAGTAGCATCCCTGTCAGCCTTAGGTGTCTTGAGAGTGGTTTCATCTAGCTCTAGTGTCTCAAAGACATAAAGCTTTTTCTCTAGAGTGAGAAAGATTCTCAATGTCCTGAGACATCAGTGGAAGTTATTCTTGTTCAACTTGTCCTTCTCAAGGACTAATGGAAAATAAAATGTTTTTTATTTACCATTATATTCTACAAAAGAAAATTTGCAATTTTTTTCAAAACACTTTTGATTTGATTTTATTTGATAAGATTGATGATATTAATAAGGTTTTAAATTAATTATTTCTCCCACTATTTTGTTCAAATTATAGCCCTCACATATCAATCTGGAAGATTGCAGCGTACAACCTTCTAGTGAGCCAAGACCTAAAACAATTAAATTATTACCCGACCAACGCCAACGTACATAACCAATTATTAAGTATGCAACATTTGCCAATTGCATCTCATACAATTATTGGATAGATTGTATGCTTCTAGGCACTTAATCTCATTATGATTACCTGATTAAGCCTGACCCAAAAGTCAACACGATAGTAATGCATCATGCTTGGTAGGCCCACATAACTACCATCACACTTCCATGAGATGGACAACACATCACGCTTGGTGTGCCCACACTTACTCAATCAAGTTTTTCATGTGTGTTACTTATGAAAAGCATCTAAGACTTAATATTTGGTTGAGGGATTTATATTTATAAATACATATACATATAAAAACACCACATACTTATAGTATATATCATGTATATGCTATATCCACAAATGAAAAATATGCAATCAAAAAATACAAGTGATGGTTATGGCCATATTAATGCAATCCTTTGGAACCACAAAGAATTGCTACCACTTAAGGTCCACATCATATGTATCACCATGTTGTTGATAAATATTAATACTAGAACTAGTTGGGGTCAATTGATTCAACTCTTGAACTGATCTACTAGCCTCCTAGTCAGTCGGTTGGTCCCTTGGATCGATCGATTGGTCTTCAGTACAAATGACATCTAGACTCCTCCAGTTGATCCGTTGGGACACCAACTGATTGGTTAACTCCTCCTATCATCTGGACTCCTCTGTCCTTCACTCAATCAGTTTGACTTTTGATTCAATCAGTGGAAAAGAATGTCTTCTTTGCCATAACAGGAAATAAAAACTATCATATTCCTATTTAACTTATTACATTGTAATATAGAAACCTCAACTTACATTCGAGGGGAAAATATAAAGGAAAGTATTAATACTTTTACATATGGAAATGGAGAGAGAGCCTCGGTATGCAAATCAAGATATAAAATGAGAATAACAACCATCCAATTCAGTACAAAGATCCAGGGGTTTATTTGCCTTAACCATACTTGCATCCACCATCAAAACAATTTTAGGGTGACACATATAAATTATATACATATATCGTATCATACACATATATATGTATCATATCAAATATATATGGGATTGTATGTGGTATTTAATTAGATATGCACATTAATAATTTTATTCGCATTTTATGCACTAAAATAAACTCAATCATATTGATTTAAACCCCTGATACATAGTAAATTGATGTGGATTTGATACCACTATTGGTAAATTGGGGCAATAGACAAGGCAGCAGAAACAAAATTTTGATGTCTGATTCCTAAACTAGTGAGATCACATCAACAACAATGTATCTAGAAAAGAAGGCCACAAGATATATCTATTCTTGGAGTAAGCCTAGCCACAACTCTTGTATGGTGGTGTGCACTTTCCATAAGATGCACATGGACGACTAGAGACGATGACATCCAGGTGCAACACCATATACGATGGTGGTTGTTGGTCTCCTAGAGGGTGGCAACAACCTCCACCCCTCTACATAATCTATGCATACCACTGGGAACTACACGTTACACTACCTAAGCCAATAAGAAGTAGTTGTCCCTTTGAACGTGAACATGCTAGAGTTGATTTCCTCTCTCATGTTGTCTCTCCCTTGTTGTCCCTTCCTTTTATAGGCAGGACTTGCTCAGTCCCTCACATTACCACAACTATGAGAGGACAATAATTGTATGAGCTTGTTATTGTGTCTTTGAAAGCCTAGATTGCCCCCCTTTATATAGGATGGCCAGGGTCAGAGTTTCAAGATCATCGAAGAGTTGAAGAGACAAAATTTGTTAAATTTTCTAGAAGTTGCAAATGTTGAACCAGTCAGTTCACATGTAAAATGATCAGTTCTTTACTTGAACTGGTTGGTTCTCTTGATTTCCTATTCTCAATCACATTGTATTTCAATATATGATTAATGCACAACATGATGTCGGCATCATTCCTTGATCCAATCATATTGATCAATGAACCGGGCAGTTCACAAGTTGAACCGGCCATTCAAGACCTTGAACCAATTGGTTCACCAACTGAACCGGTCTGTTCATGTCCCAATTTAGGAAATGGTCAGCCAATGTAGTTTAAATTGACCTGACACTTGGATCGATTGGTTCAACACTTGAACTGGTTAGTTCATAGTCTAGTCAGTCAATTTACAACCATTGTTGTTTAATTGAATACCTAAACACTTTTGTAATCAAGTTAAAAATTATTCATGAATAAACTCCTATTCCAGGTGCATCCTATGCATGTGACCCTATAGGTCCTAAGTTATGATGGTAGTTAATGTATGTAACTAACTTATGACATTAGAATCAATGAGTGGTATCTAGAAACACATCATTGCTACCCAAGTAAATTGGGAAGTTGGAGAACAACTTCAACCTACAATCTTTGATTAGTGCTACCATGATTGTATAGTTCCTTTGTTATTGATATCTAGATAGAACTCGAGGCATGAAATCCTCATCCTCTCAACATTTAATCCATGTTCCTTTAACTAGAGAAAAGTGTTTAAGATGCATATGAGCTCACATATCACATATTGAGCACATGAGATTAGCCATATGTTTCTCACTCTTGCTTATCAAGTGTCTTGGATATCAACTCCAGTAGGAGGGAGAAATCCCATCTACATCACTTACAATCAATGCTCATGTATCACAACATATCCTAGAAGCACCTTTCTAGCAACCCTTATTCAAGGTCACATTGGATTATGTCAAAGTACATCAAACGACATGTCATGAGTGTAGTGACATCAAGTCTAAGAACCACAATCACCACTATCACTATGAGATCTTATTCTAACTACCATTCCATGGTATTCATGTATCACTCTCAAGGTGGGCCTGTCTGATACACTGTTCTCTATGATGTACCTATGTGTTTGACATGATATCCCATAACATGACTAATGAGACTCTATCATCAGTCAACACATGCTCCAATATTATGTATCACCATTGTCTATTTTGGTTCCATAGTAATATCCTACTAGGGAGATAACAAGAATGTAGTACTCTTATCATACATATGATCTCATTGGTTAGGTCCTAAATATGAAAACATATGTCACCGAATCACATAATTCTTTAGACATCGACTATGTCTGTGTCATCATCCCATGATTGATACAAACATAATAGACAAAATTACCTTTATGATTATCAAATCAAATATATGATGCCTCATTACAATCATCATATGATTGGATCTTTGGTCATACATACCAACATGTATACTATGTAATCTTCAAACTTGCTCTTTTTGTGTGTATGACTTGACTTACTCTGACCTAGGGTTCACATGTTTAGGCAGTTGGCGTGCGTCTATTGAATTTAAAATCTCTCAAATTGAAGAATTAGACATAAATTAGTGGAATGGTGTAGCCATAATCAAAACAAAGGATTGGTCAGTTTAGACCTTTATTCAACACTTATAGAAGATGTAGCTTGGACATAATCCTAACAAAATGGATTTATTATAAGTTGTGTATAGGAATGACTTAAATAGTGTGGTAAACAATGAGCATTATATTTTCATGCGGAACTTATTTATTAAAACATGAGATACAAATCCTACATTTTCATGAACAAATTATGAAGCAGTTCAAATCTAATATAACTCAAATACATGATGATGGATCTATTGTTCTTACTAAAAACATAGAGTATAAAGTCATATATGATGTCATAAATCCCATCAAAACTATTTGCACTTCATTGGTTGGTATTGCTTATGATAAGATTAGAGAATAGGGTGTAGTTATGCGTGTGGAAAATGACATCTTAAGGGATGACAATAAATAATACAAGGTGTACAAATTGATCTTTATGATTATCTAATTCAAAACTAACTTTGTCTTGGATACCTAATTTATTCATAAACAGTGTTGTTGAGGTTTTAGAGACTGAGATGAAAGAAACAAAATACTTGATCAAAATTAAATGTCCCATAATATTACAGTTGAAATGTCCCAATGAATGATTATCGAAATTACTATGTTCTTTTATGCACTACTTATCTTTATACAATAGTTTTTCCTTACCTTCTTGACTATCTAACCTATTCAATAGTTTTAACTAGTATTATAAGTCATCTACTTTTCTTAATTTATAATCAAAAAAATTTAGGCAAAAGGAAGACATATTGTCAGTCACTGCAATCATCCTCCAACATCACCTACTAGTCATGTAGATTTCCATTTTTGATGTGTTGGTTGATGTCTTAGTAATTCAATTGTTTTTTCAATTGTATAATGTAATTGGGCCAACCAAATATGTCATTTCCATATTCTTCTAGGTTCCCAAATGGAGAGATGATTGTGACACAATCAACACAACCTCCACAAGTATGAGGGGTTGTTGTGTGTTGTAAAGGTTTCTTCATATCTTTTAGTTGTACCTTTATTATCTACCATGCTTTTATAGAGTTGAAATAGATCAAGATTATCCACTTCAATTTATGAAAAATTTATTAATGTACTCAGATGTTGAGAATAGACCTTTGTGTAATAATGCACTCCATTTTTTGCAATTTTCTATGGTTCCTACTAATCCACTCATGCAAGAAATAGCATTCATTGTTGGAATATGATTGTTCCTTTTAAAAGAAATAGCAATCTATGCTTGTATATGAATTTCTTGGTCATTTAGATAATGAAGGGAAATATCTTGATCAATTGACAAAGAATATGTGCTTGTTAGTTGTGAATATCTAAAGACAAATGCAATCGGTGTTGCTTCATTACCATACCTATTTCATGTAAAGTGTGAATCAATATTTTAATACTATTTTACTTGTTTGTTTATGTTTGATATATATATAAGCAATATTATTTGTAGAGGTTAAGATTGTATCCAAGTAATGTAAGTAACACCTCCTTCTACCCAAATAAGGCACATTACTATTATTGTCCCTATCATAGCAGAACCAAGCTATAATTTCTTTATTACGTTAGATATTTCATCTCAAGTGTGAAATAATATTCTACATGTTTCACTCTTGTCCTATTAAGTTATCTCATTAAGGATTAAAAAATTATTCATGTCAGAATAAATAGAGGTAATTGATAGAAAAATCAAATACAACACCCATGGTGGAAACTCTTGAATACATTTTGAATAAAGTCACCAATACCAATAGAGTGTTCATATATATGTAGATAACTTCTATTTAATGTTTGTGAATCAAATTGAATTATCATGGCTATGAAGGTATATGCTCAATGCTCATAGGGCACTCCTCTTATATCAAAAATCTGTTACAAATAAATTATGGAATTACCCTTTTTCCAACAACTTCATTTTGGGAACAAATTCCCTAGTATGATGGGACTCTATAACTCCCAATATAGTACATATTCTCTCCTAGAGGTGGTAAGAGACAGTCTAGATGTCTAATTTGGTTTGATTGGCTCATAAAATAAGTCACACAAACCTCTTTTCAATTTCCATATTCTTTTTATGTACCTTTAAAACTCATAGAATGCCTCTTGAACATTTTATATGATTTACCAACAAAATGTACCTTTTATTAAAATGGTTATATCTATGATATTTATAGCATCAATCATACAATCCATGAACACTGGTTATTAGAGGACAATTCTTCATCAAAGGTATGCACTAGATTTTATACATCTAGTTTTGGTAACTTATGACAAATTATCTTATTTGTGAAATGTAATCTAATTTCACATTATAAGGTTATAGGTACATTATATGCATCATTTTTATCTCCATATAGGTTTCTACATCCACTAACATCTTGATCCAACCTTGGCTACAATTTTGCACATCATGAGGTAGGATGTATCATTTTGATTCCATTGAGTTACTGAAATCCTAAAAATAAGGATGAGAAAACTTACCCACCTAATAAAAGCATCTTCCTTGAAATTCAACTCAACTAGTGGAGTCTTCCCACCTTCGGGTCCTAAATTTAGTTTGACATTCAACTTACACATCTGTGTTGGGGTTATATGACCTTGATATGTATCTAGGTATCTACTACGTATGCAGTTAGGTTTGGGTGACCACCTACCAGAAACTTTTCATGTCAACTTCTTTTGTCACCTTTTGATATATTCTAACCGATCATATATTGAAAGTGGAATATGTTATCATACTCATCTTAATACATTTCAATACACATGACCCATACCATATGTATTTGAAAGAGTGAGATAGATATTGTAGGTATATGTTTATGCACATAAAATTCCCTCTAAATATCACATAAGCTTGTGTCCTATACCACAAACATTTGGCAGAGTGAGAGGGAATGCTATATGCAAACCTAGAGTTAACATGTAAAGTTTGAAGCATCTACACACTTTACCTTAGTCCATATATAAACCTATATTGCCTGAATAAATCTCTATCCTGGATTCTACTATCTGTCACTCACTTGTTTTATGACTACCACTACCAAATGTGTTTTGAATTATGTACTATAGTATAACTTGGATTCTAATGGCATAGTCAAAACTAAGGATACGAGAACTTGTCTGGTTACCATCTACCATATTGCTCTGGTACCAAACTGTTAAACCCCCAATTTCTTTATCTGATGAGAGGAAGCTAGACATTTTTCTCAAGGAGTCTTGCTAACATGATACACACAATAAAATAATAGATAAGAACTATCATTGACTAGTGTGAAAATGCATTTTCATAATTTCTTAGAAACAAAAAATAATAAAAGAGTATAAAGTCTGAGATCTAAATATCAGTCTTGGATAGTGTACATGGCAACCCACCAAGAAAAACTGCCAAAATATGTGCATTCAAACTCTGAATTGGATATTCTTTTTGAAACTAGAAATCTATGGACGTCTCCTCCCCAACCGTGCAAAAAGGAAACCCTAGGATTAGTGTAAGGGGCATTGAATTCTAATATCTGGAAGGATAAAAAATTGTAGTATGAAACATAAATTCTATAACTAATGTAAACATCATTTATTTACATCTTTAATTTTTTTTGGTCAATAATATAAAATAAGTCCATTGTTGTTGCATTAGATGTCTTCTGGTCACACCAAGGTGTCCTATATATTGTGGCACCAAGTGCCTTCTATGATGAAATACACCTTCTATGACATGACATGCCTTTTTTACTATGTACCACAAAAATTATATTCAATGAGGGCTTATTATATAATATTAAATTATGTTCTAGTGAGTTTTCTATTCTTTAATTTCTATTTCTAATTCTGATTCTATTTCTAATTCTAATTTGGTTTCTTTTTCTAATTTATGTCTTTAAATTTTGAAAGTATGTATACTATTCTGGCATTATATATAGACTTAATATGAAAAAAAAGTTAAGCATAATAGTAATAAAGAGCTAAAATGTTGGTCACAGATTCTAACAGTTCTATTCTATGATCTAGTAATTCTATTTTGAGATCATAAAATTTCAGTTACCGAATAACTGGGATAAATTTAGTTTCTAGATTATGTATCTAAATGTGATATTCTACAAGTATTCTAAATTCTAATAGCAATAAGATAGTGACGTACATAAAATAAATTATAATTTTCATATACTAAATACCTATACTGCCATTTTAAGCATCATTAAAGGAATCTCATTTTGGATTGAAAATGGAAAAAGGACTAAATAAGAGATATTTGAGGCATTAATTCTACTAAACTAGAAAAGAATGCTCTAAATTAGAACACAAGACAATATGTCTAGTGAATAATATTTCACAAGAACATTAGATTGTCAATCTAAGAAGGTATATAATGAATGCATGGACATGACCCACTTACCTTATTTGAAGAGATTCATAAGGCAACTCCTAGTGAAAGGTTCACAAACTAGGTACCTAGGATCATCATAAATTTTCCATTAGTTCACTTGTATACTCCTCATTACATTTATAAACCCTAATCCCATCATCCTAGCACCATACACCAAAAAGGATTCTTACTTAGTCTAAATCATACATGATAAAAAATTCTTAATTTCTAAACATTAAATTAAAATAAAGTCACACATTATATATCATACATATACAAAAATACCCATATAAACCAAAAATCATCTTATGCACTATTATGAGTATATACATCATATATTGAAAACACGACTCGAATATATTAATATATACTAATTCTATTGAGACACTAGAGAAAAATATAATTAAAAATCATCTTCTAGACCAAATATGCATATATATGACATATCTTCTCAAAAGTAATTATCAATTATCTTACCTAATGTCCACTTAGCCCCACTAGTAATATACTAATATAGTTCTGAATGAAACTCCATTAAAACTTTATAAATATAAAGAACAATATATATTAGTGTTTAGGTAAAAATCTCATATCATTTCATAGTCAAGAAATGGGTGAAATACCCATATTGCCCTTTTAGGCTTTTACATAAAAAACTTTAAATGATCACATCATCACAATCAATGTTCATAATGGAGTGTTATATATCAAAATACACATTCTGCAAGAAATTTATTAATATTTAACGTGTCTAGATATTTTTTTATCAGAAAACATAAAGATAATACATATTTTAATACACAAATTACATTTATTAACAAACAAATAGATACTCAATAAAGATATTTTTAGGAAACAATACACTTGACGACCTTTCTATATCTTGTACACCCAAAATAGACCACATAACCTCAAGTTATAAAATTTCCAAACTTACCTCTTCGAGGGAAATCTTCGCCATCAAAATTTGATATAGTGGTTTTGGTTGAGTGACATTGCATGCATGAGGCCCCAACGAGGCCACGTTTGTAGATCTCTGACCAAGATACTGCTCCCTCTCTACCTGCTTACCTGAGAAGGCTTTTCTTACCCTTTTTTTGCCTTCACGAGGCTATTTCTAGCTACTAGAGACTCACTTCCCAGTCATCATGGTCATCGTCCCAAATGAAGATAAGCTCTCTAATTTTGCCAACCTATTGTGATATAAGCCTAGATACATCTCCAACAAGCCCTCCCTAAGGCGGGTAGTGTTGCCTCCTTTTCTTTCATTTCTAGTTTTCACATCCTGGTGCTCGGGACAAAGCTTGTGGTCGTCATGGCTCTTGAAGTTGATTGTAATCATATAGCCTATCTCGTCTAAGTCCAAGCCTTCGGGAAGGCTTTTCTGCATCCTTATACTCTTCCTTAAGTGGTACTATGGATCGGGCCAACTAGAGTGACAACTACTAGAACTACCACCTTCATCTCCCCTTCTTCCTCATCCTCTACTTATTATCGACAAATAGGGTATGCCGACATGGCCAACTCCGAGGGTTGTGCTCACACCCTGGACATCAGAGTCACAAAGCAACCGACCTAGACACCTATATTTCTCGCTTGTGACCTGGTGGAGTTCTGCCTTGCCCCCACATCCTAGTGAAGCAGGCGACACCCACTTATGTCTGAAGAGGGACTCTATTGAGGATGCTACCTACACCTCCCCTTGCCTTGTCGGAGTCAACAAAGACCCAATTGATCCTTCCCACTATGGAATGCTTATGCTACTCCCAACTAGATCTTGTAGAGCCTCTTCCCTTGATTGATCAGGTATTGGTTGTTGTTCGATGACCCAACACCCAAACCCTTCTGTTTCATGGATAATCATGAGACCAATGAAGGGTCTCGGTCATCAAGGGATATACTTAGTGCTCACGAGCACTAATCTTATTTCATAAAAAAAATCCAACTAAAATATGGAATCACCCATTTGCCTGCAACTTATGATTTGGGACCAACTTCCCTAGTACGATGGGACTTTGTAGTTCTTGATCTTGTAAATTTTATCTCATAATGAAGATGAGAGAAATCTAGAGCCATAGCCTAGTTTGTTTGGCTCATAAAATATGTGGCCTAAACCTCTCTCCAACTTCCCTACTCTATTATGTAACCTTTACAAATGTAAAATTCCTCTAGAATATTTTATTTGATTGACTAGCATTTGCTTAAATTTATCTTTTATTATAACGGTTATATCTATGATGTTTTTAGCATATATCTTACATGCCATTTGCATGGTTGTTAGAGGACAGTTATGCATCAAAGAATGCACTAGAGTTTAAAGACCCAACCCTTGATGACTTATGAAATGAATTGTGTACTTGAAATGTGATCCAAGTCCACATTCTAAGGTTATAGGTACATTATATGCATTACCTTGGTCCCCATCTAGAGTTTCTACATCCAGTTACATCCTTAATCCAGTCTTTGATAGAATTTTGCACATCATGTACCATTTGGACTCCATTGAGTACCAAAATCCTACAAATAAGGATGTTACAACACCATTGTAATTTTTAAGGGTTGTGGATATCTTTTACTACGAGACTGTACTCTAAGGTTTTATTTAGCCTCCTTTGTGAACGCTCCGTCTATACTTTTCTTCTTTGATATTGTAAACTTTTCATCCCGCGAAGTAAATCAACTTTATCAAATAATATAAATTTTATATTCTCTTGACTGTGTGATTGTTATCGTATGTAGTATGTATTCGATAGTATTCTTGTACGCAGTTTATCTTACAATAATTTATAAAGAGAGATATGTTATACAGAGGCAAAATGGCATCCCAATTAGGACGAATTTTGGAGTTACCCTGCTAAAGAACAAAAAGAAAAGAGGAACATGAGTTTATTAGAAGAGATCTGCTATGCAGAGGTAAAATAACACTCTGATTTGGACGAATTTTGACATTTAGCCTGGTAAAGACAAGAAAAAGGAATGAAAGCTTCCCTTTATGTTTTCTTTTTCTTTAGCACAATACATACTAAAATTCGTCCCAAATGGGATGTCATTTTGTCTCGGTGTAGCACTATTCTTTTAAGGAACACGTTAGTTTCCCGAGGGAATATGATACTTGAACCAGATTTGGGACTTTTTTTATCTTTTTGTTTGCTATTGGAATTCGAGGTCAGGAGTGTTTTCACATCATCGACCGACATTGATTCGTCCCAATCTTTAAGGAAGAGAGAGGACTCCTCTATTTTGTTCTATAGCAAGCAAAGGAACAAAAAAGTCCCTATAACATATCTCTTTTCCGAATTAAGGAACATGGTATTGGCACTTGAGAAATGGACCTTAATGTATAAATATTTCTGACAGAAGTGCACGGGGCACGTACATCAGCAAGAAAGCGTGTCGATACGTCTGACACGAATATACGTATATTATTATAGAGTCAGTTTTGTCAAAGTTACGAACTACCGACCAGAATCATACCAAACCAGGTAGACTTTTTTTTAATAAAAAAACAAACCAGGTAGACTTGTTCGCCACTTGCCTCCCCTGCTACCATCCCGGCCCACTTAGCACATCACTGTTGCATTCTATTCTTTGTTTATCCCGACGGCGACGCCGAGATCTTTGGCGGCGGTGGTGCCGGCGGCAGCACGCTTTCGTACCAGCCACACGTCAGCCAGCTCGATCCGTTACTTCACACGTCCAACTTCCAGTACGCCATGTCCACGTATCAGTTTCCCCCACGGGGAGGTGCAGGTAGCTGCCCTACTTAAACAGGATCTCCTCCTTCCTTGGCTTAGTTCTGTGCCCTTCCTTGAGAAGATCCCTTCTTCTCTTGGTTTTCTTCTTCCCGCCTTTCGGTTCTGGTTCTCGATTCCTTTCCTCCTCGTCTTCCCAACAACTTGGTGGTCCTCTTTCTGTCGCTTTCATTACACGGCCGAAGCAACGGAAAAATAGTACGAGCCTGTTTGGTTGCTCCGGCAATTCATTAGGCCATTGATAGGTTGGTTCTATCGCCATGGAGCGCGATGTGACATCCTTGAAACTCGGCCGAACTTCCTATCCGTCCAGTACTGCCACGAAGAAGACAAGCAGTACGAAGCTCGCCGATCTTCTACGCTCTGACTCCGGCGCAGGGACCAACGATCAGGAGTTGACAACCAGCCCCAGCTCGGAGTCCTCCACAAACGCGTCTAGCGAGAACTCCTTCGGTCCCTTACACTCCGCGATTCCTTATAACCACATGAAATCTCCGTGGAACAACCTGCCACCAGAATCCCCGTACATCAAATCCCCCTGGACGATCCACGCCCCTACCACACCTCACCACTCCCTAGTACCATCCTCCGGCGCCACCCTGATCGGATCCCTCGTCCGTGAACAAGGCCACATCTACTCCCTCGCCGCCGGCAACGGTTTCCTCTACACCGGTTCCGAGAGCAAGAACATCCACGTGTGGCGCAGAAGGCAGGAGCTCCGTGGGTTCAAGTCGGCCAGTGGTCTCGTCAAGGCCATCGTTATCATCCAACACCCTGCCGATGACGGCACTGGATCAGCCCGCGTATTCACTGGCCACCAGGACGGAAAGATCCGTGTGTGGCGCGTATCGACGCCGTCGTCGTCGTCGTCGCCATCAGTGGACTCGCCAACACACGTTAGGCTTGGATCTCTGCCACGCCTGTGGCACGTGCTCCGCGGGTCCGTCATGCCTGGCAACTATGTCTCGACGCGGCGCAACCGGACGGCTTTGTGGTACCGGCACCAGGATGCTGTCTCGTGCCTGTCCGCGGGTGCCGACGGAGAGCTGCTTTACTCTGGGTCATGGGACCGGACGCTTAAGGTGTGGCGGCTAGAGGACTCGACGTGCCTTGAGTCTGTAGCTGCGCATGACGACGCCATCAACGCCGTGGCCGCTGCACCGCTGGGGTTTTGCGGTGATGAAGCCTCTCTCGTCTTTACAGGCTCCGCCGATGGCACCGTCAAGGCATGGCGGAGGGAGGAGACCCGTAATCAGAATGGCCGGGTGGGACGAGGAACGAAGCATGTTCTGGCCGAGACGCTGTTTAGGCAGGACTGTGCCGTGACATCCCTCGCCGTCAGTCCGGGGGATGATACAGATGGTCTGGATCCCGTTCTATACTGTGGCACCTCCGACGGGTCGGTCAACTTCTGGCTGAGCACAAGCTCCGGCAAGAAGGACCGGCAGCAGATTGCCTATGGTGGAGTGCTGCAGGGTCACAAACTCGCAGTACTCTGCCTAGCGGCAGCGGCGGGGGTGCTCCTGCTGAGCGGCTCCGCCGACAGTACAATCTGCGTGTGGCGCAGGGAGGCCGGAGGTGTACATTCATGCCTGTCCGTGCTCACCGGTCACTTAGGCCCCATCAAGTGCCTCGCCGTCGAGACAGAGGCCGACGGTGAGGAACGTAGTTGGGTGGTATACAGCGGCAGCCTCGACAAGTCCGTCAAGGTGTGGAGGGTGCGTGAGTGCCACGACGGCGTCACGGCGTCGAACCGTTCGCAGCTGCAGCACTACCGTAAAGCCCTCCTTCAGCCCGACATGCTAGTGTGAATAGCACGGCCCAGAATGGTTACGAAACCGGCGTGTGCTAGTCACCTCCAAGGTCAAGGTAAGAACTAAGAAAGGTCTTCGTCGTCCACCGCATTCCCCCTGACCGGATTACTTGTATACGTTCTAATACGTTACCTAGGCATGTGTGTTTTCACCACTCTTCTCGTTAGTTCGACGTTTCCGTACTGTCTGTGTGCAATTTTGAACTCTGTACAGAACGCACAGACAATTTTGAACTCTGTACAGAACGAGACGTAAATGTGGCACCATTATACATAAATGTAAATTTTGGTTTATTGATAGGATTAGCATCACTAGAGCGTCAAGTATCTCAATTTAATTGGATGTCTTCCAAGAGATATGGAGCCAATTAGATTGATATTAATGCTAGCAACATCAACACTCGGTATACTTGGTGTCGGAGCCCACAATTGGATTCTTATGCTCTCCACAATCAGATATGCTATACTATCTCTGAACACTTTTCACTTATAATAAACACCCAACTATATTCCCTAGGCACTAAACTTTTCCAATTTGAAAGATTTAAAGACACCCTCAGCGGTCATCTACCTTTAGTCAGTTCATATTTTGTTATACGGACAGAACTAAGGGGGGCGGGCAGGTGTCATGGCCCCCCAAAAATTTTAAAATATAGCATTAAAAAAAAACAAAACGATACACTTTAACAAAAAAAAATCCGTCTATAACACCTCCTGAAAATAACTCTCAAAGTAGCCCACTTTCTAGAGAGAATGCCACCTGAATTGTCATCTTTTTGGCTAAAGTTGTGAAAACGTCATTGCATCTGGAGCTTTTAATAAAAAAATAAAAAATAAAAGAGAAGTGCCAAATAAGTTGACGTTTTCACCCCCAATGTGTTGGGTGAAAACACCAACTTATTTGGCTTTTTTCTTTGTTTTTATTTTTTTTATTTTTTTCACTTTTGACTGGAAGCTTCAAAGACTGTGGTATTTTCACATGTTTGACCAGACGAACGTCGTTTCAGGTGCCGTTTTCTTTAGAAAGTGGGCTACTTTGGAAATTATTCTCGCATATGTGCTATAATCGGAGTTTTTTTTGTCAAAGTGTATCATTTTGGTTTTTTTCCTATAGCACATATATATAAACACATGTGTTTGTAATGTTATATTGATAATATATATTATGTATACCTCATATTGGTCATAGACACCAACTTGGTGTAGTAGTTTTTAACTGCAATCATATATATCAAAGAGGCCTCAGGTTCGATTCTTTATGCAGACAATATATATTTTTCACAACACATGTAGAAAGTAGTTTCTATATTTATGTTCTTTGACATAACAAAACACATAATTAGACTCGGTGTAGTGGTTAGTGTGTTTGTTGACGTACTTGAGGTCATGTGTTCAAATCTTATATTAGGTATATTCGGTATTGTAACCCCCCCACCAACTCCTGATTTTGTGACTATTTGGTTATAAACTCCAATAACACCATACCACAAAAACCACAACACAACAAACAAATGAAAGGCCTAGTGATCAGCTTGAGAAGAAATCACTTTAACAAATATTAACAAAATGGAAAATAAAAGAAACACACTTATATCTATGAGAGAACAAATAGATCAGTTATTTTTTGAAGTTTCCTACACCAAAAAAAAATCATACCTGTCCATCTACTAGAAAACATCCTGTGGAAGAGAAGTGTTTTAAGGAAGGCAATATAAACAATGAATATTTTCAAAGTGACAATAGGGCTTCCAAATGAGATACCCTCACCCTATCTATCATGATTAATATCATTGACACTAGCTAAGTGCTTCTTGTTATGATCTTTAATTATACCTTTAACAAGAAATTTGTCCTTGAGGTCCAATCTCAACAACAATATCTTTTGTCATTAAAAGGTTGATGGTGATAACTCATGGATTGGTTTGTTCACACTAGAGGGGATAACAAAATATTCTCAATAGCCTAGCATTGAAAAATCTCCAATACTATGGATTTGAAACTTGTGAGGACTATTTGTATGCTTAAAACCCTAACATGGTCATTACAATAAATACTAAGATAAAAAATCATCTTAAACTCGCACAAAGCAAAACTTTTTAGCGACACAAGTAGAAAACCAGAGTCAAAATGTTCTTTTTTGAGAGAGAAAACACATCTCAAAACTTCATGTCATAGGATTATTTTCAACAACTTAGATAGACTAAAATTCTCACCAGCTGGGCCGGGAACAAATCCTATAGTCCTGAAACAAAAATCACAAGTCACATCTCATACCGACTAACCAACATAAAACTCATTTTAATCACCATTAATAGTGAAAAGGATATTAGGATATCAAAAGTTATAATATTTAAAGAACTAAAGCTATCTTAACTGATCATAATGAGTACATTGCAAAGATATCCACGTACAAGAAGGTAAAACATTATCCTTTTAAATACAATCCATTACAACAACAAAAACTGTAAAGAAAGCACCATACTTGATATCATATCAACTGCCCACCTAATACATGAATTTGAGTGTATAGAGATACTCTAGGATGAACTATGCTATTTTTTTTAAATCTGTATCATCCCAGCCTTTCCACTACTTCTACGATACCGAAATACATGTGGAAGAACCACATCAGACTCACAAATAATCCCAGTAAGAGGATAACTCCCACCCGAGCAAGATCAATATATGTTTCAACTTATTACAGAATTAAAGTAAATATGAAAATTATTCATACCCAATTCAACATCAATAGATAAGTTTATAGTTTACTTAGAGTTAAGGAATCTTATCACATTGCATAAAAGCATGTAATGTTACTATAACAACAAAAATCAGAATATCCATTATCTGATATAAATAAACATGTCATCGCCTACAATGCTTTGAAGATCACATAAATGTATCTTGAAAGAATCATGATTATAAACAATCATTATATTCTATTAGATTGTTTTACATTTTAAAAGTCATTCCCTATTTTATTTGGAACGTACCATTCAAATTACAAGCTTATAATTGTGACGCCCCTAAGCCCACTGTAAACAATCTCAAGAGTAACTGGCCTCACTAAGATTCTACCATGTCTTCGTTGGTACATGTATAAAAATGGGGATAATCGTCCTATGACCCCATGGCTTCTCTAGGTAAAGAAATCATGTCACCTATCAAATCATAGACATAATTCTTATGTCACATGTTTATTCAACCACAATGATAGGACATCCATAAAATAGGAGATATAGCCTTGGCACATTTATATAAGTGGGTGCTTACTGGGCAATGATGGGACTAAATGCCATATGGATTATCTTTTTTTTGGTTGGTAAAAACTCGTGTTGCTTTTTTTGTATTTTTTCTTTAGTGTCTGTACAATGCTTACTACCCTCAAAAACTGAGAATAGCTAACAAAAACCTGTAAAGAGGCTAATTACAAAAGAATGTTGAAAGAGCAGAGGAAACTAGCCTACTGCCAAAGAACCATCAGGAGAACACCTAACGAGACCCAAAAGGATATCATCCAAAAAAAAAATCTAGGGAACCAAAACCAAGGTAAAGAAAAACACTTCAGGATCAAGGTAAAAGAGAGAACACCCTTCCCAAGCTATTCAGGGGTACACCCCATCCCCTCGAAGCACCTTAAGCATTATGACCCAAAGGGTCCAAATCATACGAACATAACTGAATCGGCTCAAAGACATAGCCAGAGAATGCACCCTGCCAAGAAGTCTCAGAAGAAAACCTGACAGACTTTGCCAAGCTCTAAACACCATCTTCAGCAACAACCTTCATCCATCACCGGTGAGAGGGGAGCATCAACACCCATAAGGAATGATGGGGACTCAACCATCACTAGAACTCCAGAGAAAACCAGAAAACTTCCAAAAAAATCATCATAAGAAGATATCAAACAACTTTGATAGGTTTAAAAACCCTCAACAGAAAGCTTGGAAGCACCATGGAAGCCCAAGGGAAACTAAACATCAACAACCACGAAAGCTCCACCAAGCAGAACATAACTAGCAGAAACTAGCAGGCTACCCGGCCCTCAAGAAGCAGCCAACATAATCCAAACCTTCAACACCTGAGAGATGCCATCAAAACCACCAAAAGAAAGAAACTCGAGCAACCTTGCTAGAAGGAGAAGACCACCTTCAGAATTTAGGATACACCATCGAAGCCCATACATATATTCAAATCATCAAAACCAACCAAACTCGGCCAACCACCAGAGACCAGAATAAAAGAACAGGGGAGCTTCAGCAAACCAACCCATCAAACGGATTTTCAATAGGATCTCGATCAAGAACCAAAACCTGCATATAATAAATAATCCAACATATGGATTATCTTAACCCGTATATAATAAATAATATATACATATCTGACTACCTTCTATGATTCTTTGGTTTCTACATCAATACCTATTTTCCTTCCCTATTACTAATTACTTGGGAAGGTCTACAATGTCATGGATACACTACATGGTTAGGGTTTCACTTATTACTTAGTCTAATTACATGTCTTTTAGAATTTTTTTATGAAAAAGAATAATATATTTCTTACTCTAACTCAATTACTAATTCTTCGACTCATCATTATTGTACACAATAATATAAAGAATAAAGCAAGACAATGTGATACACATAAACTACACATTAAACACAAGTATACAATATAGGCCTCAAGAGGTCAAACTTAGGAAAATGTTTTCCAGATACTACTTCTAATTGTAATGTGATTAGCTAGACCGGTGAAATTTTTTATTGAAGGTTTAATTATCTAAGATGTAGAAAAATAAATCTAAGATTAGTGGTTGTTGATCTCAAATGGAGTGAATTTCTTAGGACCAGTGTTTCGCCTCAGTTAACATTGCAATGAACATCATATCATTAATAATTCTCTCTCCCAACCCCTAGACAAAGAGACTTATAGCAAAAAATTACCCGCTCTCATGGCATAATTCACTACCTATTCTAATACCAATCCCACTCTCATAGTAATTGTGTTATTAGTTAGGTGTTTTACTAAAAACTCTGGGTAATCACTTCACATTCGTAAGTCTCCTTTCTCAAAATGCAGTATAAAACATGTAATTATATGATTTTTCAACCCTTAATCCCTCGTTTGAAGTAATTAGTTGTCTAATTAACAACATATGGTGATCAAGAACAGATATTTCATTATACTGTCATAGAATTATGTCCAGAAAATAAGAGAAATATGTATATTAATGCATTAAAGTCAATTACAATACATAATCAGACTACTCCCATGTCCTAAGAAATAAGGGGATTATCCCCGCATGATTTCCATTGTCAAATACATAAGAGAGAAGAAGAAAAATATAGGGAACATTACAGAACTAAAAGAACCCCTAAAGAAGATGGTCTGGTGGACTCCCTCACATGAACATGCCTATTCTCCAACCTCAGGATGCAAATCCGTCCACCAGAGGTTCCTGAGTCTCCCAAAACGTGGCTTTTTTCTCTACTTTCTCCGCTCCTTTCTCATGGTTGTCATCCAAAGGAATAGAGTGAGATAATTAGATTTGTCCGAAATCCCCCTAAGTCATAGAAGTGACTTAGGGCGTCATTAATTTCCAACCGACAGATTAAGTGCAATTTTTAGATATGTCTGATCCCATCATGTTGGTACTACCGATGCCTTCGATAGTTGTGTCTGCCTATGCACTCATCAATACTACTAAGTTGATGTCGGTAGTATCCAGATTTCTCATAAAATTCGAAATCCTTCCTGTAAGGTTGTCGATAGTATGAACTTCTTCTAATTGTTACTATTGAGTCTTCTCAAATCTTCAAGTTCCTATCTGAGCATGTGTAGGTACCATTGACAATAAAGTTGGTAGTACCGAGCTATGTAGTCTAATGGAGATTCACCTAAAATTCACAAAAAATGAACATAAGTTCCCAAATCATCATGAATCTAACAGGAACATTAAAAATACATTTATTTAATGCAATTAAGTGTCATAGGCTAATGATGATAAATAATGCACAAATTAATATGAAAATTAACAATGAGTGCAAAAATAACCATAAGAAACATCTTGTGAAAATGACAATTATATGATGCATCAAACTCCCCGAAGCATAAATGTTGCTCGTTCTTAAGTAGCAAACCCTCAGATCAGTTTGAGACAAGTCAGTAGGAGGACATAAAATATGAATTTCATTTCTCAACTGCCCCACCTAGCGGTCAAAACCAGTGTTTACTGACTACTAAACAATCAACTGCTCTCGAGTGACCAAAAATATCCATAAAAATTGTCCACCCTTAAATCAATGAAACACTATCAATAGAGCAATTAATATCATAGTCAATCAGGCATTTGCTTGGTGAATCATGTGATTCCCTATCTACATTGCTCTTTCCTAACTACCAACTACTTGGAAGCAGTTCTCCTTATAAGAATGAATGAGGAGAATAATCATAAAAGTGGCCTACCGATAAGAGCAATGGATGGGACGAATTAGGAGGCTAATGAAAAATTACAAGTGGCATTTGAGTTATTTATGGGAAAATAAAACATGAAGGCTGAACCTATATGGTGAAGATAGTGAGAAATGCATGAATCCTAATGCCTAATATTATGGTTGAAATGATGCATGTATTGAAAATCTCATCAAATGGATGAGAATAAAGTAAAGAAGAGAATGCATCATGTGAATGTTTTCATATCTTTCTGAAGAGTTAAGGGAATCCTTTCTCCCTCTTTATTTCAAAATTTTTTTTTCATTTGGCCCACTATTTAGCATGATGGAAGTTATGCTTAGTCTTCACTAACATGTCACATTCATATCATCTTTTTTATTTTTTTTCAGGGTATGGATGTGTATCCCTGCACTCTATTTTTAGAGGAAAAACAATATAACCACATGTTGTGAAAATGAATGATGAAAAATGCATGCTAACTACATGTAATGTAATTGTTATGCAACTAGGTAGTACGCATCGAAATTGTTTATGCATATATTTCTCATTTTGTAACTAGTACAATAAAAGAGAAGCTAACTATCATGTCATCTATTATGCCATGCAATGCAACCAAAAGGAAATAATTCAGATTACTTTACCATCTTAAGGTGGTGGGTCAAAATGAGTGGAAAATGGATGAATCACATAATTAAGAGACAGTGCCTTTCATGAACTATGATATGTCCCTCTCTAATGACTTGTATACAAGCGACCTTAGGATTTCTTTCTTAAATTTCAATTTATGATCTCATCAATTATTTGATCAATTTAGGATCAAACCCCATCTTCATCCACATTGCATGAGTAATTAGTATTTCCATTCATATCAAGTGTCCTTAAGCTCACTAGAACATACACTTCCTCTAGGTGTTGTAATTCAAGAAATTTGCAACTAAGCCATTAAATTTTTTCATTTTATTTTCATTGCGAACACCCGAAAGTGCATGACAATGACATGAATCATGAATTAAGCTCCGCTTTTACAATAGATAGATTGTGCATCCTACAACTTGAAAAAATAAAATCTAAAAAGAAATTAAAGACTAAAAGAAAAGTAAAAGCTAAGGTATTGAACTATTCCAACACCCCCACCAAGTTTGAACTTGATTATGTCCTCATAGTCAAAATCCAACTTCATAGGTGGAACACTGGTACTGGATCAGACGGGTGGTGGTGGAGGTTGTGGCGTGGTAGGGTCAGAGAGATAGAAGGTCTCCTGGAACATATGGGGTGCCGGTGGCATGTCTGGAGGCTATGGATGCCCGCCAAAGTAATCCTGGATCCAGTATTTATTGAAGAATGACTACTGATAATTCTCCATCCGCTTCAGGTGAGTGTGCATGTTCTCTTAGTTGGCCAAGAGAATTTTCTCATTTTCAAAGATCACCTACTGGTATTGATAGAGCCATCCTTGGACATCATGGATGCCCTCCGGTGCAGCAGTCTATTGTTGTTGATCCAACTGAATCTCCTAAAGCATGCCATACAAACCTACCATTGAATAGGGATCGTCCTGATGGGCAGGTGGTGGAGCAGATGAACTAGAGGCTCCATATACTCTCAATCTCTTATGGGCAACCTACCTCCTCGTGATGGGGATGGTGGGTTCCTCCTTCTCTTCTTCTTCATTCTACCCTTGTTGCTATTCTTGCTCAATATTGTCTTCTTCTTCATCATCCTTTGAGTCACTCATAGGCCACCTTATGAGGTAGAGTCCTTGCAACTCGAAGACCAGATCAGGAAGCTCCCTCTCCTTATACTTGCCGCCCACTATACAAAATGCATACACTATCCCCTGATGCACGTTGAGGAGGTTCACTCTCTTGAAATGCTTCAGGTCCAACTTGGGAGAATCCTTCAGGGATCTAGAGGTGGAGAGATTGAAGTTTAGATGCATCACTATTGGAGTGATTAGTCATCCAAATGGATGGGAAGAGTCCTCTACACCTGTCTGTTCACCAAAATCATGTGTTCGAGGAAGATAGAACTAAAGTCCACATTATTTCCTCCTAATTCTAACAATTTTTAGAGGAAGTAGACATCCACCTACTGAGTCTTCCATTGCCCCTGACTTGACTTAGTGAAGATGGTGTTGGTGAGGATGCGATTTAGGATGCAAGCAAATGGGTGCTCGATGTCGGTGATGGAGTTAGCATTCTAGCTGATATGGTAACCCTCTGGCACCTCCGCAAAAAGTTCATGTGCACCCTTGAAGTCAAAATTGCTGGGGATGAAGCATTCTTCACCCATCGTGTGGGACCCCACCTCAGAGACCCCACACTGTTATCCAAACTAACCACACTAAATATCAAATTAATAAATAAAACTTGGAATCAAGAAATTCTATTATATGAAAAACACAAATAACTTTTTCCATTTAATTCTACATTTGGCACAAGCAACTAAGTACTATTCATTTTCAACATTTCATATATAAGCAAGCCCGAGATGTAAGCATTATTCAAGATAAAACTGTAATACAACATGAAGTAGAAATTTACACTATTACATTCACATAAGCAACTTACATCAAGATAAAGTACATCACTACAAGAACACACACCCTCCCAGAACTCCCTAGTACAGAGACAACTTATACATACAACCTACAAAAAGAAGGGAATTCTCCACCTCAGATGGTGAAGAAAAGATGACTATGGATGAGAATCTCCTTGGTGAACTGAAGCTGAATCAATACATGTAAAACTTTGAACCACCACTTATCAGCAAACTGAGTGAGTGTAAAAGGTTCAAGACAAAACTAGCATTGAACTAATCTTTTTTAATTGATTAGAGATAAGTATATTTTAGATTAAATCAAAAATTCTAAATATCACACACATAATGATAGATATAAACTACATAACATGAACATGAAATAATAAATAGAACTAACATGTAATCAGAGATTGATAATCAAATATTATTCTCGACTTGTCAAGATTCATTGTTAGGTTTGCCCTAAAATTACTTGATTTGTACCTTATCAAGTAAAAGTCACCACACTAGGTTCTCGTGTCAACAACTCACTATCCACATCTTCGGGTTAACTGGAAAGCCTAAGATAAACAACAGACTTTGGTTTTCCTTAGAGTTGCCAAACACTGGCTAGGTAAGAGCATAAAGCCTCTCTACCTTATAGACCTCATCTCAGGTACATGAGATAGGCTTAATAATACAAATGTCAAATCTAGGGCATCACATATGAGATACTAAGCAAAGCTATCCATACTGATCCCTTTCACATCAAGATCACAATTTCCATAATAGTGTTTCAAATACAATGCATTTCACTCACTCATCAACAGAGAATTTAGGTTAGCATCTCATCTTGAAATCTTTCCTAAATTCTAGTGACCTAGACTTCAAGGTCTAGATACACACTCCGACATTCCTTTTCATAATCCAAGGATTATTAGAAGGAATCTTGTTTCATTTCCCCATTGCAGACCTTGGGGGAAAATTATAGTGTTCAGGGCACCTATCTAGATGATTAGGTTATAATGGATATTAAGTGCATTTACTCACTTTAAGGAAAATAGGGGTTTATTATATGGCACATATGTGACTTCACATTCTAATCCTAGGATATGTGGATTAGGGTTTCAGAGATCTATATGTTTCAATTCAGATTACAGATATCCTACATATCCTTTTTCCATAATATAAATTTGCATGAAACAATCACAACTCAAAAATTCACATATCATAGAGAACACTCCATATTTAAACAATATGTGGTATTTGCAATGTATATAAAATAAGAATATGCAAGTTGAATTCAATTAAATTTACATTTACTCATGATCAAGAAAATAGAGCATCCACTTGATTCATTTGCAAGGATCAATACAAGAATCATATCCAAGATCAAATAAGCAAATAGTCATATGCATTATTAGAGTTCTCAATTTCCACCAATCGTAGTTTAATGAGGATATTTAGGATTATAGTTCACTAATAGTTTTCAAATGAACCTACACCACTCACCTCAGGTGTGAAACACCTGAAATTCGTAGCCCAACTACTGCTGCTAATTCTTGAATCAAGTCCTTGCTTCAATAAAATAGAATTTTCCTGCTCCTCTTCACTCAAGAACCTAGAAGAAGAAGAATTGAAGAAGAAAGAATGAAAGAAGAGATTAATTTGGCATCTTTTGATCCAAATCAGGGAAGTGAAGAGTTCTATACATAGGAGAGAATACAAGTAAATAAACCTAGTAAAGATTAATTATCTATACAAAATTTACCAACCTTGGAAAGAGAAAACCCATAAATCTGATATCTCCACTTCAGATTCTCCAAAACCTGGAATCCCCTCCTCTCTCAAGAATTACGAAGCTCTTAAGTGTGGGATGGAAATGAGAGGTGTTTGGGTCGTAATAGAGTCCTATTTACTCATTAAGGTGCTTGGAATAATTACTTATAAACACTTTCAGTCTTTTTTATTTTTCTAGAAAAATCTGGCCGGTCGAGTTTGTCTCTCTCAGAACTTGACCGATACAAGGTTCTTTTGTGATATAAAACTTCTACAAAAATTCTGAAAATTTAATATGTTGTTGTAAACTGAGTATTAAACCTTTAGTTATTTTTTTTAAATTCGATAAATGAATAAATTATAAAAAATAAAATACTATACTTCTATACTTAATCTTGTATAGCATGATCGACTGAGTTTTTCCTGGCGAAAACTCGAACGATCAATAGGTCCAGGAAACTCTAAAAATTCTGATTTTTTTCAATAACATGAATAATTGAGTTATACAATACATATCCAAAATTCAAAGTAATATGAGTCACACACAAAATAATAAAAATCTTTTACTAGACTATTATACTTAACACCAAATTCATCATCCCTACTAACCTAATCATTCACAAAATTAATCTAACAAATAAGGTGTATGTTTTTAACTTATATCTGACCTAATTAGGAGAAAATTAAATCAATAAATATTGATGCTTAGTAAGATCTAACTAGGAATTAAAGTAATTTAGGAACGTGTCCTTATACATCGGCCACCCGTAGATGGCGTTGAACTGCCGCAGTGTCAATTGATAGTCAATGTTGAAGAGATGAAAGTTGATGCAGCCTTCCCTCCATTCATCCCCATGCTCAAGGGATGGTGCATATCTCTAGTGAGGACATGAACTCTCATATGAGATCCGAGAAAGTGAGCCAATCATTGAAGAATAGGTGAGCACCCCTCAACTCTTGACACTCATAAACTTGGTGGAGATTGTCAGTGAAGCCCAAATCTACGATGAATGCATAGTCTCCATACCACGTCACAATTATCTCCCTCTTCATCAGGTCCTCATATATCTTATTCACATCGGTGTTGGGATGGACGATGTGAGTATGTTTTGGAATCAACTCAGTATGCCTGCTGATGAAGAAGCACCTCTCCTAGATGTCATCACACTAGTACAAGAAGGGGATGGAGAAAAAGAAGCTCAGAGAAGACTCTGATGGACCAGGCATTGCTTGCACTATCCTTCTTGAGAGATGTGGGCTGAAGGTGTGAAGAAAAACAATACACAATGACTCCATATATAGCTGCCAGATGTGTCCCTACCTCCACGTTGATAGTACCGATAGAAATTTAGTAGTAGCAACTTTTTATCCATGATCTGTGTGACTTGGTACCAACTATTGTAACTGACACTCCTCGTTCGTCAATGTCGGTAGACACAGATCACCATGTGTAAGTAGTATCGATGCAAGATGGTAGTACCGAATTGTGCGATGGATTGATACTATCATCCATCAGATGTGAAAAATATACATCGCCGTTGGTGCTCTCACATATTTTGGTCATCACATGTCGGTACTACCGACATTGTGTCGGTAGTACTGAGTTTTTGAGAAAAAGAATCTTCGATACTTCTGAGCTTGATCTCATTATTTCAAACCCGTTCATTTTGGTCGGTACTACTTAGCCCTTGTCGGTAGTACCAAGTCTTTATTAGCTAGCTAGGCCCCTTTTCTATCAACTATGTAGTCAATAGTACCAAGTTTTTTTGAAACTTGGCTCCTTTGTCCCGATGATGTCATAGATACTACTGACTCTGCAGTTGGTAATACCAACTAATCGTCAGCCTACATACCACACAAAAATTATCAAGGCACATTTTGTAATTAAAAACTAATAAATAAAAACTAAATATATTAAACTACAAAACTAAATGTAAAGAAAGAAAATTGATGGTTGGGTTGCGTCTCAACAAGCTCCCTTATTTTACGTCATGGGCTTGACGATCTAAGCACAAAAGATCATTGAAGCTCCATGAGCTTCAACTCCTCTTCCTTCCTTACCACATCTCCCCCAATGTAATGTTTAAGCCACATGACATTGACAAGGAATGGCTCATCCCCATTGTAACGTCCCTGACCTGGGTTATGAACTAACCCTAGGTGTTTTGCTTAAATATGTGATTAAATGCTTGTGATTATCTTTTGATATGTAATTAAATCTTCTGAGGAACATATATTTTCATTTTAGTCCTTTTTGAACAATGTTGTAATATTGTTTTGTTAAAAATGGACTAAAGTGTAAATTACCCAATTAAAGGGGTTAACTTGCAAATTGCACATGTCAAGATGTTACTTTGATTTTGAGACATCATAAGAGTGTATATGATATGGTGGTATGGATTCCACAAGTTTGAGCACCAAAAATATAGTTGTAGAGCAATCCTTGTGCGTTAAAACCTAGTTTTGGTGTAATGTGCAAATTACCCAAAACCTAGGGTCTAACATGTAAAATGTATGCTCTAGAGTATCTCTTATGACTCTTGACGTCAAGTAGAGTAAGTATAATGAGGAGGGAACCTCATTTGAATAATCAAATAAGAAAGATAACCTTAAGTATTTAAATAACCAAGTTTTATGCAAAATGACCCTTTTATGTATGCAACTTAGTAACGAGTTTGATTTCTTTTCCTTGTAATATTGGATAAGGGAGGAGTTTTGCATAAGGATAAAAGAAGGAGAACGTGGCCAAGAAGTGGAGGAGGACTTGGTGGATATTTGGGAAATAAAAGAAATAATCCTCTTTCCTTGAAAATACCCCTAAAATATATAAGCATCCTTTTTACACAAAGCAAGGGATCATTTCCCTTCATTCCTTCCCTTATCTTCTTGATTTGGCCGACTAAGGAGAATCTCAGGAGCATAGGAGGATGACCAAGCTAGTTTGGGTAAGTCTTGATCATCATCCATCTCAAATTCATGGTGGAAATCCTTATACAAGGTTGGTTTGTTAGCTTTCCTTACACAACTCTTCTTTCTAGCCTTCTTCTCCATCCAAATCTTGAAGAACGGACCTTGGGAAACCTTTGGAGCTTCATCCACCATTAGAGATACGAAGCTTGGAGCTCTAGATCAGATCTAAGGCGGGTTTTATAACTCTCAACCCTAAGCTTTGCTTTTGCACCTTTTTCTCCTAGTATAATTGCTTGTTCTTCTTCCTTTAGATGCTTCTAAGTGTTCTTGCAAGTAATTCTGTGAAGAACAGCCCCTGTTCTTGAGATAGAAGATGATGACGTTATTTCCAAAGTTTATCCTAATCTTACTTTAGCAAACGGTCTTCCACCTCTTGCTCAAACGGTTTTCCAAACCGTTTGGAGCAAACGGTTTCAAAACCGTTTGAAAGCAAACAGTTTCACAAGAACGTTTGGGAGAACCAGTCGAAGACCATTTGGATGGGTTGACCAGGCGATGACCATTTGGAGATCTTTTGTACAGATTATGGACTAATCACCCACCAAAAATCATCAAGTAATTCCAAGTAAATCACCAATTGAAGGCACATTAGTCATCTAAACCCTAATCGGGTTAGTTGCTGATTTCAATGATGCAAACATGTTGAAGTTTGGGTTGAGTGGCCCAAACGGTTTCAAAACCATTTGGGGATCACTCAAACGATCCCAAAACCGTTTGGGGGTCACCCAAGACCGTTTGGAGGTCTAGGGTTGACCATGGTTAAGTGGTTGAAGACTGAAGGGCAACAAGTTGAAGTATAATCGATTAGTGACCTAATGATCAAATCAATGAGCCAAACCTTAATAGGTGGAGTTAGTTTTTGATGTTGACTTGAGAAAATGGTCTCAAGACCGTTTGTAGGTCATCCAAACAATCCCAAGACCGTTTGGGGTCAGGTCATGACCAAATTGATTGATGGTTCAATGGTTTCAAATCAATTAGACTCATGTTGATGTGTGTTGAAGGGTGATCGATTCCAAACCCTAGTTCAATTGATCCAAGCCCTAATTGGTGATCAATTGAGGGTCAATTGAGTGTCTAATCAGTAGAGAGTTGACCTAATTAACTCAATTGATAAGTGGTTAACAAGTACATGATCGATTGAGGGGTTCAACATTGGAAACCCTAACTCAATTTGAATGTTTGAGATACTTTTTGGTCCATGCAGTTTTGAGATGGTTTGGATCAAACGGTCTCATGACCGTTTGGGACCAAACGGTCTCAAGACCGTTTGGGACCAAACGATCCCAAACCATTTGGTGCTCATTCGGTTTCAAGATTGATTTACCCATGCGGTTTCAAAGTCAAAGTTGGCCAAACGGTCAACAAGACCAAATGGTATTCACCTCACCTTGGGCAAATGGTCTTGAGTGTGTACCTTATCAAACAGTTTTGAAAGTCAAAGGGACCAAACGGTCAACACCACCAAACGGTTTCAAAACCGTTTGGGGTTGAAAGAGAAAAACTGTTTGAGGTTTAAATAGGTTAAGAACGTTTGATGATTTAGAGGTTAAGATGGTGTAGTAGTTGATTAAACTAAACCTTAATGATACCTAAAGTAATTAAGGGATCAAGTAATTAGTGGTTTGATGCATGATAAGGTCAATGGTGAACATTAGAAAAGTACCCTTGATGGGATAGTATGACTAATAACCCTTGATCAAGTAAACCCTAATGACCATAATGGTGATGTTACAATCCATTATGTCAATGTTGATTTGATTTAACTTAATCAAGAATGATGTAAACATCATCTAATAGTAAGAGGAGAGAGAAGACTCCTATTATGAATGAGAATCAAGTAATAAGCTTCCAATATGTATGAATGTACCTAATTAGGCTATGATTCTTATAGTGAGATCATGGAAACCCTAATTATGATGGTTAATGAATCTTAACCCTAATTTAAGGGCATTAATGGAAGTAATTCTCATACATGATGATGATATGATCTTAATTCACAGTAATGTGAATAGTAAACCCTAATCTAGGGTAATGTGATGTAATGTGAACACTAAACCCTAATCTAGGGTAATGTGATATAATGTGAATAGTAAACCCTAATCTAGGGTAATGTGATGTAATGTGAACAGTAAACCCTAATTCTGGGATATGCCTTAAAGCATGAAACTCTATAATTGAGGAATCACTATTCTTAATTAGGATAAAGGGGTTGAATAACCCTAATTGAATTGAATAGGGAAACTCTAACCCTAGAAACCAGCCGTGGTAATGTGACACGGTCGTGGTGAACTTATGTAGCACGACCGTCCAAGATAGCACGACCGTGGTGTTCTATATCTACATTTGAAAAGAACTTATATTGTACTGATATAGATACAATATGTATGTTATCAATTTTGTTAACCATGCAGGTCTTTGCCAAGAAGTGATCATAGCCAGGTAAGGGTTATGATGTCATACTCATTGAAAGCACTTTATAAGCTTTAAAAGTAATGATAAACTATGTTGCCCGGTAAGAGGTAACATATGAGATTGATAGGCTGTATGAGCCATAAAAGATATTTGCATTTCTACAAGCAAGGTCATGCTATTAAATGACTTGATGATAGTATGTTACTTGGTAACAAGTGTTTAATGATCTAGAGGTTTGAACACCTATGATCCTGAATTACAATAATGAGATGGTTAGGGATTAACATTCCAATATTAACAAATGTGATATGAACTTGATACAGTTAGTACTCTTTATTTATAGCAATTGTCGTATTGGTTTATGTTTGAAAACATGCCTGATGATAAAAGAATGCTATAATATACTTAAATAATCAAGAATAATGATATCATGTAGAGCCCTGACCATAGATCCATCATTGTCAGAAGTTAAATGATGGTGAAACAGGTTTTTCCTCAGGGAACTCCTGGCGAGCATACTTTTGAGTATGTGGGGGTTATGGACGTGAATATCCTTACGTCCTAATGTAGGAATTGATGTGAGATGTTTATTTAATCTCCCAATCCTTCATTATATGTTTATGCCGGGATGATGTATCACTAATCTCCCGATGATGTTGTTAATGCCGCATCAATGAGAGATAAATAAGAAATCCCTCGATGGCGAAGAGAGTACAGAATTCCACTATGACTCTAATAGTGAAGTTTCCATAATACCCTGGAAAGCTATTATGGCAGAGACACAAGATGTCCTGCATGTTGTTCCTCATACTGAATGAGGATGATGAGGTCATAGGATTCCGACTCTTCTGATGACCTATGTATGGTACCGATTGCGATTTCATAATGGTCAGTTGGAGTATGAGAGGTGTAACTCATCTCCTCTGGGCATAATCATGTTTGTAAAATGTAATCAGCCATGTAGCATAACTGCTTAGGTTGAACTATGATAAATAATGAATGATGTTACATTGTTTATAGTGTTCTAGTTACATAACTAGTATAGATGTTCTTCATATCCCTTATTGATATATGTCTTGTCATTCAATTAAGTTATAATTGAAATGATTGCTTAAAAGAATGTTGCTTCACTTAGTTTATACAATGTTAAACCTGTTGTTGCATGTTTATAATTTTACTGCTTAATGTTATTCCATTATTGCAATAACAAAGATTCTGGCGGAGAGTTATAACTCTCGCTGGGACAATTATTCAATTATCTCACCCCCGTGGGATTAAATTTTTTAGGTAATTGCCAAAGAAGAGGAAGGAACCCTTCAGTGGGTGAGCAGCAACATCAGTAGCAGCAAAATCCAAGACAACAGTGATCCTCAGGTGGAGACATTGTCTGTCAAGTCTATAGATAGATTGTCCTATATGTCGTCTTTGTACTCTCAGGTCCTAGGAGTCTTTAAATGTTTAAAAGTAGATCTAAGATTTTTGGCTTAATGCCTCGAGATTTTGTATCTTACCTTGTACAGTTAACAAGGTAATTGATGTTTGTAATACTCGAGTTGTGACATCACCGAGATGTAATGATGGATCAGTATGTAAACAACTTATCATGTTTCTTTATGAAGAAGTTTTAATTTCTAGTGATTTTTAATACTTCCGCTGCCAAAACAATGCTTCCGCATTAGTTTTAATTAGTTAATCGCTTCTGCTTAAGTTAATATCATGTTTGCAAGTTGCGTCGCCACAATTTAGTGGTATCAGAGCTCTAGGTTTGTTGAGTCTATAGAGACACATGACTTAGGATGTTGAGTCTGTTCTAGTGTCTTCCAGTATATCTGATAGTGTCTTCTGCTCCTCAGGAGAAGAAGATAAAACTAAGAATGTATGGACCACACGAAGAATACGAGGAACATGTTGCAGAAAGTAGTGTCGATGCACCCCGAGGAGGTGCAAGAAACTAAGAAAGAGAAGAACCTGTGCCTGAACCACCCCAGTTCAATCCAACTGACATGGGGAACCCAGCTGTTCAAGCCATGTTTGGGCAGTTTATGACTGCCATGACACATATGACTGATAGGATGCCTATACATGCACCTAGGGCACCTACCCATCCTGAAGGACAAGGAATCGACAAGATGTTTGAACGACTTCGCTGAGTTGGAGCCACAGAGTATGCTGGAACAACTAACCCAACAGATGCTGACTTGTGGTTAAATGAACTAGAGAAGGCCTTTAGAATCCTGAACATCCCAGAAGCTGAGAAGGTTAGACATGCTATGTATCTTCTCAAAGGGAGTGCTGGTCACTGGTGGACCATGGAAGAGCAGAAGAGGTCAGGTGTAGAGGTTGCATGGGAAGTCTTCCGATGGGAATTTATCAACAAATACTTCCCTAAGACGTTCTTGGATGAGAAAATCTCTCAGTTTGAGAGGTTAAGACAAGTTCCAATGAACATTAGTGAATACGAGGCTAAGTTCATCGAACTATTGCGGTTCTGTCCGCACATGGCAACTACAGATGAAGAAAGGATTAAGCATTTTGAGAAAGGGTTAAACGCTGAGTTGACTACTCCTGTGTCTGCTCTATAGAATAGAGAAAGGTTTTCTACCTTTGTGGAGTCAGTTAGGAGGATAGAAAGGTTTGTAGCAGAGAAGAGACAGACCCAGAACAAGAGGATGTATCCCCAATTCTAAGGATCTTCATCTAAAGGTTTCAAGAAACCTAGGTTTTCTGTGCCTACACCGCCACCTAGATTCAGTACCCAGACACAGTGGACGTCGAATAGGGGTAGAGGACGAAGCCTACCATTAGAAGGAGCTCGCATTTCAGCATCTATGTTGGTTACAGAACCACCCAGACCACAACAACTGAATAGAAGTTGTTATATATGTGGAAAGATGGGACATCTAATGAAGGATTGCAGAGCTAGAGAAGTGAGTGTAACTCAACCTCAAAGGAAGAGTCAGTAAGGGTCTCAAAGAAGACAGTTCCCAGGAGGAACTAGAGGACGTGGACAAGCGTCCCAAGCTGGATCATCGGCACCAGGCCAACGAGCACCGAATCAACCATAAGCAATGACAAGATTCTACGCAATGAATCCACCTGATGCAGTGATCAACCCTCGGGTTGTGGCAGGTCAGATGGAATTGTTATATTCTGATAAGTCTATATCTTGTGTTGTATCTGTTTTAATTGATCTGGGTGCTACGCACTCCTTTATCACTCGAAGAGTGATTCTTGACTACAACCTGACTATAAGTCATAGAGCAGATAGTTTGTTGCTAGAAACCCCGTTGATGGGATCTGCTATGTTGCAGGAGGTATGTTCTCCCTACATCCTCTTCTTTTCTGAGCATCGCATTCAAGTGGATCTTAAACCACTTGAAATGCATGGATTTGATATAATCCTCAAGATGGATACCTTACAAAGGTATAAGGTTGTCTTGGATTGTGAGTCCAAGCAAGCTGTGTTCGCTGATGATAGTGACACATGGATCTTTCAAGGAGAGAGAAAGATTCTACCCACTGTCTTGTGTCAGCTATGGTTGCTGAGAAGTTGATGAGGCAAGGATGTTATGCATTCTTGGCCCATGTGGTAGATACTACCATGGAAAGTCCTAACCCTACTGAAGTTTCGATAGTCAGGGAATTTGTAGATGTATTTCCTGAAAAACTTCCAGGTGTGCCACTGCCTTGGGAGATTGATTTTGAAATCAATTTAATCCCAGATACGCAACCTATAGCACAAACACCATATAGGATGGCACTTGTTGAGATGGTAGAACTCAAGAAACAACTACAAGAGTTGCTTGAGAAGGGTTTTATCTGACTGAGTACTTCACCCTGGGGTGCTCCGGTTCTCTTTGTCAAAAAGAAATACAGTTCAATGCGGTTGTGCATTGATTACAAACAGTTAAATAAAGTAACAATAAAGAATAAGTATCCTATGCCGAGGATTGATGATCTCTTTGACCAGTTGCGTGGTGCAACTATCTTCTCAAAGATAGATTTGAGGTTGGGATATCATCAACTACGTATTAAGGATGGTGACATACCAAAATCTGCCTTTAGAACAAGGTATGGTCACTATGAGTTCACAGTTATGTCGTTTGGACTAACTAATGCACCAGTTGCTTTTGTGGAACTCATGAATAGAATCTTTCACCCTTTTCTCGATCAATGTGTTGTTGTTTTTATAGATGACATCCTGATCTATAGTAGATATGCTCAGCAGCATGAACAACATCTTCGTCAGGCTCTAACTTTGTTGAGAGAGCATAAGCTATATGCTAAATTTAGCAAGTGCGAGTTTTGGTTACCAGAAGTATCTTTCCTTGGACACGTAATATCTGCTTCAGGTATTCATGTTGACCCTAAAAAGGTAGAGTCTATTCTTCTATGGGAACAGTCAAAGACACCAACAGAGATCCGTAGTTTCTTAGGGTTGGCAGGCTATTATCGAAGGTTCATTAAGAACTTTAGTTCTATAGCCTTACCCTTGACTAAGTTGACGAGAAAGGATGTTCCTTTTACTTGGAGTGACAAGTGTCAACAATCTTTTTAGCTGTTGAAGGAGAGGTTGACAAGTGCACCTGTGCTTGTGTTACCTGAACAAGGAAAAGGATATATAGTTTTCTGTGATGCCTCTAAGAATGGACTTGGATGTTTGTTGATGCAGGATAAACAAGTGATTTCTTTTGCTTCCCGATAGCTTAAGAAACACAAGGAGAATTATCTGACACACGATTTAGAACTAGCTGCTGTAGTTCATGCCTTGAAGATCTGGAGACATTATCTTTATGGAGAGACATTCCAGATTTTCACAGACCATAAGAACCTTAAGTATATATTTTCTCAGCATGAGCTTAATATGAGGCAACGCCGCTGGATGGAGTTAATCAAGGACTATGATTGTACGATTGATTACCATCCAGGGAAGGCCAATGTAGTTGCAGATGCTTTGAGTAGGAAATTAGCAACATAGCCTTGGATAGAGAACAATTGAATTCCTTAGTGTGCTCAAGGAGAGATATGCTTATCTCCTTAAGACAAGACAATGTACAGTTGAGAGTATCGTTGTTAGCCGGGTTGTTGGCTGAGATGCATATAAAACCTACTTTGAGACAACAAATCAAGGAGGCACAACAAGTTGATGTTGCACTTCAATAGATCAGATCGGAGTATGGTAGTGAGAAACGAGAAGGTTTCCATGACTCAGATGATCAAGTAGCATGTTATCATGGTAGGATGATAATACCAGATGTGGATAACTTGAGGAAGCTAGTCCTGGAAGAAGCTTATTCTTCAATGTATGCTATGCATCTAGGGAGCACCAAGATGTATCGAAACTTAAAAGATATGTATTGGTGGCCTGGTTTGAAGAAAGACGTTGCTGAGTTTGTTATGCGGTGTCCTGTGTGTCAGCAAGTTAAAGATGAACACCAGAAGCCTGCAGGAACAATGCAACCCTTACCCATACCACAGTGGAAGTGGGATCATGTAACCATGGACTTTGTTGTTGGCCTACCCAGGACAGCCAAAGGACATGATTCCATTTGGGTAATAGTTGATAGGTTGACAAAGACATCACATTTCATGTCTGTCAAAACAACCTATTCTACTGAGAAGTTAGCAAAGTTGTATGTAGATGAGATAGTACGATTACATGAAGTCCCAGTCACCATTGTTTCTGACAGAGGTCCCCAGTTTATGAGTCATTTTTGGGAGCGACTTCATAAAGCTTTAGGCACACAGTTAAGGTTTAGTACATCCTTTCATCCTCAGACTGATGGACAATTAGAAAGGACTATACAGACCTTGGAGGACTTGCTTAGAGCATGTGTTCTTCAGTTTATAGGGAGTTGGGATCTGCATTTAAGCTTGATTGAGTTTGCCTACAATAACAGCTATCAACATAGCATTGACATGGCACCTTATGAAGCTTTGTATGGTAGACGTTGTAGATCACCCCTATGTTGGTATGAAACCAGTGAACATCAACTGTTAGGTCCTGATCTTGTGCAGTAGACCACTGAGAAGATTAAAGTAATACAACAACAAATAAAGACTGCACAGGATAGGCAGAAATCTTACGCTGATAAGCGTCATAGACCTTTAGAATTCCAGGTTAGAGATAGAGTGTATCTCAAAGTCTCACCTTGGAAAGGAGTTCTGAGATTTGGAAGGAAAGGAAAGTTAGCTCCTAGATTTATGGGGCCTTATCCAATCATGGAACAGATTGGAAGAGTAGCTTATAAGCTAGAGTTACCACCATAATTACAAAAGTTACACCCTGTGTTCCACATTTCCATGCTTAGGAAATGTCACCCCGATACAGAATCAGTTCTGCAACCTTTGGAAGTAGAATTGAATGATGATGTGACTTATGAGGAAGGACCAGTATCGATCCTTGATAAAAGAATTAAACAACTGAAAAAGAAAGACATAAGTCTTGTGAAAGTCCTCTGGAATCACCGTGGTGTTGAAGAAGCCACATGGGAACTAGAGGAAGAGATGAGAAGGAAATACCCTGCTCTTTTCTCTTAATGTGTTTTGTTGATTTCGGGGATGAAATCCTTGTAAGGGGTACATAATTTGTAACGTCCCTAACCTGGGTTATGAACTAACTCTAGGTGTTTTGCTTAAATATGTGATTAAATGCTTGTGGTTATCTTTTGATATGTAATTAAAGCTTCTGAGGAACATATATTTTTATTTCAGTCCTTTTTGAACAATGTTGTAATATTGTTTTGTCAAAAATGGACTAAAGTGCAAATTACCCAATTAAAGGGGTTAACTTGCAAATTTCACATGTTAAGATGTTCCTATGATTTTGAGACATCATAAGAGTGTATATGATATGGTGGTATGGATTCCACAAGTTTGAGCACCAAAAATATAGCTGTAGAGAAATCCTTATGTGTTAAAACCTAGTTTTGGTGTAATGTGCAAATTAACCAAAACCTAGGGTCTAACATGTAAAATGTATTCTCTAGAGTATCTCTTATGACTCTTGAAATCAAGTAGAGTAAGGATAATGAGGAGGGTGCCTCATTTGAATAATCAAATAAGAAAGATAACCTTAAATATTTAAATAACCAAGTTTTATGCAAAATGACCCTTTTATGTATGCAACTTAGTAAGGTGTTTGGTTTCTTTTCCTTGTAATCTTGGATAAGGGAGGAGTTTTGCATAAGGATAAAAGAAGGAGAACGTGGCCAAGAAGTGGAGGAGGACTTGGTGGATATTTGGGAAATAAAAGAAATAATCCTCTTTGCCTTGAAAATACCCCTAAAATATATAAGCATCCTTTTTACACAAAGCAAGGGATCATTTCCCTTCATTCCTTCCCTTATCTTCTTGCTTTGGCCGACTAAGGAGAATCTCAGGAGCAGAGGAGGATGACAAATCTAGTTTGGGTAAGTCTTGATCATCATCCATCTCAAATTCATGGTGGAAATCCTTATACAAGGTTGGTTTGTTAGCTTTCCTTACACAACTCTTCTTTCTAGCCTTCTTCTCCGTCCAAATCTTGAAGAACGGACCTTGGGCAACCTTTGGAGCTTCATATACCATTAGAGATACGAATCTTGGAGCTCTATATCAGATCTAAGGTGGGTTTTATAACTCTAAACCCTAAGCTTTGCTTTTGCACCTTTTTCTCCTAGTATAATTGCTTGTTCTTCTTCCTTTAGACGCTTCTAAGTGTTCTTGCAAGTAATTCCGTGAAGAACAGCCCCTGTTCTTGAGATAGAAGATGATGACGTTATTTCCAAAGTTTATCCTAATCTTACTTTAGCAAAAGGTCTTCCACCTTTTGCTGAAACGGTCTGCCAAACCATTTGGAGCAAACGGTTTCAAAACTGTTTGAAAGCAAATGGTTTCACAAGAACGTTTGGGAGCAACCAGTCCAAGACCGTTTGGATGAGTTGACCAGGAGTTGACCATTTGAAGATCTGTTGTACAGATTATGTACTAATCACCCACCAAAAATCATCAAGTAATTCCAAGTAAATCACCAATTGAAGGCACATTAGTCATCTAAACCCTAATCGGGTTAGTTGCTGATTTCAATGATGCAATCATGTTGAAGTTTGGGTTGAGTGGCCCAAATGGTTTCAAAACCATTTGGGGATCACTCAAACGATCCCAAAACCGTTTGGGGGTCACCCAAGCCCATTTGGAGGTCTAGGGTTGACCATGGTTAAGTGGTTGAAGATTGAAGGGCAAAAAGTTGAAGTATAATCGATTAGTGACCTAATGATCAAATCAATGAGCCAAACCTTAATAGGTGGAGTTAGTTTTTGATGTTGACTTGAGAAAACGGTCTCAAGACCATTTGGAGGTTATCCAAATGATCCCAAGACCGTTTGGGGTCAGGTCATGACCAAATTGATTGATGGTTCAATGGTTTCAAATCAATTAGACTCATGTTGATGTGTGTTGAAGGGTGATCGATTCCAAACCCTAGTTCAATTGAGCCAAGCCCTAATTGGTGATCAATTGAGGGTCAATTGAGTGTCAAATCAGTAGAGAGTTGACCTAATTAACTCAATTGATAAGTGGCTAACAAGTACATGATTGATTGAGGGGTTCAACATTGGAAACCCTAACTCAATTTGAATGTTTGAGATACTTTTTGGTCCATGCGGTTTTGAGATGGTTTGGACCAAACGGTCTCAAGACCGTTTGGGACCAAACGGTCTCAAGACCATTTGGGACCAAACGATCCCAAACCGTTTGGTGCTCATGCGGTTTCAAGATTGATTTACCCATGCGGTTTCAAAGTCAAAGTTGGCCAAACGGTCAACAAGACCAAACGGTCTTCACCTCACCTTGGGCAAACAGTTGACATGTATTTTACTACGCGCTAAAAATGCAAGTGTACGCGTCGAGTAATATAGGCCTTTGTGAGGCCCGAGTCGAGCACAGGGATACGTTGAATTATTGGAGACTTCTACTAACTATTTGCGATCAGCTAAGCCGGATAACAAAGTATGGTTTTGTTGTTCAAATTAAAAAGAAAATAAAAATCAAACAAAGAAAACAATCGATTAAAGGTTAATTTAATCAATTCAAAGGGATATCTTTAGGATGGCGGTTTCACCGCGGGTCAACATTGTATTAGGTTTTATATAATTCCTCACACTTCTCTCTCTATCCGGGTAGTGGCCTGAAAACAGAATTACCCACTGTCGTGGTGTAATTCACTACTTAGATTTAGGTTGACTCCACCGTCGTAGTAATCATTCCCCTAAACTAAGTGCATTATAAACGGTCTCTCAGTTCCCACCATTAATTTTACAACTCCTTTGTCAAGGGTTTTATTGATTAATGTAGAATTCGTCTCTTTTCAACCGTTAATCCTTCTGTCGAAGTGATTAAGGGTGTTAAATTATTATTATGGTGATCAAGCATAACAATAGAAATGGAGAAAACGAATCTATACCACGGATTTGAGAGAAAAATATGAATTATTGATATAAAAAAGTCATACAATGCATTCCCGGGCTACTCCCGGTCCTAAAGATTGAGGGTTTTAGCCTCTCATGTTCATCTCACACGAATACATGGTAGAAATTGGGGAATTCATAAGAAAAATGGGAAATAAATGGGAAAACCCCTGAACGGAGAAGAACCGGTGGATCCTTGGCGTAGAACACGAGCTTTCCCCGCCTGTCGGTGGTGGAAATCGTCTTCGGCTGCGTCCGAATCACCCGGGATGAGCTTCTCGGCCTCCGTTCTCCTTTCTCTCCTCCTCCGCACTCGTGCAATCCAAAATGAGATGATATCACGTCTGGGCGGCCGTCATTAGGTATAAGTCCCTAATTAGGTCGTCAAATAACAACAGCCGTCCGATCGAGATCAAAACAGATCCAACGCATATCTGCCGGCGTCGATACCATCGACGCGGGTCGATGGTATCGACCCAGCGGATTAGCGGCAACTTTCCTTTCTTTTATTCTGAGTGCCTGTGGTGATCTCGATACCATCGACTTGGGTGTCGATGGTATCGACTCCTTTAGCATCGGTTGTTGTCGTTTAGCGACGCTGTAGCTCTCCTTGTGTCGATGGCATCGACTTGGGTCGATGGTATCGAAAGTTTCCTCGCCAGCAACTTGAAGGGATCTCGATACCATCAACGTAGGTGTCGATGGTATCGACACTGTATTGCTCTTCTCGGCTGACAACCTGTGACTTGGTCGATGGTATCGACTTCCGTCGATGGTATCGACGGAAGCAGATACTTGTTTTTCCTGAAATTTCACAACAAGCCCAAGTAAATCCACACAATTTATAATAAGATGATAAATAATGCTCAAAATAGTAAAACAAAGGGGATTTGATATAAAATGATGGCAAAGACCAAATAAAGTGAATTATGCAATAATATCCATGAAAATGAGTAATTAAGGCACAAAACACATATGAAATAGGTCTCTAAATGCGACTCAAAATCATCGCATCAAACTCCCCTAAGCTTAAACATTGCTCGCCCTCGAGCAACTAATCCTTAGAATAGAATTGCAGATGTCAACAACACATCACCCCACATCCCACGTGACTCCCACTGGACATTCTCAAACCGGCCTTTCCTAATCACAGAACAGTAATTACCCTACAAGCGACAATAATCATCAATAAAAGAAATTATCCTTCAAACCGATGAACACTATCACATAAGGCAGTTAACATAATAAAATTTGCCGATTCAGCATTAGTGCATCTTGTGATCGCCTACACTACGTTGCTCGCCCTAACTACCATCTACATGGAAGCAGTTCTCCTGATAAACATGAGTGAGGAGAAAATCACGGTGGCCTACCAATCCGAGCAACGGGTGGATGGAATGGGTGGTTCATGGAAGAATTTGGAAGTATTACACAGTTTCAAAATGCATACAACAAAATGCCCTAAATGATGCAAATGCACATTGAAAATGCCCTAATGCTTAAAATTGGGTGGAATGATGCATGCACTAACCTTCCACCTCAAAAAGAGATAGAAATCTAATTAAGCCACATCATGTACTCAGTTTCCTTGTTATGCAAGTGATATTATGTTCCTTTCTCCCTCTTATTCCATTTCCTTCTAAATTCTCTTCTTTTTTTTTTTTTCAAATTTTAGATTTTTTTTTCTTTTCCTCTTAACCCACATATCCATAATTGCTTAGAGATACATGTGTTAGGCTATTTTTCTTCATGATTGGAAATCTTTGTACTATTTCGAGGGTATGGGACAATTTAGATCACTTTTCAAGACAAACTGAGGTACATGGTGTACTTATGCATGAAAATCATGAAAGTTATGAGTGCAACTACATGAAATGCACCTAAAGGTAATGTGCATGAATCACTATACATTTTTTTTTCATTTTATGCAAAAATATGAAAATAACAATGCAAATCCTATCTACATGCTATGCACGCAAGAAGGAATTAAAACTGTACTTTACTTCCAATTCTTTGGTGGATTATGGAAAATTATGAAGTGGAATGATCACAAGATTAAGTTACTGAACCTTAAAAAAATATCATGTGTCCCTCCTTACTGACATGTGTAGTAGTTCAAAGGGTTCTTTCTCGTATATCCAATTAAGGTCTCATTACCATTTGATTAGGTTAGGCTCAAACAACCGTTACTATCCACTTTTCATGAGTCAATGGGGGTGTGGGTGTGACATATTGCTTCAAAGTTGACATAATCAATCATTTTCATAGGACAAGTTTCCCAAGGACAACCAAGTTAAGCTATCCAAAAGACACAAAAATTTTGAAATTCCCTTAAATTTCCCATGAAAAATCGAGATGACAATTTTTATGACATCCACAATTACACTAGATAGATGCGGATCCTAAACAAACACTAAAATTGCAAGAACAATTAACAAAGCAGAAACTAAAAACAACTAAAGAAAAGATAAAAGATAGAGCTGTTCCAGCCACCCCCCTAAGCTTGAATTCGACTATGGCCTCATAGTCAAAAACTAACTTAAGGGTGGAACAGTGATACCCTGATCAATCTTGCGGAGGCAGTGGTGGGTATTGCGGTGCCGTAGGATACCAAGATGGGTACTCCCCCTGGAAGCTTGGATCATATTGGGTCCTCGGCGGAGGCTGTGGATAGCCTCCAAAGTAGTCTTGACTCCAGTAATGGTCAAAGAAGGGCTCCTGTTGCGTCTCTATCCGCTGCAACCGGGTGTGCATTTGCTCTTGGTTGGCGAGGATGAGCCGCTCGTTCTCGAACATAGCCCGTTGGTTGTCAAGTACCCGGCTCGTAGTCTCATGAATGCCGGTATACATACCCATGTGCTGCTGCTGAGTCTGCTGGATGTCCTGCAGCATGGTGTACATCCCCTGCATGGAATAGGGATCCCCGGATGGCTGCTCGTACTGTGGTGATGGCGGCGGGGGCTGAGATGATGAAGACGCACCCGGATGCATCCTAGGACGCTTCCGTGGTGCCACACGTGCTCGAAGAGGTGTGTAAGCCTCCTCTTCCTCTGCAGCCTCGCCTTCTTGCTCGTCACCACCGTCGTCTTCCTCGGAGGACTCGATGGCTATGATTGGCCATCGGAAGTGCTGCTGGCCCTCTATGTTGAAGACGTCGTCCGGTAGGGAGCTCTCCTGATAAGCTTGGTTGACGTGGCAATGAGCGTACGCCAACCCGTCCCGGAAAAGAATAAGGTTTGAACGGTGCAAGTGTTGCACGTTCACCTTGCTCCTCGTAGAAATCGGAGTCATGGACTGAAGGTTCAGCCCCAAGTAAAGCGCCAACTTGGTGACAAGACCACCAAAATGAATTGGAGCCCTCCTTGTACTCCTTTTCACCGCCAGGACGCGCTGTAGCCAGAACGCCCCCCAGTTGCACTCTTGACGTTTCAGGAGTGCGTAGAGAAAGAACAGGTCACTCTCCTGAAACTTGCTCAAAGCAAGATCGCTTCGAGCAAAGAAAGTCAAGCTCAACATCCTATGCAGGACCCGGACGAATGGGTGCTCAAAATCCGCTACCGCTGCATTATGGTAGCTCACAGACTTTCCTACCGGCACTGTAACTAGCTCGGCGAAGATTTGGTCGTAGTCGGTGCGGGCGTCGGGGCGTCGGTGATCGTTGCGGCTGTGGTTCCAGTTGAAGATGTCGTTGAACTGCTTCAACGTGATGTTGTAATTGTTGTTGAAGAGTCGGAAGGACACCCTTCCCCGGATCCACGTCTGGTCCGATGGTACCATGTCATTTGGTACGACGCAGATATCAAGAGACGCCATGAACTCGGCCACCAGTTCCTTGTATGTGGGCCATTCGCTGAAAAACGGCTGCCCATCCGCATGACAGTCGATCGCATAAAGGCGATTGGTATGCCGCGCTTGCCCGGCCAACACATAGGCCAAGTTGGCCTCGAACCCCAGCTCCTGGATCATGCCCCGGTCCACATACCGGGTGGGCTCGAACTTTCGCTTCATAATATCCTCGTAGACCTTCCTCACATCCATGTTGGCATGAATGAGGCGTGGACGAGGGATGGAAGCGGGTGGGGGAGGAACAAACTCCTCGATCTCCAAAGGGTGAGCGCTTGAGGACGACGCTCTGGCGGGGTGCACCATGGTTGCGAGAAAAGATGGGATTAGAAGAAAAGAGCTCGGTGAAGATGGAGAAGAAATTCTCCGCTCGATGAAGATCTCCGCTCGATGACGCTTCTCTGCAGTCTTGGAGGGCTCGGGGGAGTGCTCGGCGCAAAGGAGGATACTTGCTCTGAAGGTGTGACGTCAAGTGACGTTGCAAGTCCCCTTAAATAGGCTTGATCGGCGCCCCTGTTGACCCGTCGATACCATCGACGCGGGTCGATGGTATCGACACATCTCGCGGGTATCCGCCTCCCTCGCGAGTATCGACGGCTGACGTTTGCTGGATCGAGAAACCCGGATTGCTGACGTGTCGTTACCATCGACGGAAGTCAATGGTATCGACGCAGCACCCGAATCGCTGACGTGGCTGTTGCGATCGTCGTCGATGTCTGTATGCGGATCGGTGACATGTCCGTCGATACCATCGACAGATGTCGATGGTATCGACTTGCTTTTATTGCGACACCGCCGTTGTGTTGCATTCAACCTTTGATGATGTCGATACCATCGACGAGGCCGTCGATGGTATCGAGTTGACTGAGCAAAATTCGTCTGAATATCTCCAGAGATCTCGATGGTATCGACTGGGGTGTCGATACCATCGACACTTTTATTGCGACCTGTTCTGTGACCATGTCGATACCATCGACGGGGGTGTCGATAGTATCGACGCAGTGCGATTTTTGCTGGTGTCAACCTGAACCCATGTCGATACCATCGACGGGTGTGTCGATGGTATCGACCCTGCCTGTGCCTGCACATTCAACAAACGGATCAAGGTATCATTTTTAAACTAAAATTCACACGAAATAAAAGCAATCTATGACTAAAATTAAACTATCCTAGTGTACCGATGGTTGGGTTGCCTCCCAACAAGCACCCTTGTTTAACGTCTTAGGCTAGACGGTGTGACAATCATCATCTTTTCACCTTGGGAACTGGGCTTAGAGGATCATTTGGTAATTTGAATTCGATTTGATCTCCTCCAATACCCAATGACAAAGTCCCTCTGCCTAAGACAGTCACGACATCCGCCGTTGCTTGAAACGGTCTTCCAAGGAGAATTTCACAACTTTGGAGTGGTGGCATATCCATGACGACAAAGTCCACAGGGAATATGAATTTATCCACTTTGACGAGAACATCTTCACATACTCCATAGGGTCTCACGGTAGACCCATCTGCCAATTCAATTGTTGCAGCCAACTTCTTTATCTCTTTTAACCCCAACTTTTGAAATGTAGCCAAAGGCATGAGATTTATACTAGCGCCGGAATCACATTGCGCTTTAGAAACATGTTGACCACCTATTGAACACGGAATGTAAAAACCTCCTGGGTCCTTTCTCTTCTGTGGTGAACTCCCGTGAATCATAGAGCTCACTGTCTCATTCATCCAATAAATTTCATCGTCTTTTATTCACATCTTCTTATTGATGATTTCTTTAATGAACCTCCCATAGGCGGGTACTTTCTCGATCATCTCCACTAACGGAACGTTGATGTGGAGTTTTCGGAATATCTCCAGGAATTTTTTAAAGTGACGATGATCTTTCTTTGACTTAGGATTAACCACATTTGAAACATCTGCTGCCTCAACACGCCTATGAGGTGGCACATAAGAGCTTTTCGGGGCTACCTCCCCTAAGCTTGCTTCAATTATTCCCTCGGACGTGGGCTTTGGCGAGACATCATCAATAGTGGCAGCTTGTTGTGGTTCCTCTCTCGCCTCAGATGTCTCCACATGTGCACAAACAACCCGCACCTACTCCTCTTGCCTAGATGGAGAGACCATACTCACAACTCTCTCTGATTTTCTGAAGAAATGGTTTCCGCCCGACAATCTATAGTAAGTGCGTGGATACGGTATCGCCGGTGTTGCATTCACATTGAACGTCATTTTTCTTTCTTCTACAACTTCTTGCACCTGAAATTCCTCATTTCTTACCACCGACATGTACTTAACCTGATGATGTGCTTGAGCCACGTTCACATTCTCAGCTGGTTTCTGTTGATTGGCGTGCTTGATGGCCGCCACTTAATTTGAAATCTGTGCCACGGTGGTCTCTAATGCCCGCATCTGTGCTCCATGGCTTTGCAACGTCTGCCCAAACTTGGTTAGAATGTCACCTTGAGATTGTAATTGTTTACCAAACATGGCCATCATCTCTTGGTTTTGCTGAACCATTTGACTTAGCAATTCAGTGTTCTTTTCCTCGGTTCTTTGTTGTGGTTTGGCATCCGGATCCTGCAGAAAATTATTCAGATCCTTCCATGAAAACTTTTTATCCTTTCTCCATGCATAGTCATTGTTTCTATAGCCCTGTTGTTGCATGAACTTCACTTGGGCTTCCTCATCCTCAGATGCATCTTCCTTAGTTAGCAGCTTCTTGGCTAGAAGATCTAGCTTGTCGTTCAGCTCCCTAACTGTTCTGGATTCGCCGACAGCCTTGACATGTTCCACTGCACCTCTGTCGCCCCATGACTATTTCCTAGCCATGTTCTTTAATATCTCCCAGCATCTTGTATCAGTGTTGTTCAAGAAAAATCCTGAACCGGCCGAGTCCAAATTGCTTCTATCATGCTCGGAGAGAGAAAAGTAGAAGATCTTCACTTGGGTTTCCTTGTCCAGTCCATGGTGTGGACATCTCCTCAACATGACTTGGAATCGCTCCCAAGTCTCAGAATAAGTTTCACCCGCCTGTTGGGTGAAATTGTGGATCTTCCGGATCATATCATTGGTCTTCTCAGGAGGGAAGAACCTCTCGAAGAAAACCTCCACCATGTGATCCCATGATTCAACAAACTCGTCGTCGAGGTTATGAAGCCACTCTCTTGCCACTCCAGCCAAGGAACTCGGGAATAACTTGAGGTAGAGCACATCCTGCGGAAATCGATCTATCTTCACCATATCGCAGTTCTCAACAAACTGGCTGATGTGGGCCACTGGATCTTCATTTTTTAATCTGTGAAATGCGTTTGATTTAACCAGGTTAATCAGTGCTGGATCGATCTTGTAGGTTGGAATGTTTAGCCCTTGTTTCTTTATAGGCCCCTTTGATGCCAAGGAAGAAGACGCCTTGATCTTCTCCCATATTGTCTGTGCTTCAGCCATTACTTCTTCTTGTTCTTGCTCAGATTCAGAATTTATATCACTGTGGTGTTCCTCCTCGTAGTAGTCCTCGTCCTCTGGTCCCGCAGATGGAACCTCAGGTGTGCGATTCACGTAGTCTCGACGACGTGTGTGCACCATGCAAAGTACCTGAAATATGGAAATAGGGGTTCAGTATAATGCTTTGAACGAGTCAACACAATTATAGAGAAATAAAGGAATTTTTGAAATTGTTTTAAAATAAATAAAAAAAGTGGCCTAGAATGGCCGCTCTTAGCACTCAAAGTGCCAATAATTCGCCGTATCCCCGGCAACGGCGCCAAAAACTTGACGTGTATTTTACTACGCGCTAAAAACGCAAGTGTACGCGTCGAGTAATATAGGCCTTTGTGAGGCCCGAGTCGAACATAGGGATACGTTGAATTATTGGAGACTTCTACTAACTATTTGCGATCAGCTAAGCCGGATAACAAAGTATGGTTTTGTTGTTCAAATTAAAAATAAAATAAAAATCAAACAAAGAAAACAATCGATTAAAGGTTAATCTAATCAATTCAAAGGGATATCTTTAGGATGGCGGTTTCACCACGGGTCAACATTGTATTAGGTTTTATATAATTCCTCACACTTCTCTCTCTATCCGGGTAGTGGCCTGAAAACAGAATTACCCACTGTCGTGGTGTAATTCACTACTTAGATTTAGGTTGACTCCACCGTCGTAGTAATCATTCCCCTAAACTAAGTGCATTATAAACGGTCTCTCAGTTCCCACCATTAATTTTACAACTCCTTTGTCAAGGGTTTTATTGATTAATGTAGAATTTGTCTCTTTTCAACTGTTAATCCTTCTGTCGAAGTGATTAAGGGTGTTAAATTATTATTATGGTGATCAAGCATAACAATAGAAATGGAGAAAATGAATCTATACCACGGATTTGAGAGAAAAATATGAATTATTGATATAAAAAAGTCATACAATGCATTCCCGGGCTACTCCCGGTCCTAAAGATTGAGGGTTTTAGCCTCTCATGTTCATCTCACACGAATACATGGTAGAAATTGGGGAATTCATAAGAAAAATGGGAAATAAATGGGAAAACCCCTGAACGGAGAAGAACCGGTGGATCCTTGGTGTAGAACACGAGCTTTCCCCGCGTGTCAGTGGTGGAAATCGTCTTCGGCAGCGTCCGAATCACCCGGGATGAGCTTCTCGGCCTCCGTTCTCCTTTCTCTCCTCCTCCGCACTCGTGCAATCCAAAATGAGATGATATCACGTCTGGGCGGCCGTCATTAGGTATAAGTCCCTAATTAGGTCGTCAAATAACAACAGCCGTCCGATCGAGATCAAAACAGATCCAACGCATATCTGCCGGCGTCGATACCATCGACGCGGGTCGATGGTATCGACCCAGCGGATTAGCGGCAGCTTTCCTTTCTTTTATTCTGAGCGCCTGTGGTGATCTCGATACCATCAACTTGGGTGTCGATGGTATCGACTCCTTTAGCATCAGTTGTTGTCGTTTAGCGACGCTGTAGCTCTCCTTGTGTCGATGGCATCGACTTGGGTCGATGGTATCGACAGTTTCCTCACCAACAACTTGAAGGGATCTCGATACCATCGACGTAGGTGTCGATGGTATCGACACTGTATTGCTCTTCTCGGCTGACAACCTGTGACTTGGTCGATGGTATCGACTTCCGTCGATGGTATCGACGGAAGCAGATACTTGTTTTTCCTGAAATTTCACAACAAGCCCAAGTAAATCCACACAATTTATAATAAGATGATAAATAATGCTCAAAATAGTAAAACAAAGGGGATTTGATATAAAATGATGGCAAAGACCAAATAAAGTGAATTATGCAATAATATCCATGAAAATGAGTAATTAAGGCACAAAACACATATGAAATAGGTCTCTAAATGCGACTCAAAATCATCGCATCAACAGTCTTGAGTGTGTACCTTATCAAATGGTTTTGAAAGTCAAAGGGACCAAACGGTCAACACCACCAAACGGTTTCAAAACCATTTGGGGTTGAAAGAGCATAACCGTTTGAGGTTTAAAAAGGTTAAGAACGTTTGATGATTTAGAGGTTAAGATGGTGTAGTAGTTGATTAACCTAAACCTTAATGTTACCTAAAGTAATTAAGGGATCAAGTAATTAGTGGTTTGATGCATGATAAGGTCAATGGTGAACATTAGAAAAGTACCCTTGATGGGATAGTATGACTAATAACCCTTGATCAAGTAAACCCTAATGACCATAATGGTGATGTTACAATCCATGATGTCAATGTTGATTTGATTTAACTTAATCAAGAATGATGTAAACATCATCTAATAGTAAGAGGAGAGAGAAGACTCCTATTATGAATGAGAATCAAGTAATAAGCTTCCAATATGTATGAATGTACCTAATTAGGGTATGATCCTTATAGTGACATCATGGAAACCCTAATTATGATGGTTAATGAATCTTAACCCTAATTTAAGGGCATTAATGGAAGTAATTCTCATACATGATGATGGTATGATCTTAATTCACAGTAATGTGAATAGTAAACCCTAATCTAGGGTAATGTGATGTAATGTGAATAGTAAACCCTAATCTAGGGTAATGTGATGTAATGTGAATAGTAAACCCTAATCTAGGGTAATGTGATGTAATGTGAACAATAAACCCTAATTCTGGGATATCCCTTAAAGCATGAAACTCTATAATTGAAGTATGAAATAAGGAATCACTATTCTTAATTAGGATAAAGGGGTTGAATAACCCTAATTGAATTGAATAGGGAAACTCTAACCCTAGAAACCAGTCGTGGTAATGTGACACGGTCGTGGTGAACTTATGTAGCATGACCGTGCAAGATAGCACGGTCGTGGTGTTCTATATCTACATTTGAAAAGAACTTATATTGTACTGATATAGATACAATATGTATGTTATCAATTGTGTTAACCATGCAGGTCTTTGCCAAGAAGTGATCATAGCCAGGTAAGGGTTATGATGTCATACTCATTGAAAGCACTTTATAAGCTTTAAAAGTAATGATAAACTATGTTGCCCAGTAAGAGGTAACATATGAGATTGATAGGCTGTATGAGCCATAAAAGATATTTGCATTGCTACAAGCAAGGTCATGCTGTGAAATGACTTGATGATAGTATGTTACTTGGTAACAAGTGTTTAATGATCTAAAGGTTTGAACACCTATGATCCTGAATTACAATATTGAGATGGTTAGGGATTAACATCCCAATATTAACAGATGTGATATGAACTTGATACAGTTAGTACTCTTTATTTATAGCAATTGTCTTATTGGTTTATGTTTGAAAACATGCCTGATGATAAAAGAATGCTATAATATACTTAAATAATCAAGAATAATGATATCATGTAGAGCCCTGACCATAGATCCATCATTGTCAGAAGTTAAATGATGGTGAAACATGTTTTTCCTCAGGGAACTCCTGGAGAGCATACTTTTGAGTATGTGGGGGTTATGGACGTGAATATCCTTACGTCCTAATGTAGGAATTGATGTGAGATGTTTATTTAATCTCCCAATCCTTCATTATATGTTTATGTCGGGATGATGTATCACTAATCTCCCGATGATGTTGTTAATCCGTATCGATGAGAGATAAACAAGAAATCCCTCGATGGCAAAGAGAGTACATAATGCCACTGTGACTCTAATAGCAAAGTTTCTAGAATACCCTGGAAAGCTATTATGGCAGAGACACAAGATGTCCTGCATGTTGTTCCTCGTACTGACTGAGGATGATGAGGTCATAGGATTCCTGCTCTTCTGATGACCTATGTATGGTACCGATTGCGATTTTGTAATGGTCAGTTGGAGTATGAGAGGTGTAACTCATCTCCTCATGGCATAATCATGTTTGTAAAATGTAATCAGCCATGTAGCATAACTTCTTAGGTTGAACTATGAAAACAATGAATGATGTTACATTGTTTATAGTGTTCTAGTTACATAACTAGTATACATGTTCTTCATATCCCTTATTGATATATGTATTGTCATTCAATTAAGTTATAATTGAAATGATTGCTTAAAAGAATGTTGCTTCACTTAGTTTATACAATGTTAAACCTGTTGTTGCATGTTTATAATTTTACTGCTTAATGTTATTCCATTATTGCAATAACAAAGCTTCTGGCGGAGAGTTATAACTCTCGCTGGGAAAATTATTCAATTGTCTCACCCCCGTGGGATTAAATTTTTTAGGTAATCGCCGAAGAAGAGGAAGGAACCCTTCAGTGGGTGAGTAAAAACAACAGCAGTAGCAAAATCAAGGACAATAGTGATCCTCACGTGGAGACACTGTCTGTCAAGTCTGTAGATAGATTGTCCTATGTGTCGTCTCTGTACTCTCAGGTCCTAGGAGTCTTTAAATGTTTAAAAGTAGATCTGAGATTTTTGGCTTAATGCCTTGAGATTTTGTATCTTACCTTGTACAGTTAACAAGGTAATTGATGTTTGTAATACTCGAGTTGTGACATCACAGAGATGTAATGATGGATCAGTATGTAAACAACTTATCATGTTTCTTTATGAAGACATTTTAATTTCTAGTGATTTTTAATACTTCCACTGCTAACAAAATGCTTCCGCATTAGTTTTAATTAGTTAATCGCTTCCGCTTAAGTTAATCTCGTGTTTGCAATTTGCGTCGCCACACCCATTGCTTATCTCCACCGCCCCAGGGGAAAAACCTTAACTACCTCAAAAGGACCACTCCATATAGAACTCAATTTACCAGGTTGTAATTTCAACCTAGAATTGAAAAGAAGCACCTTTTGTCCTGGAGTAAAGATGTTGTGTAAGATGTGGTGACCATGGATCTTTTTTGTTCTCTCTTTGTAGATCGTGGATATTTCATAGGCATCAAGCATAAGCTCATCTATCTCATTCAATTACAACATCCTCTTTCTCCCTGCATCATCCAAATTGTAGTTCAATGTCCTCAGGGCCCATTTTGCTTTGTGGTCTAACTCTACGGGTAAGTGACAAGCTCGCCCATAAACTAACCTAAAATGAGTGGTTCATAGAGGTGTCTTACATGATATCCTATATGTCCACAGAACATCATTAAGAAACATGCTACAATTAGTCCTATTTGTTGAGATTGTCTATTCTTAGATTTACTTAATCTCCCTATTAGACACCTCAACCTGTCCTTGGGTTTGGGTGTGATATGGAGTACCTACCCTGTGTTTCACTCCATATTTTCTCAAAAGTGCTCCAAATTTCCTTTTGGTTAAGTGAGATCCACCATCACAAATTATCAATCTGGACACCCCAAACCTGCAACAGATGTGATCTTTTACAAATGTGCATACAACCTGGGCATCATTGGTGCAGTTTGGAATTGCTTCCATCCACTAAGATTAATAATCAATGACAAGTAATATATATAAATTAGAAATATATGAAATGAAAGCGTCCATGAAATCAATTTCCCATTGATCAAAAACCTCAACTTCTTGAAAAATATTTAAGAGCATTTCATGTCTTTTTGAAATATTACCTAAATGTTGACATGCATCACAATGAAGAATAAAATTATATGCATCCTTGTAAAGCATAGGCCAATAAAACCCAATTTCTAAGACCTTATCTACTGTCCTAGAACTAGCATGGTGACCCCCAGTAGGTAGAGAATGACTATGTGCCAATATACTCTCAAACTCGCAATCAGGCGCACAATTCCTTAAAATCTCATCCCTATACTGCTTGAGTAAGATAGGATCATACCAAATGTAAAACCTCAAAGAATAGAAGAATTTTTTTTCTCCTGATATCCCCAATCTTCTGACAACACGCCACAAGCCAAGTATTTTACAATGTTTGCAAACCACAAATCTTTGTTTTTCATGGCAAAAAGTCGCTCATCTGGGAATTCTTCCACAATAGGTATGTCTATGTCCTTTTCATCTACACTTTTAAGCATATACAAATGATTTTCCACTACATTTTCAGTGTTTGTTGTATCCTTGATTTCAATATCAAATTCTTGGAACAAAAAGATCGATCCATTTGATTAACCTAGGCTTTGCATCTTTTTCTACAATAAATATTTAATGGTTGCATGATCGGTACAAATAATGACCTAGTCCCTATTAAATATTGACTAAATTTCTCAAAAAAGAAAACTACCTCCAACAACTCTTTTTCTATTGTTGTGTAATTTAATTGGGAACTTTTTAGGGTCTTAGATGCATAACAAATGACAGTGTGAGCTTTATCTCCACTTTGGACTAAAATAGCCCCTATTGTGTAATGCAATGCATCACACATCAGCTCAAATGGTTGGTTCACAAACCAATTTCTCCTTCAATACAAAAAACACTTCCAAACACTACTTGTTGAAATTAAATTCAACATCATTTTCCAACAACTCGGAGAGAGGTTTGGTGATTTTTGAAAAATCTTTTATAAAACATCGATAAAATTGGCCATGTCCTAAAAATTTCATCACTCCCTTCACCGATGATGGTGGGGGTAGCTTGTAGATGACTTCTATTTGTATCTGGTTGACCTCCATTTCCTTATTTGACACCTTGTGTCCCAAAACTATCCCCTCACTCACCATCATGTGACATTTTTATGAGTTTAAAACCAGGTGAGTGTTCATGCATCTTTGCAAAATCTTATCAAGATTATCAAGGCAATCATCAAATGAGTCCCCATGCATCAAAAAATCATCCACAAATACCTCTAGACATCATTACACCCATCAGAAAAAATGGCGAGCATGCATCTCTGAAAAGTAGATGGTGCATTGCAAAGACCGCAAGACATCCGACGATAAGAGAAAGTGTCATAAGGACAAGTGAAGGCGAACTTCTCTTGGTCTTTTGGCTCAATAGAAATCTGGTTGTATCTGGAACAACCATTGAGAAAATATAATGAGAGCGGCCGGCGAGCCGCTTGAGAATATAATCGATAAAGGGAAATGGAGAATGGTTTTTCAAAGTGGCATCATTCAAACGTTAGTAATCAATGCATACTATGTGACGCCCCATGCCACACAAAGAGAGATTACTAAAAACATAACCGTGGAAGAAGGATTAGTGAATAGATTTTTGAGAAAGCACTAAAAATTAAAACCTTTTTCATAAAACAACCATATAGTAAGAACATCTACACATGAGTCCTTTCATGCCTCAAAATATTTGCAAGGCATGTTGTCAACCTGTAACGAAAGCATTGTTCCAGAACATATATGCATGATTCCATCATATCTGATACATAAAGGGCACATAAAGACAACACATCCGCAAAACATCTACAAAACATTCCCAAAGACCCAAGTGCATAGGTAAGACTCTAGGACTCTATCAACAAAAGACATCCAACATCACTTCCAACCTTACCAGCTACTGCTCCTCTGGCTGCTTCTCAACCTCCTTTTCACGATCTCTACCTCTTCATGCCCATCCACCTAAAAAGGGTTTGGGAAACCCATGGGGTGATATTCCAAATCTCAGAGGGAGATATAAATCACCACCAACTCTATTATCATCACATATAAGATAAACTGAGAAGAAGTATAGATTCAACTAAGATGAAACAGGCAATGATTATTAACAGGAAGTGTAATTACTGTTAATGTAACATCCCTGACCTGGGTTACACTTTAACCCTAGGATTTTTGATTAAGAAAGATGATTATATGTTTAATCTTATCTTGTGAAAAGTAATTAGGGCTCATGAGAAACTTATGTTTCAATTTTGGTCCTGGTTGAACAATGTTGAAGCAATGTTTGCTTATTTTGGACTAAAGTGCAAATTACCCAAGTTGAGGGGTTAAATTACAAATTTTTCATGATAAGATGTTCCTCATATGTTGAATCATCACGAGAATGAATATGATGTAGAGGTATGGCTTGTGGTAGCCTGAGTACCAAGGAAAAAAGCTGATAAAGCAATGTTTGTGCATTAAAACCTAGTTTTGGTGTAAAGTGCAATTTACCCAAAACCTAGGGTTCAATATGCAAATTACCACTTCAATAAGGTCCCTAATGTTTCTTGGCACCATTTAGAGCAAATAAAATGAGAGGGGCGCCTCAATTTAATTAAGTTGGAGGAGAGAGAATCTTGATATTAAAATAATCAAGATTTAATCCTAATTGAAACCTTAATTCGATTTAGGGCAAAAATAAATGTATTAATTAAAGGGCCTTCAACCAAAATTAAAATGGTTGAATTCATATGTGCGTGGACATCCTTGAGCCTTGCAAGGACCACGAAAATATCCAAGGGAATGAATAACTCACACACAATTTTATAAGAAAAAGAAATATCCACTCACATATGGATATTAATATTATATGATTTAAGGTGCTTGATTTGCTTTTCTTTAAATCATGGATAATTGAGAGGAATAATAGGAAAACAATATATCCTCGTTCCTAAGGAAGATGAGGGGGAATAGGCGGCCATATTTTTGGGATTAAATGGATTTTTACAAAGCATATTCTCTCTCATTGAAATTTTTATAAAAAGACCTTTTACAAGCCAAATGAAAGGCTTTTTCGACCCCACTTCTTCTCCTTGCTTGGGAAACGACCAAGGGAGCTGGGGAGGGTCAGTAGGACGACCCCCAACCTGTTTTTAAGGTTCTTGATCCATTTCACCTTGATTCCATGGTGGAAATTGAAAATAAATTATGGATTTCTTCTTATTTCGATCTCCTCTTCAACCCTAGCTAATATTTTCAACCAAAAGCTTGAGGACGAGCCTAGGGGGAGTTTCAAAAGCATCATCCACCATTGTTTCCGTGATATTGGAGCTTTGGAGCTCAATTGGAGGAGGGTTTTATAACTTGAAACCCTAACTTTGTTATTGCATTCGATTCCCCATCAAATAATGATCATTTCTCTATTTACAATTATTGATTTGGTTGATTGATGCAATCTCCATGGAAATCACAGCAGGTTTCGTGGGTCTAGAGCTTGATGATGATGACATCATCATAAGCACACACCTCACCAAATATCTAGACCAAATGGTTTCAATCAAATGTCCAAACGGTTTGTGTTTTGGAACAAACAGTTTCAAACCGTTTAGAATGAAACGGTTCCACTAAACCACATAGAAGCAAATGGTCTAAGACCGTTTGGTGATGTTGACTAGGTTTGACAGTTTGGATACTTGTTCATAATGATCTAGGTTAATGACCCACCAATTATTATTGATTAACTCTAATTGGTGCATGAGTTGAAGGTCCATCAATCACCTAAACCCTAATCGGGTTGAGTGCTGATTTCATAAGTGATTGAGTTTGAAATTTGGGTTGATTGACCCAAACGGTTTCAAAACCGTTTTGGAATCACCCAAACGGTCTCAAGACCGTTTGGGGGTCACCCAAGACCATTTTGAGGTCTAGGGTTAAGTTTGGTCAAGTGTTTGAAGGTCCAAAGATACCAAATTGAAATACAATTAAGTGTTGATTTGGTGACCAATCCTAGGATCCAAACCCTAATTGAATGACATGGTTGATGATGATATGATGGGAAAACGGTCTCAAGACCGTTTGGAGGTCATCCAAACAATCCCAAGACCGTTTGGGGGTCACCCAAGACCGTTTGGAGGTCTAGGGTTGATTATGGTTAGGTGTTTGAAAATCTAAAGGTACTAAGTTGAAGTGCAATCAAATGCTGACTTGTTGATCAATCCAATGATCCAAACTTTGAGTGATTGACTTGGATTTTGATATTGACATGGGAAAATGGTCTCAAGACCGTTTGGAGGTCATCCAAATGACCTCAAGACCGTTTGGGGTCAGGTCATGACCAATTTGGATGATGGTCCAATAGTTTTAAAGTAACTAGTTTCACATTGGTTAATGTTGAAGGATCATCGATTCCAAACCCTAATCCAATTGATTCAAACCCTAATTGATGATCAATTGAGGATTAATTGAGGGTCAAATCAGTTGAAGGATGACCTAATTAACTAAATTGAAGTATGGTGATGGGTCCAATTTAAGATTGGTTACATGAATTCAATGATTGAAGGAATCAACATTGAGAACCCCAAATCAACTTGAAAGGTTGATACCATCTTTGGTCCATGCGGTTTTGAGGAGGTTTGGACCAAACGGTCTCAAGATCGTTTGAGTCCAAACGGTCTCAAGACCGTTTGGGACCAAACAGTCTCAAGACCATTTGGGACCAAACGATCCCAAACCGTTTGAGGCCCAATCGATCTTAAGAGTGCTTTAGCAAATGATTTCAAGTACTTGCTTTAGCAAACTGTTTCAAGTGACCACCTTTACCAAACGGTTTCAAACCATTGTACTTTGAAAGACCAAGATCGTTTGGGGATCAAGTAGTCAAAAGTAATTGAGGACTCAATTGGTTAACCCACTTGGACACTTATTGTAATTGAAGATTCAATTGATCAAATCAATTGGATACCTTATGTAATGGAGGTCCAATGTGATTGAATCTCTTGAAGATTAAGATGGTGAATGATCTATTGATCCAATGATGATTAGTAATGACAATCAATGAAGATACAAGTTTGAAACCCTAATAGTACCTAAGTGATTAGTACCAATTAAGGGATGAACCCTAATTGCTTATAAGAACAATGACTTGGTACACTATGTTAATCATAGTTGTATGTACTTGATTGAGGGTTGATGTAACCTAATCAAGTTAAGAAGATGATAGCATGAAATTCATACATGAATATGATTCATGAGGTGATTAAGGGTATGATCCTTAAGTAAAGAGATCATGAAACCCTAATCAGGAACATAAACCCTAATTGACAGGGCTATTGAACTCTAACCCTAATTGAGGGCACTTCTAAATGAAACCCTAATCCAGGGTTAGGATGTAACCCTAATCCAGGGTAACGATATATGAAACTCCAATTTAGGGAACTGAGATGTAAAACCCTAATGAAGATGAATAGTAGACCCAAGCTGTGGGTAACCATAGTGGAAGTCCTAGTTAAGGGTGATTCCATGAGAATCCCTAATTGAGATTGATTCCATGAGAATCCCTAATTGAGGTTGATTCCATGAGAATCCCTAATTGAGGTTGATTCCATGAGAATCCCTAATTGAGATTAATTCCATGTGAAACCCTAATTGAGGGTGATTCCATGAGAATCCCTAATTGAGGTTGATTCCATGAGAATACCTAATTGAGATTGATTCCATGAGAATCCCTAATTGAGATTGATTCTATGAGAATCCCTAATTGAGATTGATTCCATGAGAAACCCTAATTGAGGGTGATGCCATGAGAAATCCCTAATTGGGATGAATAGTAAACATTAAGTATAGGCAATGAGATGTGAAAGCTTAATGAAGGGTGATGCTATATGCAATCCTAACTCTAATGAAGTATGATAGCATGTGAAATCCCAAAGCCCTAATAAAGGGGAAAGGTATGTGAAACCCTAATTGAAGTTATAACACATGAAGCCTTAATCATGGACAACATGATGACCACCTAGAACCCTAATAATAAAATAATGGGTAAAACCTTATAAGGGTGAAATATCATAAATGGTTGATTATAGGCAAGCTTATTGTAAGCAATGCCTTAACCTGAGATGAGTCCATATCATTAAAGATAGTTGGAACATTCATATGTGTAACCTATGCACTTCATGGTAAGAGTGATAGGTTAGTGGATGGAAGGATTAAGATGGGAAATACCTTAATCCAAGATAAGTTGATAACTTAAGAAAGTTGGAAGTAATGAGGAAAGTGATACATCAAGATATGAAAGACTTCACAGTTAGCATCTCAAAGTTGATATACTTTAATGAAATCCTAATGTGAGATGGGAAACCTTAACCCTAAATTGGGTAATGGGACATGAGAAATCATAATATGATAAGAATAGTAAGCCCTAACCCTATTAAGGGAATAGAGGTGTTACTATTGTATTGCATGAAGAAATATGTAATCATTGCCTAGTGAGAGGTGACAAGATGTTTAATGGCCTTGTGAGCCATATGTTTAGATGTTTCCTAGTGAAAGGTGACAAGATGCTTTGCTTTATGGGCCTTATGAGCCATGAGAGCAATTATGGCATAGTGAGAGGTATCAAAATGATTATAAAAGTTTATTGTAAGAAAGGATAATGTTTTAATAAACTTAATAAAAGGAACAATTGTATTCAATAAAGAATGTGAAAAGCTATGCAGGCTAACCTCAGGGTTCAGAGCCTAAAGTACTATGTGATGATCAATGATGAGTTAAAGGAATTAAATTCCATGAACTATGTAATCAGGTTTGGTTAAAGTCCAATACCTGGTAGAGGTGTAATGCCTGTAATCAGGATTGGTTAAAGTCCAATGTCTGGCTGTGAAATCAAGATTGGTTAAAGTCCAATGCCTGGCTATGAAATCAGGATTGGTTAAAGTCCAATGCCTGGCTGTGAAATCAGGATTGGTTAGAGTCCAATGTCTAGTTGTGAAATAAGGATTGGTTAGAGTCCAATGCCTGGTGGTGTAATTAGGTTTGGTTAAAGTCCAATACCTGGCAGATGTGTAATGCCTGTAATCAGGATTGGTTAAAGTCCAATGCCTGGCTGTGAAATCAGGATTGGTTAAAGTCCAATGCCTAGCTGTGAAATTAGGATTGGTTAAAGTCCAATGCCTGGCTGTGAAATTAGGATTGGTTAGAGTCCAATGCCTGGCTGTGAAATCAGGATTGGTTAGAGTCCAATGCCTAGCGGTGTAATCAGGTTTGGTTAAAGTCCAATACCTGGCAGAGGTGTAATGCCTGTAATTAGGGTTGGTTAAAGTCCAATGCCTGGCTATGAAATCAGGATTGGTATTATCTAATGCCTGGCAGTGTAATCAGGTTTGTAAGAGTCCAATACCTGGCAGAGGCTAAATGCATGTAGTGATAACACAAGATTGGTAATAACCCAATGCCTATAATTATGATTTAGGATTGGTATTAATCCAATTCCTGTATTGATGATAAATGAGTACATGGTAGATATATCTCTTTATTTGTTTAATAGGTTGGCTAAGGCCAACAGAATGAAACAAAAATGTTTCATGGGTGACATAACAAGATGATGAGTGTCATAAGAAAAGTTTGATATGATGGTATAACATGTTGGATAAATGATATAAATGTCATTCCTATTCCTTATTAAAAGGATATATGATATATTGCTCTATCATAAATAGTTGCAATGCTTACAAAGTTGAGAATGCTTTAAACTGCTTAACCTCTGCTCAGTTTCATATCTTTAATTGCAATACAATGTTTTGGCAGAGAGTTATATCTCCTGCTGGGACAATTTACAATTGTCTCACCCCCGTGGGATCCAATGTTTTTAGGTGGATGTAGACAAAGAGGCAAGAAACCTTTGATAGAGAAGGAACAACAGCAGCATCGAGGACAGTAGTAATATCTCAGGTGGAGATACTTCCTGTCCAGTTGTATAGATAGTAGTCCTATGTGTCATCTCTGTACTCTCAGGTCCTCGGGATTTATAGATAGTGCTTTTATCATCGACTTGAGATTTTGACTTGATTGCTCAAGGTTTTATGCTGTCTGTACATAATGTTGAATAGAACAGCTGATGTTGTAATCCTCGAGAAGAGACAGTACATGTTGTGTACTTATGGAACATAATGTAAATATTATATTTTGGTTCTTGATGAAAAAGATTTCCTATGTGTTAATCTCTTTGCAAAAAGTTTTAATTTTTAGTGATTTTCAGTAATCTGCTGCAAATGATTCGCTTCCGCTCAGTTAATTTTGTTTTTGTGAGTTGGATGCCACAGTTAATTTATGAAACATCTTAATAATTAAAAAGGAATATGAAGAACATGTATGTTTTATATCAAAAACATTGTATAAAGATCAAGCAAGGCCTCAACCAATATTTTCATATTTGATCCTATACAATTATATTACATGAATGATTATGTACTTCATTATGCCATGAGGATTTGAATCATACCACCCAAATCCAATCAACCACTTAATAAGTCAAAATCAATGTCATACAAGGTCTAATGGAAGAGCCAAAATTCACGACCTCACCACACCTCTTGGTCAGCACAGAGAAAGCACCATAGAGACATATCAAACAATTGCAAAAGTGACATATAGTCTAGATCAGGGATTGGCTCATGCATGGCCATCCACGTATATAATCATAACTAGCCCACCTTGGTATCGGTACAATGCTAGAAGAACAGGCTCACACATTGCCATTCTAACAAAAAGAGTGGCTCAAGCATGGCCATCCATACTAAGAGGCTCAAGCATGGACATCCATACTAAGGTAGGATATCGATTTATCATTGTTGGGTATCAGGCACCACAAAATGATATCAGTTTAGAGGTATATGAGAAAGTATTTCATCCACCATACTAAGATAGGACATTAGTTTATCATCACTAGGTATCAGGCACCAATAAATGATATTGGTTTAGAGTTACCCATGTCGACTTCCATACTCAACTAAAAACATGGAGATTCAACACTCTTCATCACTAGTTAATACTAGATCATAAAAAACCCCACCATGGTAGGTCTATCAATTTAAATGAAAGCATATCGGTTTAGCATATCATATCAGTCTGGCATATCATATCGGTTCACTACTACAGAAACAGCCTTTGGCGTCGATTTTTTTAACCCCCTTTGGCGACGGTTTTCAAGCGACACCTATGTGGGCGCCGCTAAAGGTCAAACTCTTCGGCATCAGTTTCAAGCGACACCTATGTTGGCCGACATCGATAGGGTTCGCGCCACAAAAAAGGGCACCACCTATGACACTTTCGGCGTCGGTTAACAACTGAAAAACCGACGCCATACTCCCAGACGACACGACCTTGCTTCGCTGCACGACCGTGTTTGTTTCTACAGGCATCAATTTTATACTAATACGCAACGCCTGTTCCACCACGGCCGTGCTTTCCTACACGGTCGGGTTGTTTGTTATATTCGATGTCAGTTTTATCCCATAACCGACGCTGTATTCCTTAGGCGTCGGTGTTCTATAAATAACCGACGCCTATACTTTAATTTTTTTTTCTTATCAGTTTGCAGGCCTACTGTGGCTGGTCAGCAGGATGAGAACCTGCAGTTCAGTTTCCTGAACTGCAAGTTTACGACATCCATTGATATCAGCCTACAAACAGGCCACAAACCTGCAAAATCAACAAATATTTTTTCACACAAGTAGATACATTCAGACATCAATTCAATTCTCACATTCACACATGTAGAAACATTCAAATACATGTAGAAACATTCAGACTTGTATAAACATTCAGAAATATTTATTTACAAAATATCATTCAGCATCCCAATTATATCTTACAATCGCCACTGCTTGTATGGTTTTTGCCCATTCTTCTCTTATTTCATTTAATGCTTCCATCGTATATGGAGCATGTACATTTTTTAAGCATTTACCTATAGTGTGGTCAATTTTAAACACCTGCAAAGAGAATGATGTATATATATAAGTAATAATATAAAAATAAGATTGATATATTTCATACTAACTAATGAGACTATATATAATACCTCATGTATGGTATTAATATCCAATGTGGCATGTCAGATAATCATCTGCATAAATAGCATCACATAGTATGCGCATGCCCAGCCGTTGTCTTGTGTAGCGCACTATAAATTGAAACATACAAAATTTAAAAAAAGTAAACTTACTTGACACAAGGTATATGGATGTATAAACAAGATCTCACCTGTTTCTTCTTGGCTTATGTGGCATTTTGTTACAGTGGCAGGTGTTACTCTCCTCCAGTATCTCCCTCGGTCCCTCCACAGAGTGGCGGTGTATCATGTTACTTTAGTATATATGTCCTGGCATGAACTCAGTTGTTCCTCACCTGCCTACTACCATTCCCTCACAGACTCCTGTGCGGAGAGGGACATTCCAACTCGAGATATTGTCTTCCGTTTCCTCCTCCGCAGAAATATCCTCATCTTTGAACGTTTCTCGCAGGATTCTGAACCCTTCCTTCCATCTACTACATCGAAGCCATGCCGCAGTTGAACCCTTTCGCCGAGCCTTACCCGACCAAGCAGGCGTCGCCTGAAGTACCACCTCCGTCGTCGTCTCCACCTCCATCGCAACTTGCTGCGCCATGTGGGGTAATAAACTGCTAGGACTGGCGCAGCAAGTTGCGATGGAGGTGGAGATGACGACGGCGGTGGTGCTTCAGACGACGCCTGCTTGGCCGGGTAGGGCTCGGCGAAAGGGTTCAACTGCGGCATGGCTTCGATGTAGTAGAGGGAAGGAAGGGGTTCAGAATCCTGTGAGAAACGTTCAGAGATGAGGATATTGCTGCTGAGGAGGAGGAAACGGTAGATGATATCTCAAGTTGGAATGTCCCTCTCCACGCATCAAGTTGCTCTAGTGCTTCAGTGGGTACATGTGCATCATCAACCTAAAATTTGACAAAAATAAACACACTGAATTAGCATTTGTATTAAAAAAGAAAACATTTAGCTTCAATAAAAAAATATAAACATACATGTGTCTAAAATTGTGATCTTTTATCAATTAACAATCCTTCATTGTGATCTCCGCGCACATATAAGTCATCATTAGCTTCAATATTTTGTGGAGTTGGCAACCCAACTGAGAATGGACTGGAGTCATCATACTTATTATAGTACTCTTCTTCATCTATAGGATCTTCAATGAACAGTCTTTTACCATGAAGAACAACCGACCATTTATCATTTGCAAGATCATCGATATAGAATATTTGTTTCGCCTGTGATGCCAATATGAATGGTTCACCCTTCTCGCCAATCTTTTCAAAGTTCACCAAAGTGAAACCCAATTCATCCACTATAACTCCTTTGGTGTTATCAACCCAATTACATTTAAAGAGCGGAATTCTGAAATCTATGTAGTCAAAGTCCCATATGTCTTCAATGCCATCGTAATATGACATTTTAGCTTCATGAGGACTCTTATCCTTTGCACTTGCAAAATACATAGTAGACGCTTGAAGAGTGACCCCACTATTTTGGACGACACTCTTATCATCTTGGCGCTTTGTGTAATATGTGAATCCATTAATGTCAAACCCTTCATAAGACATAACATTCGGTTTTGGTTTAAAGGCGAGGCATTTGATAGTTTCTGTAATATCATTTGGTGTTTGAGATAGTTGATGTAAGACTTTATCTTCAAACCACTTAGTAAAAGTCTTATTATACTCTCTAGCAAGCCACATTGAACTTGCTTGAGGATGTTGTCTCTTGATGAAATTGGTATGTTCCTCGATATAAACACTCACTTCATCCATGTTGTGTAAAATATACAAGTGAGCTTGTTCCAACTGCTCACAGCTGATTGAATGCTTTGCACTTCCTACTCTTTCATAAACAACATCCCCTAGTATAGGTTTAGGTGCACTCCGTTCATCATTCCATCCATTGAATGCTTTGCGCTTCCTACGATACGGATGGAATTTTGAAAGAAACCTTCAATGACCAAGATATACAGTTTTTCCGCCATGTTTTAGTCTTATTGAATCAGTGTTTTCTTCACATATAGGACACGCTTTAGCTCCTTTGACACTATATCCTGACAAATTCCCATATGCTGGAAAGTCATTAATAGTGCAAAACAACATAGAGTGCAAATGAAATGTCTCTCTTCCTAAAGCATCATAGGTTATCACACCTTCAACCCAAAGTTTCTTTAAGTCATCAATCAGAGGTTCAAGATAAACATCGATATCATTTCCGGGTTGTTTAGGGCCCGATATCAACAACGACAGCATAACGTACTTATTTTTCATACACAGTTAGGGAGGAAGATTGTATATAACAAGCATGACTGGCCAAGTGCTATGTTGGCTTCTCAATGTCCCGTACGGATTCATCCCATCTATACAAAGCCCAAGTCTTAGATTCCTATCTTCTTCACCAAATTTGGGGTACAATAGATCAATCTTCTTCCACTGTGGGGAATCAGACGCATGACGTAGGATCTCATCATTATTTTTCTTAACATCTGCATGCCACCTCAAATTCTTTGCATCTTTTGGATTTGCAAACAAGCGTTGAAACCGTGATATTATAGGTAGATACCACAACACCTTGGCAGGATAACTAGTTTTGGACTCCCCCGAAGTCGTCAATTTATACCGTGACACACCACATTTTGGACAATCTTTCAAATGTACATAGTCCTTTTGAAATAATACACAATCATTCGGGCATGTGTGTATCTTCTTGGCCTCCATTCCCATTGGGCACAACATTTTCTTTACCCGGTATGTTGAGATTGGCAGCTCGTTTCCTTCAGGAAGCATTTCTTTCAACAAAGTCAACAATGAAGTGAAGCTTTTGTCGCTCCATCTATTGTTAGCTTTTAACTTATACAATCTCAACACAGCGCTAAGCTTCGTAAACTTAGCACATGCTGTGTATAACGGTATCTCAGCATCATGCACAATGTTTCTAAAGATAGGAGGTGGATCGGTGTGCTCTACCCTACAACTATCCAGCATCGCATCAACGATGTCTGCTGGAACTGGTTCGTTCACATCTACGTCATCGGAGGCAATTTCTTCTTCCACCCAAGCACTGCTATCGACACTACTGGTTTTGAGTTTGAAATCTCTCCATGCCAGTGCCATTCTGTATAGCCTTGTATAATCCCGTTGCACATGACATAAATTTTGATTTCCTCACCAGTGTTGACTTTCAAGTTGTTACCGCAATGCCTACATGGACAGTAGAACCTATCTGTAGGTTTTTTCCTATGTTCCTCGGCAAATCTAATAAACTGATCAAGACCAGATATAAACTCTGGGTGCATCGATTGCGAATGGACATCCATGATCTATCCATTCTATGATCAAAGAGAAAACAAGTATATATTAGGACAAGATTAGGGTATACACTTACATCCTATCCAAGATTTACTCCTATTATCTACAATGAAGCTGGACTCCATACAAACAATATATAATTTAGTGATTGTTCATTCTAATTTATACCAATGTACAAGTAATATAAAGAACAATGATTGTTCATTTTCTAGGCCAACAAACACATGTGATGTCATTTATATATAATAAATGTGTACCACCTATCCCATCCTTGAACACCTAATCTCACTAGTAAGTGTATAATGTGTATTGGGTTTTCAAGAAAATTTCGGCAGCATTTCCCCACTGTTCTCTAAGTACATATGTACTTAGAGAACAAACGAGGAAATGCTACCGAAATTTTCTCGAAACCCAATACACATTATACACTTACATACTAAGTGAGATTAGGTGTTCAAGAACTGTCCCAAACAGGGGACTATCCAAGATTTACTCCTAATGAGTAAATCTTGGACGGGTTTCTAGGCCAACAAACACAATAATAGATATGTACATGTTAGGGTTTCATCACAATTGAATTAGGATTAGAAGCACAAATATATTAGAATCACAAATATATGCAAGCAAAAGATTTGTTCATATCCTAGAATTTACATAAGGCATTACATATAGATTTGTTCATATCCTTACCAACAACAAACACGGCCGTGGCTGTGTTGGCCTACCATGGCCGTGCTGCCCAGCACGGCCGTGGTAGGCCATTCTTCTCAGTTCTCAGTGAAAGAAGTAGAACACTAACTAGTCTTTAACAAAATTGATTGATTATTTAGTCGGGAAAAAAGTGAAGTAAGGACATCTATTACTAGAAGGTATCTCACTGAATTTCCAGGTAACCGTAGACAAGTGTCTAAGGTGCTTAGGTTTTGAAATCAAAGCAGCAAGCAGAGCAGAGCAGTTGGCGGCAAGGAAGAAGACAAGGAAGAAGGTTCTATAGCTAATACCTGGAGAGCAGAGCAGCAAGCAGTGGGCGGAGGCAAGGAAGAAGACATCGCCGCAGTAGGGTGTGAGCAATGAGGAAAGGCGACGCGGTGGTGACGCAAGGAGGAAGGCGGAGGGCGGCGGAGGTGACGCAGAGCAGCAGCAGGGATCGTCGGCGGCGAGCGAGAAGCAGCAGGCACCAGGCGGCGATTTTGGGAGAGCGGCGACGAGCAGCGCACAGGAGAATCATGAAATAGGAAGAAAGGGGGAAGAGTCGGGTGATCGGGCCTCTATTAAGTTGGTCAACGGCGTCGGTTATCTACACCACCGACGCCTATTATGCTTTAGCGTCGGTTGATAGTAAAAGACCGACGCTCAACTAGACAACCTTTGCCCTAAATTATTTGGCGGGAACCATTATCAACGTCGGTTATCTAAGGATAACTGACACTGAAAGTGGGACTTTTCACGCAAATTTTCATCTTAAATAGGCGTTAGGGAATTTTTAAAACACCGACGCTGTAGGTGACCTAAAATGTTTTCGCTCGAAAATTGGATTTCGTGGGCAATTTTAGGCGTCAGTCTGTTATACCCAACCGACGCTGAATACAAAGCAGTACTCGTGTCTGGCTGGTCTTCGAATATAGACGTCGGTTTGTCTAAATAACTGACGCTGAATAGTATAGGCGTCGATTTTCCTCAATAACCGACGCCCAGAAAAGCGACACTGAACGCTGTTTCTGTAGTAGTGGTTTAGAATATCATATCAATTTAGTCATCTTCTACCTCAAGATGACGATACTAATAAGGAAAAAGAAAGGTGAATCTCACGGCAACAACTTTGCAAGCTTCTTTTCTCAAAATAGAATGTAAGGCTACCATGAATAACTATTAACAAGAAAGGAACAACGAGCTAAGGACAAACAACAAGGTAACAAGTAGAAAGGTGATAATAACGAAGTAGTTTTAGAGTTATATAACCTGACTCAAGAACAACCACCAAGCTCTAAGATCTAAGGTCAATCTCCAAGCCCACGAACTGAAGGTAGAGGAAGAATATCCTCCAAGAACAACACCTCCAAGAAGGAAGATAGAACCAAGGTTAAGAGAGAGAAAAAGAGAGGAAAGAAGATACCAAGGTCCATGGCCGAGAAGAAGAAAGAAGGAGAGTAAGAAAGCTATAAAACCATGGCTTACCAAGGAGGAAGATGAAAGAGATCACCACAAGCTTTTGCCTTACCCACCAAGCCCCAAGGGAGAGTGCTCTTCAAGCTCAAGGTCAACCACCAAGGAGAGAAAACACGGATTACTAAAAGGGTTCTCTTGCATGGAATATATACATGGACGATGAGAGAGAGAGAGCAAGGGGAAGGTGTCACCACCTTAGAACCCTAGAATACACATGTCCAAGAAGGAAGGCCACATGTAACACCATGCAACAAGGTGATAGGATCTATGTCTCGCTCACTTGGTCGCTAAGGAAGGTTAAGGTCGATACACTCATCCATCCCCCTTACAAACTGATAGGGATGAAACTCTGGGACTCAAACCGATATGGCACATCTCTAGAGTCTCCATAAAATGATATGGTGATCCTCAAGGTATAACCAAACTGATACGATGTCCTTCAAGACACCCTCAACTGATACCAAGCCTCCTCAAGGCAACCACAAATTGATACATGGTATCACCAAGACTCTCAAGCCTGAGACAACACTCTTATGAGAAAAACACACCTCAAACATGTACCTAAAACATCATCAAGGATGTCACCACTCAACCAAGGCCAAAATAAGGAACCCATCACTTCATCTCTCCTCTAGATGATACCAAGAGAGAGAAGAATCACTCTATAGGTGACAAACTTGCACATCAATCCCTATTATGGGTGAATTGCAAGTTTACACCAAACCTCTCCAAAAAACACAAGCATCAACCAAATAAGCTCAAACAAGGAACAAAAACCTCCAACATGCCTAAAATACACCTTAGATGATTAGAGCAAGGCTAAGAAAAACACTTAAGTAAAACAAACATGGTTAGCCAAAACATGGGTCAGGGTCCTTACAAGCCATAAACCCCTAATAGGGATTTCACCCCCAAAATCCTAAGAGAAAAGAAAAGGGTACTTCCTCCTCATCTCCTCTTCAAGCTCCCACGTGGCTTCCTCAACACCATGATGATGCCAAAGAACCTTCACAAGAACAATGTCCTTCCTCTTCAATTTCTTCACCCTCTGATCAAGGATCATCACTGGACCCTCCACACAACTCATATCCTCATCAAGCTCCACCTCTACAGACTGTTACACTGACTCTGTATCCAGATGGAACTTCCTCAACATACTGACATGGAACACTGGATGTAACCTGTGTAACTCAGGTGGCAAATCCAACTTATAGGCCACCTTCCCAACTCGTTCCACAACTGGGAAAGGTACCATAAACCTAGGAGCCAACTTACCCTTCTTCCCAAAACTCAAAACACCTTTTAGTGAGAGACTTTCAGATATACTTTGTCTCCCACTTGGAACTCCAAGGGTCTATGACTATTGTCTACGTATGACTTCTGTCTATCTTGTACTGCTTTCAAATGTTATTGTATCACTTTGATCTTCCCTAGCATCTGTTGCACAATCTCAGGACACAAAAGTTGATACTCCCTTGTCTCATACCAACACAACGGAGACCTAGAACATCTCTCATACAATGCGTCATATAGTGCCATATCAATACTTCTCTGATAGTTGTTATTGTAGGTGAACTCTATCAGACTGAGGCGTAGATCCCAACTTCTTGAGAACTGAAGAACACAAGCCCTCAACAAATCTTCCAAGATCTGGATGGTTCTTTCAGATTGACCATTTGTCTATGGGTGGAAAGCAGTGTTGAACTTCAGCTGCGTACCCAAAGATGTATGCATTTGCTCCCAAAAGTGACTTGTAAACTAAGGACCTCTATTAGATATGATAGTAGTTGGGACACCATGCAAACATAGTATCTCGTCAACATAAACTTGACCAAGTTTCTTCACTGTGAACATTGTCTTCATTGTGAGGAAATTCAATGACATGGTCATCCTGTCAACGATCACCCAAATGGAATCATAACCTTTGGTTGTCCTATGTAGACCAACCACAAAAGTCCATAGTCACATGATCCAATTTTTACTAACGTATAGGAAACGTTTGCAACATTCCTACATGCTTCTAATGCTCAGCTTTGACTTGCTGACACACATCACATCTTGTAACGAGCACAGCTACATCTTTCTTCAAGCCTAACCAGTAATACATATTCTTAAGGTTGTGGTACATATTGGTACAACCTAGGTGCATAGCAGACATAGATGAATGAGTCTCTTTCAACACCATCTTCCTCAGGTTATCTTCATTAGGAACTACTATCCTATGATGATAACATACTATCTCATCTTCTGTCTCATGAAAACCATCACACTTCTCGCTAACGAACTCTGATCTAATCTGTTGTGTTAGAATATCTATTTGTTAAGCTTCTTTGGTATACTGTCATAGTGTAGGCTTCATTTGTAATTGTGCCAACAAACCGACTAACAAGGAGACTTCCAATTTGACATTCACAAGGAGACCAACGTGTCTCACTTGTGACACATAAAAGAACTCAACTGACCTTTTTACATACATGAAGACTTCCTACTCAAAGCGTCTTCCATGACATTCATCTTTCTCGGGTGATAATCAATCATGCAGTCGGAATCCTTAATCAACTCCATCTAATGCCGATGTCTCATATTCAACTCCTGCTGTGAAAACATATACTTTAGGTTCTTGTGATATGTGAAGATCTGACACTTGTCCCCATACAGATTGAGCCTCCAAATCTTCAAATCATGAACCACAACAACTAGCTCCAAATCATGAGTCGGGTAATTTTCCTCATATTTCTTAAGCTGTCGAGGAGCAAAAGAAACTACTTTCTTGTCTTGCATCAACACACATCCCAACCCATTCCTAGATGCATCACAAAAGAAGATGCATCCTTTTCCTTACTTTAGAAAAACCAGAACTGGTGCACTTGGTAGATTCTCCTTCAACGTCTCAAAAGCTCATTGACATATGTTGTCCCAAATGAATGACACATCCTACCTCGTCAACTTTGTTAGTGGTAGGGAGATAGCACTGAAGTCCTTGATGAACCTCTGATAATAGCCTGCTAGACCTAGAAAGCTGCGTACTTCTGTCGACATATTCAATTGTTCCCACTCCGTCACAAACTCTACCTTCTTAGGATCTACGCATACTCCTTCGGTAAATATAGCGTGCAACAGAAAAACTACCTTTCTCAACCAGAACTCACATTTGCTAAACTTGGCATAGAGCCAATGTTGTCTCAACATTGTCAATGCCTGACAGAAATGTTGTTCATGCTTCTGATTGTCCTGACTATATATCAAAATGTCATCTATGAAGACAACCACAAACTGATCAAGGAATGGTTAGAACACCCTGTTCATCAAATCCATGAATGTTGCTGGTGCATTGGTCATCCCAAACATAATAACCACGAAGTCATAGTGACCATATGTTACATCCTTGAAATTTGTGGATTTCAAGCCTAAATGATTTAGAAGAATGTATGATAAGGAAATGTTTTGTGGGATCTTGGATGATGAATCCAAACCATAGACTCATAATAAATGATAAATTTAATGAAATAAAGTGCTTTCGAGCATAGTTTTTATATGAGGATAATATAAGATGCCATAGTTACCAAATCCTCAATTTTTAGTGATTAAGAAGGTAGTTAAGCTCGTGGAGCCTTTGAGGGAACGAAATGTGGTTCATGGGCCTTAGGGTCACTTTTCAGCCCAATTGGTTAATCCGAGTTTACACGTAAGTCCCATGGATATGAATTTGGATATTGTGGATACTCATGACCATAATAGATACCCAAGATTTGGATAATTCATGGATGAGTAAGACCTTATCCTCTGACTAAGGTTGGATATTATATGGAGCTTTATTGTCCCAGGACTGAAGATAAATATGGGATTATTACATGGCTGTTAGGACTCTCAAAAGGAAAGGAGTCCAATTACCTTTGGAAAGGAATAATAAAAGGCACCGTCAAATATCTTGCCTTTTCACAACTTGGTCATGCAATAAAGATCATATCAAGGAAACTAAAGAAACATTAAGAGAGGGGTATATCCTTGACGTAAGGGGAAAGGAAACCCAATTTCCTTTGGGTTGGGCTTCCCCTCGACACCTCTTTCTCCAGGACTTTCCTCCTCCCCCTAAAAATTAGGGTTTCTTTATAGGATCTATATAAGACACTAAGTAGGGAACTGATAACCCCTGACCTTGAAGTCTGAGAGCAGTAAACAACGGTTGGAAGTCCTTCATAGAACATCAACTCCTATCCACCCCTTTCTCGTCTACGCCCTCACTACACAACACCGTGAGGGAGATCCCTCCTACTGTCATGGTTCTCAAGGGAGGGTAGACATCTCCCGAAGTTGTGACCACAGACGAAAGCTCTGCCTCCATAGTAGCGAGGAAGGGGAGGACAGGGTGAGGAAGGAAGGCCTAGTAGCGTTAGGCAGACACCCCCTAGCCCGAAAGCCAGGTTCAGGTGGAGAAGACATGAAAGGGAAGATGGATCTTCGGGTTGATGGCAAGGTCGCGGTGAGTATGGGAACAGATTGGTCAAGCCAAAGTGGATGGAGAGTCGTGGACTCTATTCTCCGATGAACCCAGGTACCGTGTTGTGGAAGGGCGTTGGTCGGCAGAATGAAGATGCATGCTGAGCAACAAAAAGTGAGGGAGAAGAGAGTGGGGATCAGCAACGGTAGTCTACAGATTGATCAGACCAAGTGACAATGACAAAGAGCCAGGAAGGTGCGAGGGCCTCACTGGTGTTCGTCGTCTGCAGCGATGGACGTAGCAAGGGCACCTATGACGTGTACACGCAGGAGATAACTTGTGCGCGGTGGAGGGAGGGCGACCCGTGAAGGCAGAGATGACCTTACTCTGCAAGTAGGTGTGGACATTGGTCAGTGTCGACGTTCACACAACATGACCTATGCCTGTAGGGTCGCGAGGGGGCATCATCGACGCTGCTATGCGTGCATCAGCCTGACGTAATGAGGTTGGAGATGGCTAATAGCCATTGGACAATAATGCCCCTAGACACACAACAACCCGAGTCTCCATGAGAGGGACAAAAAGGTACTTTCATTATAAACTTAACCTGATTCACAAATATAGATTAAAGAGAGTTAGTTGTTTACGTGGCGCTTGGTGATTGGCCCAATAATGATGTTTTTTCAAATATCATAGTAATTGCTAGGATGATCAGATTTAGACAAATAATATATGAAAATTAATTAGGAGAACGAGAGGAATCCAAATAAAATATTTTTAGAGCCTGAATATGATTCCTGTTTTAAAAGTATGTACAATACATGCCCTAATGTATTTAATGGAAAGGAGTTCCTAGATTTAGGTTAATATGATGACTAATTTAGTACATTTGTTTATGTTAAGCTAATACCTGATCTTGTCATGTCTAATAAGAAAATCCTTGATAATGATGTATAACTGATGTTTCTACATTAGTAAGATTATATATGTTGATTTAGGGTTTGAAACCAACGTAGACATCATGATATAATCTTAATGCTAGTAATGTGATCTGGGTATCATGAGTAGTCTTATATGCATAAGATGATGATTAGGGTTTCACCTAATATGCATAATGGAATTGGTAATCTTAGAAACCATAATATGATCAGATTAGGGTCTGTAACCCTAACCTATAATCCAAACATGAGATAGCCCTAAACCCTAGTTTAGGAGTGAATCTAGATTTGAATAATGTAATGCGAATACATGGTGACACATATGTAGTATGTATGTTTCAGATATTGTTGATTATATGCTTGGTTATTTGGATGTTTGGATACACTCATAAAGTATATGATGTTTTTCATGGTTTCTGCGATGGCATAAGGTACGTGGTTATGCTTATGAATATACATGTATCGAATACTAAGATTGCCTATGTTTCTTGATGAGATTGAATGACAAATAAACTGCTTGCTTGTTTATTTATTTCTAGCGAATCATTAAGTTCCTATGAGTATCATGCAAAATAAATAATAGTATTTTGAACCCTGGGTGAGAAAAATTAAGTTCGTCATCTCACATTTTCATCTACTTCTCGTCTCTTTAATTATAAATCCTTGAAAAGAAACTGTTAAATAGGAGAAGTAAAATGTGAAAAGATGTAACCTTTTGTGTAGGTCCCTCTAGAGAGGGTGGACACTAGAAAGAACATGTAGGGGTAAGCCCTTTCTTAGAGGAAGGATTTGGTTTAGGGTATAAAAACTTAAGTGGGTTAAGGGATACTGAAACTTTGAGAGGTACAATATAGTCCCTAACCCTAACCATAAAAACCTTAATCTTAAATAATGAACATGGTGTGGTGGTATGTGACACTACCCATGTGAAACTTGAAATGGGAATAAGAAAGATAAAGGGATGGGTTTAGGTAACCCAGTCTCCCATGCAAGTGTACATGAGGAGCATAATGCTTATGTAAGATGTCTTAAGAAATTATGAACCCAACAACTATATATATATATATATATATATATATATATATATATATATATATATATATATATATATATATATGAGAAAATTAAAGTGAATATAGCTTGCTTAAACCCCTTATGTTGTCTTTAGAAGTTTGGTGATGATTGACTAGCCCTGGAGGGGAAGGATGAGGTAGCACCAAGCCCCTAGTGGGAAGATGACCCGAGTTCATTGAATGGACATAGACCATGAGGGGGTATTCTAGAAGTTGAGCAAACATGGGATGATATGTTATAATGATAAAAGTTATGCCTAATGAAGAAAAAAAAGATATGTATGAAACCTTTAGGGTTAGTGTTCCAACCTAGGGTGGGTCAATCCAAAGAGTGGGAAGATGACCTATGAGGGAGGAAAAACCTTAGATCTTGGGATCAGGTTGTGGCTAGAGAGCCTAACCCCCTCCTATGAGCCAAGAAGGCACCCTAGGCTAGGACTTTCCCTTAAAAGGTAAGTGAATAAATTTATTTAAGTATTGAGATAACCTTAATCCTCACCTAGAGGAGTGAAGAGTTAAAGATATAAAGAAAAATGAAAGTACTTAAATTATTTGAACCCAAGGATGCCAACTCTAAGTGACACAACTGGTCAATCCCATGAGGGAAGACTAGTAAGGCACCAAGCCTAGGAGGGAAGGTGGCCTAAGTGGACGACCAAGCCCAGGAGGGAAGGTCATGAAATGGTCAAGACCAGGAGGGAAGACCAAGCAGGCACCAAGCCCAGGAGCGAAGGTGGCCTATGTCCACAATGCAATTGTTTAGGATCAAGGCACTGGAGGGGAAGATCATAGAGGTCAAGCTCAGGAGGGAAGACTGACATGGCACCAAGCCCTAGAGGGAAGGTGGCATGAGCCCAATGATGGGATGACACTACATTATGTGTACTCGAAAGAGACAGATGAAGGCAATCCAAGTTAAAGAATTAAATAAGAGAATTGTCCCAAGACTGAAGATAAATATGGGATTATTACATGGCTATTAGGACTCTCAATAGGAAAGGAGTGTAGTTACCTTTGGAAAGGAATAATAAAAGGCACCGTCAAATATATTGCCATTTCACAACTTGGTTGTGCAATAAAGATAAGATCAAGGAAACTAAAGAAACGTTAAGAGAGGGGTATATCCTTGATGTAAGGGGAAAGGAAACCCAATTTTCTTTGGGTTGGGCTGCCCCTCGACACCTCTTTCTTTGGGACTTTTCTCCTCTCACTAAACATTAGGGTTTCTTTATAGGATCTATATAAGACACTAAGTAGGGCACCGATAACCCCAGAACTTGATGTCTGAGAGAAGTAAACAATGGTTGGAAGTCCTCCATAGAATATCGACTCCTATCCACCCCTTTCTCATCTATGCACTCACTGCACAACACCGTGAGGGAGATCCCTCCTACTGTCATGGTTCTCAAGGGAGGGTAGGCGTCTCTCAAAGTAGTGACCCCAAACGAAGGCTTCGCCTCCATAGTAGTGAGGAAGGGGAGGTCGGGGTGAGGAAGGAAGTCCTGGCAGCATTAGGTAGACACCCCTAGCTCGTGGCCATGTTCAGGTGGAGAAGACATGAAAGGGAAGATGGATCTTCAGGTTGATTTCAAGGTTGCATTGAGTATGGGAACGAATTGGTCAAGCCAAAGTGGAAGGAGAGTCGTGGACTCTATTCTCCGACGAACCCAGGTGCCGTGCTGCGGAAGGGCATTGGTCGGCAGACTAAAGATGTAGGCTGAGCAACAACAAGTGAGGGAGAAGAGAGAGGGGATAAAAAACGGTGGTCTGTGGACTGATCAGACCAAGTGACAGTGGCAAAGAGCTAGGAAGGTGCGAGGGCCTCATTGGTGTTCGTCGTCTACAGAGGCGGACGTAGCTAGGGCACCTGTGACGTGTCCACGCAGGAGATCACCTGTGCACGGTGGAGGGAGGGTGACCCACGAAGGCAGAGATGACCTTCAGCTATGAGTACGGTGCACGGTGGAGGTGTGGACCTATCGACGTTCGCACAGCCTGACCTGTGCTGGTAGGGTCGCGAGGGGGCGTCGTCGACGCTGCTATGCGTGCAACAACCCGACGCAACGAGGTTGGAGATGGCTAATAGCCATTGGACAATAATGCCCCTGGACACACATCAACCCGAGTCTCCACAAGAGGGACAGAAAGGTACTTTCGTTATAAACTTAATCTGATTCATAGATATAGATAAAAGAGAGTTAGTTGCTTACATGGCGCTTGGTGATTGGCCCAATAATGATGTTTTTGTAAATATCATAGTAATTGCTAGGATGATCGGATTTTGACAAATAATATATGAAAATTAATTAGGAGAACGAGAGGCATCCAAATAAAATAGTTTTAGAGCCTGAATATGCTTCCCGTTCTAAAAGTATGTACAATACATGCCGTAATGTATTTAATGGAAAGGAGTGCCTAAATGTAGGTTAATATGATGCCTAATTAAGTATATTTGTTTATGTTAAGCTAATACCTGATCTTGTCATTTCTAATAAGGAAATCCTTGATAATGATGTATAGATGATGTTTCTACATTAGTAAGCTTATATATGTTGATTTAGGGTTTGAAACCAATGTAGACATCGTGATATAATCTTAATGCTAGTAATGTGATCTGGGTATCATGAGTAGTCTTATATGTTTAAGATGATGATTAGGGTTTCACCTAATATGCATAATGGAATTGGTAATCTTAGAAACCATAATATGATCAGATTAGGGTCTGTAACCCTAACCTATAATCCAAACACGAGATAGCCATATCCCCTAGTTTAGGAGCAAATCGAGATTTGTATAATGTAATGTGAATACATGGTGACACATATGTAATATGTATGTTTCAGATACTGTTTATTATATGCTTGGTTATTTGGATGTTTGGATACACTCATAAACTATATGATGTTCTACATGGTTTCTACGATGGCATAAGGTACGTGGTTACACTTATGAATATACATTTATCAAATTCTGAGATTGCCTACGTTTCTCGATGAGATTGAACGAAAAATAAACTGCTTGCTTGTTTATTTATTTCTTGTGAATCATAAAGTTCCTATGAGTATCATGCAAAATAAATAATAGTATTCTGAACCCTGGGTTAGACCGATCTTAAGGGTAATGCACACGAGCCCCAGAGGGACAATGATTACACCTGAGGTAGTTGACCAGATATGGGTTAGAATATGAAAACAAGTTTATGTTCTTATATGCAAGATAAAGATGTTTGCCTATATGTTACTTGTGATTATTGTTTAAACCCACATACCAGTATAGAAATGTACTGATCGCGTATTTGTTTGTCGGCATTTTAGGTATTAGATATACTTGATAGCGTGGACATGAGGGTACATATAAAGGAGTTGAAGACACTAGAGTTATTCCTTATGGTTTAGTTTTAACGGTTCATCTTCACGCCTGTAAAAGTTAATTCTGTTTAAAAGTTATGTAACTCCTTAGAGGAGCTTTTTATGTAAAAATGTAAATATTTGATCATTAATGGAAATTATTTACTATTCTGTATTATTTCATGAATCTGATCCTAGAATTTATGAGTAATGATTTGTGAATTTAAGGTCTTTTAGACACTCAAAAGTGCGGGTCATTACATTTGGTATCAGAGCACAGATTCATCAACTAATACTTAATAGTTTATAATTTCAAATTATCCTTAGAAATTTTTAGAGAAAAATTAAGTTCCTCATCTCACATTTTCATCTACTTCTCATCTCTTTAATTTTAAAGCCTTGAAAAGAAACTTTAAAATAAGAGAAGTAAAATGTAAAAATATGTAACTTTTTGTGGTGGTCCCTCTAGAGAGGGTGGACACTAGAAAGATACTTGTATGGGTAAGCCCTTTATTAGAGGAAGGACTTGGTTTAGGGTATAAAAACTTTAGTGGGTCAAGGGATACAGAAACTCTGAGAGGTACAGTATAGTCCCTAACCATAACACTAAAAACATTAATCTCAAATAATGAACATGGTGTGGTGGTATGTGACATTACCCATGTGAAACTTGAAATCATGAATAAGAAAGATAAAGGGATAGGTTTAGGTAACCCAGTCTCCCATGCAAGTGTACATGAGGAGCATAATGCTTATGTAAGAGGTCTTAAGAAATTATGAACCCAATAGCTATATATATGAGAAAGTGAAAGTGAATATAGCTTGCTTAAACCCCTTATGTTGTCTTTAGAAGTTTGGTGATGATGGACTAGCCCTGGAGGGGAAGGCTGAGGTAGCGCCAAGCCCCTAGATGGGAAGATGACCCGAGTTCATTGAATGGACATAGACCACGAGGGGGTATTCTAAAAGTTGAGCAAACATGGGATGATATGTTATAATGATAAAAGTTATTCCTAATGAAGAAAAAAAAGATATGTATGAAACCTTTAGGGTTAATGTTCCAACCTAGGGTGTGTCAACCCAAAGAGTGGGAAGATGACCTATGAGGGAGGAAAAACCTTAGATCTTGGGATTGGGTTGTGGCTTGAGAGCCTAACCCCCTCCTATGAGCTAAGAAGGCACCCTAGGCTAGGACTTTCCCTTAAAAGGTAAGTGAATAAATGTATTTAAGTATTGAGATAACCTTAATCCTCACCTTGAGGAGTGAAGAGTTAAAGATATAAAGAAAAATAGAAGTACTTAAATTCTTTGAACCCAAGGATGCCAACTCTGAGTGACACAACTGGTCAAGCCTAGGAGGGAAGACCAGTAAGGCACCAAGCCCAGGAGGGAAGGTGGCCTAAGTGGATGACCAAGCCCAGGAGGGAAGGTCATGAAATGGTCAAGCCCAGGAGGGAAGACCAGGCAGGCACCAAGCCTAGGAGGGAAGGTGGCCTAAGTCCACAATGCAGTTGTTTATGATCAAGCCCCTGGAGGGGAATATCGCAGAGGTCAAGCCCAGGAGGGAAGACCGACATGGTACCAAGCCCTAGAGGGAAGGTGGCCCAAGCCTAATGATGGGATGACACTGCATTATGCGTACTCGAAAGAGAGAGATGAAGGCAATTTGTGTTAAAGAATTAAATAAGAGAATAATGTGCTTAAAAGATGTGACATCTCCAAAGAAACCCTTAGGGTTGGTAGAGTCCTAATGCAATCCTAGGGTCAAGTAGGGTGTATTAGAGGTACATAGGACCGATGGGTTGGGAATTGATATGCCCTGAATGCACATGACCATGTGGTCGGGAGGTAACATCTATGTTTATCCAAGGTACACGACTCAGGAGATTAGCAACCTCTGTGAGGGTCATGTAGCCTAATGGGTGAATGTGAAAGGCACTTTCTTGATGCATAATGATGAAATCACTCCAAAAGTACCTATACCCCTAGAGACCATAAGGATTTATCTAAGGCTCATAATGATACCTGTGATGTAAATATAAAAGATATAAGGAAGTCATGAAAACTTGAGAGAAGTTGTGCCCTAACTTAAGAGTAAGAAAAGGGACACTTAACTTCATGGAATATAAGTATGCTATGAAATTGAGAACAAGTGAAGTTTAGAGTCATATCGAGTATGATTCAACTTAATATGTGAAATTGAAAGGGAATGTGTGAATGTACTATCTCTGCTCTTGGAATGGAATGAACTTTGTGTTTGGGTTGCAGTCAAATACTTTTTTCATCTCATTATGAGGGAGGGAGATTGGATAGGCACACATTATTCTTAAAATTGTGATAATGAGGATGAATATCCTACATTTAATGTGTATTTACATGAACTATGGTTAGTGGTGTTACCTCACCCTTGTGTGCAAATAATGAATAATAGGTTGGAAACCTAGGTGAAAAGAGAAATCACCAAATAATAATGAAATCATCAAGTGCTGGTAATATGCATATACTGGAGATGTGTATATACTTGAATTTCAATTCAAGTGCCAATCTTGGTAATAAAATGAAAATTTCTATGCTAATGAAAAGTGGTTAAGCCATATAAGTAGGGTGCTAACCCTAAGTTGTGAATAAGATGAGTTATCATTCACCTAGGATAGTAGGTCTGAATTTTGAGGACAAAATTCCTTTTAAGAAGGGGTGAATGTTACATCCTTGAAATTTGTGGATTTCAAGCCTAAATGATTAAGAAGAAGATATGATAAGGAAATGTTTTGTGGGATCTTGGATGATGAATCCAAACCATAGACTCATAATAAATGATTAATTTATTGAAATAAAGTGCTTTCGAGCATATTTTTCATATGAGGCTAATATAAGATGCCATTGTTACCAAATCCTCAATTTTTACTGATTAAGAAGGTAGTTAAGCTCATGGAGCCTTTGAGGGCCCGAAATGTGGTTCATGGGCCTTAGGGTCACTTTTCAACCCAATTAGTTAACCCGAGTTTACACGTAAGTCCCATGGATATGAATTTGGATATTGTGGATACTCGTGACCATAATAGATACCCAACATTTAGATAATTCATGGATGAGTAAGACCTTATCCTCTGACTAAGGTTGGATATTATATGGTGCTTTATTGTCCCAGGACTGAAGATAAATATGGGATTATTACATGGCTGTTATGACTCTCAATAGGAAAGGAGTCCAATTACCTTTGGAAAGGAATAATAAAAGGCACCGTCAAATATTTTGCCTTTTTACAACTTTGTCGTGCAATAAAGATAAGATCAAGGAAACTAAAGAAACGTTAATAGAGGGGTATATCCTTGATGTAAGGGGAAAGTAAACCTAATTTCGTTTGGGTTGGGCTTCCCCTTGACACCTCTTTCTCCGGGACTTTCCTCCTCCCCCTAAACATTAGGGTTTCTTTATAGGATCTATGTAAGGCACTAAGTAGGGCACCGATAACCCCAGACCTTGAAGTCTGAGAGCAATAAACAATGATTGGAAGTCCTCCATAGAACATCGACTCCTATCCACCCCTTCCTCATCTACGCCCTCAGTGCACAACACCATGAGGGAGATCCCTCCTACTGTCATGGTTCTCAAGAGAGGGTAGGCATCTCTCGAAGTGGTGACTCCAGACGAAGGCTCTGCCTCCATAGTAGAGAGGAAGGGGAGGACAGGGTGAGGAAGGAAGGCCTGACAGCATTAGGCAGACACCCCCTAGCCTGACGGCCAGGTTCAGGTGGAGAAGACATGAAAGGGAAGATGGATCTTCGGGTTGATGGCAAGGTCGCGCTGAGTATGGGAATGGATTGGTCAAGCCAAAGCGGAAGGAGAGTCATGGACTCTATTCTCCGACGACCCCAGGTACCGTGCTGCAGAATGGCATTGGTCAGCAGTCTGAAGATGCAGGATGAGCAACAGTGAGTGAGGGAGAAGAGAGAGGGGATCAACAACGGTGGTATGCAGACTGATCAAACCAAGTGACAGTGGCAAAGAGCCAGGAAGGCACAAGGGCCTTACTGGTGTTCATCGTCTGCAGCAGCGGATGTAGCCAGGGCACCTATGGCGTGTACACATAGGAGATCACCTATGCACGACGGAGGGAGGGAGACCCACTAAGGAAGAGTTAACCTTCGGATGAGAGTAGGTGTGGACATTGGTCTGCATCGACGTTCGCACAGCCTGACCTGTGCCTGTAGGGTCGTGAGGGGCGCCGTCGGCACTGCTATGCGTGCAACAACCCGACGCAATGAGGTTGGAGATGGCTAATAGCCATTGGACAATAATGCTCCCTGGACACACAACAGCCCGCGTCTCCACGAGAGGGACAAACATGTATTTTCTTTATAAACTTAACCTGATTCACAGATATAGATAAAAGAGAGTTAGTTGCTTATGTGGCGCTTGGTGATTGGCCCAATAATGATGTTTTTGCAAATATCATAGTAATTTCTAGGATGATCGGATTTAGACAAATAATATATGAAAATTAATCAGGAGAACGAGAGGAATCTAAATAAAATAGTTGTAGAGCCTGAGTATGCTTCCTATTCTAAAGGTATGTACAATACATTCCCTAATGTGTTTAACGGAAAGGAGTGCCTAGATTTAGGTTAATATGATGCTTAATTAAGTAGATTTGTTTATGTTAAGATAATACTTGATCTTGTCATGTCTAATAAGGAAATACTTAATAATGATGTATAAATGATGTTTCTACATTAGTAAGGTTATATATGTTGATTTAGGATTTGAAACCAATGTAGACATCATGATATAATCTTAATGCTAGTAATGTGATATGGGTATCATGTGTAGCCTTATATGTTTAAGATGATGATTAGGGTTTCACCTAATATGCATAATGGAATAGGTAATCTTAGAAACTATAATATGATCACATTAGGGTCTGTAACCCTAACTTATAATCCAAACAAGAGTTATCCCTAAACCCTAGTTTAGGAGCGAATCCAAATTTGAATAATGTAATGTGAATACATGGTGACACATATGTAGTATGCATGTTTTAGATATTGTTGATTATATGTTTGGTTTCTTGGATGTTTGGATACAGTCATAAAGTATATGATGTTCTGCAAGGTTTCCGTGATGGCATAAGGTACGTGGTTACACTTATGAATATACATGTATCAAATTCTGAGATTGCCTATGTTTCTCGATGAGATTGAATGGCAAATAAACAATTTGCTTGTTTATTTATTTCTTGTAAATCATAAAGTTCCTATGAGTATCATGCAAAGTAAATAATAGTATTCTAAAACCTGGGTTAGACTGATCTTAAGGGTAATGCACACGAGCCCCGGAGGGATAGTGATCACACCTGAGGTAGTTGACCAGATATGGGTTAGAATATGAAAACAAGTTTATGTTCTTATATGCAAGATAAAGATGTTTGCCTATATGTTACAAGTGATTATTGTTTGTACCCACGTACCAGTATAGAAATATATTGATCGTGTATTTGTTTGTCAGCATTTTAGGTATTAGATATACTTGATAGTGTGGACATGAGGGTACATATAAAGATGTTGAAGACACTAGAGTTATTCCTAATGGTTTAGTTTTAATGGTTCATCTTCACACCTGTAAAAGTGAGTTATGTTTAACAGTTATGTAACTCCTTAGAGGAGATTTTTATGTAAAAATGTAAGTATTGGATCATTAATGGAAATTGTTTACTATTCTGTATTATTTCATGAATCTGATCCTGGAATTTATGATTAACGATATGTGACTGTAAGGTCTTTTAGACACTCAAAAGTGTGGGTTGTTACACCATACCTCATCCTAAAGTCTGACTTTGGTATGTCATCCTCCTTGATCCTCAACTAATGATAGCATGACCGCATATCTATCTTCAAGAACACCGTTGTGGCACACAACTGCTCGAACAAGTCATCTATCCTCGGTAAGGGATACTTATTATTTATTGTGACCTTGTTCAAATGTATGTAATCTATGCACAACCTATAGATCCATCCTTTTTCTTAACAAAAAACACTAGATCACTCCATGATGACGTACTTGACCTGATGAAACCTTTGTCAAGCAGTTCTTGCAATTGTCTCTTCAACTCTTCCATCTCTATTGGTGCCATCCTATACAGTTTCTGAGCTATGGGTTGCGTACCAAGAACCAGATTGATCTCAAAATCAATCTCACAGTGTGGGGGAACACCTAGAAACTCTTCAGGGAACACATCGTCAAACTTCCTAACCACCAATACTTCCTAGATACTAAGACTCATCACCTCTATATCCACCACGTGTGTGAAAAATGCCTTGCAACCTTGTCTCATAAAATTCCTTGCTACCATAGCTGAAATAAGACATGTCAGGAGAATCTCCCTATCTCATTGGAAGATCCATGCCTCGCTACCATCTACAAACGTCACTTTCTTGGAACCAGAATCTAATTCTACTCTATACTTATCCAAGGTATCCATTCTAAGGATCACATCAAATCTATGCATGTCAAGTGGTATGAGATCCAATTGAATGTTCCCAAAAAAGAGAGAACATAGAAAGGACACACATCCTGCAACACTGCAGAATCAACCAACAATATTTCTAGCAACAAGATACTCATCCTACCACTAACAAGCAAAGAGAAACTACTAAGAACTTGACATGCGATAAAAGAGTGTGTAGCACCTGGGTCAACCAAAATAGATATAAAGCAAGAAGAAGACAAATTAGAATGAAATAACTCCATCTGACCTATCACCACTTGCGGGTTAACCACTGCCTCCGGCTGACTCATAACGTAGAATCTAGCTGTTTCCTGTTGTTGCCCCTATCCTATGCTTCCCTAAGTAGATGATCCAACTTGTGACGCTTGGCCACGTCCACAGCCTCCTGCGTTGCTATGTGAGGATAAAACCTCAACAACTCAATAAAACTTGCCTCATACCCGTTGATTGTCATGGATCCCTATCAAATCCTCTCTAACTGACTGATCTTCTTGTCAAGATATGTCTGAGAAAAGTACTGAATTATGAACTCTCATCAGAACTCCTCCCAACTAACCACCACTCCAAGTCTCTTCTCCTCCTCTATGGCCCACCAATGGCCAACACTCCCTCTTAGGAGGTACACATAATGCTTCACCTTATTCTCTTCAGGGATACTTAGGATCTTGAAAGCATTCTCAAGCTCAGTCAGCCACAGATTCACATTTGTCAGGTAAGTTATTCCAACATACTCTACTGCCCCAACATGGCGGAACCTCTCAAAAGTCTTCCTTGTACCTGAAGATTCAGCATGGGGAATAGGTGCCCTAGGATGAGGTGCATGCATCCTAACCGTCACATGAGTCATCGTTGCCATAAACTGCCCAAAAAGTGATTGAAAGGTAGGGTTTTCTATCATGGCTGGGTCAAACTGTGGGACTTCAGGCACCCAATCTTCTCATGCCTGGTTCTTTGCACCACCACCCGGTGCAACAACACTACTCTGGGAAACATGTTCTTCATGTTCTCTAGACATCTTGAAGCTTTCTCTTCTTCTTCTTCTGCATAAGCAGAAGTAACTATACGATAGACTGGAGGATACTAGAACAGACACAAACCCTAGTCCTAGGTCCCTATAGACTCAACAAACCTAAAGCTCTGATACCAACCAAGTTGTGACACCCTATGCCACACAAGGCAAGTACTCAAAACATAGCCGTGTAAGAAGGATTAACAAATAGATTACTGAGAAAACACTAAAAATTAAAACCTTTTTCATAAAACAACCATATAGCAAGATCCTTTACACATGAGTCCTTCCATGCCTTAAATTATTCACAAGGCATGTTGTCAACCGGTAATGAAAGCATTGTTCCAGAACATATGTACATTATTCCATCATATCTGATATATAAAGGGCACATAAAGATATCACGTCTACAAAACATCTACAAAATAATCCCAAAGACTTGAGTACACATGGACGAATATAGGACTCTATCAACAAAAGACATCCAACAACACTTCCAACCTTATCAGCTACTACTCCTCTGGCTGCTGCTCAACCTCATCTACACGATCTCTTCCTCTTCATGGTGTGTTTGATGATGTCAAAGTGTACCCAATCACATTCAACGCGTGCAGTGATTTTAGTTCTAAGAATCATAATCACCACCATCACTATGAGAGATGACTCTGACTACCATGTCGGGGTTCAAGGGTGTGGGAAACCCACAGGGTGAGATTCCAAATCTTAGCGGGAGATATAACTCACCACCAACTCTATTATCATCACAGATAAGATAAACTAAGCAACAACATGGATTCAACTAAGATGAAATAGGCAATGATTATTAATAGGAAAGGCAATTACTATTAATTTATGAAACATCTTAATAATAAAAAGAATATGAAGAACATGTATATTTTCTATCAACAACATTGTATAAAGATCAAGCAAGGCCTCAACCAATATTTTCATATTTGATCCTATACAATTATACTACATGACTGATTACATATTTCATTATGCCCCGAGGATTTGAGTCGTACCACCCAAATCCAACCAACCACTTGATTAGTCTAAATTAGTGCCACACAAGGTCTAATGGAAGAGTTGGAATCCACGACCTCACCACACCTCTTGGTCAACACAAGAGAAAACACCTCATACACATATTAGTGAACTACAAAAATAACATATAGTTAAGATCAGGGATTGGCTCATGCATGGCCATCCACATATATAATCATAACTAGCCTACCTTGGTGCAGGTACAATGCTAGAAGAGTTGGCTCGCGCATGTCCATTCTAACAAAAGGAGTGGCTCACGCATGGCCATCCATACTAAGGAAGGATATCAGTTTATCATCACTAGGTATCAGACACCATAAAATGATATCAGTTTAGAGGTATATGAGAAAGTGTATCGACCATCATAATAAGGTAGGGTATCAATTTATCATCACTTGGCATCGGGCACCAAAAAATGATATCAGGTTAGAGTTACCCATGTCAACTTCCATACTCAACTAAAAGCACGGTGATTCAACACTCTTTCTCACTAGTCATCACTAGATCATAACAAACCCCATCATGGTAGGTATATCGGTTTAGATGAAAGTATATCAGTTTATCATATCATATCAGTTTGGTATATCGTATCGGTTTATCATATCATATTGGATTAGTCATCTTCTAGCTCAAGATGACGATACTAACAAGGAAAAAGAAAGGTGCATCTCATGGCAACAACTTAGCAAGGTTCTATTCTCAAAACAGAATGTAAGGCTACCAAGAATAACTACTAACAAGCAAGGAATAATTAGCTATGGACAACTAGTAAGGTAATAAGTAGAAAGGTGATATAACAATGTAGATTTAGAGTTATATAACCTACCTCAAGAACAACCACCAAGCTCTAAGATCCAAGGTCAATCTCCAAGCTCACAAACTCAATGCAGAGGGAGAAGATCCTCCAAGCACAACATCTCCAAGAAGGAAGATAGAACCAAGGTTAAGAGAGAGCAAAAGAGAGGAAAGAAGATACCAAGGTCCTTAGCCAAGAAGAAGAAAGAAGGATAGAAAGAAATCTAGAAAAGCATGGATTTCCATGGAGGAAGATGAAAAAGAGCACCACAAGCTTTTGGCTCACCCACCAAGCTCCAACAGAGAGTGCTCTTAAAGCTCAATGTCGGCCAACAAGGAGAGAAAGCAAGGATCACTAAAAGGGTTCTCTTGCATGGGAAGAAAGGGGTATATATGCATGGTCGATGAGAGAGAGAGAGAGCAAGGGGAAGGTGTCACCAACTTAGAACCCTAGAAGACACATGTCCAAGAAGGAAGGTCACATGTAACACCATGCAACAAGGTGATAGGATATATGTATCACACACTTGGTCACTAAGGAAGGTCAAGGTCGATACACTCATCCATCCCCCTCACAAACTGATAGTGATGAAACCCTAGGTCACAAACTGATATGGCACATCGCTAGAGTCTCCATAAAACTTTATGGTGATCCTTAAGGTACCACCAAATGGATAGGATGTCCTTAAAGACACCCTCAACTGATACCAAGCCTCATCAAGGCAACCAAAAATCGATACAAGGTCTCACCAAGGCTCTCAAGCCTGAGACAACACTCTTATGAGCACATCACACCTCAAACATGTGACCAAAACATCACCAAGGATGTCATCACTCAATCAAGGCCAAAACAAGGTGCCCAACACTTCCTCTCTCCTCTAGATGATGCCAAGAGAGAAGAAACACTCTATAGGTGTCAAACATGGACATACCCCCTATTTTGGATGAATTGCAGGTTTGTACCAAACCTCTCCACAAAACACAAGCATCAACCAAACAAGCTCAAACAAGGAACATAAACCTCCAACATGCCCTAAATGCATCTTAGATGATTATATCAAGGAGCTAAGAAACACATTTAAGAAAAACAAACATGGTTAGCCCAAAACATGGGTCAGGGTTATTACATACTCACCATTCCAATCACCAACCTAGTTGAAACAAACTCACTAGCGGAATTGGTTTTGAAGTTAACCCCCCTTTCTTAGGAACCACTTGGGTTGGACTAACCCATTCAGAGTCAAGGATAGCTTAAATTATACTTGTAGATAAATGTTTTATTAGCTCTTTATTTACTACCTTAGTCATGATGGAATTGAGTCATCATTGAGATTGCACTATGGGATTGACTCCTTCTTCCAGTCTGATCTTGTGTTGGAAGAAACTAGGGGAAATCCCTTTTATGTCTACAACATACCATCTAAATTTTTTTCTGATGGTTTTTCAAAACCACTAGCAATTGCTCCTCCTCCCGAATGCTCAATGAAGATGAGATAATGATCGAAAGCTTCTCTTATGCTTCCTAGAAACGTAATTCAAGTGCGGAAACAATGGATTCAACTCTAGATCCGGAGGACTCAACAAAGATGGGAGCAATGTTGGAGGAGGTGGTCTTAGATCGTCAAAATTCTTGGTGTAGTAGCATAGTAATGCCTTGAGAAACAAGACACACTCCTCCAAAGAACAATGTCGGGTATAGTCATCCACCAAATTCATTAGACACATCTCCAAGGGAAACTGTAGATATGCTTCAACAAGAGTGAAAGAAGTTGCCTTGTCAATTGTTGCTGGGCAATATTCCTCGTCTTCATCATCGGGATATTGAACTGCCTTGGTCTATGAAACTTCCTTTGCATTCTCCAAGATGTCCACCGCTAGTGTGCCTTTGTGAACCTATGCCATCAAATTAGACATGTCTAAGAATTGCCTCCCAATAAATAAAGACATATTTCCCTAGACCTACTGTAGAATGTGACACTTTGCCTTATCTTCTGTTGTTTGTGCCAACTCAGTCATCTTGATTTCAAAGCAATCTTACTTGATTCCCAGTTTCAATCTTCCTCTTTCCATTTCTAAGATCATGTATTTTGTGGCTTGAAACGAACTCCCAAGTAGTAATTAATTTCCATGATCATCCATCATCTCCATCCCCACAAAATCTATTAGAAATACATATCTGTCCACCTTGACAAAAACATCCCCATAGATACAACATGGCCTAACCACTGAGTTGTCCGCCAGTTGTATGGTCATATTGCTTTTTCTGGACTCCTTAAGACCCAATTTCTTGAAGGTAGTCAAGGGCATAAGATTGATACTTGCCTCTGAATCGCATAAAGCCTCTCTAAATTTGGTCTTCCCAATGTAACGTGATACATCGAAGTAACCTGGATCTTGCCTTTTTGGTGGAAATATTCCTAGAAGAAATGCACTAACTTGCTCCTTCAACACCACTCTATTATAATATGCTATCCTTCTCTTTTTTATTTCCTTCAAAAATTTTCCTTATGAAGGAATCTTCTCAATTGCATTGATGAGGGGAATTTTGACCTGCAATTTTATGAAACTATCGAGAAACTTTTGAAATTGGTGCTCAACCTTATTTCCCTTCAAGTTGTTCAAGAGGGAACTAGCTTCATCACATTCCTTTTGTGAGGTGGAACATATGCCTTCTTCTTTGTCTCCTCTAGTTCATGAGTTTCATCATCAACTATCTTATCCTCTACTATAATATTTGGGTCAGCTGTATCAACAATCACTATTGGCCCTATGTCACCTGTGGTATCCTTTGCTTATGGGATAGTCTATTTGTCATTAAGCACTTTCTTGCTTCAGTAAAGCAACACCACCTTGACTTGTGGATTTCTAAATGGTATGTCAGTATTTCCAGGGAACCCCTTCTGACTAGGTTTCTTTAAAGAAGCCAATTCTATTGCTATCTGAGAGATCTGAGTCTCTATACTACAAATCTATGCTCCTTGGTTCTATAGTTTCCTTTGGGTGTAGACAATGAGCACTTCATCCTGGCTGACCAGCTTATAGAGAACGTCCTCAATGTAGTCTATCTTGCTAGGGCCCCTTTCATGCTTCTGTGCATTTCCTTGATGTTGTGCTTGTGAGATTGTAGAACCAAAACTTGGCATTGTCTACCAGTGATGACATGAAAAGCTTCAGATAAATCACTATCACTGACACTATCAAGTAGTCTATTTTTTTGCTGGGTTTGCTATCTATGCTTGCTTTGGTTGTTCTGTTGGGGTATCATAGTCTCAGGTGATGGTGTTTTAGGTGGTGGAGTCTAAATCAGTCGTGGTGTAAAACCACTATACTCCTGTGCTCTACATAAGAAATCCTCCTAAAATGCACTATGCGGAGATGAGGCTCTATAGCCGGTGCTTCTTGTTTGCACCATACACTAGTACCTAAATTAGTTAAAACCAATGTGAGAACAATGACTAATGATTGAATACATGAAATTTGATATTCAATTTAGAATGAATAAAAAGAAAATAAAGGTTGTGGCCTAGAGTGGCCGATCACAACACTCGTGGTGCTGGAGTTGTCATTTCCCCGACAATTATGCCAAAAACTTGATACAAGAAAACTACACATTAAAAACAAGTATATGTATCAATGCAGTAGATGCCTCAAGATGCCCAAATGTTGAAATCAGGGAAACGTTCTCTAGAGACTACTACTAATTGTAATGTGATCAGCTAGGTTGATGAAAACTTTTGTTTGAAGGTTAATTTATCTAAGATGAAGAAAATAAATCTAAGATTATTGGTTGTTGATCTCAAAGGGAGTGAATTCCTTAACACTATGATTTCACCTCAGTTAATATTACAATGAACATCACATCATCGATAATTATCTCTCCTAACCCCTGGATAAAGAGAACTGTAGCAAACATTATCCACTCTCGCGATGTAATTCACTATCTATTCTAATGTCAATCCCACTCTCGTAGTAATTGTGTTATTAGTTGGATGCTTTACCAAAAACTCTAGGAAATCTCTTTACATTCATAAGCCTCCTTTATAAAGGTGCGGTATAAAACATGTAATTCAATGATTTTCAAACCTTGAATCCCTCTTTTGAAGCAATTAACAGTCTAATTAACTACTTATTGTGATCAAACATCAATAATTTCTTATATTTTCATATAATTATGTCCATAAATTTAGAGAAACGTGTATATTAATGCATAAAAGTCAATTATAATGTATAACTGAGCTAATCCGGGGTCCTAAAAAATAAGGGGATTAGTCTTGCATGATTTTCATTGTCAAATACATAACAGAGAAGAAGAAAAATGTAGGAAACATTAGAGAACTAAAATAACCCCTAAAGAATATGGTCTGGTACACTCCCTCTCGTGAACGTACCGATTTGCTGACCTCAAGCTACAAATTCATCCACCGGAGGTGCCCGAATCTCCTAGAACATGGCTTTCTACTCTGCTTTCTCCTCTCCTTGACCTCGACTGCTTCTAATGGAATAGAATGAGATAATTAGGTTTGTCTTAAATCCCCTGAAGTCATAGAAGTGACTTAGGGCGTCATTAATTGCCAACTATTGGATTAAACACAATTTTTAGATCTATCTGGTTCTGCCGTGTATGTACTACTGACTGGGTGCCAGTATTACCGACACCTCCAATAGTTGTGGATGCCTATGCAGTCATCAATACTACTAAGGTGATGTTGGTAGTATTGAGATCACTCACAAAATTTTGAATCCTCCCTGTAAGGTTGTCGGTAGTATCAACTTCTTTCTATTTGTACTACCAAGTCTTCTCAAATTTTCAAGCTTCTATCTGAGCATGTGTCAGTACGACAATAAAGTCAGTAGTACTGAGTTGTGTAGTCTCGTGTAGATTCACCTAAAATTCACAAAAACCAAATGTAAGTTCCCAAATAATCATGAATCTAATAGGAACACTAAAAATACATTTATTTTATGCAATTAAGTGTCATAGGCTAATGATGATCAGTAATGCACAAAGTAATATGAAAATGAACAATAAGTGTACAAAAAAGGATAAGAAACAATATGTAAAAATGACAATTATCCAGTGCATCACAAAGTAGTAAATGCAATGAACATATAACAAAAAGATTGAAAACGTTCATGCATGGAAGACATATAATATAAGGTATTTCCCAAATTCATTAAATGCATCATTCATAATCCAGAGGCATATAATCATACCACTATCACTTGGAGATGACCCCGGGGCTTATCCTTAGGGCCATATTCCCCTTTATGTCATAGATGTCCAAATCAGCCTTAAAGAAGGCATCATAAATATATTTTTCAAAGAATAGTTTATGCAAATGATTTGAGTGAAGATCACATATGTTATCATAAGATTCTTATTTTTATAGATTTTCACTAGCTATAACTTTTAGAAAGCATAATATTTTAGTAGGCTATATATTTATAATAAGAATTAAGATTCTAGTCAAATGAAAATAACATTTTAGTTCTTTTGTGATTGTTTAAGCATATGATGGAGTTTCATTTATTTCCCAATATAGTCATCACAACTATGTGAAGTATGATGATATGCTAAACATTTAGAGTTCTAGAAGTTTGTAAGATGAATTCTATTATTAACTCCCATTCACTTCCTAAGTTACTTGTTCTCCTCATGTTCCACACACACACACACACACACACACACACACACACATATATATATATATACATTTATAAACACACACACACATATATATATATTTACACACACACACACAGATATATATATATATATATATATATATATATATATATATATATATAGAAGAGAGAAAGAGAGAGAGAGAGAGAGAGATCTTGGTTAGAATACACTCAAGGGTATAGATTGCACCATACTTTGAAGTGGTGTTTAGCAACCAAGACTAGTATAGGTTACAGGAAACATTTTAAACTTTTTAGATGATTGTAAGTTCTCATCCAAGGACAACATTATCAACTTATATAACGTCAAGTGCACCAGTTTTTGTTGTATTCACAAGTATGACTTATATTTAAATTTCTATATTCTATATAGGTTCTTCATGAGAGATTAGAAAAGATCATTGATTATATTATAGAAATAGATTATTATTATGGAAAACAACTTGTTGCAAGTTGTCTCTAGTATACTCAAGTGTATTATATTCTCACTCTCTCTCTCTCACTCACTATAGACACACACAATATATATATATATATATATATATATATATATATATATATATATATATATATATATATATATATATATATATAGGATTTATTCATTTCCCGCGCCGATAGCCTGATTTTTCGCTACCCACACATCCAAAAGTGTAACTATATGGTACACAAAAGTAACTCTAAGATCAAAAGAGTAACTATATTGATAAAAAAGTAAAAATATGACTAAAAAAGTAACTACGCAGAATATATACAATCAGTAAATATATGGACGTATTTTTTTATTTTGGTGGGGCAAATGATATTATTTTTGGATGAAATTTTTTGGGGAACTAGATAAAATGCTCCTCTATAATTACAAAAAAATATAAAAAAAGTGACAGGAAGGTTGTGTGGGTAGCTACCTGCACGGGTATTAAAGATGAACCCATATATATATATATATATATATATATACTTATATATATAATTATATATACTTATATATATATATACTTATGTATGTATCTGTGTAGTTATGTATATATGTATGCACATATATGTTGGTATGTATGCCCAGAGAGCTAATCATATGATGATTGCAATGGCATAAAATATAAATGATTTGATTAATAACAAAGGCAAGCTTCCAATTTATATTGAATATTCAGTTATGAGATAATGAATAACATAATAGATGTCTAGAGAATATTATTACTCGATGACGTATGTCTTCAAGTATTAGACTTGGAATGAATGAGATCATACAGATGTTAAGAGTACATATACATATTCTCATTATGTCCCCGATTGGTTGTTATTGTGGAAGGTTGATAGACAATATTAACACATAAGGTAACCGTGTGAGTTGGTTGATGATTGAGTCTCATTGGTCATGATATGGCTATATCAAACCAAGCACAAAGATACATGTTAGAGAATAGTGTGTCTAATAGACCCACTATGATACTGACACATGGAAGCCATCATCATGGAAGTCATAGTCAGTTCTCACAGTGAAGGTGGTGGTTGTGGTTCTTAGACCTAAAATCAGTGCACTCATCACATTTCATTGGGTACACTTTGACATAAACAAACATAGTCCTAAAACATAGGTTGTTATAACAGTGATGATTGGGTGACATTGACACATGGGGATTGATTATGAGTTTGATATCCAAGGCCACTTGATTAGCAAGACTGAGAAAAGTATGGCCATATGCATGTGAGTCAATATGTAATATTGAGCTTACATATATCTCATGCAGTCTGCTCTAGTTCAAGGAACAAGATTGAATTATAATGAGGATGACTTCTCCATGCCTCTAGTTCAATCTAGATATCAGTGACAAAGAAACTATACAAACACTATAACACCATACACAGATTGTAGGTTGAAGTTTCTCCCCAACTTTCCATTCATTTGGGTATCAACGATGTGGGACTAGGCACCACTCTTTTGCTTGTGATATCATAAGTCAGTTATGGACATTCACTTCCAATGTGATATGGGACCTATAGGGTCACTCACATAGGAACTCATCTAGAAGAGGAGTTTGATCTAGAATGATAATTGAATTAAGTACTGAAGTGTTTAGGTACTCAATTCACTCAATAGATTGTCATATTGGCTGACTGAACTGTCAAACAACCATCTCACTCGATGAGAAGTCGTTTGGGCAGCCATACATGTGTCTCAAGTGTTGAGATGGCTATTTGGGTTGTTAGATGGATCAGAAATTGAATTGGTTTAGTTCTACACTATGAACTGACTGGTTCAATTTGTTGAACCAATCAACTTGACTCGAACTCACCAGATGGCCATCTCGGTGAGTGAGACGGGTGTCTCGCTTGTGTGAGATGGCCCACTTGGGATGAACAAAAGTTTTAGAGTTTTCCCAAACTCATTTCAATTGCACATACTTGGGGTGTAAGTAAATTGATGTATGCCATTAATTAGGAAAAAATTTCCCAATTCATATTTGACTGGGAAAGCATGAAACGACCATCTCACATTGCAAATGACTGTTTTTCTTAGCAAAACAACAGTCTTGCATGTGAGACAACCCTCTCACTTAGTGATACGACTGTTTCGTCGCACATAGGTTGTGAAACTTCCATAAAAGTTGCGAAAATTCAATATCTACTTTTCCTTTCCAGTCCCGCTTTAATCCCACATTGGCCAGGGATTGTGAACCCTAACCCTAACTCCTATATATAGAGGGGTACTGGGGACTTCCCAGAGCACAAATAATACAAAGGGAATTGAGAAGTGGTTTCTCTGATTATTGTTGTCCTCTTTGGTTGTGGTAACCACGAGAGCCTAGGCAAGTCCTACCCAACTATGGAGGGATAGTCACGAGAGAGAAACAACTAAGGATTATTGTTGTGGGAGATCATGTTGGTGACTAGTACACCAACTTGAGGGACAACTCCTTTCTATATGTTCCTACAGGACGAAACGAATTCTAGTTGGTTTGCATGGACTACTCTAGAGATAGGATTCTATTGGGTGCTTCTAAGAGGGCAACATCAACTCACAGTCTATGGCGAGATCTGAGGAGCCACTGTAGTAGATGTCTGAGTCTGCTGCATGTGGAGGAGAAGTCAGACGACTCTGAGTCTGACTACAAACTGTACAAACACTGTCTAAGATAGAGTGTGCATCTACATCGATGAGGATTGTCGCTAAACTTGCTCCAGGACCAGGTATGTCATCATGAAACCATCCTTTGCATTGCATTGCATTGCATTGTTATTGACGTGATCTACTGGTTAATGGGAAATATGTCAGTAAAATTATATATATATATATATATATTATATATATATATATATATATATATATATATATATATATATATATATATATATATATATATATATATATATATATATATATATATATATATATATATATATATATGCACACAGAAACACACATGCATAAATATATATATGTTTATATATTTATGTCTAGATGTATATGTACATAAATATGTCTATATATATCTTCATGAATACAATGACCATTTATGTCAACTTCTAGTTGTAGAATACATCACAGGTAGATTGTGATAGACCTAGTAACAATAATGAGTGTTCATCCTTTGGATAAGGTATGAACATATGTGTAGGATGTGAGAATCATCACTCTACCATGAATTATTCCAATGGGAAGGTTTTAAGAGATCCAAACTTGTTTTCATAAAACACATTAAATCAACTTTATCATTGAATATTTCTTTTCTATCATCAATCAACACAATATCATCAGTAAATAATATGCACTAAGTGTATTATCTTGAACATGCTTGGTCAACTCATCTACAAAAAGAAAAAATAAATATGGGTTGAGTGCCAATACTTGATGTACCTCAAAGTGATAAGAAAAGTTTGGGTCTCTCTTCCAGGAGTTCTAACACTTGCAGTTGAGCCATCCTACACGTCTTTGATCAGGTCAATGTATTGGATATGCTCACCATTTTTATGCAAGAATCTCCATAACATATCCCTAAGTACTCAGTCATAGGCCTCTTCCAAATCAATGAACACCATATGAAGATCTTTTTTGTTTTCTCTATACTTCTCCATAAGCTTCCTTATTAGAAAAATATAATTTTTTGCTAATCTTCTCGACATAAAACAAATTGGCTGTCTGATATATGTGTCATCAATCTTAACCTTTTCTCAATAATCCTCTCCTAAAGCTTCATAGTGTGACTCATCAACTTGAGACTTCTGTAGTTTGTGCAAATTTTGACATCTCCATTGTTCTTATAGGTCAACAATGTAGTACCATTTCTTCATTCATCTGACATATTCTTTGTATTCATAATCTTATTAAAGAAATTTATTAACCACATAGCTCCTTAATCTCCCCATACACTTCCATATATCAATGGGAATACTATTTGTTCACATGCTTTTAATATTATAATCTTTTTTCAAAGAATTCATGACCTTAAATAGTGAAATTCTTCATGTGTAAGTGATGTCTCTTGCCTTCATGACAACTAAGTCTCTTACATTATTCACAATATGTCCATTGAAAGCTTATGAAAGTAGTTTCTCCATAGGTTCTCCTATCATCATACTTCACCAACACTCTACCATCTTCATTATTGATGCATTTTACTTGACTCAAGTGTCTTCCTTTTCTTTCTTGTAGATGAGTCATTTTATAAATATCTTCTTCCGCTTCACTAGTGTACAACTTCTTATATAAGTAAATGCCTTCTAGTTCACACTTTACTTGACACTTAAACATGATTTAAGAAAAAAATCCAATTATGGGAAATCTTGCTTTCAAGTATTAATAATACTTGATTGTATTATATTTTGAGCAATACTATTGGTCAATTAAATATCCTTTGAATTCCCAATAGACTATCTAGTTTAGGTTTGCACTACTAAATATTATTGGTCAATTTATATATCCTAAATAGGAATATGACATGACTCGAAGTTTCAAGTCAAGAGATTTGTTTTTCTTCCATTCTAGATAAATCAAAGCAACTAAATTTTCATTCATATTATGGGCGTGCTAAGAAAGTATTTCATTGATATTCTCAAGATTATAAGATATCCATTTTGGATGAGCCAAGACAATAGAATAAATCAAACATACTCTATGTCATTAGTATTGTACCACACAATATAAGTTATATATATATATATATATATATATAGAGAGAGAGAGAGAGAGAGAGAGAGTCATGCTAGAATACATTTGAGTGTATAGATCGCACAAATACACTCAGTGTGTTTGCATATCAAGAATATTTTTTTGTAAAATGTAAACCATTGATCTTCACTGTCATACTATAACTAGGCTACATACAAGTTTTGAGCCCATTTGGATGAGTGTAAGTCACTCATCTAAGGGAAACAAAATAAATGCACAAAACTAATTTCAAATGCATAATTTTTGCGGTCTTTATAAAATGACCTATAAATGTCCAAATGCACTCAAATTTTGTATATGAGCTATTCACAAGATGTTTAAGAAGATCAATGGATTCGATTTTTTGAAAAAAAATATTGCATAATGAAAAACTAATTGAGTGTATTCTGCTCCGAATACACTCGAGTGTATTCTAGCCTATATATATATATATATATATATATATATATATATATATATATATATATATATATATCTGTGTCTGTGCATGTGTGTGTGTGTGTGTTTTAATTTGTTTAATGTGTATTGGAATCAGGTAAATATATTTTGAATTCCACCTAAAATTATAATAGGCCAAGAGCTAAATATAGCCTAATGCTATACTTCAAAACAAGATCAGCAACACACTCTTCTAGCTAATGTGTAACTTGTGCCTAACACATTTATAAATTTTTGTAGCAATGATACTAGCAATAGTGGTTGTACCACTATGTATTCTAGAATACCTCTCCTCCCTGATATGGTATCATATAGAAGCAAATAAGATTCTCTTTTTATCATCCATCCTATAACTTGACAACATTCTTCTTGGATCCTCTTTCAACATTAGTTGTAATATGAAATCTCCACAAATAGCCTTCCACACTTCCTTTGTAAATTTGTTGCAGCCTACCAAGCGGGTGTGGAACTCATCCTCCTCCAAGCACATCAAACATACAACACCAATGTAATATTTCCACCCATGTGTCTTGTCCAATGTAGCTCGAGGACCATGTAGAATTGTGCAGACACACATATTCCATTCCGCAACATGTGTACCAGGCCAAACTTGTTCCATGTGCTTTTCCTTTGCATCTCTTCATTTGGTTGCCTCCAATAGGTAGATTTTGGTGTCCTTGAGTCTCCATCCTCCTGGTTCATGAGGGTCAAAAAAGTTTTTGACTTGCTGCCATATATCTGTCATAACACTGATGGTGTGTGAATATCCCTCTCTCATCTTTGGCTTGAAATCCAATCCCCTTGGATATTCATTCCTCATCCATCTTTCCCAAGTAGAAAAGCCTTCTTGATAAATAATAATTTTTGTCATTCTTCCTCATTTTTCTATGTCTCTTGGAGTCTTAACACTTCGTCCACCTTCATTTTCAAGAAGACCCAATCTAGCATACCTCAATGGGTGGTACTCACTTTCCCATAAGAAATTTTCCATCTTCATATCCAGTCCATCAAGGATTGGACAGGGAATATCTCCTTATTGTCCCGCCTTAGGCCATTTTTACCTTGGAATATACCATTAGGGGTTCCATTAACAAATACTGAATAACTCATTGTGCACACACATTACTTGATGAGAGAGATCCAATATTCATTGAATCCCATTTCATTCATAACCCACCTAAACTTTTCCCATCAGACGCTATCAAAAGCTTTTGATACATCTAGCTTCAGACAAATCTTCTTATGACCTCTCATTACATTTCTAGCATGAATTCACTGATGGAGTTTTGCAACACCACTAAAAATCCTAGAGATGATGAATCCCTAAGTTTAGCATTGCTAGTACTATGGTAAGAACTCCACCCACGTGTGCTAAGACACGCGGAAGTCTTATCGTAGTATAGTTAAGGGTCGAATCCTCGGGACAACGGTCTTGATGAAATCAAGATGGAAAACGTTTTTAGTTGAACTTAACTACTTAACAGTTGATATTTAGATCGAAAGTTTGATTTGGTTTTAAACTAAGTGCAAGGAAAGTAAAGCAAGAAAGTAGAGATTAAGGTTGTAAACAATGATTAAAAGCCACTAGGATGTTATCGCGTTTCACACCACTACACATGGATCAAGACATGCAACATAATAAAACAACCTGAAAAGAGAGTCAAATCAGTTAGTATCATGTAGTCCTAGCTTCCTTTCGGATAACTAGCTACGAGAAGTGTGGAGTATTGCAACGCCAGCCATACCATAATGAATGGTCACATGCTTTGCATTACTCCTTCATGAAACGTGTTCCTCGACCCTACCAAGATTGCACTTCCATACGTCAACTGATTCCATTTCATAGTATGAAAGTGCAATGATGGGGGTGAGTTTACTCTACTCATGAAAGAACTCCTAGATACCGAAACAGACATATGGTGACTACATACATCTAAGACCAACAATCAATCGATATTCAGATCTAAGGGTATAAACATAGACAATTCATACCAAAAGATAATAAGTAACACAAGTTGATGATCAGGCAACTAGCATTCATTAAACGATTGATGTTGAATTGAAAAGAAGAGTATCTCTATTACAAATTATTGAATTACATTGCATGAAATCAAAACATGGGTAGCGGGGCTACTCCCCGCACCCTAGTGAATGAAACTACTCGCTCATGTCAAGGACAAAGAAGGAGGCGAGAAGAGAGAGAAAGAACGTCATCTCCACGGAGGAGGGAAAGATGAACCCTTGGTGAAGAGAGCAATGATCTTCACACTTCGTGGTTGACTTGATGAAGGATCTTCTCTTCCCACCTTCTTTGCTGTTGAGAGGAGAGAGAAGATAGCTTGGTGATGGAACGCGGATCTCAAACTGATAGCCTTGGGGCAGTGGATGGAAGACAAAAGTGCTCTGGAGCTAGAGAGGCAGCCTCTAGACGTATGAGATTCGATCATTTGAAGTGGTCCTTGAGGTCCTATTTATAGGCTCAAGTTGAGCCTAAACGGTCTAGAGACCGTTTGGCCTCTCGCGGTCTTGGGACCGTGAGGCCTTCTCGCGGTCTTGGGACCGTGAGGTCTCCTCGCGGTCTTGGGACCGTGAGGCCTTCTCGCGGTCTTGGGAACGTGAGGTCTCCTCGCGGTCTTGGGACCGTGAGGCCTTCTCGCGGTCTTGGGACCGTGAGGTCTCCTCGCGGTCTTGGGACCGTGGGGTCTTCTCGCGGTCTTGGGACCGTGGGGTCTTCTCGCGGTCTTGGGACCGTGAGGTCTTCTTGCGGTCTTGGGGACCGTGAGGGGTCTCCTCGCGGTCTTGGGACCGTGAGGTCTTCTCGCGGTCTTGGGACCGTGAGGGGTCCCCTCGCGGTCTTGGGATCGTGAGGGGTCTTTGTAATTTTTTTGTGTTTTCTGAAATGAAAAAAATAAGAAAAGTTAGTTTATTGGTGTATCTGCAATAAAGTAAAAAAGTTTAATGATTCTATCTAGTTTATCTAAGAAAGAGTATGGAAAATCAAAGATAACTAATAAAATAACGTCACAAAATGGGAGGTTATCACCCCCCTAACTTAGAGTCTAGCTTGTCCTCAAGTTAGATAGAGCTAAGGCATGTAATGGCGAGGCGATTTTATTTAATTAGGGTTTCCATACTCTTGCTTCAATTCTAGGTCAGAGATCTACCGAGGTCTTATCAGGGCTTCTGCTTACACTAACTCTTTCGAGTATCAAAAGTTGCATGGATCTCAGGTTCCTTTTATATCGTGAATCTCGCATTGGGACCACCTTTCTTATTATGTGCATGTCATCGACTCTAATCAGTTTTATACTTCTTTGGAGAAACCTACCGGTAGCTAGAGTGGGTATGGGGGCTGGCTTAAAAGGCTTATTGTGTAACTCCCCCTTCAAGTGGGGAAGGGTTTGTCTATGCTTTTTAGAGATTCACTACCGGGCACGACACATCTGCCTTCATGAGGGCAGCTGAATGTACCGGCCGGGTGAGCTCTTTTATCAGCCTTTTCATATATTAGGAAACCTTAGGATCTCATTACCGGGCACGACACATCTGCCTTCATGAGGGCAGCTGTATGTACCGGCCGGGTGAGATCTTTGTTGGCTCTTCATATAGGTCCTTATGCATGGCACAACTCTCATGTTTTTATTCAGCACTCTGGCTTTTATTCGAATCTCACAGGCTTAGGAAGTGGGTTTTGTTAGGGTTTTTGATTGGGCGGCCAAGCCTCTTTTATTGAAAGAAGAAAACTGTTCTTAGGGTTCTTGACATGCACTTATTTTTAATTGGTGGTCCGCTCACAAGATTTCTTGATTTTGGATTTCCCTGATTTCCCTCTTGACTTTGAGAGTTTTCGGTTCGCTTTGGCCCTGAAGTTGATCTGTGAAGAGTCTGAGATATAATTGAAGCAAAAGTATAGAAACCAATTAGTGAATGAAATTTATGAATTCACCATTTCATGCCTGTATGCTAACCTTGTTATTTGTTTTTGAGGACTACTTTATCTCTAATTTAGCTAAGGGTGATTCTTTCCATGATGAAAGTTATATTTGAAAAAGAAAAAAAATTACTGGAAAAAAAGTCTAAATATGGACAAAAAGTTTGAAAAATGATAAGCGGGAAAAATAGAAAGGTTGAAGCAGAATGATACCTCGCCCTTGTCCAGTGCACTCCCCCCCTAACTTATCACGCACTCTGTCCACAGAGTGTCAAAGTGATAGGTTGAGAAATGCATGGACAAGGGCATTTAGGCGTCGGTTAATCCTTTATTTGCCCCATGTGTTTTGAGTAAGTTGGCGGCGAACTTTCCCCGTAGCACGTGGTAATCCACCTCTGTCATGTCCTCTACCGGCTTGGGAAGGGCCAGGATTGTATACATCCAGTAGAGGACGTGGAAGCCGCAGTCATTTGATTCTCTAATTTGCTGGGGGCACCTGTGGCAGAAGGCTGGTGATTTGAAGTGATCTCTGTCATATGCCCGCGTGTGCTGACCCAAAAGATCGTGTAATTTGTCAGCACACTCCTTCGCCACCTCCTCCGTTGGTGTCTTTGGAGTTGTAGTGTATGCTTTCCATTTTGGATCATACTGGCTGTCGGAACTGTTGTAGATTATTGTTGTTCCTTCGTGAAGATTGGTTGCCAGTAACATCCAGTGCTCTTGATGAAGGAAAGGTAACATGATGAACTTCGGATTTGTATGTTGGAGATAAGAGATGGTTGACTCCTTTGTTCTGAAGTTCTTCAGCCCGAGAAGATCATCCTTCATGTAAGCTGACACCATATAGACCGTGTTGTGATTCCGTGCAAGCAAGTATTGATAAGCAGTCATTACACTTACAGACATGGAACCCATGAATTGTAGGGTCTCACGGAGGGCATCTGCCATAACCAATATATCCCCTTCGATATATACCAGCTCGTCCTTTTCGGCATATAACTGTGACATTATTAGCTGGAGCTCGTTATCGAAAAGAGTTTTGCAAGCCTCCGGGTCAAAGTCGGGAAATGACGGTTTAATGGCAGATAGGGGTACCATATGTGATGAAGATGTCTTGATGGCTACCCCTTATATCAGATCAATGTCACCTATATCTGGAACCAGATCGAAGATGTAAGGGTTCCATTGGCTTTGCCTGGTGACATTAGATGGTTGTTTTTCTTTTGTCAGTGCCGCTAGGGTTTGTCTGAAAGGTCTCCTCTGCGGGCGTTGAATAGATGAAAAGAGATAATGAGGGACGTCGTCTGCCGCCATGGTAGGGTCGTTAAAAAACCTTCTGTCACAAATAAGCTCCATGGTGTAACGTCCTCGTAGGGAGTGGAAATCTTCATTAATTAGTTCAGTGAAAGGGACCTGCTGGTTTAGCGCTAGGATGTGCCTTATGACGTAGAAAGCGCTGTCCCAAGAACCTTCTGCGGCTTGGACTTGTGGGTTAATTATTCAAAACCAGGGGGAGCTCCAGTCCTGGCGGAGAGAAGGGCATGCGGCCCATATGAGCTTTAGCAGCCGGAAAGGGATGCATCTTGCCTCCCTGACTTCAATTCCAACAAAATTGATTATTCCGACCTTTAAGTCACTGGCGCAGAAATTGTACACTTTGGCGTCGCGGGCGACAGTGTCCACAATCATGAGCAGCCAGTGGTTACAGACTTGGAAAGGCACGGTTATGTATCTCACTTTTCTTGCGATCCCCCTGTGCAACCTTGTAATGGATTTGTGTTGTAACTCTTTGTACAGTAAGCACAATCCTAGTGTGGGTGAGGCGTTAAGAACTGGTTGTTGTCGCCGAGAGCTTTTGTAGATCTCGATAGAGTTGGCAAGTAGGGTACAGAACATTGCCATCTTCACCGGCGACTGGGATCGAAGAAGGGATCGGAAATCTTCACGCGTCAGATTGTGTTTTGTCATCGTGTTTTTATATATTACATCCTTCCCAGCTTTGGCATCATCTACTATAGTGTTCAAGATAAAGATATCTTGTGCATCTAGGGTAGAGATGGCCGCCATGTCTAACTCTTTCATTTTGTTAGGTAGAGGTGGCGGTGGAGGTAGCTTTTGCGGTGTGGGGGTAGAAGTTTGTTCTATGCTGTCCATGTACTGCTGCAGATCGTAGTCTTTATCAGAATCAGAAGGAGTGTCTAAATCGTCATCAGTGTCTAGGCATACTCTTTCTGATTCTTCAAGTTCAGGCACTGACGGTTCGGGCGTAGAGATTTGTTGGGCTGCTGTGGCTGGTATAGTGTTGCTGGTTCCCTGAATGCATTTTTCGAACTCAACAAAAGCCACCTCTTTGGCAGCCTCCCCCAGAGATCCCGCAGAAAAGTTGAGAAATTGATCCCCGAAGTATATGTTGACATTCTCTGTATGAGCAGGGGATTTGTGATCTTTATCACCAGTTTGGTGATCTTGCTGTTGTTTTGGTTCTGCTGCTTGGCTGGGGCCTGCCCCAGCATCATCTGGCTTGTCGGAGTCATCAGCTGAGGAGGAACTATTGTTTGAGTCAGCGAAGGAGTCAGAATCTTCCTCGTCATCAGCATCATCTTCATCGTCGTTAGTTGTCTTCTTTTGTGCTTTCTTCTTGCACAGACGATGGATGGATTGGAGTTCATCATATGCCACTTGCACGTGCTCGTGTGTTTCGAGCAGTGCTTCGTGGGTTTCTTTTAGATCAGAATAACGTTGTTCGGCCGAGAGGAGTCGTGCCGTGAGATCAGTTACTTGAGCTCTTAGCTGAATAAGCTCATTATTTGACGACTCCTCCTGGCGATTATGTAGTTGCGTGAGGGTGGTGGTGATGTCATCCAGGCGCGTGCTGAAAGCTTTCTGTTGCTGCTTCAGCTCGCGGAGGGTTTTTGGCAGAGGTAGAGTCTGCGCAGAAATCCTTGCTTTTCCAACACTTCATGCTGGCGTTGTACTCCATGGATCAACTCGGGCAAGTTGTTGCAGTGGCCGTCAATGTGGTCGACTTGCTTGGCCATTGAATCTTGACGTTGTTGGATTCCTTGGAGGATGCCTGGCATGGCGCGGTTCTGCTCGCCAATCTGGGCAACCTGTTGTGTTAGACCCTGCACACATGAAAAAATAAAATTTAAAATGTTATATGGGTCGGTGAGGAGGTTTCAGATGGTGTCGAATTGACGTCCGAATTCCGCACCGACGTTAGTATAAGGGACCCCAGTAAATGAAGAGTGAGGCGGCTGGGGTCGGGGTGGAATGGTAGTGTCATGCGGAAAAGACACTGTTGATGGTCCCGTGAATTGCGTGGTGACTGTGGATGGGGTCACCAGCGATGTCGGGGTGGTGGTGGGTGGAAAAAGTGGTGGCATTCCCGGAGAGAGAAATGGGTCCGGGAATGTTGATGGAAAGTTGGTGGATGTGAAGGAGAAGAATTCAGGAATTGTGGTGGAGAATGGGGTGGCCGAAGTGAAGAAGGGTGGGGGTGGTGGTGGGGTGGTAGAGGAAGATGGTGTGGAGGATGATGGAAGGGTGGTTGATGGTGGTGGGGTGGTAGATATTGGGGTGGTGGAAGGTGGAGAGGTGGTGGCGAGCTCAACATTTAGACTCATTATAAAAGAGTCTAGTGATGAGGATGTAATATATTCTTCTGGGAGGGGGGGTTCAGGTTCGGGGTTAGGCTTTGATGTAGGTGTCCCCGACAGCTCATGTGCTTTTACGAGCCTTTTGGAAGGTCGTTTGACTAGAAGTTTTGTTGCTGCTGGGGTAGTTATACTGAGTTATGCCTGCCCTGCCTTTGCTTTCTTTTCTTTGGCCTTGACTGAGGCTATAATTTTGGCGATCTCGTCCTCGGTAAATAGGAGCTTGTCATTGTCATAGTCAGCAAGCTCTGGAAGTGGGAGCAGGGTTCTATTAGATTTTGTGGGGCAGAACACGTAGTGCAGCCTTCCATCCTTATCTTTTAAGATATGGGAGTTCTTTAGTGTCTGTTCGTTGGTAAGGATGTCACCCTTGATTGGGTTGCATTTGGGTAGAAGTCTATCCATCTTAAGATATTTGATGATAGATGTGATATGACCTCCCATGCAAATTTCTTTTCCGAGGGCAAAGGCTGATAGCTTGAGCAGCATATGTCGTCCGATGTTAATGGGCATTCCTTTTAGGACTGACCAGAGGACAAAAAGGTCGGATATAAGAACATTTCCTCCTTCGGGTCTGGGGAAGAGTGCGCCGATGATGATTTTGTGGAGCGTGCGCACTAGGCCAGAATGAATGTTGGAGGCCTTACTTGTCCTTGCGTCGAAGTTTGGTAACCCCGTTAGTGATTTCCAGAAGGTATGTTTGTTGAACCCGGGGTGTTCTGTGCCAGCTGCCTTAGCTTTCTTCAGCTGGTCTTGATTGTCAACAAAGATTTCATTCAGAAGATTTTCGGTGATGACCACCTCGTTGTTGAAGATTCTGGTGGTTATTCTGCGGTCACCACCGTCCCTTTCTCTATGCATGATGTCCACCACTTCTGTGTTGAAGTAGGTGAAGAATTCTGTTGTGGGCTTAGTGTAGGAAATTTCAGATACAAAGCAGAGCCGGGAAAGGTTTGAATTGTCAAGAAGAGTGAGGATTCTGTGGTAGACCCCCATCTTCATAAGTATGCTGGGGCAGACATACTTGGTTGGTTTAAGGAGTTGGGTGATGGAGGGGATGTTATGGAGATGAAGGTTTTTAGGTGGTGGTGCTGTGGTGATGATGGGAGGAAAAAATAGGAACAATTATTGTGGCAGGGGTGGTAGTGGTGGTGGTGGATGGTGGGATGTACCCTGCCAGGATTTGTTCCCGTGCAGAGGCGGGGTGAACCTGCTTCCTGGCTCTCTTCTTAGGTGTTGGCTCAGCTGTAGATTCTTGAGCCATTCTCTTCCCCTTAGATTTTGTAGTGGGTGATTCTTTCTCAGGGGAAGGCTGGTATTCTGAGGCCTCGTTGGATGAAATCTCTTCTACCTCCTCTTTAGAAGATTCTTCATCTAAGCAACAGTTGATTCTCTTTATGTCTTTTATGACTTCAATCAGGTTCACTTGTGCTGGGACCTGTCCAGTCTTTTTGTACTCGTCAACTATGTTTTGGAGATTTGTTCGTTCAGCTAGTAATTTCTCCTTCGTCCAGAAGGGAGCATCTGTTGATCCTTGCTTCACAGGTGAAGTCATTCTGAAATGATTGACAATAAAACAAAAGTTAGAAATCGTAAATTTTGGAATTATTAACAAAGTAAAATTATTTTGATTTTGAGTTTTAGAAGTTTGAGACCGCGATGATCCAAACGGTCTTGAGACCGCGAGGATCCAAACGGTCTAGAGACCGCGAGGATCCAAACGGTCTTGAGACCGCGAGGATCCAAACGGTCTTGAGACCGCGAGGATCCAAATGGTCTTGAGACTGCGAGGATCCAAATAGTCTGGAGACCGCGAGGATCCAAACGGTCTTGAGACCGAGAGGGAGACAAACCGCGCGGGGCCTCACGGTCTGGAGACCGTGAGGGAGACGAACCGCGCGGGGCCGCGAGAGAGACGAATCGTGCGGGAGACAAACTGCGCGGTCGTTCGTCGGCAGAGAATCAAGAAAACGACGACGGCAACAAGGGCAGAGAGGAGTTCGAATGCGAGCTATTGTTCAAAGAATCGCCGAGTTGTCAACCTGTCGGTGCGGTCAGCGAATCGGCGAAGTGCTGGAGACGACGAATCAACGTTACAGCAGGGGCACACGAGCGACGACGTGCCGGAGACGACAGCGGCGAAGCCGAGTCGTCGGCGAAGAACTTGAAATAGAAGCGGCGTCAGAGAGCGCGGAGATGGAGCTCGGAGATGAATGAAACAACGAAGCTTGGAAGTTCAGGGTTCAAGAAGAGAGAAACGTTGGTGGGGAGGGTATATTTATAGGTTTTCGGTGGGGTCGGCTTTCCAAACGGTCTTGAGACCGTGAGGACTCCTCACGGTCCGGGGACCGCGAGGAACCTCACGGTCTTGAGACCGCGAGGGCCCAAACGGTCCTGAGACCGCGAGGGCCCAAACGGTCCTGAGACCGCGAGGGCCCAAACGGTCTTGAGACCGTTTGACCTCAAGATCATGCGGATTTATATTTTTAGATTTAAAGAAAAACAAAGAAAAACAAAAGATGTTTAAAAACAAAAAATAAAAGGCTAGAAAAAATAGGGAAGGTGATACTCAGGCCATGGGTTGCCTCCCAAGAAGCGCTTTGGTTTAACGTCGCTGGCTCGACAAGATTTTTCTCTGGCTATGCTGACTTTATAGGATCATGGATCTCTATGGTTTGCCTTGATAATTTGTCTGCCGGAGTGTGGTATTTCTTCAATCTGTGACCATTTACGGTCCTTTCTCCTCCATTATCATCGATAATAATGACAGCTCCTATCGGGTATATGTGTTTGATTGTAAAAGGCCCCGACCATTTAGTACGCAATTTTCCAGGAAACATTTTTAATCTGGAGTTGAATAGGAGGACTTTGTCTCCGACGGTTATATCCTTTCTTTTTATGTGGCTGTCGTGCCACATCTTAGTTTGTTCTTTGTAAATTCTTGCGTTGTGGTAGGCTGTCATTCGTAATTCTTCTAGTTCTTGGAGTTGCAGTTGTCTGAATTCACCAGCACCTTTGAGATCGAAGTTTAGTTGCTTAATGGCCCACCAAGCCTTATGCTCTAATTCAACTGGCAAATGGCAGGACTTCCCATACACTAATCAAAACGGTGTTGTTCCGATTGGTGTTTTGAAAGCTGTACGGTAAGCCCATAGAGCGTCAGATAGTTTGGTGGACCAATCAGTGCGGTGCCGATTGACAGTCTTTTCTAGGATAGCTTTAATTTGCCTATTGGAGACTTCAACCTGTCCACATGTCTGTGGATGATATGGTGTAGAAACTTTGTGGTTGACTCCATATTTTCTTAATAAGGCTTCAAAGCTCCGTTCCAAGAAATGTGATCCGCCGTCAGATATTATCGTTCTTGGGACGCCGAATCTGGGGAATATTATCTCTTTAAACATCTTGATTACCGGTTTTGAATCACAAGAGATGGTCGGTAGAGCCTCTACCCATTTTGACACATAATCCACAGCAACTAAGATGTACATGTATCCGTAGGATGAGGGGAAAGGGCCCATGTAATCTATTCCCCATACATCGAAGAGTTCGATTTCTTGCCATATGTTCAATGGCATTTCATTTCTTTGGGTAATTCCCCTAGATAGTTGACACTTGTCACATGATCGCACGTATTCATGTGCATCTTTTGCGATGGTAGTCCAATAAAAGCCAGATTGCAGGACTTTAAGAGCTGTCTTTTTAGAACTCATGTGGCCCCCAGCGGGGCCTGAGTGACATTGCTCAATAACCGAAGTGATTTCCGTCTCTGGAATGCATCTATGAAAGAGTCCATCTGCGCATAAGCGAAAAAGATAGGGCTCGTCCCAGAAATATTTCTTAGCATCGTGAATGAACTTCTTTTTGTCGTGATAGGATGCGGATGGGTGAATGATTCATGTTGCCAAATAATTAACAATGTCGGCATACCAGGGGAATCCATTAGCGACTTTCATTAATTGGTCGTCCGGGAGCGAGTCTCGGATAGGTACTTTGTCTTCATCCTCGACTCTAATACGGCTGAGATGGTCAGCGACGACGTTTTCCACCCCGCTTTTGTCTTTGATTTCCAAATCGAATTCTTGAAGCATTAATACCCAGCGAATAAGTCTAGGTTTTGCATCTTGCTTCTGAATTAGATACCATATAGCAGAGTGGTCAGTGTAGACAATAACTTTAGCTCCAATCAGGTATGAGCGGAATTTCTCGAACGCGTAGATGACAGCTAAGAATTCCTTTTCTGTAGTGGTGTAATTTTTCTGTGCTTCATCCAGCGTTTTAGATGCGTAGTATATAACATAAGGTTTCTTATCGATTCTTTGCAAACATTCTTGGTTAAAGTTAAATTCTGTGTCCTTGGTCAGCAGTTGTGTCATGGGTTTTGCTATTTTTGAGAAGTCTTTGATAAATCTTCTGTAAAACCCAGCATGACCTAAGAAATCACGTACCCCTTTTACATCTTTTGGTGGCATTAATTTCGAGATGACGTCAATTTTTGCTTGATCCACCTCGATCCCTCTGTCGCTCACTCTGTGTCCGAGGACAACACCTTCTGTTACCATAAAATGGCATTTTTCCCAATTTAAGATGAGGTTTGTGTCCTCGCATCTTTGTAGAACTTGAACCAGGTTGAGCAGACAGTTGTCGAAAGAGTTTCCATAAACTGAGAAATCATCCATGAATATCTCCATTATAGATTCTGTTAATCCTGCAAAGATAGCAGACATGCATCTCTGAAAAGTGGCTGGCGCGTTACAAAGCCCGAATGGCATTCTTCTAAACGAATATGTCCCAAAAGGATAGGTGAAAGTAGTTTTCTCTTGATCTTCCAGGTGTATAGGGATTTGGTAAAACCCAGAATAACCATCGAGGTAACAGAAGAATTTCTGATGAGCTAAGCGCTCAAGGACCTCATCTAGGAAAGGCAGGGTGTAGTGATCTTTTCACGTGGATTTATTAAGTTTTCTATAGTCAACGCACATTCTCCACCCAGTCACGGTTCTAGTGGGTACTAGTTCGTTTTTATCATTAAGGACAACAGTGGTCCCCCCCTTCTTTGGGACCACCTGTACTGGGCTAACCCACTGAGAATCCGAAATGGGGTAGATGATACCTTCCTTTAGAAGTTTGAGGACCTCAACGCGAACCACCTCCTTGAGGTTGGGGTTTAACTTTCTCTGGTGTTCTCTTGATGGTTTAAACTCTTCAACCATGGGCAGTTTGTGCATGCATAAAGCGGGACTTACACCCGTCAAATCAGTCATTTTATACCCAATGACTTTCTTATGTCTCTTTAATTCATCGAGAAGCCTATTTTCTTGGTCTTTCTCCAGAGTGGAGCTGATGATTACTGGACAGAGCCTCTCTTCATCAAGAAAAACATGTTTGAGCCCCTCAGGTAGGGCTTTCATTTCCGGAGCCTTAGGTGGTTCGGTAGCTTCTATAATTGTGACGGCCTTAAGTTCTTCGAATGTGGCAGTCGGGGCTTCTTCAGCCTTTTCCAAGTGTTGAAGGCATTGTTGCACTAATTCACTTGCCGAGAATTCCACTTCCATATTTGTAAGGGTATTTTCCAATTCATCGGAGGGTTCAGACATTTCTAACTGGGACATTTGATATACGACATCCAGGAGAAAAACTTCCTCTTGAATGCTTGGTCCTTTCATGCTGTTTAGAACTCTGAACTGGAAAGCTTCCTTCCCAAGTCTCAAGATAATAGTGCCTGCTTCAACATCGATAAGTGCTCGGGCAGTAGCTAGGAAAGGTCTGCCAAAGATTATCGGGTATCTCGGGTCTTCTTGTATATCCATAATAACGAAATCACACGGGACATAGGAATTTGCTCCTATTCTGACAGGAATATCCTCGATAATTCCAAGAGGGGCAGTTATGGTAGAGTCGGCTAACTGAATTGTCATTGTCGTAGGTAACAAATCAGTGAAGCCTAATCTTTTACACATCGAATAGGGCATAATAGATATACTTGCTCCTAAGTCTGCCAATCCTTTCTTGCTGGAACCATTTCCAATGGAACACTGGATACCGAAGGAACTAGGATCCTTCTTTTTCTTTCGCATCTTGTTTAGCAGAATGTCTGAAGTGGTCTGAGCAAGTTTTACCATTTCATGCTCTTCTGTCATATACTTTCTCGATAAGAGGGTTTTCAGGTATTTGGCCCAAGCGGGCACCTCGGAAAGAGCATCGAGGAAAGGAATATCAATGTATAATTTTTTTATAGCTTCTTTAAATTTTTGGAACCTAGTATCCATTTTGGTCCCTTTCAGCCTGTCTGGATAAGGAATTCTGGGTGGGACCTCTGGCATTGGTTCCTTTTGCTTTTCTTTCTCAGTAGAATTTTCTGTTTCTATGCTTGAATTCCCTGTTGGGGAAAGAGTGGCTACACCATCATCATCATGTATGATTCTGGTGACATCAGGCAGGACACGACCAGACCGTGTGGTGACGGCATTCGGTTGTTCTGGTCTGTTTTGGTTATGTCTCGGGTTTGCTTCTGGTTGCCCAGCGAAAGTGCCGGCTTGTGGCTTCAATTGAGCGGCAATCTGTGCCAGTTGGGATTCTACGGCCTTTTGTTGAGCTTGCTGGTTTGCAAGCATAGTCTGTTGAGATTGAAGCATTTGTCTAATCAAGGATATTTCATCAGATGATTGGGGAGGAGCACCCCTCTGTTGATACTGAGTGACTTGCTGTCCTTGTGGTTGTTGTAGAGGTGCAGTTAGCTGTGGTTGTTGGGGCTGCTGCAACTGAGGTTGTTGTAGCTGCGGGTGCAGACCTGGATGGCCATATTGGTAAGGAGGGTTCCTGGGATAGTTAGATCTTTGGAAACCCTGTCTATAATTCCCTTGACTGAAGTTATTCTGAAATCCTGGTGGTTGTCTATTGAAAGATCCACCTTGAGTCTGTTGTTGTGGGTTGGCGGTCCCTGCAGGATTCCCGTATTGGAAACCAGGATGGTTCCTTGGTTTATCTGGGTTGTAGTATACCTGGCCAGGTATTGAATGGATGGAGTTGACTTGCTCTGGCATTTGGTCCTCGGGATGCTCAATAATGGGTTCATATTGCGGCATAGGTGGTTGTAAATCTATCATGACATTGTACAACAAACCACATGATAATGTGGGATGATCAGATGCATGACAGGCTTCACAAGTTCCAGTAGCTGCTTTTACTTGTTGAACCTGAGAGCTTTTCTTCTTGTCATATTCCCCGAAAGAAGTTTCAAGGGCTTTTTGCTTGCTAGCAATAGTCTTCAGGGCCTCGGCAATGGCCTTGAGTTCCATTGATTCTTCAGCTTTGTATACCTTAAGAACCCCCTTGGGTTGGTTAGACGACCTTCCCCAATTGGATTGGTTCTCGGCCCCTAGAGTAACTATATTCCAGGCATCTTCATAGTTCTTTCTCATAAAATTTCCTCCAGATGAGGAATCTAGAAATTGCTTGATATCATCACTTACTCCTCTATAGAATGTTTCTATCAGTTGATTTTGAGATATGCCATGGTGAGGACACTTTCTCAGGAGTTCTTTGAATCTTTCCCAAGCTTCAGCAAGTGTTTCTCCAGGTAGTTGGGAAAAGTGATTAATCTGCCCCCTAATCTCATAGGTTAGCGAAGGTGGAAAGAATTTCCCCAGAAACGTTTCTTCTAAAGCAGTCCAAGTAGTGATGATGGGGTGTCTATCCAAAGCGTTGTACCAGCTTAGCGCTCTTCCAGATAAGGTGAAGTGGAAAAGGTGTAACATTATTGCTTCCAAGGCAATTCCTGCTTGGGGTACAAGTCGGCAGAGTGACTTGAATCTCTTAAGGTGATCCATGCAATCGTCTCCGAATGCACCAGAGAAAGAGATGCCTTGCATGATCTGGATCCATTGCGTCCGGATTTCAAAGTGTGGTATGTTAATAATCGGTGGTCGGACTGGATGATCATCTTCATAATTCTTCAGGACTGCGTAGTCCCGAAGTTGCTTGTTTCTTAACGCAAGTTGAGCAGCAGCATGCTCTGCTTGGATGCGGGCTTGTTCCTCAACTCGAATCTCAGCTTGCACCTGAGCACGAGTGTCTGCAATAAGTTGTGCTCGTTGTGCTGCTATGGCGGTGTTAACTCTTTCTGCGACAAGGCGTTGCTCTTCATCCATCTGTCTGGCTCTTTGGCGGTTAAGTCTAATCCTTCGGTGGAAACTTCTTTCTACCTCAGAGTCGTACTCTGGTTCAGGGGAGAATCCGATGCTATGCGGGGGTTGCATGCACGTTTTCTACCTGAGTAGAAAGAAAATCACACGTTAGGAAAATGGAAGGAAATGAAGAAATCAAGAAGATTTGGATTAGTTATCAAGAAAAAGTGTAAAATCCTAATCAACCAAGAAGTTGTTAAGTAAAAACTAAAACGTTCCGTTGTCCCCGGCAACGATGCCAATTTTTGATGGAGTTTTGCAACACCACTAAAAATCCTAGAGATGATGAATCCCTAAGTTTAGCTTTGCTAGTACTATGGTAAGAACTCCACCCACGTGTGCTAAGAAACGCGGAAGTCTTATCGTAGTATAGTTAAGGGTCGAATCCTCAGGACAACGGTCTTGATGAAATCAAGATGGAAAACGTTTTTAGTTGAACTTAACTACTTAACAGTTGATATTTAGATCGAAAGTTTGATTTGGTTTTAAACTAAGTGAAAGGAAAGTAAAGCAAGAAAGTAGAGATTAAGGTTGTAAACAATGATTAAAAGCCACTAGGATGTTATCGGGTTTCACACCACTACACATGGATCAAGACATGCAACATAATAAAACAACCTGCAAAGAGAGTCAAATCAGTTAGTATCATGTAGTCCTAGCTTCCTTTCGGATAACTAGATACGAGAAGTGTGGAGTATTGCAACGCCAACCATACCATAATGAATGGTCACATGCTTTGCATTACTCCTTCATGAAACGTGTTCCTCGACCCTACCAAGATTGCACTTCCATACGTCAACTGATTCCATTTCATAGTATGAAAGTGCAATGATGGGGGTGAGTTTACTCTACTCATGAAAGCACTCCTAGATACCGAAACAGACATATGGTGACTACATACATCTAAGACCAACAATTAATCGATATTCAGATCTAAGGGTATAAACATAGACAATTCATACCAAAAGATAATAAGTAACACAAGTTGATGATCAGGAAACTAGCATTCATTAAACGATTGATGTTGAACTGAAAAGAAGGGTATCTCTATTACAAATTATTGAATTACATTGCATGAAATGAAAACATGGGTAGCGGGGCTACTCCCCGCACCCTAGTGAATGAAACTACTCGCTCATGTCAAGGACAAAGAAGGAGGCGAGAAGAGAGAGAAAGAATGTCATCTCCACGGAGGAGGGAAAGATGAACCCTTGGTGAAGAGAGCAACAATCTTCACACTTCGTGGTTGACTTGATGAAGGATCTTCTCTTCCCACCTTCTTTGCTGTTGAGAGGAGAGAGAAGATAGCTTGGTGATGGAACGCGGATCTCAAACTGACAGCCTTGGGGCAGTGGATGGAAGACAAAAGTGCTTTGGAGCTAGAGAGGTAGCCTCTGGACGTCTGAGATTCGATCATTTGAAGTGGTCCTTGAGGTCCTATTTATAGGCTCAAGTTGAGCCCAAACGGTCTAGAGACCGTTTGGCCTCTCGCGGTCTTGGGACCATGAGACCTTCTCGCGGTCTTGGGACCGTGAGGCCTTCTCGCGGTCTTGGGACCGTGAGGTCTCCTCGCGGTCTTGGGACCGTGAGGCCTTCTCGCAGTCTTGGGAACGTGAGGTCTCCTCGTGGTCTTGGGACCGTGAGGCCTTCTCGCGGTCTTGGGACCGTGAGGTCTCCTTGCGGTCTTGGGACAGTGGGGTCTTCTCGCGGTCTTGGGACCGTGGGGTCTTCTCGCGGTCTTGGGACCGTGAGGTCTTCTTGCGGTCTTGGGAACGTGAGGGGTCTCCTCGCGGTCTTGGGACCGTGAGGTCTTCTCACGGTCTTGGGACCGTGAGGGGTCCCCTCGCGGTCTTGGGATCGTGAGGGGTCTTTGTAATTTTTTTGTATTTTTGGAAATGAAAAAATAAGAAAAGTTAGTTTATTGGTGTATCTGCAATAAAGTAAAAAAGTTTAATGATTCTATCTAGTTTATCTAAGAAAGAGTATGGAAAATCAAAGATAACTAATAAAATAACGTCACAAAATGGGAGGTTATCATTCACCTGTGAGTAATGCATAGTCTGAAATACTTCTTCCTGATATGAAGGCATCCTGCTATTCTGAAATGAGAGGCAGAACTACAAGCTTCAGTCATTCAGCTAGGATTTTGGCTAGGATCTTATGTTGCACATTGCAACATGCGATCGACCTAAAATCAGTGAATGAGGCAGTAGTGTTCTTCTTCGGGATAAGAATAGAAAGGCATGGTTCACCTATTTGATCATGCTCCCACCTTCAATAAACCATTTAATGGACCTGCATAGATTGTGTTTGATGATTTCCCAGACATTCCTATATAAGTGAGCTTTAAAGCCGTCTGGGCTAGGTGTTTTATTAACTTTGATGCTCCATATAGCTTCCTTGATTTTGATCTCAGTGACAGACCTGTAGAGAAAATTGTTGTGGGTGCTTGTTAGTTTGTACCTCGACTCCAGTTTCTCAGCTTGAAGTAGCTTTGGTCTTTCAGGCTTGTTGTATAGATTATGATAAAACTCATTAGCTTGAGTTTCCAGGCCTTCTTGACTGTTGATAACCACTCTTTCCTCATTAATTAATTCAGAAATGATGTTTTGTACATCTCTTTTCATTATAGCATTATGGTAGAGCTTTGTATTTTGATCGTCATCTGCAATCCAATTTTGTCTACTTCTCTACCATATAAAGTTTTCTTCTGCATTCTTTAGATCTCTGAGCTTCTTCTTGGTTTTCATCTCTACTTCTATGAGTCAACATTTTATAAGGCCCTTCAATAGTTCCTTCCTGATGTCGATCAGTTCATTCTTAGTTTCTCTTAATAATTTTGGAATGTTCACATATTCCTTGGATCATGCTTTGAGTTTGGAATTCACCCTCATAAGTTTCTTTGTAAAGATATACATAAGATTGCCCTTTACTTCCTCCTTCTAGGTTTTAGTGATGAATCTTTGTATCCCTTCCAATTGTCCAGAAATTGACAAATTTGAAAGGTCTGGGATACTTCATCTATTCCTAAAGTTTCATTATCAATGGAACATGATCGTTAATGTCAACACCTACAACTTTAATCTGGATGTTGGGTAGCTGATTGAGCTAGATGTTGTTGACAAGAGCCCTATCTAGTTTGTAGGCAATTCTCCTCTCTAGTTTACCCTCATTTTTTAGTTATATATCCCATCACCGATCATCGGAAGTTCGCACAGTTCTATGAAGTTGATTGTATTGTTGAATGATTTAATGATCGCTTCGGGTACCAAACGAATCCCTCTATTTTCTCCCTCAAGTCTCACATTGTTGAAGACTCACATTATAATCCAAGCCTCTTTGATGATCCCATATAGTTCGATTATGTCTCTCCAAAGGTCCTATCTTTGTGTGTGATGGTTGAAGGTGTAGATAGCTGTGAACTAGAATCTCAAACCTCCTTTATTGGTGTTGATTGATGTTATCATTTGCTTCATCTTCCTATAGATTTGTAAATTCCATACATTTGGGTTCCAGCCCAGGCATATACGACCGAGGTCCACTTCATTCAGATTATGAATGTGACTTCATCCATTAGGAAAACAGTGTCCATGTAGCCAATATTACACCTTCTAATTTTGGTTTCAATGAGGGCTGCCATCGATACAGTGCTGGACTTAATCCAGTCCCTCACTTCCTTTCTCTTTTGGGCTTTTCATATGCCCTTTACATTCCATACAAGGACATACATTAATTAGTTCTTCTTGTCCTAGTATGCCTAGGAGGCTCATTCTCCTTTTCCTTTTCCTTCTCATTCTCCTTCTCCTTCTCCTTCCCCCTATTCTTCTTTTTCTCTATTTGCTTGGTCTTTTCTTACTATAGAATCTCGTCATCTTCCTTATCAGACTTGCTCCGAGCACCAAAGGAGTTTTTGTCTGATATGTGTTCCTTGCCTAGTATATTTATCCTTCCTCTCTGGTAGTAGTCGAGACCTTCTCTTTATCAGGTGTTGCTGGTATAGTATTACTAGACTTCCTTGCTCGCCAGACATTGTTGGGAACTTGAAAACTCATCTCCCTCTATTTCTATAGATGTTTCCTAGATCTTAGTAGGGCATTCACTGTCATTATGTCCGAACACTTTGCATGTTCCACATTTTTTGGGGATGTGTTTGTACTGAATTTTGAAAGGGATATCCTCCTTTCTAGGTACGTTCATCCAAATCATATCGGGAGCGTCCTCTTCTACTTCGAGTTTGACAAGTACCCTGGCCTCATCTATTCTTGGTCCCTCCATTGGCTTGGTGTTGACATGGAATACCTTTCCAAAACTTGTGACTATTGTACCTACATCCTTCTTCGTCTAGGTTTTACCATTGGATGGTATGGTGATCCATATTGGCATGGAAGTTAGGTCATCCTTATTCAATGTATCACCATATTTATAATCTTTGGTTATGACCAGCTGGCTATCAAACTAGTATGGAACACTATTAAGGCATTCCTTCTTGTCTTGGTTATTGGAAAATCTGACAATAAAGAATCACTCCTCTTTCAAGATAAGATCAAAGTCTCTTTTTGGCTTCCAGACGTGCCTGATCCAGGCCATGAGATGGGGGTAAAAAGGTCTCTTTCATGTGGTTGTATTCCTCCACGTCAAGATCGATGATGATGCACCCATATTTCTTTGTAGGTTTGGGGAAGATCATCTCCACACTCTGATCTCCTATGTTGGAGTCCTCTGGACTGTATGAGTCCAACAAAGTTTAGGGTTTTCAGGTCAGATTCATTCTTCCAGGTTGATGTCGAGGATTGTTTGATTTGGTGGCGATGTGGGTGATGGGATTTGGGGGGGGGTGGTGTTGAGGGTGGAAGTGGTCGGGCTTGCGATTGAGGCTGCCATGGCTATTGATCCTCTTTGGTCTCCTAGATGATTGCTGAAGAACCCTAGGAGATGGAGAGGGTAGGGTATGTATTTTATGTATGTATGTATGTATATATATGTATGTATGTATCTATGCATATGTATATGTATATATATGTGTATATGTATATGTAAATAAATGTTAATAAATGTCTATAAATGTATGCATATATATACATGTAAATGTATGCATATATACATGTATATGTATGCATATATATATGGGTGTTTATTTAATGCCTCTGTGGGTAACTTAATTATAGTACGATGATAGCAGACACAATGACATAATATGTAAATACATCATGTGCTACTAAATTCCAATTATTCTAATTATTGGGTTCTGATGACAACATGAGATGACCAACTTGACCTATGCAGCATAGAAGATGCAAGTGGATATGACGGTGAAGAGGGGGCATACGGTTTGATAAGGACTCGACATCCAAGTTCGAAACAAGGATCTACAATTGAAATGCATTGGGTCAAGCGTAGAAGATGTTTTAGGTAATGCCATGACAACACTCTACATCGCCACCAGCCTGTCGACCATGGATTCTCTTCCTTCATCAATAGATTCACAATCCCAAGGTTCATCGTACATCTCATTACCAATTTCCAATGTAGCTGTTGGAGGTTGCACAATTGTAATCTTGCAGCTAGTTGTTGTCTTCCCCTTACATTTACTTCCAGTGCCACATACAAGGGCTAAAAGAGCATGATGCTAATAAATCAACATATTTGCTTGTACCCCCTCCACTGGAGAGGTAGAGATGGTGGGTGTGGTGGAACATGATAAGGAGATGACATATGACATCGACAATTCTTCCCTTGACATTGTTGTAGTCAACACATCAGTTTCAAAGAGGACTCTTCTTCTTTTATTGTTGATAAAAACTTGATTAGGTCTCTTATTTATATGTGTATCATACAAAAAAGGATCTATACTTTTTGATATTGTGTCCTCCTTTTCCATGCTACATTGTCTACTTGTCTTTTTCCTTCACAGTGGGTGACAATATCTTCATATTCATCCCTCAATCAAACAAACAATATTTTATTTCTCTTAATTGTCTCTGATACGATTTTTTCATTCTAATCATGACTTGTAATGTAGTTCTACATGGACTGCTATTGTTCTTGGGATTCCTTTTTATCATAAATATTTGTTTATCTATGTAGTAAACTCTATAAAACATGAGGAATCACAATATGAACAGTCTGACCTCAATATGGTGAGCTGCTTAGTGATGAATGATATGACACAATTAATTGCTTGCTAACACTAGACAAATTTTTGAAACAAAACTAAAGTGGCACACAAAAGTAATTAGTAATAGTTATAGTCTCTATGTATAACAATATATACATACATTAATCATTTTGGTAAAGATAGTGAATGTTTTCATGATTGGTTGGTTGGATTAAATTTGTCGTAGTTTCTAGTTTGTTGTTGCAGACTAACTAAGAGGAACACCTTTTAACACCAAGTCATATTTCTTCTTGATGTGTTATAATTGTAGATGATCCCCTTCCTCTCTATTTTATTCTCCTACAAGGTTTAGTCTAGAATCTATATCTCTCTTATATGTTTGATTGAATTAGTTGTTTATTTTCATAATAAAGGTTAGATGACAGAGAGAAATAGTGACATCACTCCTACTTGCAAATCAAAAGTTATATTTTTCACAACATAATTATATTTTGTGTAACATAATTATATTTTGTGCAAAATATTTAGATTTTATGTAAAATTGTTACTTCATGTGAAAGACCAAGGGAGGAGCTAGTATTTGAATATGGGGGGGGGAATTTATTATAGATAGATTTCTATATCCAATTGTTAAACTTAATTGATAAAAAAGTTAATGTGCGTACAACACAATTCAAATTAGCGACCAATCACTACAGGAACCAAGCACATGCCAATATACCACTATTACAATCCATTCTATATACATATATAAAAATGAATATATATATATATATATATATATATATATATAGTGAGAGAGAGAGAGAGAGAGTCAGGCTAGAATACACTCAAGTGTATTCGGAGTAGAATACACTCAAGTAGTTTGTCATGATGCAATATTTTTTTCAAAAATCTAATCCATTGATCTTCTTAATCATCTTGTGAATAAATCATATCAAAATTTGAGCACATTTGGACATTTATAGGTCATGTTAAAAAGACCGCAAAAATTATGCATTTCAAATTAGTGTCGCGCGTCGATTTTGTTGCCCTCAGATGGGTGACTTACACTCATCCAAATGGGCTCAAAATTTGTATCTATCCTAATTATAGTATGACAATGAAGATCAATGGTTTACATCTTGGAAAAAATAGTCTTGATATGCAAACACACTTGAGTGTATCCATGCGATCTGTACACTCAAGTGTATTCTAGCCTGACTCTCTCTCTCTATCTCTCTCTATATATATATATGTATATATATACAAATGAACATGTGACTATACACTTTTGAGAAGGAAATTAAAATTGTGGCCGCCCATATTTGAACTCACGTGGGACAATATAGGAAACCATCTGTGCTCCACTACGCCAGAAGCCCCTTGTGATTGTGTATGCATTGACATAATATATATTTTATCTCAAAACTTGTAAGTGTTTTTATTTATATACATATGTATAGATTTTTTTTTTCATTTTCTTGGGGGTTCATGGCCCCTACTTGCCCCCTGGATCCTCCCTTGTGCACGATAGCCAGTTTCTTAGATAATATTTACTTTCTATGAGAAAATAGGTTCATTTACAGACAAAAACTACCACACTCTTGTAATTCGTGACATATGTCTGCCCCTTCGCATGCATACTCTTAATGCAATTGAGAAGTTGATGAACTGTCAGGAAGAATCAGTGATGAATAGGCATTTGCTAATATTGTGTCTTGTACAACTATCCTTGTGGATAGGTCATCAAATTATATTGTAGTAGAGGTCATATGTTCTATTTATAGTAGTGGAATCATTACTTTAATGACATAAAGTTGCTTTTCATGTCATATAGTTACTTTTTGTGCTACATAGTTACTTAATATACTACATTATTACTTTTGTCTGAATTTTAATTGTTCAAGTGTTGTAATTGTATTCAATTTCATTTCATACATTTTCCACCCTTTTCTTGCATGTCTTATTACACTATACTAAAATTACATTACATGGGAATAAGATTAAATTCATCATGAATATATTTACCTTGTACCTATATTACTATTCATATAATTAATTTTATGACTATTTGTTACTTTTTGTGTCTAATAATTCTTTTTATGATCATATTTTACTTGATATGTCAAATGGTTTCTTATACTACATAGTCGTGTTTAAACAAAATGACAAATGAATGTGTATATGTATCATTTAAAATGGTCACGCCTTCAAGTACTCACAAACTATCTAATCTTATATGTGCAAAATTTATTCCGAGTTATTGCTTATTATTAATATTTGTGGTTTAGTTGAGTTGGAATCAAAGAAATCATTTTGTTGAAAATATTGAACTTTTGTTGTCCACAGTTTCATGGAAAAATGAGTGGATCATTAAATATGACAAGTGGTCTATAAGAATGAGTGTTGATGCTTTAGTGCATAAATGAGTGGCTCATTAAACATGTAACTCATGTTAACTCAAAGATATTGTGTCACCCAACTTAAAATTAGAAAATGATTGACCTTTGAGTGATTCAAGAAAGACCGCCTTCCATCAACTATGATGGAACCATGTCTATTTTGCCAGCATCAGACTTGAGTATGTCACTTGTGTGCTTTGTCAACATGAAAACAACATTGTCATAATACAGAAAGAATAATTGAAAGAGATTGTGGTATGCCATGATTTTGTGACCATTGCCTTACCAAATCGTGTTACTTGCTTTATACATTTTTGACCATAGGCATCGATGATGCCTTCTTTTATACCATTGGCTAATCTAGATAGGAAAAAGTCAGGTATAGAGACACCACACTCTTCCTACTCACCTTCAAAGCATGGTCCCTCCTCCCTCTAAATTTAGCAAGGCTCAAAATGCTTTGCAACCTCATGAACCTCAAACATTTGCATCATCCCTGATTATTGGTACTGTTGAAGAAAAAAGATTAAGTGTTGCTTTCGTTGGGCGTCGTCACATAATTATGGCCCTTATTATGACTGACTCACTACTCATCTTTTTTTGTTCAAATGTAGCGGCCTGTATACTAGTGCCCTTGACTTAGAATTGAAGTTGTTTGTCTCTCCCATGGATGATCATATGCTCGAGCACCATCAATACTACCCGAAGATGAATTCCAAGTCATAGAGACATAATTCCTCCTTTTGGATTGGGAATTGGGAGGCACTGACTAGGGTGTAATCTAGATTCCTATGTAGTCCAATGGCACTCTGAAAAATGGATCCCTTAAAGACCTACACAATTCTACATCTGGATAGCATCACTACAACACAGTGTGGGAATACAAATATGCTTTATATATTTGTGTGTATATATGTGTGTGTGTACATACATATGTATTCATATACACATGTGTGCACACTCACAAAAAAACCAATACACACATACATATATATATGTATATATATGTATAAATAAATAAATAAATATATATATATATATATATATATATACATTGATCATCTAATTGGATCTCTAGGCATACATACCAAAAAACTCCCACTTGCACTCAGAGCCAATCATTCATGAATCTTATCCTAAGTGACCAAACATGACCATCATGCTTCTTCTACAAAAGTGCCTTTGTCAAGAGGTTGGCAATATTGCTCTCAGCCAGTACATTGCAAATCTTCACATCTTGTCATTATACAATCTCTCATATGTGATAGAACTACTTTTGTATATGCTTAGAATGCTGATGCGATCTGGGCTACTTAGCTTGTGCAAAATAGCTCCATTATTATCATAATGTAGATCAATTTCTTCATTGATGCTTGGAACAACCCGAAGTTTAGAAACGAACTTCTTGATCCATACAACCTCCTTTGCTATACTTGATGTAGCAATATACACAATCTCTATTGTAGACTTGTCAATTGTCTCTTGGTTGGAACTCTTCCATCTTACAATTGTATTGTTTAGGCAAAACATGAATCTTGATTGCAATCTGTAATCATCTTTGCCAGTTGTAAGCCTGCATCAGTGTAACCCTTTACTGTTAACTCTTCCTCTTTGCTGTATACCAAGAACTGATCCTTAGTCCTTCTCAAGTACTTGAAGATGTTCTTCATGGCTATCCAGTGAGTATCACCTGGATTTGACTGATATCTACTTGTCATACTCAAAGCATATGAGTTGTCAAGATGGGTACACAACATTGGTTACATGATTAAACCAATTGTTAATGCATATGGAATTAGACTCATGTGTTCCCTTTCTTCACAAGAATTGGGACTTTGAATTTTAGAGATGGTAACTCATGAAGCATGAGCATGTTTCCTCGCTTCAAGTTCTCCATGCTGAGCTACTTCATCACTTTATCAATGTATGTGCTCTGACTTAGTCCAAGAAGCCTTCTAGATCTATATCTATAGATCTTAGTCCCTAAGATGTAGGATGCTTCTGCCAAGTCTTTCATAAAAACATATTTCCCAACCATGTCTTTACCTTTTGTAAAGTAGGGATGTCATTCCCCATCAATAATATTCCATCTACATACAATATGAGGAATGTCACTCTGCTCCCACTAACCTTATTGTACACACAAAGTTCATCTTAATTTTGAACAAATCCATACTCTTTGACCGTCTCATCACAACAAAGATTCCAACTTTGAGATTCTTGTTTCAATCCATAGTTTGACATTTGTATCTTATAGACTTTATTGGCATCCTTTATATTTATAAAACCCTTAGGTTGTGTCATATACACATCCTCTAGAAGATTCCCATTAAGGTATGCAGTTTTAACATCCATATGAATTTTCATAGTCGTGATAAGATGCAATAGCAAGCATGATCATCATGGACTTTACCATGGAAACTGGAGAATAGATTTCATCATATTCAACACCTTGAACTTGTTTGAAACCCTTTGCAACCAATCTACCATTATAGGTTTGTACTTTACCATCCATGTCAGTCTTCTTCTTGAAAACACATTTTCACCCTATGGGTTTTACCCCTTCAGGTGGATTCACCAAGGTCCATACCTTGTTGTTATACATGGTTTCCATCTCAGATCTCATGACCTCTAGCCATGTATCAGACTTTAGTCCCTCAGTAGATTCCACATAGGTTGTTGGATCATCATCTATGACCAATTCACCGCCTCCCTGAGTCACAAGATATCCAAATCTCTTAGGTTCAAGGCGCACCCTATAAGATCTATGAGGTACCTATGTTACTTGAGGAATTTGAGATTCCACAACACTTTGTGATTATCTTTGTTCCTCTTATACATCTATCGCTTCAATATTTTCCTGTTGGTCTCGAACCTCTTCAAGTTCCACTTTCCTCCCACTGATTCCTTTGGAAATGAAATCCATCTCTAGGAATGCAACATCTCTGGCAACAAACACTTTGTTTTCAGATAGGGAATAAAAGTAATATACTCTTCTCTCTTTAGGATATCCAACAAAATAACATTTATCAGATTTAGGGCCAAGATTTTTAGGAAACATTTTCCTTACATAAGCTTCACATACCCAAATCATTACAAAAGAAACTTTGTGGCGCTTCACAGTCCATACCTCATATGCAGTCTTTTAAACCAACTTAGATGGTATTCATTTTAGTGTAAATGCGGTGGTTTCTAGAGCAGAACCCCAGAAGGTAGTGGAAGCTCAACTAAGCTCATCATTTATCACATCGTATCTAGTAATGTGCAACTCCTTCTTTCTAAGTTGTTGAGTTTTAGTCTTTTGGTATTTACTTTATAAACATATGTCTTTAGATCTTGCAAATAAAGACTATAAGACATTGGGGCACTACCATAAAAGATCCCATATTTAGAAATAGAACATATACCCTTTTTTAATATGGAATTCAAATGCATACTTGTCCATACAAGATACAGAAATGGATGTTTCTATTTATAGTAGGTACATAATAGAATTTGATTAACTCTACTACAATCCCCATGGGAAGAGATAAACTATATGTTCCAACTACACTAGCCGCAACTCTTGCATCATTTGCAACTTGGAGCTCAATCTCACCCTTTCCCAAAGGCCTACTTCATTCCAGATCCTACACATTTGAGCATATGTGAGATCCACATTCGGTATCAAGTACCCATGATGAAGAAGTAGATAAGTTTATCTCAATAATGCATATACATTAAAAGGAGATTTGTATGCTCATCTTCTTCTTCCTGAATGCATTCAAGTACAAAGGATGAGTTCCTCTTGTATTTTTCTTTCTCCTCAGCTTGAGTATTGAAGATCTAGATTTGAGCTTAGCCTAAAAACTCTTCACCTACTTGCTTTGATCCTTGGAATCAACTTCATTGATCATCATCATGGATTTGTCCTTCTTCATCCTTTCTTTGGCTTGAATAAACATACCAAGATAATATGACATTGGTCTGACCACATTATTCACATGATAACATGCAATAATGTGGTTATATGAATCTGGCAATGAGTTTTGAGTCATATCCATCGCCAACTCTTGGCTCAAAGAGAATCCTAGTTTGTCAAGATGATACACATTTCCAATCATATCAAGTACATATTCTTCTACTGAGTTTCCCTCTGTCATCTTACAATCAAAGAGTGACTTTATGACATTTTCCCTTTCTTGATTTGTGATATTATGGTTCACTTTCTTAAGATGTGTTGCCATCTCAAGAATCCCCATGTTCTCACACTATTCATGCAACTCATAGTTCATGCAGCTTAGCATAAGACACTTTATCTCCAATGCATCATTGGTATGCTTCTGGTAAGCATCTACTTTTTCCCTAGCTGCATCAGGAAAAGGTATTTTTGGCATTGGTTTATCAAGGATGTAAAGCTTGCACTCTTCATTGAGAACCCTTCTCAATGTCCAAAACCAGTCGTGCAAATTTGTCCCATCATGTTTGTCCTACCTAAGCACTGATCACAATATTGATTTGTTCGTCATTTGATTCTACAAGAGAAAATATGCATTTTGTCAAAACCCCTTTTGATTTAATTTGATTTGAAAATTTTGATGATATCAATTAGGTCTTTAATTAAATACTTCTCCCACTATTTTATTCAAATTTTTATCCTTCACATATCAATTCAATATATTGTAGCATACAATATTCTAGTGAGCCAAGATCTAAAACAATTCAATTAATACCCAACCAATGTTGGCGCTTATGACCAATCATTAAGGTAGGCAACATTTGCCAATTACATCTTATGTAGTTCTTTAATAGATGGTATGTGCAACTCTTTTCCTTGGTCCATATTTATGCTTATAGGTACTTAATCCTATTAAGGCCACCTAGTTAAGCCTAAACCATAAACCAACATGATAAAATATGCACCCTACTAGGGAAGACCCACATATCTACCATCACACTTCCATGAGATAGACAACACACCACACTAGGGTGTGCCCACGCTTGGTCGAGCAAGATTTTCATGTGTGTTGCTTATGGAAAGCATCTTGCACTTGATATTTGATTGAGGGATTTGTATTTAAAAATAAATATACTTTATCTAATCACCACATATATAGTACATATTATATACATGCTAAATCCCACAACAAAAACATGCAATAAACAAAAAATGATAGTTATGACCGTCCTAATATAATTCTTTGGAGCCACAAGGAATTACCACAACCTAGGTCTACATCACATTCTGAAACATGTTGTTTATGAAGATCCATGTTTTTCCAATCTGGGTTGATCAATTCAACCCTTGAACCTATCAGTTCTCCTCTTGTACGATTAGTTGGTCATCTCATCAGTCGTCTGGTCTACGATCCTCCATCTTATGGGTCCTCCATCCGATCGGTAGCGTCCACCAACTAATCATTTTGGCTCATACTTCTTGGTCCTCCATTGTGCTCCAGCTGATTGGCTTGCCTTTGAGACAATTGATTGGCCTGATCTGAGTGTCCTTCTTCTTCGTCATAACAAGAAAGTTAACTATCCTAATATTACATGATTATAGAGAAACCTCGAGTTACATTTGAGTGGAGCAAAGGTAGGAGAGAATAATACTTTTACAATTGGAAGATGAGATGGAGGCTCAATATGCAAATCAAGATAAAATAAGATGAACCAACCACACAACCATGAAAAGATAATTAGGGTTATTAGCCATAACCATGCTATAAATCCACCATCAAAACTCACATTTAGGGTGACACATGTAAATTCCATATATATATCTTATATATATATTAGTTTGGGATTATGCATGGTATTTTATTGGACAAATTTATTTGCATCACATGCAATAAATAAAGGATAAAACCAATAATCTGATCATTTTCTTATCCTAAAATATAGCAGATTGATGTTGTCCAACTCATACCACTATAGGAAAACATGGCTATAAAATAGGCATCAAAATTTTTTGTACTACCATATTCCCCATAAACCAGAAAATCACGTTAATAACTATATGATGAGAAAGATGTTTTTGAGGATATACCTGGTGCTGGAGCAAGTCTAGCGACATCTTCTCGTTGTTGTAGTTGTACAACACTCCTAGTTGCAATGGGACTCATCTACAATAGCTCATGGTATCCACCACAGACAGTAGAGTTGGACAACATTTGTAGAAGCTCCGCCACAGAGTGCAGGATGACGTTCTCCTCCTAGAAACAGACAAAGGCCACCTCGCTTCTATGAAAGTCCATACAAACCATCTAGAAATCTTGTCGTCCTACTAGAATGGACCGTAAGGACTTGTCCCTCCTGTTGATGTACTAGTTACCAACTTTCTATCCCACACTTGTTTCTCCCTTTCTATCCCTTCCTTTAGTGGGTAGGACTTTCTTGGGCTCTCTATTTGTAACCACAACCAGAGAGGAAAACAATTGTTAGAGGCAATTGAGTTGTACTCTAGGAAGCCCCCAATACCCCTCTATTTGTAGGAGGGGTTAGGGTCTGGGTTCCCAATTTTTTTGGGCATGGAAGAGATCCAAAGATCATGAGTTTTCACAACCTACGAGCATCAAACCGGTCAATTCATCAAGCGAACCATACGGTTAGCATGCGAGCCGATTTGTTCACCCAGCAAACCAGTCTTTTCATCATGTTTCCCAATCACATATGAATTGGAAATTCTATTTCAATTAACGTCGTCACTAATCCTTGATGCAATTGAACTACACCACAAATAGGCTATTTCTCTCAGTGAAATAGTTGTATCACACAATGAAGATGTTGGTTCACTAAAAGAATCGATTGTTTTGCTCCCCAACTCAGCCAGAATTCAGCCAATGCAATATCCAATCAACCTAGCACTCCAACCGGTCATTTCATCACATGATTTGATCGGTTGGGAGTCCATTCAGTTGATTTGTTGCTTGAATTGAATACCTAAATACTTTGGTAATCAATCTGTGATCAAAACTCCTCTTATTGGTCAGTTCCTATGTGTGTGACCCTATAGGTCCCATGTTACATTTGTTGTGAATGTTCATAACCAGTTATGACATCACAACCAATAAGTGATGCCTAGTCGCACGTCAATACTACCCAAGTAAATGGAAAGTTGGAGAACAACTTCATCCTAATATATGTGTTTGGTGTTCTTGTGATTGTATAGTTCCTTTGTCACTTTTATCTAGATTGAACTTGAGGCATGGAGTAGTTATCCTATTCAACATTCAATCTTGTTCCTTGAACTAGAGCAGACTATCTAAGATATATGTAAGCTCCATATCATACATTAACTCACATGCGCATGGCCATGCATTCCTTAGTCTAGTTAATAAAGATCCCTAGGATATCATACTTCCACAGGAGGGACAAATCTCATATACAACACTCACAATCGTCCTTGTGTGTCACAATCACCCAATCATCACCATTATGACAATCCTTATTCAAGATTATGTTTGATGATGTCAAAGGGTACGCACTGACATGTGATTAGTGTAGTGACTTTAGGTCTAAGAACCACAATCACAAGTATCAATTAACATTCAATAGGATCTGATTTATAAGGAAAATGATTGGATGGTAGGGTTTGAGAGCCGTGGCGGCGGCCGGGGCTAACTCTCTTCCCCGAGGAATAGTTACAATGGAAGGACGGCAGAGAAAGCATCCCACGCTAATGAGGAAGATGGTTCTACAGATCAAGCTACTGAACTAGACGCCATGGATGCTACTGGTACCGGGCCAAAGGAAGCGACAACCAAAAAGTCCTATAGGGATGCTCACGTTGGGATGGACGTAGGCCTTCTCTCGTACATCAATCCAACTGCCCCAGATATCCTTACCGCTGCTGACATCTAGGTAGATCTAAGCAGCATCTTCCCAACATTCACTGTCAAGTAGGATTCCATCCAACCCTTGCTCAAACCCTGGAAGAATGTCATTATCGTTAAAGCGATTGGAACCATGCTAGGGTTTCAAACTCTTGTCAACAAGATAATGATCCTCTGGAACCCTACAATGCAATACCAGATTATCAACCTAGACAACGAATACTACATAATCCAATTGGGGAATCAACATGACTATGAGAAAGCAATGACTGGCGGCCCATGGACCGTCTTTGGCAGTTACTTGTCAGTGCAGTCTTGGTCACCATCTTTCCGGCCCTCCAACTCAATCACCTATAAACTGATAGTGTGGGCAAGAGTTGCATAGCTCCCCATATTCCTTTACCAGAACCAACTATTGGAACAAATTGGTAACTCGATTCGAAAAACTATCAAAATCGATGCCAACACATTAATGGGTAATAGAGACAAGTTTGCCCGCATCACGGTGGAGGTTGATACAAGAAATCCCCTCCTTTCGGCGATCTTTATTAATGGTGAATACTTTCATTTGGAGTATGAAAATCTCCCCCAATTCTTCCTTAACTGTGGTTGTCTGGGTCATGTTGAGGCAGAGTGTAAGCACCAGACTCAGAGACCAGATCTGGCCTCTACATCTATCCCTATTCTAATTCACAAGGTCATCTACACATCAACAATCCATGCTAGGATGCCTGAGCGTCGTAAAGTGGCAACGTAGGAGATCTCCACTAAATCTATACCTACTCATCAGCAGGATGTGCACAAGTAGCACACTGATCAATGAGAGGAGACACAACAACAATCAAACACTGTTGATAAGCCTGATACTGATGGTTATGGGGAGGATTGGTAGACGGTAATTAGCAAGAAGGCCAAGAAAAGGAAGTGTAGGAAGCAGGTAGCAGATAGACAACTACCTCTTTCAAACATGGAGAACGTGGAGCCTGACCCTCCTGAGACAAACAGTTTTGTTCAGCTAAAGGAGAATGAAGTCCTTACTGGTCATCTACATCAGCGTCCTAAGGAAGGGACCTTCCAGTTTACATCCATTCGAACAAGGATTCCCTCCATCCTATCCTGTTCCATCCTAAGAAAAAAGGATGCCTCAGTGTTTGTGATGTCGAGGAATCACAAGATCATCTACCAAGTAGTTCAGAGTCCAGACAGAGTCAGGAAGAAAGGCTGAACTGATGAGAAGACTCAAGAAGGAAGCCATAGAAATACAAAAGTGCAACACGCCCTAGAGTTCCAGGAACATCTCAATGCTATAGGCTCTAAAACACTAGACAACATGAACACTGAGCAAGAAGACCAGTCTGTCGCACTGTGCGCAATCCTCCAGTAATTCCACAAAATGGGAGTCTAAATGCAATATGTCACAACGCAAGGATAAAGATCATCTTCTAGATAGAATCGACAAGTGCCAGATATGGCTTCAAAACCTCACACCCATTCCTAACCTTGATCCTTCCATCCCCCTCTAGGAGAAGCTCCACAACATACTCCTCTTAGAAGAAGCAAATTGATGTCAACGAGCACATATTGATTGGTTAAAACTTGGGGACCTCAACACCAAGTTTTTTCAATCATATGTTAAGTCTCGACGTCACTACAACAAGATTACTCATCTCAAAGACAATTCAAATGGTGAAAATTGGATCACGGATCATGTTGCACTCAAAACCTACATCCGAGCCTGGTTGGAGGACTTGATGATGCATAAATCTACACATTCTCCTGACCACACTCGTTGCTACCCTGGCGTCTTCCCTGCTATTGATGCTCAAACCAAGATCTTCTTGGGCACGATCCCGCAAGCTTCAGAAATCAAGCGGGTCCTCACTCCATGGCGCCACTCAAGGCGCCGGGTCCAGATGGTGCTTACATGGATTTCATCCAAAAAAAACTGGGACATTGTGGGTGATTCCATCATCACCACGGTCTGTGATGCTTTCCAGTCTAAACATATAGAGGATTCCATTGCAGATTCCTATATGGTCCTCATTCCGAAGGTGGCTTCCCCTAAAAAATATTATGACTTCAGACCCATATCCTTAAACAACAGATGCTTCAAGCTCATCTCTAAAATCATAGTGGAACATCTAAAACCCCTATTGAGTAATTGGATAGTACCTACACAATCCAGTTTCATCCCTGGGCATTGCATCAGCGAGAACATTCTATTGGTGCAGGAAGTTATCCATGCAATGAAAGCCCACTCCACAAAGAAGAAGCTCATGTGTATCAAACTGGACATGGCTACATCATTCGATAAAATGAATTGGCACTTCATCCATGACACGTTTCAAGAATTTATTTGCCTCCAAAGCTCATCAATATCATCATGCAAATTATTACATAGGGATCAACCTCGATCCTCTGGGAAGGAGAACCCCTACAACCATTTAAGGCTTCTCAGGGTGTTAGACAGGGAGACCCAATCATCCTGTATGTTTTTGTTATGTGTATGGAGCGGCTAAGCCAGGCCATTTCTAATTATGTCCATGCTGGAGACTAGAAACCCAACTCCCTTACACGGGGTGGTACCCAACTCTCTCACGTTCTTTTCACAAATGACATCCTTCTATTGGGGGAAGCATCCATGGTGCAGACTAGCTAGTACCATCAATAAAATCCTTAGCACCTTCTCTAAAGCCTCTGGACAAATGGTCTCAAAGTAAAAATCCAAGTGTTTCTTCAACTTGAACACACCTAGGTCAGAGATTCGATCCATTAGCAAATGGCTGGGAATTGGATGGACTTTGGACCTTAGGAAGTATTTGGGTGTACCAATATTGCATCATAGAGTTAATAAAGCCACCCATGGTAGCATCATTTTATCTATCCAAAGCAGACTTAACAGTTGGTCACTGTGCCATCTCTCTCTCACAGGGAGAATCACCCTTGCCAAATCCACACTCCAAAGTATTCCAACGTACACAATGCAAAGCATCAAATTGTCACCCCAACTTTGCAACGATATCAACAGGATTATCAGAAGGTACATATGGTCTGGAACCTCTTCTCAACAAAAAATATCCCTAGTATCTTGGAAGAATATAAGCTCAAGCAAGGACATAGGTGGCCTTAGCATCAGTGATGCGTGCGACCAGAACAATGCACTTATGCTCAAGAACACTTGGTCCTTCATCTCTGACCCGAGCAAGCTATGGGTCCAAGTGATGACTGAGAAGTATATGAAGAATGGAAGACCTATTTCTAAGCCATGCTCTTCAGCCTGGAGCTTCATAACACACATCCTCGACCTCATCAAGCTGCTCTACCACAAATCTATCAATAATGGTAGCAGTACAAATGTTTGGCGAGACAAATGGCTCACAGGACAATCACTCATAGACATTTCTCTAGATTGGCCAATACCTGAAGATCTCTCAGAGCTCACGGTTAGCTACATGTTGTTTGTAGATGATGGGTGGGACTGCATCTTTATTAACTCCTACCTTCTACCGGAGGTAAATGACATCATCAAGCACACCTCGTCACCCTCTAACAACCCCTTGGAGGACGAGTGGATATGGTCCCTGGAGCAGATTGGTGACTTCTCCTCTCAATCAGTTTGCAGATGGCTCCATAAAGAAAAGGAAACTAACACTCTGGGCAATTGGAAGCAGATATGGCATTCCACCCTACCTGCTCATATTAAAACCTTTCTCTGGCTTCTACAACATCGGTCTCTCCTTACCAATGTGGAAAAGAATCATAGATACATTGATGTATCTGAACTATGTCTAGTGTGTAATAATGAAAGGGACACTCTTCTTCATTCTTTGAGGGACTACCCCCCCAACGTCAAAGTCTGGAAACTGGTGTCACCTGGACTCGGGTGCTTCACTTTGAATGAGAAGGAATGGATTGACTAAGGTTTGAATGTTCAACACTCATCTCACAATCTATGGGTAATTACCTACTGGCACCTGTGGCAGTGTCGCAATAACTTCATCCGGTAGTGCCAAGAGAAACCTACTGCAAGTAAAGCCCTCTTCATCAAGCAGTGTAATCTCACAATCCAAGATATAGCCACTCAAGACCGTGAGAGGGTCATTAAAGTCGACCTCAACCAGAGACAATTCCAAGGCAGAGATATCTATGTCTTCACAGACGCTTCATTCCAAGTCAACACACATAACACAGCCATTGACATTCATGTTGTTGATGCCAGCAGACTACATATCTTGGGGTTGGGCAACATTACTAAATCTACCTCAGCCATGGATGCAGAAGCCAAAGCCATCATGAGAGCATATATTCTTTCAGACTCTCTTTCTGTGGTCCGAGCTATTACCAGACTTACCTCTGCCCTCTTCTAAAACCCTACGCGATGAAGGTGACAAGCCTCGTCCTGCCTAAAATCGTCTTCTATATCAGACGTACCTTCAATGTGCATGCTGATAGGATTGCAAAGCAATGCCTTGCAACCAGCTAAAACCTTATCTTTATGCATTCTATTCCTAGTAACTGTGATTTTATTTCTCCTGTAAACATTTCTAAAGTTTTGACTACACTAGAGAGCAGTATAAATAAATAGACATCTCTAGTTCCCCCCCCCCCCCCCAAAAAAAAAGAACCACAATCACAACCAACATTGTGAGAGTTGACTATGACCACAATAGTAATGGTTTCCATGTGTCACTCTTATGATGGGTCTGTCCGATACACTATTCTCTAACATGTATCTATGTTCTTGGTTTGATATCACATATCATGACTGATGAGATTATGTCACCAACCAATACACATTCTAGTCTTATGTATTACTATTGTCTACAATGATTCCATGGTAATAATTGACTAGGGACATAAGAAGAATGTATACAATTGACATCAGTATGATCACATTCTTCAAGTCCTCACCCGAAGACATACGTTATTGAGTAATGTCATCCTTTAGACATTTTTTTAAGTCACTTCATTATCTCATAACTGAATAAAATAAAATAGATTGGAAGCCTGCCTTTTTTATTAATCAAATCATTTACAAGATATGCCATTATGATCATCATATGATTGACTCTCTGGGTATACATACCAACATATTTGAGGAAGACCAACCTGTTAAGACAATTGATACCTTTGACCTGGAAATATCTATTGGGATATAGTTGTCGTACCTCATGCTACCCATATAGAATTCCTTAATATTCCAGAATTAGAAAACTAGTTAAAGATTTCAGACTAAAAACACATTACCTAACCTTTAATCAATTAATCAAACTCAAATATCTACAAGAATTACATCTTAACTAAGGTAAATAAACATACTTTTCTACATGGACCACCTTGGGTAGACATATCTTGCACCCATAAGAAGATGTTGCACCAATGTATACAATAAAACTATATTCACAAAATTGAAGTTTCCTATGGACTCTTAATTTAGGTTGTTTGGATTTTAGGGATGAAATCCTCTTTAAAGGGTGGAGTATTGTAACAAACCATAGCATTGAATTTTATCCTATTATGTGATTAGAAATATACCAAGGTTTGGTTTCTTAAATTTGACCAAACAAGGATAAAAATTAAAACACATTTACATAGTGACTTAATTATGTGACAACATGTAATAAAATCTTGAAATATGTTACATGTATTTATTTTACTAACATCTATATAAAACTTAATAATATGCTTTTGAGTAACAATTGGTAATTACATGTCCATAAATATTAATAATGTTCTATTATTTAAATAAAAATGAAATTAATTGATGAAAGATGTTAAATAAGTAAAATGTAGAATTTCGTGCAAAATAATAAATATATAGCTCCTTTGAAAATGTATTAAATATAACAAGACTCAATTGAGTAGATATTTATAATAAAGGTATAATGTTTTGATAAACATAATAGTAATAAGCCAAACATTCTAATGTTGCCATAACTCATAAAAGAGAATTTCAAAAGTAAAATATAATGGTAAAAATATGTTCCTTGTGTCCCAATTGCCTTTGGTGCCAAGTTTCACATTGTTTGCATAATGATAACTATTTTAATTCTCATTTTAAAAGAAAATAAGAATAGGAGCCCAAAGTGTTAAATAAATCACTAATGAACTTCAATAGTAGAATAAATCTCAATTTCAAAATGTAAATACCAAATACGTTTATGTGTGAATTTACACAATATTTGGACATCATAGTGTAATTTAGGGGAGAGAATGCATATTAAGTCCCAAAATATTAAATAAAATGCTAAACAACCACAATGAGAAGAATTAGTTGTATAATCATTTTCCTCATGTTTAAGTTTTCTTGTAGGCTAAGTTTCACATCTTTAAGGAGTTTCTAATTGCCTCCAGTTTTGTAAGAAAATAAAATTAAAGATAAGGCCACACATTTTATATTTACTATTAAAAAGAAAGCATCTAATAAATTAAATGAATAATGTAAACCAATATTTATGGATTTTTATAAATAAAATTGTGGTGTAACATAATAGGAAATAATATTGTACACAAAAGAAAAGTATTAACATAAAAGAAATAAAATTAAAATTTATTTTAGAAACACACTAATTAATACATATGAAATAATATCATTGCACTCATTTGTACTAAAAAATTAGATGGAAAATATTAGTAGTAAAAAGTAGTAAGAGAAAACAATTTCCCCTTTTTATTTATCTTTATAGGATGTTATTAATATTATGGAAATAATTAACATGAATTGAGAAACGAATTTACTATTATCTGAAAGAAATTAGAAATAAAAACAATTGAGGATAATGAACAAAGATTGAGGATTTATAATATATTCTTTATTTCTCTCATGAGTGGAAAATTTCTAAAGGATCATAAATACCCAATATAGTAAGTAAAATATTCATGTATATGAAATATCCACTATAAAATTTTTAAACAAGAAACTAATGTAAAATTTATTTCTCATATATTAATTGGTCCAATTTGCCAAATCCCATTTTAGTTGGATAGTACTAGTGTCCATATACAAATTACAAAATAAATTAACAAAATAATGCTAAAATGATCCAAATAAAGTAAATGACATATTAAACATTTTAAAAGTGAAAAATAATTTAAATTTGGAATTCCACATTTCTTAATTAACCTATGTGTCACAAGTTACTTTATTTTTGGACCCTCAAATAAATTTAGAAAGAGACAACTAGAAGCATTAATTGTTAATTGCTTAATTTAATACATTTTGTTTGATATGGTTTCTAATTTTCTTCCTATAACATTTTATTTTCCTTTTCCTTTTACGTGTGGTACTCTTTTTCTCTTCCGATTCCTTCTCTCACTCTCCCTTCCTCTTTTTCCTCATCAAATTTTCCTTACTTTCTCCCGTATCTAATAAGGGTCTACTCGAAGCCTACCGTGGCACATTCTAGAAATACGTAAAGCTTGCGACACAAGCATCTCTAAGCCCCATCTTAGAAACCCTAGGACCTAACCATAAGATGCATACACTTTTCCCTCTACCAATTTCTCCTCTAGACTCCTGCTCTACGACCGACAACTTAGAACTTGGTGGACCTGTTCTAGGCATTGCGATCCGACATTCTTCTTTTTCAACCCAATTCCACCCACTGATGAGTTGGCTTTAGACTTGGAGGATTAGGATCCAATCTTTGACTTATTACTCAAGTCAAGGTATGCATATCTACTATATTTAAATTGGACATAAGATTGTGACTAGACAACCTTTTCCCATATAAGATATTGATCAAATTTTAAACATTCATAACATCTTATGGTAGTTCTCTTCCTTATGAATATTTCCCTAACTTGTTGACAATAATGTGTGAATGAGACATTGATAATCTTCTGACCTAATCTTATAAATTATTTGGGTCCTTGGATCCCACAAGATGGCAACTTTTACTTCTTACCCTTTTCATGAATACTATTCTTGCCTACCTTATTACCATGGATAATTGACTAGTCATTACTAGAAGTAGTGACACCATGTTTTAGGCTCCAAGGTTTTAGTCCTCTTACCAATATACTGAGGTTTTTAGTCTCCAGGCACTGAGGTTTTAGTCCTCTAGCCAATGCACTAAGGTTTTAGTCTTCCTACGCTAATATATGTTATTTGGCACTGAGGTTTTAGTACTCATGTGCTAATATATGTTGTTTGGCACTGAGGTTTTAGTGCTCTTACCCTTGGTATGATATACATGGATTTATATCTTGCTTTTTAAGATATTCTAGTTAGTTTGGAATCGCCATGCACCTATTTATTTTGTGTTTTACATAAATGGCAAGATGCTTTTTTGTTATCTTATCCTTGTTGATAAACGCCTCATCTTTTGATCAAGCTAAATATTTTTTAGGAACTCTTCTCTATTGGAAATCCCATTATTGACACCACATTATTTAAAATCTTATCTCACTTTAAGTAATGTTCAATTATTTTACTTTGTGCATACTCAACATTCACCGACTTACTTTCTTTTATTTTCCTTTTTCCTAGGTGTTATTTTTGAACCCACCCAGAGTTAGCTCAACCCATGGTTCAGGGAGGAGAGGACTTTTCTCAGGACCAAGTGCAAGGATGAGTTCTAAGATGGAAAGATTTCTCACCACAATATGATCTTGAAATTAGATTCATAGTATAGATTTTGCTTATCAGACCCAATGGTAATATGAACAATAAATTTGTGTAATAATTAGATTTTTTTTTGTTGTCACCAACTATACTTCTGTATTCATCTATTTGAGAAAAAAATATTGTACCCCTTTTATTTTTTCATAATTGTATTCATGGGAATTTATGCAAAATTATTTTCTCAAATTAAGTAAGGAGCGGTCCTCTACTAGTTCCTACTCTTTAGAAAATGGTATGAGACATAATTGTGCTCAACAATCTAATTATTTTAGAAATTCATCCTTGGAACCTTTTTCCTTATATATTATACCTATATTTGAGGAAGACCAACCTGTTAGGATAACTGATACCTTTGACCTGGAAAAGATCTACTAGAACATAGTTGTTGTACCTCATGCCACCCATACAAAAAGCCTAAATTTTTAAGAATTAGAAAACTAGTTAAATTGGACTAAATAAACATTACATAAATTTTGGGCAATTAATCAAACTCAAATATATGCAATAACTACATCCTAACTGGGGTAATTAAATAGACCTTTCTACGTGGACTTCCTTGGGTAGACATATCTGGACCCCTAAGAAAATGTTGCACCAATTGATACAATAAAACTATACTCACATATTAGAAGTTTCCTACAGACTCTTAATTTAGGTTGTTTGGATTTTGGGGGTCAAATCCTCTTTAAGGGGTAGAGTGTTGTAACAAACCAAAACTTAGAATTTTACTGTATTCCATGATTAAATATCTACTAAGATTTGGGTTTTTTTGAATTTGACCAAACAAGGACAAAAATTATACACATTTATATAGTGACTTAATTATGTGACAACATGTAATAAAATTTTGAAATATGCTACATGTACTTATTTACTAACATAATGTCAAAATAAAACTAAATAATATGCTTTGGAGTAAGAATTGGTACTTCCATGTCCATAAATATTAATAATGTTCTTTATTTAAATAAATATGAAATTAATAGATGAAATATGTAAAATAAGTTAAATGTAGAATTTTGTGCAAAATAATAATGTATAGCTCTTTTAAAAATGTATTGAATATAACAAGACTCAATTGAGTAGATATTTATAATAAAAGTATAATATATTGATAAACATAATGGTAATAATCCAAACATTCTAATGATGTCATAGCTCATAAAAAAAAATTCAAAAGGAAAATATAATAGTAAAAATGTGTTCCTTGGTCCCGATTTCCTTGAGTGCCAAGTTTCACGTCATTTTCTTAATGATAACTATTTGAATTCACATTGTAAAAGAAAATAAGAATAAGATGACCAAGTGTTAAGTAAAATACTAAATAACTCTAATAGTAGAAATAAATCCTAATTTTGAAATCTACATACCAGAATCAGTTTATGTGTGAATTTCCAAAGTTTTTGGAGTAGTGTAGTTTTGGAGAGAGAATGTATATTAAATCCCAAAATATTAAATAAAATGCAAAGCAACCACAATAGGAAGAATTAATTGTAAAATTATTTTCTTTATGTTCAAGTTTGCTAGTAGGCTAAGTTTCACATTTTTTAAGAGTTTCTAGATGCCTCAAATTCCTTAAGAAATCAAAATGAAAGATAAGGCCAAAAATATTGAATTTATTATTAAGAAGAAAAAATCTAAAATATTAAATGAATAATGTAAACCAACTTGTATGGATTTTTATATATAAAATTGTGGTGTAACATAATGGGAAACAATATTGTACACACATGAAAAATATTATCATAAAAGAAATAAAATCCAAAATTTATTTTAGAAACATAGTAATTGATACATATGTAAAGAATATCATGGAACTCATATATACTTCAATATTTAATGTAAAATGTTAGTAGTAAAAATAAGTAAGAGAATACAATTTCCTCTATGTAATTATCTTTATAGGATGTTATTAATATTATGGAAACAATTAACATATATTGGGAAACTAATATACTATTATCTTAAAGAAATTAGAAATAAACATAGTTTGATGATAATGAAGAGATATTCAAGAAATATAATATATTCTTTATTTCTCTCATGCGTGGAAAATTTAAAAATGATCATAAATTCCCAATATAGTAAGTAAAACATTCATGTATATGAAATAATCCACTATACATATTTTTAAACAAGAAAGTAATGTCAAATTTATTTCTCATGTATTAATTGGTCCATTTTCCAAATCCCATTTTAGTTGGATAATACTAGTGTCCATATGTAGATTATAAAATAAATTAACAAAATAATGCTAAAAGGATTCAAATAAAGTAAATTTCATATTAAGCATTGTAAAAATGAAAACTAATGTAAATTTCGAATTCTACATGTCTTAATTAACCTATGTGTCACAATTTACTTTTTTTTTGGACCCTCAAATAAATTCAGAGAGAGAATATACAATTGGAAATATTAAGTGTTTATCATTTAATTTAATATATTATATTTGATATGGTATCTAATTTTTTTCCTACCATGTTTTATTTTCCTTTTCCTTTTATTTGTGGTACTTTTTTTCTCCTCTAATTCCTTCTCTCGCTCTCCCTTCCTCTTTTTCCTTTATCAATTTTTTCTTACTTTATTCCACATTCTAGTAATGCCTAAATCTTGGGACACAAGCATCTCTGAGTCCCATAATAGCAACCATAGGACCTAACCATATAAATATGGGACCTTGTCTTTGATTCTGTCGCACCTCACTTAGAATTTTCCCTCTATCAATTTCTCCCCTAGTCTCGTACTTTGCACCAGGAACATGGAACTTGGTGGACCTGTTCTAGGCATTATGTCCTGTCATTCTGCTATTTCAACCCAATTCCACCCACTGTTGAGTTGACTTAACACTTGGAGGAGTAGGATCCAATCTCTAACTTAATACTCAAGTCAATTTATGTACATATACTCTATTTAAATTGAGCATAAGATTATGAAAAAACAACCTTTTCCCATATGAGGCATTGATCAAATTTTGAACATTCATAACATCTAATGGTAGTTATCTTCCTTATGAATATTTCCCTGACTTGTTGACAATGATGTGTGAATGACACATTGATGGTCTTCTGATCCAATCTTATTAATTATTTGGGTCCTTTGATCCCACAAGATGACAAGTTTTACTTCTTACCCTTTTAATGAATACTATTCTTGCCTACCTTATTAGCATGGATAATTGACTAGTCATAACTAGAAGTAATGACACAATGTTTTAGATACTGAGGATTTAGTCCTATTGCAAATACATTGAGGTTCTAGCCTCCTGCAATTTATTAATTTGGGCACTGAGGTTTTAGTTCTCCTACCAATGCACTAAGGTTTTAGTCCTCCCGCGTTAATATATATTGTTTGACACTGTGGTTTTAGTCCTCCTATGCTAATACATGTTGTTTAGCATTGAGGTTTTAGTCCTCCTGCCCTTGGTATGATGTACATGGATTTCTATCCTACTTTTTATGATATGCTAGCCAGTTTTGAATCACCATGCAACTATTTAGTTTGTTATGTACAAGTATATGACAAGACTCTTTTTAATTATCATATCCTTGTTTATAATTGCCTCATGTTTTAATCAAGTTAAATCTTTTTGACAAACTCTTCTCGATTGGACATCCCATTATTGGCATCTCTTTATTCAAATCTTCTCTCATTTTAATTAATGACCAATTATTTTACTTTATTCATACTCAACATTCACTGACATACTTTCTTTTATTTTCCTTTTTCTTTTGTGTTGTTTTTTAACCCACCAAGATTAGCTCAACCCATTGTTCAGGGAGGAGAGGATTTTTCTCAGGACTAAGTGTAAGGATGAGTTCTGAGATAGAAAGGTTGCTCACAACAATATGATCCTGATAATTAGATTCATAGTTTAGACTTTGTCTATAAGGCCCAATGTTAAGATGAACAATGAATTTGTGTAATAGTTAGATTTTTTATTTTCTACTGCCACAAACTATGTTTATGTATTCTTCAATTAGAAGAAAAAATACTGCACCCCTTTTATTTGGTCATAATTGTATTAATGGCGATTTATACAAATTTGTTTTCTTGAATTAAGTAAGGAGTGGTCCCCTACCCAGTCCCACTATTTATAGTAGATAGCTCTAGCTCCAACTAGGCTAAGTAAGGGGATTAGGAGTGATACTTAGGGCATGTTTGGTAGGGTGTAGCCGGATGACAAAGTGTGTATTTAATGTACATTTTTACATTGCAAATTCACACAACTGCACCCTACTACACTCAACCAAACTAGCCCTTAGCTAAAGAGCAAGCTTTCTATGATAGGACCCAATGAAGTCCATCCTAGAGGGTAGAACCCAAAGAAAAAATAGAAAAGTGGAAGAAGAAGAAGAGCTTATATGGATCAAGCTAAAGAAAGTATGGAAGATTGTTTTAGGCTTTAATCTTCAAGAAACAAGCCAAATCAACAACATGCATCAGCATGCATAGGAGAAACCTCTAATGTCACTGATTCGTAGCTTCAATGACGTTCTCTATCCCCAAAACCAATCTTAATGATCCCTTAGAGGAAAGTGATCACAAGCTCATAGACTAAGAGTTAAGAAAATTACATATGAACCCATAAACAACTCATTCCTGCCTTCATCATTTAGTGAGAGCCCAAAACATGGCCTGAAAAACCCAATTGGGCCTATAGGAACACTTCACCCTGTAAAATGCATGCATCAGATGTCTCCCATCCTGAAGTGCTCACATCTATCTCCATCCTACCTTAATATGTCTGTATTTCCCAGACCCTCCGCTCGAAGTGGGTATAACAGTCTGTACATGGACACACATTTGATAGCCAACACAATCATATTTGAACCCATCGCTCTGAGCATTTAGCTCGAAGCAGCACACGTGAGGTTTGTTGAACCCCATTGATCATCCTTCTTGTAGCAATTGATCCTATCAAACAATCCCCAGAATGTGGTACACTTTTTATGTATTCAAAATTTCATATAAACAAAATCTGGGTGTAGATTTTTACCATCATTAAAAATCTGTGTGAATTGAAAAAATGCATTATACTTTATATTTAAATAATTCCAAATAACACCATAATAAAATAAATAAGTCTTAGAACTAAGGGTGGTATAGACCGGTTAAAAGAAAGCAATGTATGAGACCTTAGACAAGCTCAAGATCTTTTAAAAGTGGAAGGTGAGGCAAGAGGGAGGGTTCTAGCTTTGGAAGTCCTCATCTATAGCATTGAAGAAGGACTTTGGTTAAACCTATAGGTGGTAAGGATGCATTACCTATACTTCATCATCCCAAGAAATAATTGTCATTATTATTTTAATATGTCTCTAGAAAAAGACCATTCTATATAGTAAAATATGGTTCAACTTGTTTGTTCACTTAGTATATAATGCTTATGTCATATAACTTTTTCATACCAAAAGGTATCATTGCTGAACAACATAATCTGATAGTCTTTTGAGACATCAGTTTTATTAGTTAAACGTGTAGGGGATTGTTAAATTGTGACAATATATTCTCTCATTTATTTTTTACCTTGTTGTGATGTGGTGTGTATAGTGTGGTGAAGGGGACTTTGAATCATGCATTGCGCACCTTAAAATTTGGCCAACTCTTATGTGTGAGAAGGTTAACGAACACTTCTTACGAGAACTATAAAAGGATATTAAGACCACAAACATATCCACACATACGCACATACACCCCATGCTCACTAATTTAATCACTTTTCTCAAAAATAGTTTTTGGTTACTAGAATAATTTTAACTAGAAAGGTGTATGATAATTTTTTTTGGCTCAGACTAAGAATGAACTTGACAAAACATATCATCTATTTGACTGACTATGGCTTATCACGATGAATAAGTGTTTTATGTTTCTTCATATAATAAGTTATGCATATGGTCATTTATGTGAGGTAATCGCTAGAATAAGTGGTCGGATATGTTTCATGTCAAAGTGAATATGGGACATATATTTGATGAAATGCATGTATGTGATGGACATAATGTAGCAATAAACATGTGTATGCGACCAAATTTCATTACTACTAGTGCACATTATTCGAGTTGGTCTTTTTCCTATTGAAAATATGTGAATGTGTGAGAGTGACTTTTGTGTTTTCGACGGGTGCTTAAATAAGCCGTAGTAGTAATTAGGGGGGCATACTATTTCACTAACTGTATTTGCTATTGGCGGCTGCGATATCCAAGTGAAAGATTTAGTCTACTCTTGTTGATATATTCGGACGCTTGTCCTATAAGAGGCCTCCTATAGAAAAATTGTAGAAGACCAATCAGAATTTTTTATAGTATTAAAGAATTTATTTTAATGCTGAAAAAATAATTTCTCTCTCTATTATTTTTTTTATAGGTTGTATTTTTGGTATTCTCATTGGTTCTATCTAAAACTGGTAGTATATGAGACCTCCTATTCTACTAGTTTCGGATATATTCACCCTTTGCATCACGTGTTTATCTTTTGCCAACTACTTGTTGGGGACTCAGATATGGTCAAATTTTGTTCTTGAGAGAGGTGAATATGTTAGAATAAATTTTAATGTGCCACTGTATATATTTATGATCAGCCTTTGTTATATTTTTAATCCTAATATTTTTTGCTTATTTGTGCTTCTTATAAGCCTACTTATCAAGTCCTGTTTGCGTATGTACGCCGTTAATGAATCGTGATACGATCTAAAAACTGTGACCCTTCATCGGCAAGTATAACTGTGCTTTAACTCATCAATGCAAAATTGATCTGACATGTCGTCTCACAATGATGACGCGTACCTTCAGGCGCACTAAATAGTTCTATTTACTTATTCAGGTATGGATCAAGGCTTACATATTATGGAATGACAGCATGTTTGAGCAGATAATTGAGAATTTAATTGGAATGTTGAAACAAAGGAAATTTAGTGTCCAAGTCGAGATCACGCAGCATTTCCCTTGACGCACAGCCACTGCCCCACAAAGAGCTTGTCACAAACCAAGTTAGGGTTGAGAAACATGAAATCCGGCAGTGAAATCTTGAAGGTCTGCATAACTTCGAAGCATGTCTCGCTAGACGCCACACCGTGTACAAGGACGCAGAGTGGCTTCATAACTGGGAGTGGGATACCAGGCATTTGGTACACTACAGATAGCAGCAAAAAAAGCAGACTAAAATGTTAGAAATTTTGCATCAAAAACGTTTTAACTCTGCTTCGAAAAGCTAATTAGTCTAGAGTAAGATTAACAAAACCTTAGTCACCAGTGGCTCAAATCATTTAGTCAACAGTATGTAGAAGTAAAAGGTTAGTTCTACTATCAATTGGGGAACTTACATGAAAAACCTTTGCCCTCTGTGGCAGGAAAGATCAGCATCACTGCAACCACAAGCACTGCCATGAGCATTGGAGTTGACTTCGCCATTTTAATCGTTTACTGAAAATAGAAGATTCTTATTTTCCTTCGGCCTTGGTTGAGTTGGCCGTCTCCTACAACATATATATGCTTGATAAAAGGATGCAGTGAAGACACTAGTGAGTTATTCCGGATAAATTATGAGTTATTCCGGACAAAACAAGAGGCCGGCGGCTCCCTTGTTCAGCATGACTCTGTATTCTTGTGCTGTCATTACAACCAAACGTCTTTTGTGAACCGAGGGCGATACTTTCCACGCTTGTATGACAATAAAGAGACAACCGTCGATGCATGTTAGCTAACTTTTCTTAAAAGTTGTTATTAGCAATAGCTACATACTTACCAACTAGCTCAGCCGGTCAAGCCCGCTTCTTGTGAAGCGCAAATTCCAGGATTCGAATCTCAACGAGTCCCGTTGGAACATTACAAGAAGGGATTAAAAGACCCTCGGCGTATGCTGTTGGCTGTTCTGGAACAGGCCCATACATGTATGGCTTGCAATTTTTACCAAAAACACGTACTTAGTACATAGTAATATCTATTACTAGAAGATGTTCTTACGAATTTTACGTTTGACAACACTCTAACAATTAACGCATAAGGGTTAAAGGGGATTTGAGTTTTGGATCAATTCGGTAAAAAGTATGTAGGGATCATTATCGATCAATTAAGTTAATTAGTTGTTTGTTTAAGGAGGGAAGATTTAGGTGGGAACCTAGACTCTAGTATATAACATTATATAGGAGTTGATACTAGCAACAATTAACAAGACGTTTTTCCGAGAAACATAGAAATTGGTTCTTATTATTCATACTGCTCCCTATTGCAGGCCAAAATCTACTCAAGGAAATTTACAACTAGATAGAGCCAATCTTGCTTAACAGTGGTAAGAGAGAAACGGCAGAAGGAAGACATAAAATATTTTGCTAGAGAGTCTGTAGCTGAGTTGAGGCAGTGTCAGTGTGGTATCTGGTTGATTGCCACAAGGGGGACCTCCTCAAAGTGGACCTCCATTGTGTACGACAAAATTTCCTCCCAAGGGGCTGGAGCTCTGTCATTGGAGCGGTGATTTGCTGAAGCACCCCAATGGACGTAACTGGAGTTGGTCAGAAAATATACATTGGACAAATTGTGGTTCAAAATAGGGCGGCATGCAGGATGGCTTGGGTTTCAGCCTCGAGGGAAGATTGGGAAGATAGGGGGAAGCCGGACCCTATTATACATGCACTAAAAGTATTGATAGTATGAAGACCAATACTTGCTTTCTTAGTTGCGATCTGAAAGGCTACATCGGTGAATGTATAGTTGTCAAGGTTGTCCGATTGCCTTTTCAGCAAGCTGGTGAGAGAAGGAGTACATTGGAAATGTTGAATTGGAAGACATACAATAGGCCATGTGTACTCCTTGGTGAATGCAATATGACCCTCTATTTGTAGCTTCTTCACTTATTGAACCAAGTCGTTGCATTCGTGCCACATGTGCCAACACTCCATGATCCTCCTAGTGCGCCATGGTGACTCCCATCTGATGAAGTGATGTGGTAGACCAAAATATCTTTAGATAGAGAGAAGAAGGGCAGCCGGACATTTAGCTAGTGCCAAATGGGACGAATGAAGTTGCAATCACACATACAATGAAGAAGAGAGTCTAGGGCAGTGTTGCAGGCTGCACAAGCATTGCCCACCTCTATGTGTCGACGTCTCTTCTCTAAATTTATAAGCAAGGCTTTGTGGTGCATAATTCCAGTGAAGATGTAAATTCTCGAGGATTTTGAGGTTCCAAATAAAATTCCAATCCCAATTAGGATGTTTTTTTTCTTCTGTGTGTTAACAATGATAGGTCACTTTTGTTGTAGATCCATCATGTGGGTCATTGGGCAACACCCATATGTCCATCCTGAGAAAGGGATCTATAAGTAGGATGTATCACATATGACTCTAGGAAATGGTGGGAATGGGAGACTTGATCTTCCCTCATGTACTTTTCCTTCATGATATGTTCCCATAGCACTGAAGAACGACTGAGAAGACTCCATGCATTTTTTAGCATGAGAGCCATATTTGATGACGTGCATCCTTAATGCCCATACCACCACCATCTTTATGAGAGGTAACCTTATTCCAGGACACAAGAAATGTTTCTTTGGTTCCCGCCCTCCCAACCAGATGAATTTTTTTACTTGTATATTAGTGTCATCATGAAGGCTTGGGTTAAGGTGAAATGCATGCATAGCGTAAACATGTTATCTTGAAGAGTAAATCTTTCTAGAAATATCCTTCCAGATAGAGAACTTTGACAATAAATCCCAACAATTTATGCAATGGGAACACTGAGATGAAGACCTAGATCGTTTGTCTTAGAGATTCCAAGGCGTTGATAGAAGGAATTCTTCTTAGTAGGTGAGGTGTTGAATGAAAAGTAGAAACAAGATCTTTCTTTATATATAATGTGACGTGACACTGCCAAATATTTTTTGAGGATTTGTAGGATGGAGCCATCTTGTCTATAAGTTGGTTCATCCATAAGAATTATATCATCAATGCAGAGAAAATGTGACAACATAATGCCATTCTTGCTGAGTGTCATCGAATTCCATTGTCCATAGCATAACATCAATTTGAAGGCAATCCTCATTTATTTCCATGCATAATAAAATCACATGGGGAAAAATTTGGTCCCCTCCCTCACCCCTTGATAGGATTTGAACGAAGACAGTGGTGTGCCTTCCCACTTAATGGAGGTAGATCCACTAGAAATAATTTGCATGATCAATGAGATTATGTTCCTAAAGGACCTTTATTAAATAGTATTATCTTAAATTGAAGGCCACCACATCCTGTCAAAGGCCTTTGATAGGTTAAGTTTGATACTTACCAACTATTCATTGACATACTGTTTATTCATAGAATGCATAACTTCATGTACAAGTAGTATGTTACCCCTAATGTTCCTTATGATAATGATGCTAGATTGGGTTTTTGAGATCCAAGAATCAAGAAAGTACTTGATACTCTCAATAACAATCTTAGAAATTAGTTTGAAGTAAGACTCATTAACTGAGGCATGAGTTCACTACATCATTGAGTCTAACGTACTTTGTGGATCAAGATGATCTAAGAATATGAATGTTTGGGATCAAAATTTACTAGTATTGAATGCCAATTTGGCTGTTTGAACAATAGAATGGCCAATGTGAGTCCGTTGAGCATAAATGAACTCATTTGGGATATTGTCTAGTCTTAGGGCCATGGCAAGAGCCACTTGGAAGGCTTCCTTCTTGATTTTGTCTAGTCTTAGTGTGAGAGTGATGAAGTTGCAATGAGGTGCACAAATGCCTAAGAAATGGCTAATGTACTCTCAAATTGTTGAAGCATCTTCATTGGGAATAGGTTTGGACAACATCAACTATGAGAAGTAGTCTTATACAAGCATCTAGAGCTCATGGTTCATAATGAACCAACCATTTGGCCTGTCACAAAGCCATGAATGGTGTCTTTACATAATTCTAAAAGAACTTTGTATTGCAATATCCATATTGAAACTAGTTCATGTTGGCTCATCAGTGCCAATCAACCTCCTCAGAGAAGAGTATGGGTTTTGGGTTGTCAATACCTTGTGATGTTCTGAATAGAAAGATTCCATTGCCACCCATATGAGGATTCATGTCACTCATCTCAGCAACGACGACGATAATTAATTTATCTTATAGGATGTTTTCACCTCGATTTACCCCATTCCCACTGTTCTTGACCAGGGGTTTCTCTTCCCAAGGTGTTTTGTTCCTATCCATTACTCATCAGTCAATGATTTTGGACTTTTTCCTAGTCTCCCTTCTTGTATGAATTTGTTTTTATCTTAGTTTTCTCATTGGTTGTAGGCGTCTTTCCATAAAAAATTATGTGGTCCTCCTCGAGCTTGCTAGATTCAAATGATTGCTTGATATGTTTCTAAAGGGCTACTAGACACTGCTCTGGCTTGTTGGTGTAGATTTCTAGTGAGTATGCCATCATTTTAACTTGAGGTTCTAATAAAGATTCCAATGACTCTGGTGCAACAAACAATGGCATAAAAGTGCAGTTCACATCAACATGACCTGTCCTACCGCATTGCAGGCACACCACTAATATGGTTTCATATTCTAATATATGGTATTCTCCATTAAGATAGATCACATGAAGGAGATGTTTGGTTTTGTCAACTTGTATTTTTAGGCTAGTAAAGTTGACTATGTGTCTCACTAATTTAGTGTTGTCAGTATGAATTGTTTGACCTACTAGGTTAGTGACGCACACCCGTAGTTGAATCTGGTTGAGATACATCAACAAGTCATGAACCATGATCCCAAAGACCAATGTACAATGTATGGGACTAGAGGGGTGGAAGCTTGATGACCAAGACTGTACTAAGAGATAGTTTCCAATGGCCATCCAGGGATCTCTAGTAATGGTCTTCATTAGGTCCTTAGGGTTAGTAATTTAATTATACTGTGTCTCATCTCTAAGTCAATGGCTCAAAATATGTCAACCAGAGTCCATACAAGTTGGAGTATGTTAATTATGTTTTAAAACCCCATGTTTATGCCTAGAACTTTCACCATGACTACATACTTCCATATCTCTTGGAGATGCTACAACTTCTTAGGGTAAATTGTACTTGTAGGATGTGTGTTATTGTAGTCTATGAATATGTCCTCAACTTGTAGGGTTTCAAGCAAGATCTTCTTGATTAATGATGAAATCTTAGAGTGTTTCCGGTCATTGCATCCTTATAGGATCACATCACCCAATCAATTTTTAGTGTCACCATGGTTGTATCTTCTTGATTGTTTTTCCAAATGTATAGTAGTGTTAGTGGTAGTCCACAATGTGCCGGTCATGGACTGGGTTGGTCCATCCACCTTCATGCCCTCTACCAGTGAGGCAACCACTGCCACCTCAACCAAACCCTATCATGCCCCCTTAGTCTATATGATAATGAGATCAATAGACTCAATAACAATCATTAACACCATGACCACAATGTCCATATCCTCTACCATCGCCACAAAAAATTCCTACCATCATCCTGTAGTATGTATGACAACATGATCAATAGATTCAATCATAGTCAAGAAGGGATTTTGGAGTGAAGAGGTTGTATATTATTGAATTGATCTAGAACTAATTCTTAAATGAAAACATACCAAATAGTTTTCTTAATATCAAAATTTGACTGGGTTTCATGGACCAATATTATATAACTAGTTAAACATATTATGTAGCTGAAACTATGGATGATTGGTATTGAGTAGGTAGAGAGAACATGATAGTAGTTGTTGGAAAGATGGAGAAGGAGGAAGAGTGTCCAAGAGTATATAGAAGGAAATTATTTTGATAGTTCCCATGTAAAAATGTTTTCTATACAACTTATATTTTAAATTACATGGATACACACATTCAACATCTCTAGAACCCAGGAAAGACCAATACATGGTATACTTAGCCAAATGTGTAATGTTAAATTATTTGTCTCATTTCCTAATATGAAAAATCATACACTTGTAGAAACTCTATTTAACCATTAGAATCATTTGCTTTGAGTTGAATATGTATCTCTTCATTTGGTGAGCATTTGATTTAGCATAATTTTCGATGGATTGACTAATACCATACCCCCAAAAATGAGGTGAGAGAAATAAAGATAATTTTCTTGATTATCAGATTAAGTAATTTGCATCAAGTGGATATATAATGATCTTGTTGATTAACATTTGCAATATTTATTTTGGAATGGTCCACCCTGATGTCTTATTCATGGACAAAGTTTTATACTCTATCATGTTTTTTTTGGGTTATGAAGTATAGGAATTCAAATCACTGGTGAAATAAACTATCACAAAATGAAATATAGGCTTATTTATACTAGTACCTGCTTAATATAAAATGAAATAAGTATTGGAAGTCTCAATGATTGTACATGTATTTCATGGGAAATATGGCATCACATAGGTAGAAGAAACAAAAAAAAAATATCTTCCATATTCCCCTTTAATAGAAAATCACATCAACAATTATGTAATGGGAAGATATGGTTTACGAAGTCACACGTGGTCCAAGAATAGGTCCAGAGGCTGTTCCTCGTTGCAGTATGCAGATTTCTTCAAGTCAAACTTGGATGGTGTTAGCAACATCTCCTCAAAGACCGCAACTTGATGTTGTCCTCATAGCAGGAAAAGCTCCATGCCTATATTGTAGTCCAAACAGACAACCAAGAACTCCTATCATTCTAGTAGAACTGACTAGAAGGAGTTTTCCCTCTCCATGGTGTACTAGAACCAACTTGCTCTCCCACAATTGCTTTCTCTTCCTTTATCGGGTAGGACTTGCTCGGGTTCTCTCAGCTACCACAACAAAAGAAGATAAACAATTGTCAGAGGCAATTGAGTTGTGTCTGGGAAGCACCCCATACCCATCTATTTATAGTAGGGTAAAGGTCAAGGTTGCCAATTTGAGTGGGAGCGGAGGGCACTAGAATTTCATGAATTTTTGCAACCTATAAGTGACGAAACATTAAATTCACAGGTGAACCGATCAGTTGGCATGTGATTCAATCGGCACAGCCCTTGAACGGGTCCTTCCATCATGTTTCCCAATCACATTATATTGGAAATTATAATCCTATTTAATACACAACATGACGGCAGCACAAATCCTTGAATCAATCAAATTGATCCACCAACCGCTCGATTCACAACCTGAGATGGTCGGCTCATATCCTGAGCTAATCGGTTAACTTCCTGAACTGGTCAGTTCATGTTCTAAAATTGCCGAAGTTGGTTCAATAGACCTGACACACTGAAATGATCAGTTAAACACTTAAATTGGTTGGTTCATTGTTCAGTCTGCCAATATTCAACCAATGTTGTTTAAATTGAATACCTAAGTCTTTAGTAATAAAGTTTAAACTGTATGTTCATGAATGAACTCCTGTTCCAAGTGTATCCTATGTGTGTGACCCTATAGGTTCCAACTTAGATTGGTAGTAAGTGTCAATAACTAATTTATGACATCACAAGTAAAGAATGACGTCTAGAAACACATCATTGCTACTCAAGTAAATAGAAAGTTGGAGAAGAACTTCAAGCTACATCCTATGATAGGTGTTATAGTGATTGTCTAATTCCTTTATATCTGATATCCGGATTGAACTCAAGGCATGAAACCATCGTCCTCTCAATGTTCAATCCATGTTCCTTGAACTAGAGAAGACTGTTTGAGACATATGTGACCCCAATATCATATATTGATTCACATGTCCATGTGCATGCTTTCTTGGTCTCGCTTATCAAGTGGCCTGGATATCAAACTCCAATAGGAGGGATAAATCACATCTACATCACTCACAATCATCCTCATGTGTCATAATGCATCCGATCACCACCTTTATGGGAACCCTCATTCAAGGTCACGCTGGATGATGTCAAAGTACATTGAACGACATGTGATGAGTGTAGAAGGTCTAAGAACCACAATCACCACCTTCACTGTGAGAAATGATAATGACCACCAATATAGTTTCCATGTGTCACTCTCAAGGTGGGTCTGTCTGATACACTATTCTTTAGCAAGTATCTATGTGTTTGGTTTTATATCTCATATATCATGACCGATGAGATTTTGTCATCAACCAACACACACTCTAGTCTTCATGTGTTATTTCTATCTATGAGCCTTCCACAATAACATCCGGCTAGGGACATAACAAGAATGTGCATACTCTTAACATCCATATGATCTCATTATTTAGGTCATCAACCTAAAGACATACATAATTGAGTAATGCCATTCTTTAGACATCTATTATGTTTCATAATTATCTCATAACTGATTGAAATAGTACAAATTGGAAGATTGTCGTTATTATTAATCCAAATTATTTATCTGATATTCCATCTCAATCATCATATGATTGGATCTCTGGGCATACATACCAACATACTCCCACTTGCACTTAGAGCCAATCACCTACAAATCTCATTCTTAGTGATCGAAACATGTCCATCATGTTTCTATTGTGCAAGTGTTAATCCAGCGGGTTTAGTAATATTTTTCCTTTAGTAGGTATATTGCATATTTCACATATCTTCGATGTACGTCATCTCGTATGAGAAGGAATTGTCGTAATATGCTATCTAATATTCCTTGCCTAATAGTAGCTCCATTACATCATCATATTTCTACTGTGTCACTAATGGTTCCAACATCTCTCAGGTCATCCATATGAACTTCTAGATCCATATAGTATCCATTTCTCTATTCTTAACACCATGATACTCGACTTCTATTGCAGAATTTAAATAATTGTCTATAGTTTGGAACCTTTCCAACTTACAATTTTTATGTCATGATTAAACATGATTTTATATTGTGATCATTCTATGCCATTTTAGAAGCTTGCATCAATGTAACTCGTTACGTCAAACTCTTCTATATTGCCAAATCCAAGGAAGTAATCCTTAGTTCTTCTTAAGTACTAATGGATTTCCTTTATGGTATTACAATGACCCTCATTGGAATCTAAGTAATATCATCTTGCCATGTCCAATACATACAATATTATGGGATTAATACATTATATAGCATACATGATAGATCCAATTGCTAGTGCATATGTCATCTTACTCGTGTCCTTCCATTCTTCATAAGAATAAAAACCCTATGGTTCTTGAGAGACTAATCCCATGTATCGTGGTTAGATCTCTCTCATTGAATCCTTCATGTTGAACTCTTTCAACATCTTGCCAATATATGTGCTCATATTTAGGTCATGAAACTTTCTAGATGTATCTCTAAAGATCTCATTTCCTATCACATAGGTTGTTTCACATAAATCCTTCATGCTGAAGGTGATTTCTTGCCAGGTCTCAATACTTATTGTGACACACCATCACACTAAACAAGATTACTCACAACATAAAACATGATTACAACTAACTAATCTCATTTCCAAAAAAGTAGAATAAATTAAAACCGATTCCAACCTCACAAATAGGTTCTAAAGGATTTACATAAAGGTCCAACCTTTCCATAAACTCATATACCATACCAAGTATTTACGTCTATGTCCAATGGCCTCAGCCACAACCTGTATACAAAAAATATATTCCACATGTACATGCCATATTTAAAAACCTGGCATACTACCAAAAACTCACATCAATCCATGTATATGATCTACAAAACTGAAACCATTCGCAGACCAGAGTGTACATGGATGACTCTAAGACTCTACTATTATAACTCTAACTGTCCAACCTTTGGCGTCCCTTATCACCAAGCTTCTCCCTCCTCAACAAAACAATCCTGACTACATTGCCGACAACCACCTAAAAAGATGTGGTGACCCATGAGGTGAGACCCATGTCCTAATGAGAGATATAACTCTATAGAACAGTTATAGATTACAACAAATTATTTAACAATAAACAAACTGAGCGGATTGAGTATTTAATAAGAAATTGAGCATATTGAACAATTCTAGAATACTAAGCAAGATAAGTAGATAGGTTTAGCATCCAACATGATTATATGGGTATATAAAGGAAACAACTGAATCAATTTCTTCTAACAGTTGATCTCTCAAATTGCATTAAATTGCATCATCTAGAAACTATGTAGTATAAAAGACATGGAAAGGGTTAACATCTGATGTGAAGCGTATTTAATCATAAAAGATATACTACACAACTATTACCACATATTTTATTAATCCCTAGTGAGTTTGAGTTGTACCACCCAAAATCCAACTGAACACTGCAAAGCACTATTCAGTTCAGTATAAGATCTGGGAGTGTCGATATCCTAAGATATCTCCTTCTCGATCAATACGAATCAAAATAAAATGAGATAATAGTCATGATGCCTAGAATGACATATAGTCAAGCTGCGAATACCTAGTTTGTCGTTGGTACGGGTCAAGAAACTAGAAACTAGGGTATGCAAACCCTATAGTCCAAGGTACGACCACATTTGTCCTCAATCAAATCAGATATAACAAATATCCGAGACACGACCACTGCCGTTGTCAATAACCTTGGGATCAGGATGTCAAGAATGTACATTCACTTGCATCTGCATATATTCAACATGTTATGTATGTGACTCCAAGTTTCCCTTAGGAATACTCGTTTCACCATCTAACAATTCTGATACTGAAGATGGTTCGATGACATAGTGAACTACATGATTAGGGTTTCATTTGATAAGTTATTGCCAATTGCGTGAATTAAGGATGCATCATACAAATGGACATACAAACCCTAATTCATTTCTAGAAAGAATATAAATATGACAAATAGAAAAGATATAAAACATATGAGGTGTAATTCTTAATCATAAAAACACATAATATTATTTATTGCCATTCATGAGACAATGCTAGTCATCATACCACCACAGGATACACATTCTTATCACAATGTTCCCAGGTTGCAACCCTTGTCATGTCATAAATAGGATTACACCTCCTTTAGGGCTCAACCATTCCCAAAGGTCATTAAGACCATCAAATAATTCCCATCAAGATCATCATTATCTTTTCATGTCCTAATACAAGGCTCAATAAACCATCACCATACATGTGTCATATGATTATAACATAACAAGGAACTATGATGTCCATCTAGGACCATATTACGGATTCATCAACAATAAGAGAGTACACCATTATCATAGTAATCATTCAAAAAGGAGGATCATAATCAATCACCATCACTTCATCACATTAGGGTCAGGTGTAACAAGCCATGTTTCATTAGGGTTACACATCAAATTATTATGATGAATATCAATTATATTCATATGAGGGAAAGGATAAGACTACAATATTAAGAGTATTGAACCATATAATTCACACCAGCAAAACCAAAACATTACTCCATGAGCTTCACCCAAAACCATTGGATGTTGAGGCATCAAACCAAACCATCTAATCATGACTCTCACTCAAAATCATTATATGCGAGTTAGAGAAAACCATTGGTTGTAATTTCAGAAAGATCATCGACTTTTGTTTGCATTCTAACTATAGGTTGATGAACAATTGATCCAATCCAACCATCGGTTGATGAACCATTGACCCAATCCAACCATTGGCTGATGAACCATTGAGTCAGGGAAACCATTGGTTGAACCATTGACCCAGTGAAGCCATGGGTTGAATCGTCAATCTAGTGAAGTCATTGGTTGAACCATCAATAAAGTGAGCCCATTGATTGAACCATTGATCCAGTGAAGCCATCATTTGTCACTAAAAGGTTAGAAAATAAGGAAAATCACATCTATGAGAGCCAAAACCCTAACTTACCCTAGAAGGGTAATAACACCAAACCAAGGTACAACTAGGTGCCCCAGGGACCAACAAGCTCAAGCATGAAAAGAAAACATATAAGGAGCATAAATCATGTGACAAATTGCATGAAAAACCTCATATATGGGTAATTTGTAGAAAAATCCAAATCATGCACCAAATTGTATAACTTGCACAAACAATGTCAAAATTGGACCAAACATGAAACTTAAGCTTGTCATATGATTTTAATGCAGATCATATGGTTTTATTAATGTTTTAAGAACTTAATTAGGATAATTTAACATGTTCAAGATTTCAAGCAGGGTCAAGGGTCTTACAACCATAAACTCCTAACAAGGATTTCACTTCCAAAATCCAACATAAAGACAGATGCGTACTTTAGGCGTATCTCATTTTCTAATTCCCACGTAGCTTCCTCTATGCCACAACAATTCCATAAAACCTTTATTAACACTATATCTTTCTTCTTCAACTGCTCCACCCTCCATTCCAGGACTAACACAAGACCCTCCATATAGGACACATCCTCATCTAACTCATCCTCCACTGGCTGGATCGTCTGCACTGTATCTGGATGAAACTTCTCAGCATGGCAATATGAAAGACATTATGTAGCATGTGCAACTCTGGCGGTATCTCCAACTTTTATAACACCTTTCCAACATGATTCAAGATAGGGTATGGTCCCAAAAACCTAGGTGTGATGCCCCACTCCACAAATTACAAGATAACTCAAAACTTAATGTAGAAACAAAACTAAACAAACAAATTATTGAAAAACATTGGAAATTAAAACCATTTTCATTAAGCACCAAAGAAGGTTAACCCTTTACATATAAGTCCTCATAGAACACAAAGTACTTACATCAACATATACTTACCATGGATGCCATCCACCGGTTATAATAAAACATGTCCCAAACATATGTACATGTCCACTATATCTTTACATCAAAAGCGGAACACAAGACAAAACCATGTATTGAAGGCACTCCTACCAAACACACCCAAAAACCATCCCAAAGACCTAAGTGTACAAGGACAACTCTAGGACTCTAACAATGAAAGGATCACAAGCAACACTTACAACGTTGTCAGCTACTATCCTTCTTGTTGCTGCTTAGCCTCTGATGCAAAATCTCTACCTCCTCATGCATGTCCACCTAAAGTGATGTGGGGAACCCACAAGGTGAGATTCCAAAACTCAGTGGGAGATATAACTCTCCACCAACACTATTATTAGTACATGTAAGGTGATTAATGAACAGAAGTAAAGCTATAACTTATGATAAGCAAATAATCATCATTAACAATATAAGTAATTCTAATTGGATTGTGAAACATCTTATTATCATAAAAGGAATATTGAAGAACATGTATATTCACTACAAACTATATTGTACAAAAGCAAGCAAGGCCTCATCCAATATTTTCATATTTGAACCTAAGTAAGATACTACACGACTGATTACGTATTTTATGCCTCGAGGATTTGAGTCGTACCACCAAATCCAACCAACCATTGCTAAGTCCAAATCGGCATAATACAAGGTCCATGGAAGAGCCAGAATCCACGACCTCACCAAACCTCACGGTCAGTACATAAGTGCACAATGGAGACATACTGCTCAACCGCAACTTGTGACATATAGTCAATAGCAAAAGTCCTGGCCCACCTTGGTACATGTCACCACACTAGTGAAACTGAGTTACGACCCACAAACACACTCCTTCTAGGGTATGGACCACAGTCAATCTTGTGAAACCTCATAAGAAACATATTTCTGAGCTACTGCTCACAGCCACACTCCTGCCATGGCCCGTAGCCAATCCTGTGAATGCATATACTCAACAGTATATGACTCCAAGATTCCTCTAAAGGAAATCCCGTTTCACCATCCAGTAAGTGCTGGAACTGAGACAGATCTATGGAATAGGGCAAAACTACATGATTAGGTTCCACTTTATTAGTTAAGTCATTTAAGTGTCTTTTAGCATCGAACAAGTTACAACGTATAAAGTCATAACAAATTCTACAAAGATAAGGGCATACCATAGTTTTAGTAGATATAAACATATAGGGTGTGAACTTGTCACACTATCACCACATAATGCCTATATCATTTTCATTCACAACATCATCAACAAGGCCACATACCATGGGATATCAACCCTCATATTAGGCCACAAATCACTGCCAGGTCATACATCAATCCTATAACACAAGTGCCTCAACATGCCTTTCAAGGCTCATTTAACCTGTATCATATCATAGTCACCATAGCATGCACTAGATATGATTATCAATCTTATAATATTTGCATAGTTAGAAGTTGATAAGAAAGAGAAAGATAACCACATAACATTATAATCCTTTCATGATAGGTGTTCACTATTAGTGTTAGGGTTTCCTCTTATATGTTTAGAGATTACAAGATTAGGTATGACTATCCACCCTAGGACCATCACCCTCAAACATTTTGGAGTGGGTAAGAATTAGGATACATTATTAAAGTTGATTATATAATGTTCCAAGTAGCATTATGTATGACTTATGTATTATTCATATATGATTACCATTAAGCGTTCATATGTGCTTCATAACCACCTGCCCTTAGCCATACAGGTTGCGACCTCCCACCATGGTCCATGTCATGACAAACCCTTAGATCATGTCATGCCCGTGAAAGTCAGGTTAGGGTTCTATCAAAATATCTCAACCAGAAGGTGTCTCGACCTCACAGGTGTCTCAACATATCATCACTAGGTAAAACTCAACCACAAAGAGGGTATCTTGCTCAAATGCTATGAAGGTCACCAAAAAGGGAAGTGTCATGACCACATAAAGATGCACCATCAAGGTCACAAAAATAGAACTGGAACCAAGGGTGAAACTATAGTTATCATGAAGAAAAGTCCACATACAACTGGTCACCAAGCCCCTAAGTCATGGGTCAAGAAAATATCGAGGAAGAACCTTATAAAAGGAAGAAAAAACCATGCTAAAGATATCTAAAACCGAAAATAACATCCCTCCAACCTCTAAGTACATGAAAAACATGGATAAGAGCAAGATAAATAGCAAAGTATAGAGAAAAACCTTCATAACACATTATCTACCAAAACGGGTACAAAAGATTGGGGTTTCCAATTGCTTTCAAATCATGCAAGGAATCTCCACCAAACAAGCTCTAGAGATTACCACTCAACACAAGCATGGTGAGGAAGAAATTTAGAGGAAGAAGATAATAATAAAAAACATAAATAAGTGCAATAATAGAGTACTTTTAGTGATATATAACCCACCTTAAGATGATCACCACCAAGAACTCCAAACACCAAGATCATGAGCCCAAAGCACATGATCGAAGGGTTGAAGAAGCTTCACCAAAAGTTCCACTCTTAGCTACAAGAGCATCTCAAGAAAAAGAAGACACTAAGGATAAAGCTAGCCCAAGGAAAGAAGGAAAAGGATATTCTGGCTGAAACAAATGAGAAAGGAAGAAAGAGAGGAGAAATCCTATTCACACTTGGGTCTCCCTTGTCAAGACATGGTCTATGACCCTTGTGATGAGGATTTTCTCTCCGAAATGACCACCATGGAAGAACCATGGTCTAGGGCCAAGAAAAGTGAGAGATATGAAGTTAGGTGATCAAAAGAAACATCATCTTAGAAGACAAACACTTACCAAGGATGGAAGATGAGCTTGGATCACCACCACCACCACATGCAAGAGGATATTAATCCCCCAAGCTCCAAGGACTTACCTCCTTGCTCCACCAAGATCCAAGAACAAGAAAATAAGGAGGAAGAGGATAGATAGACGAAAGGGTTGCAAAAAAGGAAAATTAAGGGGTTATATAGATGAAGGATAAGAGAGAGAGAAATGGGTGAGGTGTCAACACATTAAATAACAAAGGGACACTTGTCCTCACAAAAGACCAACATGCACTCACATGCAACCACTTAAACATGACATGCAAGACATGGTGATACACTCTAGGTAGTGTCTCGACCACCATGGCATCCACCATGATTGTGTTTGCAGCCATCCTAGGGTGCACCTCCCATGGTCGTGACACCATCAACCAACATCACCTTCTAGGTCGAGACAAGACACCTCCACAAACCCTAGGTCGAGAAAGCCCCAGCTAGGCCAACCATCTTGACCCAAGAGCACCCTAAATCTCCTAGTTCATGACTCAACCACCTCGAGGAAGTGTCCTGACCGTGACACCCTCCATAACTAGCCTTGGCCACGACCCAAGGCTGAGACAACACTACCAACTCACACATCGTCAAGGTACTCAACACCAACATCAACCCTAATAACCACCTAGGGTGATACTCCTCCAAAAAGGGTCAAGCAAGGCTACCTATTGTTTGTCTTTGCTCTAGATGATGTCAAGAAAGAGAGGGAACACTCTAGAAGTGGTAAATTGCACATCAACCCCCTACACTGGGTAAATTGCAATTTGCACCAAAACTAGCACAAAAAGCACAAACTTCATCCAAACAAGCTCAAACTGGAGACTTAAGCTCTCCACAAGCCCTAATTACATCTCAAAGGATTAGATAAGGATTCTAAGAACAAGATTAAGCCAAATCAACAAGTTTACCTAAAAACTCAGTTCAGGGTCCTTACACTAGGGGCCAACTTACCCTTCTTACCAAACCTCAACACATCTTTCCAAGGAGAAACCTTGAGATACACTCTCTCTCCCACTTGGAAATATAACAATATATGACGTTTATCTGCATAAGACTTATGTCTGTCTTGGACTTCCTTCAACTATTATTGTATCACTTTGATTTTCTCTATTGTACATGCTCAAGACCCATGATACTCACCTGTCTCATACCAACAAAGTGGTGACCTACGTCATCTCCGATATAGAGCTTCATAAGGTATCATATATATACTCCTATGATAGTTGTTGTTGTAAGAAAACTATATTAAGCTCAGCTGTACATCCCAATTGCCAAGAAATTGTAAAACACATGCCCTCAAAAGATCCTCTAAAGTCTAAATAGTCCTCTCAGACTGACCATCTGTCTATGGGTGGAAAGTTGTACTGTGTTCCCAATGCCGTATGTAGATGTTCCCAAAAATGACTTGTGAACTGTGGACCTCTGTAAGAAACTATGGTAACTAGAATACCATGCAACCAACCTATATCATCAACATATATTTGTGTCATCTTCTCTATTATATATTCTATATTATCTGGAAGGAAGTGAGTTGACTTTTTCAACCTATCCACTATCAACCATATGGAATCATGACCCTTGGCTATCATAGGAATACCAACCACAAAGTCCATAGTGATATGATCCCATTTCCACTACGATATTGGCAATGATTTTAACATCCCTGTAGGCTTTTGTTCTCAGCCTTGACCTGTTGATGGACTAAACATCTATGAACAAACTTTGCCACATCACACTTTAGTCCTGGCCACCAATACAAATCCTTCAAGTTATTATACATCTTGGTACTTCCAGGATGCAATGCATACATCGAGGAATGAACCTCCTCAAGAAACATCTTCCTTAGATCATCAACATCAGGAACCACTATCCTATTGTGGAAGCAAACTGTCCCGTCATCTACCTCATGGAAGACATCATGATTCTCACTATCAAACTCTAATAATATATTCAATATCATGATATCATTCTATTGTGCATCAGGGATATGTTGCCTCAAGTTATGTTTGACCCGCAACTATGCCAACAACCCTACCAACAAAGAAACCTCTAATTGTACATTCATCAGGAAAAGAGACACCAACATGTCTCACTTACAACATACCAAAGAGCATAATTGTGTCTGGTCTACAAACAAAGATGAAGATCACTTCCTTCTTAATGCGCCATCCATGACATTTGCCTTGCCTAGATGATAGTCTATCGTGCAATCATGGTCTTTAATTAGCTCAATCCATCTACTCTACCTCATATTCGACTCATGCATTGAGAGGATACATTATAGATTCTTGTGATCGGTGAAGATCTAAAACTTTTCTCCATAAAGGTAGTGCCTCTAGATCTTTAAGGAATGGACCATAACTGTAAGCTATAGGTCATTTTTAAGGTAGTTCTCCTCATTTTTATTAGGCTTATGTGAAGTGAAAGAAATCACATTCTTGTCTTGCATCATCATGCATCCCAAACCGTTCTTTGATGCATCACAGAAGATGATGTAGCCCATACCTTGCTCTGGCAGCACTAGGACTGGTGCCCTGGTCAACTTCTCTTTCAACTGTTGGAAGGAATGTTGAAATTTGTTATCTTAGATAAAAGGATCATCCTTCCTTGTCAACATAGATATTGGTAACGCTATAGCACTAAAGTTCTTGACAAACCACATGAAGTAGCCTGCCAGACCTATGAAACTACAATTCTCTGTCAGTGTCTTGGGCTATTCCAAATCTAGAACGGACTCCTCCATCTTAGGGACCACATAAACACAATTAGAAGATCTTACATGCCCAAGAAAAGGCACCTCAGACAACTAGACCTTACACTTGTCGAACTTAGCATATAACTGGTACTACCCCAACAATGTCATAGCCTGGTGAAGGTGTTACACATGTTTTTGACTATCATTGGAGTAAATCAAGATGTCACCTATGAACACAACCACACATTGATCCACATATGGTATGAACACCTTGTTCATCAGATCCACGAGCATTGTCGATGAATTGGTTATCCCAAATGGCATAAACACAAACTTGTGGTAACCATACCTAGTCCTAAACTCTAACTTGGGTATGTCATCCACCTTGATCCTCAACTGGTGGTAACCTGACCTCAGATCTATCTTGGAGAATATTGTAATACTTCTCAACTGATAAAAAAAGTCACCAATCCTCAACAACAAATACTTGTTCTTTATCGTCACCTTATTCAACTGTCAGTAGTTTATACATAACCTCATGGAACAATCTTTCTTCTTGACAAACAACACAGTAGCACCCCAAGGGGAAGTGCTCAATCTGATAAAATCCTCTAACAATTTTGCAACTATTTCTACAACTCCTGCATCTCTGTCGATGCCATCATATATGGTGCTTGCGCCATGGGTTGTGTTCCAAGAACAAGATTGATCTCAAAATCAATCTCTCTAGGAGGAGGAATACCAAGAAAATCCTCAGGAAAGACATCCTCAAACTCTCACACTACTGACACATCCTGCATACAAGGACTTCTCATCTTGGTATTCATAACATGATCCAACAAAGCCTCACATCCTTATTTCATCAGCCTATCTACTATCATAGCTAACACCAAACATAGAGGAAGAATCCTCCTATCACCTTGGAAGATCCACAAGATATCTCAATTATGAAAGGTCACTACCATGGAGTTACAGTCCAAAACAATCTTGTACTTCTCTAAGGTATCCATCAGTAGGATCAAAATGAATCCATGCATGTCAAGTGGCATAAGATCCACTTGGTTCTACATCCTGAGAAAGATAGAACTCCACTTGGTTCTACATCCTGAGAAAGATAGAACACAAGAGGGACATACCTCCTGCAACTCGATGAAACGAAATAAAGGAGTTTCTCAATGAAGGTAATTAGATCTACTAAAAATAGGATGATTACAACTACATCTATCGTGCAATCATGGTCTTTAATTAGCTGAATCCATCTCCTGTGCCTCATATTCAACTTTTGCATCGAGAAGATACATTATAGATTCTTGTGATCGGTGAAGATCTAACACTTTTCTCCATAAAGGTAGTGCCTCCAGATCTTCAAGGAATGGACCATAACTGTAAGATCTAGGTCATGTGTAAGGTAGTTCTCCTCATTTTTCTTAGGCTGCTGTGAAGTGAAAGAAATCACATTCTTCTCTTGCATCATCATGCATCCCAAACCGTTCTTTGACGCATCATAGAAAATGATATAGCCCTTTCCTTCCTCTGGCAGCACTAGGACTGGTGCCCTGGTCAACTTCTCTTTCAATTGTTGGAAGGAATGTTGACATTTGTTATCCTAGATAAAAGGATCATCCTTCCTTGTCAACATAGATAGGGGTAATGCTGTAGCACTAAAGTTCTTGACGGACCTCATGTAGTAGCCTACCAGACCTACAAAACTACAATTCTCTGTCAGTGTCTTGGGCTATTCCCAATCTAGAACGGACTCCTCTTTCTTAGGGACCACACAAATACAATTAGAAGATCTGACATGCCCAAGAAAAGACACCTCAGACAACTAGACCTTACACTTGTCAAACTTAGCATATAACTGGTGCTTCCACAACAATGTCAAAGCCTGGTGAAGGTGTTACATATGTTTTTGACTATCCTTGGAGTAAATCAATATGTCATCTATGAACACAACCACACATTAATCTACATATGGTATGAACACCTTGTTCATCAGATCCATGAGCATTTTCGATGAATTGGTTACCCCAAATGGCATAAACACAAACTCATAGTAACCATACCTAGTCCTAAACACGAACTTGGGTATGTCATCCATCTTGATCCTCAACTGGTGGTAACCTGACCTCAGATCTATCTTGGAGAATATTGTAATACTTCTCAACTAATCAAAAAGGTCACAAATCCTGGACAACAAATACTTATTCTTTATCGTCACCTTGTTCAACTGTCAGTAGTTTATACATAACCTCATGGAACCATCTTTCTTCTTGACAAACAACACAATAGCACCCCAAGGGGAAGTGCTCGATCTGATAAAATCCTCTAACAATTTTGCAACTATTTCTTCAACTCCTGCATCTCTACCGTTGCCATAATATATAATGCTTGTGCCATGGGTTGTGTTCCAAGAACAAGATTGATCTCAAAATTAATCTCAAGAAAGACATCCTCAAACTCTCACACCACTGGCACCTCCTGCATATAAGGACTTGCCATCTTGGTATTCATAACATGAGCCAACAAAGCCTCACATCCTTGTTTCATCAGCCTATCTACTATCATAGCTAACACTAAACACAAAGGAAGAATCCTCTTATCTCCTTGGAAGATCCACAAGATGTCTCCATTATGAAAGGTCACTACCATGGAGTTCCAGTCCAAAACAATCTTGTACTTCTCCAAGGTATCCATCAGTAGGATCACAATGAATCCATTCATGTCAAGTGGCGTAAGATCAACTTGGTTCTACATCCTAAGAAAGATAGAACACAAGAGGGACATACCTCCCGCAACACGGTGAAACCAACTAAAGGAGTTTCTAAATGAAGGTAATTAGATCTACTAAAATTAGGATGATTACAACTACATCTATCGTGCAATCATGGTCTTTAATTAACTCAATCCATCTCCTCTGCCTCATATTTGACTCCTGCATCGAGAGGATACATTATAGATTCTTGTGATTGGTGAAGATCTAACACTTTTCTCCATAAAGGTAGTGCCTCTAGATCTTCATGGAATGTACCATAACTGTAAGCTCTAGGTCATGTGTAAGGTAGTTCTCCTCATTTTTCTTAGGCTACCGTGAAGCAAAAGAAATCACATTCTTTCCTTGCATCATCATGCATCCCAAACCGTTCTTTGACGTGTCACAGAAGATGATGTAGCACTTTCCTTGCTCTGGCAGCACTAGGACTGGTGCCCTGGTCAACTTCTCTTTCAACTGTTGGAAGGAACGTTGACATTTGTTATCCTAGATAAAAGGATCATCCTTCCTTTTCAACAAAGATAGGGGTAACGCTGTAGCACTGAAGTTCTTGATGAACCCCATGTAGTAGCCTACGAGACCTATGAAATTATGATTCTCTGTCAGTGTCTTGGGATATTCCCAATCTAGAACAGACTCCACCTTCTTAGGGACCACACAAACACAATTAGAAGATCTGACATGGCCAAGAAAAGACACCTCAGACAACTAGACCTTACACTTGTCGAACTTAGCATATAACTGGTGTTGCCACAACAATGTCAAAGCCTGGTGAAGGTGTTACACATGTTTTTTACTATCCTTGGAGTAAATCAAGATGTCACCTATGAACACAACCACACATTGATCCACATATTGTATGAACACCTTGTTCATCAGATCCATGGGCATTGTCAATGAATTGGTTAGCCCAAATGGCATAAACACAAACTCGTAGTAACCATACCTAGTCATAAATGCTAACTTGGGTATGTCATCCATCTTGATCCTCAACTGGTGGTAACCTGACCTCAGATCTATCTTGGAGAATATTGTAATACTTCTCAATTGATCAAAAAGGTCATCAATCCTCGACAACAAATACTTGTTCTTTATCGTCACCATGTTCAACTGTCAGTAGTTTATACATAACCTCATGGAACCATCTTTCTTCTTGACAAACAACACAATAGCACCCCAAGGGGAAGTTCTCGATCTGATAAAATCCTCTAACAATTTTGCAACTATTTCTTCAACTCCTGCATCTCTACCGATGCCATCATATATAGTGTCTGTGCCATGGGTTGTGTTCTAAGAACAAGATTGATCTCAAAATTAATCTCTCTAGGAGGAGGAATACAAAGAAACTTCTCAAGAAAGACATCCTCAAACTCTCACACCACTGGCACCTCCTGCATACAAGGACTTGCTATCTTGGTATTCATAACATGAGCCAACAAAGCCTCACATCCTTATTTCATCAGCCTATCTACTATCATAGCTAACACCAAACACAGAGGAAGAATCCTCCTATCTCCTTGGAAGATCCACAAGATGTCTCCATTATGAAAGGTCACTACCATGGAGTTACAGTCCAAAACAATTTTGTACTTCTCCAAGGTATCCATCAGTAGGATCACAATGAATCCATTCATGTCAATTGGTGTAAGATCCACTTGGTTCTACATCCTGAGAAAGATAGAACATAAGAGGGACATACCTCCCGCAACACAGTGAAGCCAACTAAAGGAGTTTCTAAATGAAGGTAATTAGATCTACTAAAAATAGGATGTTTACAACTACTCTATCGTGCAATCATGGTCTTTAATTAACTCAATCCATCTCCTCTGCCTCATATTTGACTCCTGCATCGAGAGGATACATTATAGATTCTTGTGATCGGTGAAGATCTAACACTTTTCTCCATAAAGGTAGTGCCTCTAGATCTTCATGGAATGTACCATAACTGTAAGCTCTAGGTCACGTGTAAGGTAGTTCTCCTCATTTTTCTTAGGCTACCGTGAAGCAAAAGAAATCACATTCTTGCCTTGCATCATCATGCATCCCAAATCATTCTTTGACGTGTCACAGAAGATGATGTAGCCCTTTCCTTGCTCTGGAAACACTAGGACTTGTGACCTGGTCAACTTCTCTTTCAACTGTTGGAAGGAACGTCGACATTTGTTATCCTAGATAAAAGGATCATCCTTCCTTGTCAACATAGATAGGGGTAACGCTGTAGCACTGAAGTTCTTGATGAACCCCATGTAGTAGCCTTCCAGACCTATGAAATTATGATTCTCTGTCAGTGTCTTGGGATATTCCCAATCTAGAATAGACTCCTCCTTCTTAGGGACCACACAAACACAATTAGAAGATCTGACATGGCCAAGAAAAGACACCTCAGACAACTAGACCTTACACTTGTCGAACTTAGCATATAACTGGTGTTGCCACAACAATGTCAAAGCCTGGTGAAGGTGTTACACATGTTTTTGACTATCCTTGGAGTAAATCAAGATGTCACCTATGAACACAACCAAACATTGATCCACATATTGTATGAACACCTTGTTCATCAGATCCATGGGCATTGTCAATGAATTGGTTAGCCCAAATGGCATAAACACAAACTCGTAGTAACCATACATAGTCATAAATGCTAACTTGGGTATGTCATCCACCTTGATCCTCAACTGGTGGTAACCTGACCTCAGATCTATCTTGGAGAATATTGTAATACTTCTCAACTGATCAAAAAGGTCATCAATCCTCAACAACAAATACTTGTTCTTTATCGTCACCATGTTCAACTGTCAGTAGTTTATACATAACCTCATGGAACCATCTTTCTTCTTGACAACACAGTGGCACCCCAAGGGGAAGTGCTCGATCTAATAAAGTCCTCTAACAATTTTGCAACCGTTTCTTCAACTCTTACATCTGTGTCGATGCCATCATATATGGTTCTTGCGCCATGGGTTGTGTTCCAAGAACAAGATTGATCTCAAAATCAATCTCTCTATGAGGAGGAATACCAAGAAACTCCTCAGGATAGACATCCTCAAACTCTCACACCACTGGTACCTCTTACATACAAGGACTTCTCATCTTGGTATTCTCAACATGAGCCAACAAAGCCTCACATCCTTGTTTGATCAACCTATCTACTAGCATAGATAACACCAAACACAGAGGAAGAATCCTCCTATCACCTTGGAAGATCCACAAGATATCTCCATTATGAAAGGTCACTACCATGGAGTTATAGTCCAAAACAATCTTGTACTTCTCCAAGGTATCCATCAGTAGCATCACAATGAATTCATGCATGTCAAGTGGCATAAGATCCACTTGGTTCTACATCCTAAGAAAGATAGAACACAAGAGCGGTGAAACCAACTAAAGGAGTTTCTAAATGAAGGTAATTAGATCACTAAAAATAGGATGATTACAACTACAAATCACCTCTCTGGTGATAAAAGAGTGTGTAGCACCCAGGTTAACTAGCACATATACAAAAGAAGAAGTAGACAAATCCGAATGAAATAACTTCATCTAACATGTCATGACCCGTGGGACCACTCCTTCTGACTGGTTCATAGCATAGAGTTTAGTCGTCGCTTGTTGTCATCCACACCCTCTGCTAGCTTGTCCATAGGATTCTATCTATGACACCGGATCACGTCCTCTGCCACTACCACTATTAAATTGCTATTGCAACTTTGAACCCTACTGATTCTACCTTGGATGTTGTGTCACTTCCTCATTCTTCGTAGGGCACAATGACATCATATGCCCCACATGTCCACACCTATAATAGGCCTTGGTATCATATTGCATCCTATATGGTCCTATCATCGACATTGATGTTGCACTATGTGCTCCAACAGGTGGAAAACTACAAACTCCACCCCTACTTTGGGACCACTGATACGACAAATGCGATCTATAATCGGTAAAAGTCGACCTCTTTCATAATTGTGGCGAAGAAAACCTCGACTTCTTAAAGCCTCTAGATGATTTCCCCAGAAATTGAGATGACCTTTTCTTAATATTGGCTTCACACTTCTCTATAGTAGACCTCTCAATCCATCTTACTGACTCCAAAAAGGTGGAAAATATATCTCTATTTTTCACATATGACAACATTGTAGTCAACACTATACCCAAACCATTCTCGAACCTACATATCATTTCCTTATTTTTTGTTGCCATGTGAGGGAAGAACCTCAAAAGCTCCATAAATTACAACTCATACTCATTGACGGTCATGGATCCCTAATGAATCTTCTCAAACTGTGAGATCTTCTCATCCAGGTATGTGTTTGTGAAGTATTGAATGACAAACTCCCACCAAAACCCCTCCCAACCTACCATAAATTCTAGCCTCTTCTCCTCTTCTATGGCCCACCAATGGCCAACATTACCCTTCAATAGGTACACAACATGTTTCACCTTGTCCTCATCCAGGATGTCCAAGATCCTAAAAGCCTTATCTGGCTCCATCAGCCACATGTCAGCATATGTTGGGTTAGAGGTACCCACATATTCAATCACCCTGATATGTATGAGCAATTCAAACATCTTCCTTACACCTTGGATTTTGTATTAGGGAACATGTGTAATCATGACCATCATTTGTCTAAACATGGACTTAAATTCATGGATGGCAAGGTTTTTGGGTCAAATTGAGGCATCGTGGGATGCTCTTCCCCGTCTCTGGCACTCTCTCATCACGTGCCTGCCTCCAAGAGCCACCTTTTCATGCAACATAGCTACTCTATGTATGTTCTTCATGATCTCTAGACACATCTCCATAAGCATAAGCTATAATTAGATATGTTGGATTACATAAGACCATCCACGAAACTTAAGTCTTATGTCCTTGCAGACTCAATGAACCTAAATCTCTAATACCAACTTAATTGTGACATTCCCATCACACTAAATGAGATTACTCAAAAAATAAAATATAATCAACAACTAATTTATCTCATTTCCAGAATAAAGGAATAAATAAAACTGATTTCAACATCAAAAATATGTTCTGAAACATATACGTATAGGTCCAACCTTTCCTAAGCTCATATACCATACCAAGTATTTACATATGTATCTAGTGTCCTCAAACACAACCTATATACAAAAGGGATATTCCACATGTACATACCATATACACAAACATTGTCATACTTCCAAAAATCCATTTTGTTACATGTATATCATCTATTAAACTCAAACCATGCGTGGATCTGAGAGAATAGGGAATACTCTAAGACTCTACTACTGTAACTACAAATGTCCAACCTTTGGCGTGTACTGATCACTAGGCTACTCCTCCTCAACATCACGGTCCTATCCACATTGCTGACGACCACCTAAAAAGATGTGGTGACCCAGAAAGTGAGACCTATGTCCTAACGATAGAGTTAAGTTTCCACAATGGTTATAGATTACAACAAATTATTTAACAGTAGACATATTGAGCATATTAATTATTTAATAAGCAATTGAGAAGATTAAACAATTCTAGCATACTAAGCAAGTTAAGCAGATAGGTTTATCAATCAACATGATTATTAGGGTATATAAAGGAAATAATTGAATTGATTTCTTCTAACATTTGATATCTCATATTGCATAAGATTGTATCATATGACAATTATGTAGTATAAAAGACATGGCAAGTGTTAACATCTAATGTGAAGCATATTTAACCCCAAAAAATATACTACAAGGCTTTTATTCCATTCTTTATTATGCCCAGAGCAGTTTGAGTCAGACCACCCAAAACCCAACTGACTGCTACGAAGTACTATTCAGTTCCATATAAGATGTAGGAGTATTGGTATCATAAGATCTCTCCTTCTCAGTCAGTAGGAGTCAAAATACAGAGACGTAATAGTTGAGTTGCATACAACGACATATAGTCAAGCTGTTAACACCTAGTCCATCCTTGGTACATGTCATAATACTAGAAACTAGGTCAGGAAAATCCTATAATCGGAGGTACAACTACAACCGTCCTCAATCACATCATATATAACAAATATCCAAGACAGAACCATAGGCTTTCTCAATAACCTTCGGATCAGGATGTCAAATATGTACATCATTTATACCTGCGCATACTCAACATGGTGTGTATGTGACTCCAAGTTTCCCTTAGGAATATATCATTTCACCATCCAACAAGTTTTGACACTGAAGACAGTTCTACGCCATAGGGAACCACATGATTATGGTTTCACTTGATTAGTTATTGCACATTGGATGAATTAAGCCTGCATCATGCAAACAAATGTACTAACCCTAATTCATTTCTAGAAAGCATATAAGTATGACAACTTCAGAAGATATAAAACATGTGAGGTATAATTCTTACTCATAACACCATATAATACTACTTACTTCCATTCATGAGACTATACTAATCATCATACCACCAAAAGATATAAATCGTTATCACCATGTTCCAGGGTTCCAACCCTTGTCATAACATAAACAAGATTACACCACCTTTAGGGCTCAACCATGTCCAAAGGTCATTAAGAACATCTCATCATGCCCTGCAAGATCATAATTATCTTTCCAGATCCTAATACAAGGCTCATCAAACCATTACCATACTATTGGTAAGTATGCCAGAGAGCGAATCATATGATTATTGGAATGTGGCACTTAATACCTAATTTGATAATAATAAAAGGTAATTCCATCTATTATGTTTGTCTCATTCATGAGATGATGACACAAACATAAGTAGATGCCAAAAGAATGATGTTACTCGATGACGTATGTCTTCAAGTACATGACTTGAATGATGAGATCATATAGATGCTAAGACTATATACATTCTTGTTATGTCCCTAGTCAGATATTACCATGGAAGAAAAATAGATGTCAATAATACATAAGACTAGAGTGTGTGTTGACTGATGACAGATCTCATTAGTCATGATATATGATATCAAGTCACTCAAACATGTACATATTAGAGAACAATGTATCAGAAAGACCTACCATGATAGTGATACATGGATACCATGGAATTTTAGTCAGAATCATCTCTCATAGTGATAGTGGTGATTATGGTTCTTAGACCTGGAGTCACTACATTCATCACATGTCGTTCGGCATACCTTGACTTCATCAAATGTAATGCTGAAATAAGGACTACCATAACAATGAGTATTGGGTAGCCATGACAAATGGGGATTTGAGTGTGAGTAATGTAGATGGGATCTGTCCCTCCTATAGGAGTTTGATATCCAGTTCTCTTGATAAGCGAGGCTAAGAAATGTACGGTCTTACTCATGTGATTCAATATATGATATGTGAACTGACATGCATCTCACACGGTCTACTCTAGTTCAAGGAACATGGATTGAATGTTTAGAGGATGATGATTCCATGCTTCGAGTTCAATCCAAATATCAAAGACAAAGGAACTGTCTGATCATGGTAATGCTAATCATAGATTGTAGGTTGAATTTGTTCTCCAACTTTTCGAATAACTTGGGTAGAAATTATGTATGACTACATGCCACTCTTTGCTTGTGATGTCATAATTGATTATGGACATTCACTACCAACATAATTCAGGACCTATATGGTCACACACAAAGGATGCACTTGGATTAAAGGAGCATATTCATGAATGATGTTTAACTTGATTACTAAAGGTGTTTATATATTTAATTAAACTACAATTCAACTAATTGGACTTAGAATCATCAAGTTCAAGTGTTGGACTGATTGATTGGAGTGTCAGGTTGATTGAAAATTGAATTTGCTGATTTTGACATGACTCAGGACACCAACTGATCGGCTCATAGGATGAACTGATCCACTCAAGATGGTGAGATGATGACTTCACTTAGTGAACTGATTGGATCAGACAAGCCATCTGAAGGTTCTTGTGATTTTCTTGAATCACAAGAAAAGTTGATTATTTCACTTGTTCAATTCGATTGGTATAAGGATTAATGTAGGACATTAATTAGAAATGAATTGTGAATTCAGTTAAAAATAGAAACTTGCAAAACGACAATTTCTCTATGAGAGACGACCGTTTCACTCACCAAACGACCATTTTGGTGTGCGAGATCACTGTTTCATGCTACACAAGTTCTAAAACATTCATGATTCCAAACCCTTCTACTCCCACATCGACTAGGAACTCTGATCCTAACCCCTCCTATAAATAGAGGGGTACTAGGGGATTTCTGTTACAACCCCGAATTTTGGGTTCTTTTGGTGAGAAATGTAATTTCTCATATTAAAGATATTTGAACAAATAATGATATAATTTTCTTCAAATAAATGGATTTCGTTTACAATAGCCTTGATGTTTGTGTTGTGGGCTTTATTGGCTATTGGGCCCAAATAACAAGGAAATTCAATTAATAAATGGATAATTGAATTTTTAAGAAAAGAAATATGTAGAAACCTCTAGAAGGCAAATCCAAAGATGATTTCATGCCTCTTGGGTTCCTTGAGTACCAAGGAGTCCAAGGTTGCAAAAAGAAAGCAATAAGAAAAGAAAAGATTAATTAAATATTTCTTTATTAAGAAATAAATTGAAAATAATGATAAAATGAGTGGAAAGAGGCATAAATGAGATTTCTTGGTGAATTTTCGTATCCATGAGGTTGCTAATATTAAAAGGAATGCCAATGAGGAAAATAAAAGAGAAATATAGAGAAAACCTCAAAAAGAGTTATTTTAATAAGAAATAAACATGATAATGAAGAAATAATGCATATAGATGCATCTAGAAGGATAATGAATATCCAATAAAAAGGATTTCGAAATGATGGAGTGTCTTGGGATCCAAGGAGTTCCAATAAAGAGGAAAGAAAGAGAAAATACTAAAAAGGCAAAATAAGAGGATAATGTAATGCATTATTAATGAATTTTGTAGTATTGTTAAAAATAAAGTATTTTCTAATAAAGGAAAATAGGATTTCGTGTAAATAGATTAGAAAGCAGGAGCAAAGAGAATAAGAGTGATAATTTTCGAAATCCTAATAGCAAAAGAAAAGGAACATTAAAGAAATAAGAGAGAGAGAGAAACTAGCCTTTTAATATAGGAATTACATTCCTGATAGGAAAGGGGCCTTGCTAATCCCTAAATGAGCAGTGAAGGGCGTGGATACTCTCCCCTATATAAGGGGTAGAGCTCTTGGCCGGATTTGGAAAGATCTTACACACCCCTCTCACCCCTCTTCTTGTTTCTTGCACGTAAAACCCTAACCATGGGAGTTAGTGCAACCCAATGTGGAGCTTTAGACAGGAGCTTGATGAGGGCACGATGACCCCAAGTGCTTGGGAAAGGAGCTCGACCATCGTCCCTTAGGCCTAGCACCTGCGCAGCGCCGTAGGAAGTCTGTAGGTCAGCCATGGCGGCGGACCTGCTGGGCACATTTCCGGCCGACTAGCTGTGTACCAGGAGCACCATTAGGTGCGTGGGAGCATGGCGGAGCCAGTGCAGAGGTTGTTGAGGGCGATCGAGGTCCGAGGAGCAAGAGAATAGCCACGCAAAGCACGACTAGGGCAGCTGAATCACGCCCTCTGAAGGTTGAAGACGACCTTCGACATTTGGACAGATCTACCCCTCCGTGGACTGAAGACTAACTGATTTACGCAGGGGCAAAAATGGAATTCCGTTATGTTTGTAAAGCCGTCAAGCAACAATGCATGGAAACAACCACGTGGCGCTTCTGGATTGGCCCGAAGTAAGTGATTTTGTTAAAATCATATCTAATAGACCGTAGCTCGGATAAATACAAATAATATATGTATTTTGATCAGACGAACACAAGGAATCCAATAAAAATAGTTTTATAGACTGAGTCTGATCATAGTTCGAAAGGCAGTGTAAATCATCATCATTAATGAATTAAAGATTAAGAAACCCTATTTTTGATATGATTAAGGTGTTTAATAGGGTTTAATGGATCATTAGAGTTGATGTTAACCTATTAATGTAAAAAGGTACATTATGTTCAAAAAGGAAGAACTTTGCACATGATTAGTCTAATTTAGAGTTTATGTGCGTAAATGTGCTTGAATTTGAAAAAGGACATAAAGTTATCATCTTTAATGATTTAATTAAGTAAAAACCCTTAGATTTGATGATAGATGGACTTAATGACGTTATTTGGATAATTCAAGCTGATATTCACTTGTTGTTAATAAAAGTGAAAATAGAATCTAAAAAGATGATCTTTTTATATAATTGGCTTAATTTAGGGATTCGTGCATGATTATGCATTAATGAGCTTCAAAACCCTAATTTAAATGAATATGTCTTTTAATTGTTTTAATGGTTCAAATCTATGAATAAATAGGAATGTGATGATCCTAAGTCAATTTGGGTATAAAAGACTATTAAAATGGATAGTTGAGCAATTAAGGTTCATATAAATGGAAAAGGATATTTTAGGGTTTGTTAACCTAAAAGGGATAAAGTTTGAGAAATTGATCTAAGAAACCCTAATGAATATTAATGAAACCTTAATGCGGATTAGAAACCCTAGAAAGTGAATCCAAGTCAATAAAGTAGATTCTTGATAAAGTGTGTAATAAATAGAGTACATATTCTTTTCAGGAATTATGTGATGATTGAATTACTTGCTTGGATCTGTTGATTGGCTTGATTGTATATACATGAAGTATATCTTGAATAATCTACATGACTCATCAAATCAGGTATGTGGTAACACTTATGAATAATCTCTCTAGTTTCACGGTGATTCCCGAAGTTTTAATCGGTTGCTTGAAAATAACTATTGGATGTTTATTTATTTCATGCAACTATAAAGTGACTATGATTATCACTATAAATGTGCGTATATAACTTACTAGATCCGGGTCCACCTCTATTTCTTTGAAAAGGCTAAGAAAAAAAGGGGTTATCCTAGAGCAAGGTCTAGGTTACCGAGAGTTAGAAACTGGGCTACCTACGTGTACTGCCATGAGACTCATTAGTATGCCATGAGTTAAGGAGTGGGCTACTTACAAGTAGTGCAATGTGACTCAACCCTAGAAATTGGTTCACTTATAGGTGGATCATGAGGGGTTTAATGGGGACAACATAGAAGATAGGGTACTCTTGGATCACAGAGTTATATCTAAAATGTAATATTGGTTATTAAATGATTAATTGAATGATTACATTGTTTACATAATTATTGTTTCCCCCACATACCAGCTTCGGCTGACCGACGTTTTGTTTGTTGGCGTTTTAGGTACAAGCCAAAAGGACAAATAGTAAATCGTCATATTGTGAAATACACAAAGTTAAATACAAGGAGGATTAGTTAGAGTAGAATCCTTAAGTGGATAGAAGTTTAGAGATCCAAGTTTTCAAAAAGGTATGAAAAAATTTATTTTCTTACAGCTTTTCAGTATAGTAGGTTAAAATTTGATAATTATTCTTGGTTAATTACCGAACCTTTGATCCAAAAGTTATGGGTGCGACTTCGACTTCTCGGTCTCCCTTAATTGGGGGTTATCGGGAAGTGGGGTCGTAACATTTGGTATCAGAGCGTAGGTTCCTCACTTAACCATTAATAATTATTAAATTTTACAAACTCCATAGAACCCAAGGGAATTATTAGAGGATTATCCAAAAGACGGAGGTGTCTAGAAAAGGATCACGACCGGGGGCTGGCAATATTTTCCTCCACACCGCTAGTCGGAATACGAGGACTCCCGGATCCGTGTGAGTGTCTGGCCAAAGTCTTGGGGTATGAATCGAAATAAGATACCTTTAGGATTTTCTCATCTTATTCATCCCTTCTCATCACAAATTCTGTTAAGGACCTTAAGGATTAGGGTTTTCTCTCTCCTCCACACCCTCTTGAGGTATGTGTAAGGTTGATAAGGTTTAAGGAATCCTCCACCAAATTAATGAAAAGCATGTAAATAAAATGTCATGGACATAAGCTTAATAGATTAAGCACAAATTAAAGAATAGAGACATGCTTAGGTCATATGACATAAGTTGTCATGCCCTCAGAAGAGACCTGAGGCTAGACCTTCTTGTCAGGAGGATAAGTTAGTATTGGAGATAGAGATCTCCATTGCAAATAGAGACCTGGCACATCCTCCGAGGATGATGCTAACCCTAAGTGAAGGCTAGAGAGAGATGAGTTGGACCAGGTGTATGAAAGGACATGCCTTTGGGATGCCATATGATCCATGGGTGACCTAGCACCTTTGGCAACCCAACCCTGGGAAGGGTCGTGCATGTTAGGGTAAAGGATAGAACCTTAGATGATGATGTTAGTGAAGGACCTTAGAAACATTATGGGCTTGTGCAAGTAGGGTATAGATGGAACCTAGGGCACGTCATAGTGCTGACAGTAGGATGAAACCCTGGATAAGGAATCATGATGGAGCATAAAGGGTTATGGATGATCTTGAGCAAACATAAGTTCGAACCTAGACTTCACCCATGTATGGCATGCTTTTGAGGTTGATCCTTCATGAAGAGAGGACCTCTAATGGTGAGATTGGATGTAGGGTTAGCTCTAGAGGGAGCAGGAAACCCAGCAAGAAGGTGGGAATCCTAGACTCCGAGATATGAGGAAAAGTCGGAAGTTGAGGATGATGCGACCTAGGTGAATGATAGCAGTTACCTCATGCATAATTCCTGGAGGCTGAGGGTATCTTGGTTGTCTTATAGGAACCAAACCCTAGAGAGAGGATGAGTTTGCTTATACCTTTGTACCTATGGTATAGATGAGAAGAAGAGTTCCATAAACCCTGGAGAGGTATAGTAACAGGTTATGAGGCCTTGTACCTTGTTGGTTGTACTTAAGAGGGACCCAACTCTAAGTGTTGCTCGAGTTGAAGGATGACAAGAAGTGCATGTCATGCCTTTAGCATGTTTAGATCGTGGATAAGTGGTAGAGCATGCAGTTGGACACCTACAAGCGAACCTAGGGTTCCTGACATAAGAGGGGAAGTGGTATACCTAATGCTCATGAAGAGAATTAAGTTTCGAGCACGGTACGCCTCATGTATAGAGGAAAAGGGAAGTCCCTTAAGTTTAAGGTATGTTTGATGAACCCCTCACAACTAGGTTGATGATAAAGGAAAGTATGATCTTGATCCAGCATCGAGGAAAGAAGACAAGTATGACCTAGCATGGTACAATAGGTGATCTGCTTGTGCCTTAATAGCTTGCTAGGGTTAAGTAGGCTCATGTGGATGTAAACCCTAGACCTAAGAGATTTTGTGACCTTGTTTTCAAGAGATAGTTTTCCTCCCATCCTGGGAGAGGGACCCCTTTGGTAGGGTGTATATCAGTTTTGTTGGTTTAAGGTAACCTAAAGAGGTCTCATAGGATCTTGAGAAGCTAAGTGAAAAGTACATGGTATGAGAATGAACTTGTAGACCCATAGATATCCATCTCTAATTGCATATGAATGTGGTACCATGGAGGTAACCTGTATGGGGCTTGACCAAGGTAGGCAGGTTGCCATGATCCCTATGAAAGGATGAAAGCCAGCCCATGAATGCAGAAAGAGAGATGATGAAGACTTGGGTAAGGTTCTAAGTGAACATGTACTATAATGGAGAATCCTAAGTCTATCCTAGGGTCAGGTAGGGATAAGATCAATGAAAGTAGGAGTGGCCTAATTCCCTAGTTTCACATGACCATAGGGTCGGGAGGTAACAACTATCATTGTCTGAGGGTCATGGGTTAGGAGATTGATCACCTTCATGAACTCATGGGACCCAAAGGGCAGATGAGTAGGGCACTCTCTTGATGCATGAGGGAATAGGGATGACCCCAAAAGATCCGGTACCCTATAGACCTAGAGGAGATGACCAAGGATTGCGTAGTAACCCAAGTAGGTTCAAGACCAGTTTTCCAAGGAAGTAGTATATATATCGAGATGATGGCACGTTTCGATGTAGATTTGAAGGTGTACTGGCAAGGTGGGATGTACCATTTCTACTCTTGGAACAGGAAGAACTCTGTATTTGGACTGCAGCCAAATGCTTATTTCCTCTTGTTATGGGAGTGAGAGATATGACAGTATACATGCGCTACACCAAGGATAAAGATGATGTGGGTTGGAACGTTGCCACATGATATGGGCACAGAGAAGATAACCTACCCTGGTAAAGTGAATGATACATGGATGGTTTGCAAATACTAAGAGGAATGAGGTAGTCACCTTATGAGGATGTTTTTATCATGAGCTATGTAGAACTTACAAGTTATACCAGGTTGAGTTTGATCATCATGATGATGAAATCAGAGAGTGTTCTTAATGAAGATAGACATAGAATTTGAGGTGAGATGATAAGTGAAATACATGGGAGTGTATGTCTTCAATGTTACCTAATACCTAAGGATGTGAAGTGGTAATGGATGCTCTTGTTGAGATGCATATGACTTTTTTGACTAGAAGCTAAAAGAGGTTGTTTGGCTAACCCTAAGTTTGAAAAGGAGAGGTGTTTGGATAACACTCGGATGTAACAAGATTCGTTGAAAAGTTAAGGGTTGTTTGGTTAGCCAGTGTAGTCCTTGATGCAATGAATGGATGGTGGTAGAACCTCAGATGCACTTCTTTGGAAAAGAAGGTGATGAAACCCCGACTAGAGTGGTTTAGGGTTTCAGAGGAATCGATCTTGAAGAATCATGACATACAAGAAATCATGATTGAAGATCACCATACACCGTAGTAAATGGCAATAGCACTTTGGATGCTTAAGATGAAGTTGCATGTGGTTTATGGCCATGCAATCCAGGAGGTAAAGGACGAACCCCAGTAACCCAGTGTATCGATATAGAGGACAAAAGAGTCCCTGAGAGGGAATGGGAGTTCATCACTATGGATGTTGTGATAGGTCTCCCCTAGACCAAGGAAGGTCGAGAAGCAATATGGGTTATGGTAGATCGCTTTACCTAGATGACATAAGAAAGAAAGAGTACTGTCAAGGGATAGATCGGGTTGAGCTACATATGAGAGAGATGGTTCAACTACACCATGATGCGAGTTCAAAAGTTCATGAGTATGACTTAAAGGTTCACTCCCATAAGGTGAAAGTAGGTACATGAAGAACTCGATGATAGTACAGTTTATCACCCCTAACTAATGGTTAGTATAATCCAGACTAAAGGGGTCTGATGAGAGCATGTGTGCTCATTCAGGGTGATATCTAGAGATAGTTCTTGTCCTAGATGTGACAATGACCACCATAGCCAGTATCAGGTTTTATAAGAAGCTCTATAAGAGAGGTTGTGTCGGTCACCACTTCAGTAAGGTGATGTTGGTGAAAGGACCACGTGCTGGTTAGAAAAGGACCACAGTGTGTGTAGATAAAGTCGCTTTGATCATGTGATGGCTGAAAGGAGCCTAGAGACGATAAGAGTCGTGAGCAGATGCAAAGTAGACTAACATACAGTTCACTGTGGGAGAATATGTGACATGAAAAACCGACCCCTCTAAGTTATAGCTAAGAGAGTTGAGTCCCCAATGCATGGGTTCTTTTGATATGGTTTGGTGGAGAAGGTTAAGATTGACCTTACCCCTCAGGATAAAGTAATGTGTGATGAGTTCCATGTGTCCAATTTAGAGCACTATGTGAGGTGCCCCGACCATGTGCTGAGCAATGAACCTAGTGAGCCCCAAGGAAGGCTGACATGGCCTGAGTCACCTGTGCAGTTTATAGACGCCAGGATGAAAGAACTCAGAGAAAAGAATATGTGATGATAAAGGTTCTTTGGGAGTGCCATGAGTACGGTAAAGCCACATAGGGGCCAACGATGGACATGGAAAAGTCTTATCCTGAATTGTTTGCTTGCTTGATAGAATTTTGAGGACAAAATTCCTATAAGAGGGGAAGGATGTTACAACCCCGAATTTTGGGTTCTTTTAGTGAAAAATGTAATTTCTCATATTAAAGATATTTGAACAAATAATGATATATTTTGCTTCAAATAAATGGATTTTGTTTACAATAGCCTTGATGTTTGTGTTGTGGGCTTTATTGGCTATTGGGCCCAAATAACAAGGAAATTCAATTAATAAATGGATAATTGAATTTTTAAGAAAAGAAATATGTAGAAACCTCTAGAAGGCAAATCCAAAGAGGATTTCGTGCCTCTTGGGTTCCTTGAGTACCAAGGAGTCCAAGGTTACAAAAAGAAAGCAATAAGAAAAGAAAAGATTAATTAAGTATTTCTTTATTAAGAAATAAATTGAAAATAATGATAAAATGAGTGGAAAGAGGCATAAATGAGATTTTTGGTGAATTTTCATATCCATGAGGTTGCTAATATTATAAGGAATTCCAGTGAGGAAAATAAAAGAGAAATACAGAGAAAACCTCAAAAAGAGTTATTTTAATAAGAAATAAACATGATAATGAAGAAATAATGCATATAGATGCATCTAGAAGGATAATGAATATCCAATAAAAAGGATTTCGAAATGATGGAGTGTCTTGGGATCCAAGGGGTCCCAATAAAGAGGAAAAAAAGAGAAAATACTAAAAAGGAAAAATAAGAGGATAATGTAATGCATTATTAATGAATTTTGTAGTATTGTTAAAAAAAAAGTATTTTTAATAAAGGAAAATAGGATTTCATGTAAATAGATTAGAAAGCAAGAGGAAAGAGAATAAGATGGATAATTTTCAAAATCCTAATAGCAAAAGAAAAGGAACATTAAAGAAATAAGAGAGAGAGAGAGAAACTAGCCTTTTAATATAGGAATTACATTCCTAATAGGAAAGGGGTGTTGCTAATCCCTAAATGAGCAGTGAAGGGCGTGGATACTCTCCCCTATATAAGGGGCAGAGCTCTTGGCCGGATTTGGAAAGATCTTACACACCCCTCTCTCCCTCTCTTCTTGTTTCTTGCATGTAAAACCCTAATTATGGGAGTTAGTGCAACCCAGAACGATGTGGAGCTTTAGACAGGAGCTTGATGAGGGCACGATGACCCCAAGTCCTTGGGAAAGGAGCTCGACCATCGTCCCTTAGGCCTAGCACCTACGCAGCGCCGTAGGAAGTCTGCAGGTCAGCCATGGTGGCGGACCTACTGGGCACGTTTCCGGCCGACTAGCTGCGTACTAGGAGCACCATTAGGTGCGTGGGAGCATGGTGGAGCCAGTGCGGAGGTTGTTGAGGGCGATCGAGGTCCGAGGAGCAAGAGAATAGCCACGCAAAGGACGGCTAGGGTGGCTGAATCGCGCCCTCTGAAGGTTGAAGACGACCTTCGACATTTGGACGGATCTACCCCTCCATGGACTGAAGACTAACTGATTTACGCGGGGGCAAAAATGGAATTTCGTTATGTTTGCAAAGCCGTCGAGCAACAGTGCATGGAAACAACCACATGGCGCTCCTGGATTGGCCCGAAGTAAGTGATTTTGTTAAAATCATATCTAATAGACCGTAGCTCGGATAAATAAAAATAATATATGTATTTTGATTAGAAGAACACAAGGAATCCAATAAAAATAGTTTTATAGCCTGAATCTGATCATAGTTCGAAAGGTAGTGTAATCATCATCTTTAATGAATTAAAGATTAAGAAACCCTATTTTTGATATGATTAAGGTGTTTAATAGGGTTTAATGGATCATTAGAGTTGATGTTAACCTGTTAAATGTAAAAAGTTACATTATGTTCAAAAAGGAAGAACTTTACACATGATTAGTCTAATTTAGAGTTTATGTGCGTAAATGTGCTTGAATTTGAAAAGGACATAAAGTTATCATCTTTAATGATTTAATTAAGGAAAAACCCTTAGATTTGATGATAGATGGACTTAATGACGTTATTTGGATAATTCAAGTTGATATTAACCTGTTGTTAATAAAAGTGAAAATAGAATCTAAAAAGATGATCTTTTTATATAATTGGCTTAATTTAGGGTTTCGTGCATGATTATGCATTAATGAGCTTGAAAACCCTAATTTACATGAATATGTCTTTTAATTGTTTTAATGGTTCAAATCCATGAATAAATAGGGATGTGATGATCCTAAGTCAATTTGGGTATAAAAGACTATTAAAATGGATAGTTGAGCAATTAAGGTTCATATAAATGGAAAAGGATATTTTAGGGTTTGTTAACCTAAAAGGAATAAAGTTTGAGAAATTGATCTAAGAAACCCTAATGAATATTAATGAAACCTTAATGCGGATTAGAAGCCCTAGAAAGTGAATCCAAGTCAATAAAGTAGATTCTTGATAAAGTGTGTAATAAATAGAGTCATATTCTTTTCAGGAATTATGTGATGATTGAATTACTTGCTTGGATCTGTTGATTGGCTTGATTTTATATACATGAAGTATATGCTGAATAATCTACATGACTCATCAAATCAGGTATGTGGTTACACTTATGAATAATCGCTCTAGTTTCACGGCGATTCCCGAAGTTTTAATCGGTTGCTTGAAAATAACTGTTGGATGTTTATTTATTTCATGCAACTATAAAGTGACTATGATTATCACTATAAATGTGCGTATATAACTTACTAGATCTGGGTCCACCTCTATTGCTTTGAAAAGGATAAGAAAAAAAGGGGTAATCCTAGAGCAAGGTCTAGGTTACCGAGAGTTAGAAACTGGGCTACCTACGTGTAGTGCCATGAGACTCATTAGCCTACCATGAGTTAAGGAGTGGGCTACTTACGAGTAGTGCCATGTGACTCAACCCTAGAAATTGGTTCACTTATAAGTGTATCATAAGGGGTTTAATGGGGACAACATAGAGGATAGGGTACTCTTGGATCACGGAGTTATATCTAAAATGTAATATTGGTTATTAAATGATTAATTGAATGATTACATTGTTTACATAATTATTGTTTCCCCCACATACCAGCTTCGGCTGACCGACATTTTGTTTGTCGGCGTTTTAGGTACAAGCCAAAAGGACAAACAGTAAATCGTCATATTGTGAAATACACGAAGTTAAATACAAGGAGGATTAGTTAGAGTATAATCCTTAAGTGGATAGAAGTTTAGAGATCCAAGTTTTCAAAAAGGTATGCACAAATTTATTTTCTTACAGCTTTTCAGTATAGTAGGTTAAAATTTGATAATTATTCTTGGTTAATTTCTGAACCTTTGATCCAGAAGTTATGGGTGCGGCTTCGACCTCTCGGTCTCCCTTAATTGGGGGTTATCGGGAAGTGGGGTCGTAACAATTTCCAACGCATACAATTGAGAATCAGTTACTCTGACAATTTTTGTCCTCTCTGGTTGTGGTAACCAATAGAGAGCCCAACCAAGTCCTTCCCGTTAAAGGGAGGGATAGAGAGAGAAAGAACAACTGATGATCAGTTGTGGGAGAGCATGTCAGTGACTAGTGCGTTGACAGGAGGAGACAACTCCTTCTTGTTTCTTTGGTAGCACAATGTGGAGTTCCTGGTGGTGTGCGTGGACTACTCTTGAGGCAGAAGGACATTGTTTTCTGATAGGAGGACAACATCACCCAGTAGTCTGTGGCGAGAGGAGCTATTGTAGACAATGACATTTGAGTTTTCTATCCTTAGAGGATCCACAAACGAGCCCCAGTTCAACTAGAAGACAGTTGCACATCTAAAACAAGGAGGAGTATGTCACTAGACTTGCTTTAGGACCATGTATACCTCGAAACTCTCCTTTCCATTATATAGTTGTTGATACGATCTTCTGGTTTTTGGGGAATATGGCAATAAATTTTTTTCTTTCACTACCTATATCTATGCCCTATTTCCATGCATATATGTGTGACCTATGAGTATAACATCATAAGGAACTATGATGTCTAGATAACAACATATTAGGGTTTCATCAACAATAAGATATTATTCCATTATCATAGTAATCATTCAAGATGGATAATCATAATCAATCACCATCACTTAGTTACATTAGGGTTAGGTGTAACATGCAATGCTTCGTTAGGGTGACACATCAACTTATTATTGTCATTATCAATTATATTCATATGAGTGCAAGGTAAGATACCAACAGTAAGAGCATTGGGCCATCAAATTCACACCACCAAAACCTATACATTACTCCATCAACTTCACTCAAAATTCATCAGATGTTGAGGCATGACACCATACAATCTAATCATGATTCTTACTCAAAACCATAGGATGTCATTAGACAAAACCATTGGTTGTAAATCCCAAAAGATCATTGACTTTGAAAGTATTCCAACCATTGGTTGATGAAGCATTTTCCTAGTCCAAGCATTAGTTGATGAACCATTGAGTCAAGTAAACCCTTGGTTGAACCATAGACCCAGGGAAGCCATTGGTTGAGCCATCGATGTAGTGAAGTTATTGGTTGAACCATCGATCCAATGAAGCCATTGGTTGAAATATTGATCTAGTGAAACCATCCATTGTCATTAACATGTGAGAAAACAAGGCAAAAAACACAGGAAAACCATCATTTGGCAGGGGAAACAAAATCCATCAGACGTGGCCATATCTAGGAACTAAGACCATTGATTCTTAACAGACGAAGGAACCAAAATAGAAGATAAGGTAGGAACATCTATTGGAATGAGAAACATAAGCAAAAAAACACAAAAAGTAGGTTCGCTAGTTCTAGAAAGAAGACAACCATCAAATCTTGCACAAGTTAGAAAATAGTTCAAAACCCTAATCATAGCCCATCGTTTGAGAGGTATCATTAGCCATCTTTTGACATGGAAGCAAGGTCTAAGGATTCCTCTAACTCAAGAAGGTTGTACATAAGGTTTTAGGTTGGTCTAGGGTTATAAACTACTCAAGTGATAACACTAAAGCCTAAAACCTAGGCAAAGATAGATTCTTTATATATTGAACTTAGTTTTTAAGAAAGAACTTGGATATACAAGGTAGTAGTAAGAAATAAACATGAAGAAGGTATTATAACTCACATCCAGGGAGAAGAAAAAGTTCCAAATAGCAAGGTATCTTGAGCAAAGGAGGTAGGAAACCCCATCTTAGCACTCGCAAGACCAAGCAAGCTTCTTCTCCTAAAAAGAGAGCAAACCCTCGGTCAATAAAGTAAGAAAGAAGGGCTCTTTAAGATCCAGGGCAATCTTTACCATGAAAAACTATGGTTTCATCCTAGAATAAGGAAGAAGGAGGTAAAATATTAAGAGAAACGAAGGAGAGAAGGAATAACTTACTTGCTTTGGTCAAGAACAAGTAAAGGAAGATCTAAAAGCTCAAATGGAGGATAAATCTAAACCCTAGTTTCTCAAACAAGGAGATCGACCACCTTCTTCTACCTTAGGCACCCTCTTTGCCACAAAGAAAGGAAGGAAGAAGATGTAGATAAGAAAGAAGAGATAAGGATCCAAAAAGTTCATTTGTGTGCTAAAGAAGAGGTATATAAAGCTTATGGATAAGAAGGAAGAAATTCATGAGGTGTCCTCTTAGGTTTTCGAAGTGTCCATTGCCTATAATTATTACAAACATTAAAGTAGAATCTCCATTGGTTGTGGGACTTTTAAGCCACTAGACGTTGGATTCCCGGTCCAACTATCACCTTTCATCACTTGGTGGCCATCGGTTCTTGAAACTCTAGGTCACTAGGTGGAAAACCATTGGTAGGTCAACCCTTCAAAGCAAACTTCTGGTCCAAGGGACCTCAAGAGAGAAAACCATCGATTCTTGAAACCCTAGGTCATAATGTCCAAGCTAGACCAAACTTGAAACATAAGATTCTCATATGATATAAAAGAACCTAATATGGTTTGATTAGGTTTTAAGAACTTAATTAGGATAATTAAGCATGCTCTACATTTTAAGCAAGGTCAGGGGTCTTACAATAATGGGATGTGATTCCCCATCAATATGTGGAATATACATATATGCTCCCACTAAATCATTTGTAATCAAATATTTCATCTTTTAACTTGACTAAAGTCAAACTCTTTATTTTATACTAAAAAGCTTGGGAATGGAGGTTGTGTGAGGGGGATAAAGAAGTGGCAACAATGGTATCCACCATAGCCACAGATGAGAAAGACGGGGCAAAGGAGGGGATAGAGAAACAATCGATTCAGAAGGGGGATGATGGAAGGACCTGGACAAAGGGTCCAGAGAGGGAGGTGAAGTAGATGTTAGGGTTTCAATAGCTATGGTGGGGATTGATTTCTAGTTTGTAGGGATGAGGGGATCCTCAACCAACGACATATCAGACATGGGAAATACCACAATCCAAGAAACCATGGAGGATTTTACCTTTGTGGTAGCGGAAACCCTAACTGGGACTAAGTCATCATTCAATGTGGTGGTTGGAAGCGCTTCTATAGTTATTATCAAGCTTATCAGAATGTGTTCTTCCTCAATAAACTCTTCGAAGATCAATTGGATGAGGAGGTAGTGGAACCTTCCTCGAATGAAGGACAAACGACCATTTACATTGACCGAAAAGATGAAGAGAACTTGGAAAGGCCTTAGATGTATGTGGTAGTTATTCACCTCTTGGGAGCTGACATAGGCTTCATGATGATGAGAAATAGAATCCAACTCCTTTGGAACCCAAAGGGGATATTCAACATGTACAAATTAGACTTTGGGCATTATTTCATACAACTTCTGTTCAAAGAAGATTATGAGAACGCCATGACATGAGGGCCATGGAATCTTTTTGGATGCTTCCTGGTGGTCTATGAATGGTTCCCTATGTTCAAACCAACTGAAGAAATATCAAATTACATTATAACATGGGTCTGCATACTCAGTCTTCCATTACATATGTATGTAAACACCTTATTTGAATACATAGGTATGGCCCTCGGACAATTAATCAAGGTAGATACTCATACCACTTTCTAACAAGAAGTAAATTTGCCAAATTGGAAATAGAGGTTGACACTACTAAGAATCTGTGCCCGATGATCATCATTAATGGAGTAGAATACCTTGTGGAATATGAGGTAAGCGTTGAAAATTACTCTTTCTATGAAAAACTAGGACATCATATAAGTTTTGTAGGGCCAAACAGTCAAATGAAATGGAGACGGCGGAAATAGACACAACTATGAGCATGCAAGAAGATACTGTGTCAATGGAAGACCCTTGGAAACACCAGAAGAGGGGGCATAAGGCCAGACATTATATAAGATTTAAGGATCAAGCTGGGCTGAAAGAAACCACCAACATGAGCAATCATTTTGTGCACCTTGAAGATGAAGAAACTCCAAAGACATTTACCCATGCTTCTATAGAGGAGAGCCAAGAGTAATTGATAAAGGAAAATGCGTCTAATACAATGGGGGGTGCCAAAATATGGAAACCTAAGAAGAACATAGACACAACAGAATAGAAATGAGAACTCTTGAATGAAATCACCAAAAATAGTCAAAGCAAGAATGTCAATGAGAAGGAGCATATCCATGAGGTGTTGAACCCTGAAATTGAAGAAGTGATTTAGGTTGTGGAGGAGGATAACTTGGAGATAACCATATATATAGAGGGGGACAAGGAAAACTTCGACTCATCAGGAGAAACTAGACTCAAGGATGCATTTACAAAGAAGGTTGAATATAGGAGAAGTGAAGAGGTACAATCCATCGAGGAACCAAATACGATGGAAAATGGGGATGGCAATAATATCAACAGTTCCAACCACATTGATAAAAATATGAAGGTGACCAACATCATCCCTGACCCGTTACCCCCAGGTTAGCATATAAAGGGAAGTGGAGTGAGAATGAAAGCAATAAGAAATCATCCACCCTATGAACATAGGATAAAGAGACAGAGGCTTTTGGCGAGGTCTAAAGGAGAAGAGCAGAAGGCGGTTAATGTAGATAACATCAGAAGCACAAGTGAGGACGTAGGTAACATGCGCACGTGTAATGCCTAGCTACCACCCTACCAGATTCTTGTTTCAAGATGATAGAATTACTTTGTTGGAACACAAGAGGGATCGACAGAGACAAGAGGTGTCGAGCCCATACCCAAACTGATTGTGATTCCAAAACTGAGAAATAGTGGGATCACGATTACTAGAACCATAAAGTCCCTCAAGTATACACACTCTTATCGAGTGGAAGCGAAAGGTTTTATGGGAGGAATTTGTCTTTGTTGAAATGATACCCATTGTAAACTGGAGGTGATTTACAGTCACATGAAGTTCATTGCATGTAAAGTTAACAATGAGTTCTACACCACCTTCATATACGCTAGCCCCCAAATCACCATGAGACAACTCCTTTGGAAGCACCTAATACAGTTGGGCAATGAATTTCAAAGCCCATGGATCACCTTAGGAGATTTTAACACTACTATTGATCCAAAGAAGAAGAGTGGCACAAATACATACAACTATACATAGTCAACTACCTTTCAACATATGTTAATGGAAGAAGACCTAAAAGATCAAGGATTCTCAGGTATGAAATTTACTTCCAAACATAGTCACTTTGCAGGAATGGCTAGATAGAGCGACGGAGACAGTGCGTTCATTGCCAACTACTAAAGCGTTATTGTAAATAATCTCCCACACTTTAGGTCGGACCACTATCCTCTCCCAGTTAAATTTATGTATAGGCAATCGTCTCCTAGACACTTTGTTACCAATGCCTCTTGGAAAACCTCAGGTTCCTTCTAGGCTATGTTGGAAACTAATTGGAACAACAACCTCAACCTCAACAATGCACTGGAGGAGGTATAAGGGATAATCCAACAATGATACCACAAACAAAGAAGGTAAGGTAGGAGGAGAAAAGAATGTACCGTTAATAATATCTACAAACTTCAGACTGAGCTAGAAATACAATATAATGATATCTCTGATAAGATGTACACTGATCTACAAACAAAATTAGATGAGGAAGACCTTAAGCACCAAAGTCACATAAATTGGATTAAGGAAGGTGGAGAGAACTCAATATTCTATCATTTTTCGTCAATCAAAGAAGGTGGAGGAACGGAATCACTACATTGAAGAATCATTGTAATGAATGGATTATTGATGAAATTGAGCTGCGAAGGATGGTCATCGAGTATTTCAAAAATATCCTAACTACTCCACCTTGTGATAGCACAAACGATAGACCTGACTTTCCTGGCCTCTTCAAGCCATTGAGCATGTCACAAATTGAGAGCATAGGTGCATCTCCAACTGAAGAGGAAATCTTTTGTATTGTTAAAACATTGGACCCAGTAAACGCCGTTAGACCAGATAGGGTCAATGGTACATTCATACAGAAGAATTTCCGCATCATTGGCCCTAGTATGGTGAACAATATAACAAAGGCAATAGAATCCAATTTAGTATTGGAGGATCTCTACCACGCAACACTCGTCTTAATTCCTAAGATCACTGAACTAGAAAAATGTACACAACTGCGACCTATCTCCCTCAACAACATCAATATAAAATCCATTTCTAATCTGGTGACAAAGAGATTGAAACCTCAAATGACCAAGTGGATATCTAATAACCAAAGCAGTTCTGTCCCAGGTCATTGCATCATCAACAATAGAGAATTAGCACAAGAACTTATCCATACTATTAAGAGTAAACAAGGTTCTAAGACCATGGCTATCAAAATTGACCTTAACAAAGCCGATGATAAGATATCGTGGACTTCCATTAGGGACACCCTTGATAGAACAGGTATATCACAGAACATTATTAACTATATTGTGTCCTCTATCCCAGGTGGCAAAATATCTATTGCATGGAATGGCACGAAGACAACTCCTTCCAAAGCCAACATGGCACTTTGTCAGGGTGACCCACTATCCCCATACCTATTCGTCCTCTTCCTTGAAAGTCTTACAAGCTCATCCAGAGTAAAATATATAAGGGAGATTGGAAGCCTGTGCAAAATAGGAAAACATGTCCCCAAATCTCACATGTATGCTTTGCAGATGACATAATTTTATTTAGGCAAGCCAATGTCGCACAGATGAAAGCCATTAATAAATTCCCTAGGGAATTCGAAGGTGCCTCAGGGCAATCTGTCTCCACCCCCAAATTGAGGGTTTTCTTATATAAAAGCATTAAATAAAGATTGTAGGTCGTATCTGGAGAAGCAACAACTTCCAAGCAACCAATGATCTAGTTAAATACCGTGGAGTGCCTATTATTCACACAAGGTTAAATAAATCAACCTATAGCTCAATACTGGATATCATGAACACAAACATAAATGCATGGTCGACGAGAGACCTTAATTTTGTAGGTCATGTCTTCCTAGACAAGGCCACGCCGGAAGCTCTACCCACATATCTCATGCAAGCCATTGGCATTCAGGTGAAGATCTATGATTAAATTGATAATATGATTAGAAGATTCATATGGGGAGGTTCGCACAAGTCACATCCTCTTTTACAAATTTTGTGGTCCAAAGTGCATGCAACAAGGCTGATGGGGGCCTAGGTATAAACACTATGAGGGAGTGGAATTCGACATTGTTGTATAAACATGCCTGGGAATATAGGAAGAAGATGACATTCACTATGGTGCCAAAGCATGAAGAGAAAATATGAGAAAGACCGGCATGGAGGGGGAGTTCATTTCTCCAGACTGTGTAAGGCAGCTATATCTGGGAAGAACTTTATAGATGAGAACTCATATTGGATTCCAATCAATGGGCACAATATGAACTTTTAGGATGATAGATGGTGGAAGGTCGGTCCACTACTCCAAGATCTTATCCTAAAACTGATCCTGAATGACCTCCTAGACTTGAGGGTCAACTTTGTCATCACCCTGAATGGAGAATGGATGACTCCTTTCTGAGAGAATGGATATTGAAACCTATTGTGTAGCAAATCCTTCATATGAAGACTCCAACATATGAAGATGGGGATGACATCAGAGCCTAGGATCTATCGAGTAACAATTCCTACTCTACTAAATTTGGTTATAAAACTCTAAGAGAAGCGAAATGTACTCATGTAGAAGGGAGTATGGAAACTAAAAACAAGTACTCATATCAAGTTGTTCTTCTGGATCCTTTTACATGGATATCTCTTGACTAACCAACAAAGACAATAACGTTAATTAATAAATTATGACACTTGCCCAAGGTGCAACCTAGAATGTGAAACCACCTTCCATGCTGGTAGGGACTATCAGTACGCTAACCAAGTGTGGGACAAACTGTTGCTGGGGAGGGTTGCAACCTCATTCTATGGATCTGAAGATGAAACGATGTGGTTCTATGATCTCCTGGACACTAAGGAAGACTTTAAAACTCTATTCATGGTGTCATGTAGGAACATACAATTGAGCAGAAATAAGCACATTTTGGAGTACAAGGTGAAAACCTCTAGAGGGGGGGTGAATAGAGTTTTATAATGATTTTAAAGTAATTTAAACTCAAACAACCAAAGTAAAGATTAAGAAGAGGAACACAGGTGTTTAGAGTGGTTCCACCTTAGCAAATACTAAGGAGTCAGTCCACTACCCGGTTGCTTACCCAACCGGGATTTTGAAAGTACTAAATTTTATTACCTCTCAAGGATGTTACATAAAATTTACAATACTTTCTAAACACCCTTTGGACAGCCTTCACCTTGAAGTAGTCTTGCCAACCTCGAAGCAGCCTTCCTTGAAGTAACTTCAAGCTCCCTCTTGAAGTAGCCTTCCTCCCGAAGTAGCTTCCCGTCAAGACAGCCTTCTGAAGTAGTCCAAAGTCTTCCTCTTCACCACGAAGAGCTTCACCCTCTCCAATCCGCAGCCTCCTACCTGGAGTAGCAAGGAGAGTACAAGTAATACAAGGAACAAGAAAGGAATGAAAGAAAATACAACTTATCCTTGTAGCTCAAGGCTTAATTTCCCTAGATCAAGCGTTTGGATTTTCCTAGCCAATATGATGGACTTGTGATTGCTAGGGTTAGGAAAATCTAGCCTATAGGACGAGCTTGAGCTAAGGGGAAAATGGCCAATTGATCACAAAGCTCAGTTCACACAGATTGCACAAGAGGGCTCAAGTATTTTCTCAAGTATATCAAGTGTAAGAAGTGAATTCTAGTGTCCTATGGCTTGTCCTATTTATAGGAATGGCCTAAGTATGCTTAAGGACGTTCTAGACAACTTCTAGGGGTTTCTAAGTGCTTAACTAGCCGTTAGGTACAAAGTTGTTGCTTTAACAACGACTAATTACTTTACTCTGCAGTTTCTGTCAGAGACCGTCTCGGTCGAGGAATGGTCGACCGAGACACCTACTCGGTCGAAGTTTTGTCGACCGACAGGCTCTCTGGATTAACGTTCATTTGCAACTGCCAACTAACTTGTCAGTTGTGTCTAACGGCTACATTGGATCTTTCTCGGTCGAGGAGTTTGTCGACCGAGAGTGTCTCGGTCGAGGAGTTGGTCGACCGAGATAGATCCTGTTTTAAGATTTCAAGTTAGGCATTAATTATGTGTGTGAGTGTGCATAGGTGATCCTATTGAATGGGATGACATGTCTAACTATGGTGTTTGGCTAGGGAAAATCTAACGCTTGATTTACATGCAATTCTACGTACTTGTACATTATATATTTGTACAAGTTTTACAACATTGATTACATTGCATGAAAATATAACTAAGTAAGCTTTTGGATTTTCCCTTATAGGTTTGTCATCCTGCACACTCAAGTAGCTCGTTAGAAAAATAAGAATGAAATGTTTGTCATAATCAAAACAAAGGGATTTTATAGATGTCCATTTAGCCAACAATCTCCCCCTTTTTGAAGATGACAAACATTTCCAAAATAAATAAAGGAAATATAAAACATATAAATGTCATACCTTTAGATTGTCATTTGTAACTTTTCCTCTTGTTTATAAAATGTGTGCTTATTATTCCCAATGAATTATGGAACATGAAATCCAGTTCATTGGGAATATAGCAACTTTCAATGTAAAGCCAAGAGTATATTTATGAAACTCATTGATGGAATTTGTCATAAATACTAAGTTATAGTTTTATATATCTCTCCCCCTTTGTCATTTCAAAAAGATAACCATTTTAATAAAAGCTCCCCCTTAATTAGATATCCCATCAAATCTAATAAGAAAATGTCCATTGAAAAGCCAAAATGATACAATTAAACAAGTATACGTGCAGATATCAAAGAAAACATCTTCCAAAGGAGTAATAAGCAGTTGCTTCCTAATGCTGTTGAATTGATCTAAAGGAAGTGGTTTTGTAAAAATATCAGCCAATTGATTTTCCGTATCAACATGATGAAGGGAAACATGATTCTTTGATATGTGATCCCTTAAGAAGTGATGACGGATTTCAATGTGTTTTGCCCGGCTGTGTAAAATAGGATTATGTGCTAAGTTTATGGCGCTCGTGTTATCACAAAAGATAGGTGTAGATGAAAGTTTAAAACCATAATCGCTTAAAACCTGTTGCATATAAAGCACTTGAGCACAACAAGACCCGGCTGCCATATATTCAGCTTTAGTTGTAGATAGGGCAACCGTATTTTGTTTCTTACTAAACCAAGATACTAAGGCTCTTCCTAATAAGAAACATCCACCACTAGTACTTTTGCGATCAAGTCGACAACCAGCATAATCCGCATCAGTATATGCTTTAAAATCCAAGGATTTTCCTTTTGGATACCATAACCCAAAACAAGTAGTGCCGGCTAGATATCGAAGAATGCGTTTAACCGCAAGAAAATGAGATTGCATAGGTTGGGATTGAAATCGAGCACAAAGACCAATGGAAAACATAATGTCCGGTCGAGAAGCGGTTAAATATAGCAAACTACCAATCATGGCTCTATATAAGGAATCATCAATAGGTTCCCCATTTTCATCCTTATCAATTTTGATAGACGTAGCCATAGGAGTAGTAGCATGTTTGCATTGATCCATCCCAAAGCGTTTTAAAAGTTCTTTAGTGTATTTTTCTTGGCTTATGAAAATTCCTGCAGGCGTTTGCTTAATTTGAAAACCAAGAAAGAATGTTAATTCACCCATAAGGCTCATTTCAAATTCTTTTTGCATAATGTCACTGAATTGTGTGCATAATGAATCATTAGAGGCTCCAAAAATAATATCATCAACATATATTTGCACAACTAGAAAATCAGATGCATATGTTTTGAAGAATAAAGTAGAATCTGAATTTCCAATAGAAAAACCATTATCAAAAAGATATGTCTTGAGCCGTTCATACCAATTCCTGGGTGCTTGTTTTAGACCATAAAGTGCCTTTTTAAGTTTATAAACATGGTTATCCTTTTCAGGTATTTCAAAGCCAGGTGGTTGAGCAACATAAACTTCTTCTTGTATGATGCCATTTAGAAATGCACTTTTGACATCCATTTGATATAGCTTAATGTTTTTATGGGCAGCAATAGCTAGTAACATCCTAATAGCTTCAAGTCTAGCGACGGGTGCATATGTTTCATCAAAATCTATTCCTTCTTGTTGATTATATCCTTGTGCTACTAATCGAGCTTTATTCCTTATGACTTCTCCTGCTTCATTGAGCTTATTCCTAAACACCCATTTAGTTCCTATGATAGTTTTGTCTTGTGGTTTAGGAACTAAATCCCATACATCGTTTTTAGTGAATTGATTTAATTCTTCTTGCATGGCTATTATCCAGTAATCATCCTTAAGAGCTTCGGATATTTTCTTAGGTTCAATGATAGAAACAAAAGCCATGTTTGCAACATCTTTGAAGGAAGACCGAGTTTTGACTTTATCATTTGGATCTCCAATAATTTGTTCTTGGGGATGATCCTTGATAAGCCTAGGTGTAGGTTGTGTTTCAACTTGGGGTTCGGATATAGGAATTTTCTCACTATCATTAGAAATGGTTGTATTTTCAAATTGATTAGTGAGATCAATTATATCTAGATTTTCAGATTTTGATTCTTCATGAAAAGAAATATGAATGGATTCCTCAACTTTTCTAGATATAGTGTTATATATTCTAAAGGCTTTGCTAGAAGTGGAATATCCCAAGAAGAATGCTTTGTGTGATTTAGAATCAAACTTGTCTCTATCATCTTTGGTATTTAAAATGTAGCATGTTGAGCCAAAAGTATGAAAGTAGTCAACTCTAGGTTTCTTAGAGTGTAGTATTTCATATGGAGTTTTCTTCAAATGAGAGTGAACAGTTACTCTATTAAGCACATAACAAGCAGTGTTTACTGCTTCAGCCCAAAAGGTTTTAGGTGTGTTGTGTTCAAGCATCATGGTCCTAGCCATTTCTTGTAGGGATCGATTTTTCCGTTCTACTATACCATTTTGTTGTGGGGTACGTGGAGCAGAAAAATTATGAGTATACCCTTGAGATGTACAAAAGGTCTCAAATGTATGATTTTCAAATTCGCCACCATGATCACTTCTAATGGTACATATTTTATGTTGTAAAAGATTTTCAATCTTAGAACAAAATTGCATAAAGACATGAATAGTATCATCTTTAGTTGCAATAAAATGTACCCATGTAAATCTACTATAATCATCAACAATAACAAAACAATATCGTTTACCACCAATAGATTGTGTCCTCATTGGTCCAAATAAGTCCATATGAATTAATTCTAAGGATCTACTGGTGCTAAGCACATGTTTTGATTTAAAGGATGTTTTGGTTTGCTTTCCCATTGTGCAGGGTTCACAATTTGCAACTTGATCAAAAGACAAAGCAGGTAATCCACGAACAAGATCATATTTCACTAAATTTTTAATAGTATGTGAACTAGCATGACCAAGCTTTTTATGCCATAATTGTAAGGTATTTTCATTTGCAAGCAAGCATTTACCTACTACTGATTTCATAGAGTTTGGTTTGAGAATATAAAGATTTCCAACTCTATTTCCTTCATAAACAACATTTGTAGTGTTTTCTATCAATAACTTGCAGCAGGTTTTGTTAAATAACACATCATAACCACTATCACATAGTTGACTCACACTTATTAAATTATGATGCAATCCATCAACAAGTAGAACATTTTTAATTTCGAGATTTGTTCCAACATTACCTATTCCAACGATTTTTCCCTTACCATTGTCTCCAAAGGTAACCGTTCCACTTTTCTTTTCTTCAAAGGTTTGAAAAGCGTCCTTGTTCCCGGTCATATGTTTGGAGCAGCCACTATCAACTACCCATTCCTGCATTAGAATTTAGATTTTGGTACCCATGTGATGGTCCGATAAGGTTAGAAACTTTTAAAATGCATATGTGTATAAAAGTTCTGATACAGAAAACCAGTCGGTCAACAATTGTTCGACCGATATAATTCTCGGTCGACAATTTGTCGATCGAGCAGGTTACTGTATTACAATAAAAAAGAACAGAAAATTTTTCGGTTGAGCAATTTTCGACCGAAATGAGTACTGGAAGATTTTCGATTTGTTAAAGACATCCAGTCGGTCGACAATACTTCGACCGACCCAGAGCTCGGTCGACAGTACTTCGACCGACGAAGTTTCTGTTTTAGTACAGCAATGCAAAAAAAAAAAATAATACCAATAAGCATAGCATCGTTTGTTGAGATAGGACAATATAAATTGCAAAAATTAAGTATTTTGTCATATCTCAACTTCATTCCATTCTTCTAAGTTTGGGGTCTTGGGGTCCAAACTAAGTTGGACTTCTTAGTCTTGTAGGGGCATGAAAAACAGTAATGTCCAAGACGTAAACAGAAATGACAAGTAATAGAATCAACTTCATTTCTCTTTCTAGCCATTGTGTTTTTGGGTACAAACATAGTTTGGGTCTTTTTGGTTTGGTTTTTCTTTGGAACATATCCCAAACCTTTTCTTCCATTGAAGGTAGTACCACTCTTTAATATGTTATCAAGAATATCTTTTCTTCTTAACTCATAAAGTTCTCTTTGCAACTGAGCAATGTCATTCATTTTCTTATGTATATCTTTTCTTGCCTGGTCTAAATCAGAAAGCAATGAATCCTTTTCTTTTACAATATTGTCATAGTCCGAATGATTGCACAAGATAGGTTGAGTTTGAAAAGCTTGTAGTTTAGCTAACAAATCAGTCTTTTCTTTTGATAGAAGATCAACATTAGTTTCCAAAGTAAGTAACTTTCTAGTGCAATCATCTAAAGATGTTTTTAAAGATACATTTTCAAGATCAATGTTATTCTTTTCAGAAGAAAGTTCATCTATTTTGGCACTGAGCTCATTGTTTGATTTTATAGCCCTTTTTAGTTTCTTCTTGGCATCAACATACTTATCATGAGTTTCTTGTAAGCTAGCTACTAACTCTTCTTTAGGAAGATCAACTAGGCTTACCTCTTGAGATTCTTCATCTTCTCTTGCCATTAGACATTCTACTTTATCTTCTCCGCTTTCACTTTCACTCATTTCATCCCATGCCGCTTTATAAGCTTTTTCTTTCTTCTTATGTGAGCTTTTCTTTCCCTTCTTAGCTTTGGGACATTCATTTTTGAAATGTCCTTTCTTTCCACATTCGAAGCACCTGGGAGTGGAAGAAGAACTAGAAATTTTATTAGATTTAAACCTTCTATATTTCTTACCGTTGACTATCAATGCTTCTTCTCCTTCTTCTTCACTAGATTCCTCACTCTCTTGTGAGAGAGCTTTTGATGCTTTGAGAGCCACGTCTTTCTTTGGCCCACGTTGATGTTCATGTTCTCTTCTCTCTTCCTCTTCTAGGTCTGCCTCATGAGCTTCTAAGTTTCCGATGAGCTGCTCCATTTTGAGGCGAGTGAGGTCGTTTGCTTCTGCAATAGCTGTCACCTTTGGTTTGTACTTTGGAGGAAGAGATCGAAGTATTTTTGATACCTGATCTTCCTCAAGAACAGGTTTCCCTAAAGCACTCAAACCATTAACAATAGTAGAAAATTTTGAATACATTTCGCTAATAGTTTCGTTTGGATCCATACGAAAATGTTCAAACTTGGTTTTAAGTAAACTAACTTTAGAGTTTTTAACTTGAACAGTACCTTCATATGTTATAGATAATCTATGCCAAATGTCATATGCGGTATCACAGTTTGATACTCTATTAAATTCACCTACTGAAATGGAACAATATAAAATGCTTACTGCCTTTGCATTCATTTGGGCCATTTTTACCGTATTAGCATCCCATACTGCAAAATCGTCTTGTGGGAGTGTGTATGGTGTAGATACCATTATCCAAAGATCCCAGTTGATTCCTTGGAAGTAGAATTGCATCCTTCTCTTCCAGTATTGATAGTTTGTCCCGTCGAATGCCGGAGGTCTAGCAACAAGCGTTCCTTCAATGTTGAGGTGGTTGAGCACTCCATCACCCATTTCTTCAAGACCGTGTTAAGGTTCCTTGAAGCCCTGCTCTGATACCAATTGAAAACCTCTAGAGGGGGGGTGAATAGAGTTTTATAATGATTTTAAAGTAATTTAAACTCAAACAACCAAAGTAAAGATTAAGAAGAGGAACACAGGTGTTTAGAGTGGTTCCACCTTAGCAAATACTAAGGAGTCAGTCCACTACCCGGTTGCTTACCCAACCGGGATTTTGAAAGTACTAAATTTTATTACCTCTCAAGGATGTTACATAAAATTTACAATACTTTCTAAACACCCTTTGGACAGCCTTCACCTTGAAGTAGTCTTGCCAACCTCGAAGCAGCCTTCCTTGAAGTAACTTCAAGCCCCCTCTTGAAGTAGCCTTCCTCCCGAAGTAGCTTCCCGTCAAGACAGCCTTCTGAAGTAGTCCAAAGTCTTCCTCTTCACCACGAAGAGCTTCACCCTCTCCAATCCGCAGCCTCCTACCTGGAGTAGCAAGGAGAGTACAAGTAATACAAGGAACAAGAAAGGAATGAAAGAAAATACAACTTATCCTTGTAGCTCAAGGCTTGATTTCCCTAGATCAAGCGTTTGGATTTTCCTAGCCAGTATGATGGACTTGTGATTGCTAGGGTTAGGAAAATCTAGCCTATAGGACGAGCTTGAGCTAAGGGGAAAATGGCCAATTGATCACAAAGCTCAGTTCACACAGATTGCACAAGAGGGCTCAAGTATTTTCTCAAGTATATCAAGTGTAAGAAGTGAATTCTAGTGTCCTATGGCTTGTCCTATTTATAGGAATGGCCTAAGTATGCTTAAGGACGTTCTAGACAACTTCTAGGGGTTTCTAAGTGCTTAACTAGCCGTTAGGTACAAAGTTGTTGCTTTAACAACGGCTAATTACTTTACTCTGCAGTTTCTGTCAGAGACCGTCTCGGTCGAGGAATGGTCGACCGAGACACCTACTCGGTCAAAGTTTTGTCGACCGACAGGCTCTCTGGATTAACGTTCATTTGCAACTGCCAACTAACTTGTCAGTTGTGTCTAACGGCTACATTGGATCTTTCTCGGTCGAGGAGTTTGTCGACCGAGAGTGTCTCGGTCGAGGAGTTGGTCGACCGAGATAGATCCTGTTTTAAGATTTCAAGTTAGGCATTAATTATGTGTGTGAGTGTGCATAGGTGATCCTATTGAATGGGATGACATGTCTAACTATGGTGTTTGGCTAGGGAAAATCTAACGCTTGATTTACATGCAATTCTACGTACTTGTACATTATATATTTGTACAAGTTTTACAACATTGATTACATTGCATGAAAATATAACTAAGTAAGCTTTTGGATTTTCCCTTATAGGTTTGTCATCCTGCACACTCAAGTAGCTCGTTAGAAAAATAAGAATGAAATGTTTGTCATAATCAAAACAAAGGGATTTTATAGATGTCCATTTAGCCAACACAAGGTAACCCACCCCCTGCAATAGGTTACTAAAATCAGGAGAAAGGTAGGGTTACAACAGAAAATTTTCAATGGGAGAGAGAAACAATCCCTAAAAATCATGTGGACCACCTGGATCAAATCGGAAAAATGTTTGATCAAGTTTAAGTCAGACACCTCAGTGAAGCACAAAAGAGCAAACATTGTGGTCATAGCCAGGACCCAATGGGACCATGGATGCGAGGGATAACGAAAAACAACTAGAAAGGTGATGTAATATCTTCTGAATTGATGGGCATCCCGTTGGTCGTAAAGGTTGAAGAACACAAAAACCTAGATAAGATCTTAGTTGAATTAGATTCACTTACAACGATGAATGCTCTAAATGAACCCATCGCTAATAACCCTAGGTATGGCTAGATCACTAGAAAAATTAAGAATATAAGGAGGTCAGGATGGACAGTGAAGTACTCAAGTAGAGAGTCCAATGAGGCTGGATACCAACTAGATAAACTCCATTTAAATAACCAGGAGATGGTGACCATCTATACCACCCCTCCCAATGAGATTAGGGATTCCCTAATCTAGTATTTTTCTAATGGTAGTATTACTACTATGTTTCCATCTCTATGTTTAATTAGTGATTGTAAGCTCAACTTTGATTTTTCTCTCAAGGGGAGGGAGGGATGAATAAGAGTGCCTCCTGACTTCACTTCAAAAAAAAGTCATACTCCTTGAATATCTTGTCAAAACAAAGATTCTAGCTCTGAGCTGCTTATTTCAATCTTAAGATTGAACATTCAAGCTTATAATCTTTATTTATATTAATGAAGTTATCAAACCTTTAGGCTGTGTCACATGCACATCCTCTCAATTATTCCTATCAAGGAATGTAGTTTTAATATTCATATGCCAAATCTCATAGTCTTGATAAGTTGCAATAGCAAGATGACAATTGGTGAAGGTATTTTATCATGCCCAACACTTTAAATTGATCGAAAACCTTTGCAACCAATCTTTCCTCTTATGTTATCCATGGTGATTTTTCCTTTTGAAAACCAATTGCACCCTATGGGTTTTACCCTTTAGGTGGTACCACCAAGATCATACCTAGTTCGTGTATATTGACTCCATAATGGCCTTAAGCCATTTCTTAGATTCTATTCTCTTAATAGTTTCAAGTTGATTGTTGGCTCATCATCCTATGACCAATTCACAACCTATTTGAGTTATAGGATTCACAATCTTTTAATCTCAAATGTGTTGTACTAGAACTATGTGTGTTGTACTAGAACTATGAGTCTTATGTTACATAAGGAACTTGATATTCCACAACAATTTGTTATTCTCCTTGTCCCATTGTACCTCCTTGTTGACCTCAAACTTTTTGATTCCTACTTCACTCCAACTGATTCTTTTGGAACTCAACTATCCTAGTAACATTAGAATTTAAAATTATATTTTTTTGTCGAATTGTGATGAAGGGTAGTGCTCAACATTAACATTTATATGGTCTTGAGGATAAATATTTTCATGAAAAACATATCTGGACATTCCCATGTCGTATCTAATATGGTGTATTTCAAACCATAATAGGTGGTACATTATTTTAGTGTAAAGAATGTAAATATAAGCAAATGTGAAGGTAAAATTAATTGATAATCACATCATGACTCTTCAGGAAGATAAAGTTAAATGATAATCACATCATGACTCATCAGGATGTGATTCCTTCTTTCTGATACATCATTTGGTTTCAGGTAGAGTACATTGTGATACATTATCACAATCTCTCTAGAAGGTCCTCAAACTATTGATGTAAAGTATTTCAACATTGATCATATCAAAGTATCTAAATACTTTTATCAATGAAATTTATGTACTTCATTCATAATATTCTTGAACGCTTCAATAGATTCATGTTTGTATTTGGCTACAAATAACCATATCTACTTAGATCATAAGTAAATATAACAAAGTAAAATAAATACCTCTAACATTTATTCTAAAAGTTTCACTACTACAGAAAATACTTTTTACAATGGGAAAAACACAACAATTCTATTGGTTGTGTTGTAGTTAGCATATCTTTTACAACAAGTCCATTTGTGTGTTATGAATTATATATTTTATACAACACAAGTTATATACAACAGGCCAAACTCGTTGTAGTATATGTGATACTACAACAGGTGCTACATTATTGTAATAGACTGTAATATCACAACATACTCAAACCCGTTGTAAAATATCATAATTACACAACATGCTCTAACCCATTGTAATAGTCGTGTATGCTAACTTGTTGTAATAGATTATCATTACACAACATACTCTAAACCGTTGTAAAAGATCATAATTACACAACATGCTCTAACCTGTTATAATAGTCATGTATGTTAACCTATTGTAATAGACCATCATTATACAACATACTCTAACCCGTTGTAAAAGATCATAATTACACAACATGCTCTATCCATTGTAATAGTCACATATGTTAATCCATTGTAATAGACCATCATTACACAACATACTATAACCCATTGTAGTATACTATAATTACACAACAGGCTTTCACCTACTGTAATAGTTGCCCGTTGTAATAGACCACAATCACACAACAGGTTTGCACGTCATTTGTTGTATATGTACAACAAAGAATATATGTGTTGCATAAAATGAAATTGGTTCAACGGTTTGAGATGTGCCTTACTTTCAAGTAGTCTCAAGTTCTAAACCTTGTGTCTAGATGTATTTTCCTTTTGTCTCAACATGTTATATACAACACCCCTATTACAACCGGTGTGTTTAATGATCTACAACATGTATTAACTGTTGTATAAAATACATATATTACAACATGCACAACACCTATTTTATAAAGAACCCCCCATAACACCATATGATCTATTACAATAGTTGACACCCGTTGTAAAATGGAAAAATGAACTGTTGTAAAAACCATTTTTTGTAGTAGTGTTTATGTACATCACATGTAGAAGTCCTAATAGAATATTTGTTCTCCCACTACACTTAGTGAGAGGTGACTTGTCATGTTGCACATAAGTAAGACTTGCATGTATTTTATTAGTTCATAACCATATGATTGTCGATAAACATTATCATGGATTCTAGAAATTCATTTCTCATATACGTGCTTAAGATGAGTATTCTATCAGTATTCCTGGTATGGGATATCTAATTATAATCCTTTTGGTATTTACATAATGAATATTTAACTTTGGATTCTTCAAACAAATATCATTAGACATATGGGGCACTTCCACACAATATCACATCTTTTAAATAGAAAATTAACTATTTTATTCATAATCATCCTGATCGATACAAGATGCAGAAAATTAAATGTTTCTATTAATAGCATAATTGAAAAAGCAGTTCATCTAATTGTATTACATGTCATGTGAGATAAGATAAATTCTATATATATATTGAAGTTTCAGCAACTCCCTCTCCGCACAATACATCATTTCACTTTCATAATGGCTCACTTCTAATTAGATCCCGCATACTCAAGCATATGTCAGATCTACATCCAGTATGACATACCCAAGATGAAGGAGTAATTAGATTTATATTATAATGTATGTACCTAAGGTGGGGATCTCTATCCCCTCCTTCTTCCTCTTTGGCTCCTCTAGGTAGAGTGGGCAATTCCTCTTCTAGTATCCTGGCTAGTACACTGGTGACAATTTCCTCCCTTGTTCACTCCTCCCTTTGCCTTGAGCATTGAAGACTTAGGCTTCTGGCCAACTTTAAAACCCTTATTATCTTTTCCTTTTCCTTTAGACTTCCCCTTTAGTTTTTTTATCATCATCATATACTTGGGTTTGGCATTCTTAATTTTTTTCCTCAATTATTCTCAAGATGCTAAGTAACTATGTCGACGACTTATCAAAGTTAATCTTGTTGTAGTTCATGACAAACTGACTATATGACTCTTGCAGAGACTGTACAATGACATTAGTGGCCAAGTATTAGCCCAAGGGGAACCCCAGTCTAGAGAGGTTCTCCACTTACCCAATGATCTTGAGCACATAAGGACCTACTGGGTCTCCTTCTAGGATGTTACATTTGAACAATGCCTTGGAGACATCATATCTCTCCTATCTTTCTTGATCATGGGACATGCTCTTAAGATGTGTGACCATCTCAATAACATCCATGTTCTCATGTTGTCTTTGTAATTCATAGTTCATGGAGCACAACAATAGGCATTTGAAATCAACAACATCTTCATCACGCTTCTTGTAAGCATCCCTGTCAACCTTAGGTGCATGGGGAAGTGGTTCATCTGACTCTGGTTCCTCCAAGACATAGAGCCTGCAGTCTTGTGTATGATAACCCTCTCGATGATGTTCAATTAGGCCTTTAAATTAACTATCACTCTCTTTATTTTGTTTAGAGTGATAACCCTCAATTATCAATTTGGAATATATCAAACATACAAACTTCTAATGTGCCAAAATACAAAATAATTGTGTTATTACCCGACCTACGCCAACATCCATAATCAATCATTAAGGAAGACAAAATTTGCCAATTGCTTCATACACAATTCATGGATAGATGGTATGCACAACTCTTTGCCATAGTCAACTACATGCTTGTAGGTGTTTCATCTCATTAAGGACACCCAATTAGGCTTGACTCAAAAGCCAACTTCATAGAAATGTACCCCGCTTGACAGGCCCACATAACTACCATCACACTTCCTTGAGATGGATACCACACCAAGCTTGGCGAGCCCATGCATAATCAATCAAGGTTTTCATGTTATTATATAGGTCTCATGTTAAGTATTTTGTTCACATATTTTGTAAAGTCATCATACTTGAATTTTTCATTGAGCATATTGTAGAGAAGGGAGAATTTATGACATAGCACAACCTATGGCTCCAAGAGGAACTACGATAGAATATGTGTTTCTAATAGAAAGCATATTAGACTTAATATGTTTGATTGAGGGATATTGTATACCATAATATATATATATATATATATATATATATATATATATATATATATACATATCCAATCACCACACACTATAGTACGTATCATATACATGCTATATTCCACAACATAAACATGAAGTATAAAACATTAGGGATGTTTGAGGCCATACTTGTCACAGAACTGTTTGTTACCCTCATCCTACCCCCACTGGCTACAAAGCAGTGGTAGTAGGGTTTGGGCGCCCGTCCTAAAAATGGAACAAATATTTCACACAAGAAATATTTATGAAAAAACAACAACAAAACTAATGATAAGACAAATAATAAACAAAAAGATAAGAGATATGTACCCATTTCTATATTCATGTATAGACATTGGTGATTCATTTCATATTTTAGAGTCTTAAATGCAGATGATCTTCATTTGGAAACTGCAAATTCGATAAACAAAATATTTCAATGTGATTGCATTGAGTACGCTATGAAAAACAAGTCAGCACATTTTTAGAGTATATTAAAGTTTCTTGTCTAGAAACATGATGCTAATCAAGGACTAGAAACAAGGTGAGAACCCTTAACTACTTTATTTTATAAAAAGCATGTTTTATGTTTCTTTATCCATTATGTCAACCGTAGTCCTTTTGACTATCTATTCATTGAAGGAGTCTATAAGGGTGTTCAAGATTGGCTACCCTATCCTTAAGGGACCTCAACGACATATCCAGGAAGTAACCTTTGTATCATAACAGTCTGCCTTATTTCGATATATCAAGTAAGACACCCAACCTGGTGTCCTTAACCCAAAACTTTAGGCAGGCACACATGATATATAATGGATTTCTCTAAATTTTGTATAAGTTTTGTGAACATAGTATAATCAACATGAAAGTAATATTCATAGGGTACAATATCTCAAAGAAGTATTTATCTAGCCAAGCATTCATACAAGTATACATACAAACAAGCCAATACCATAGTAGGGTCAAGGTATTAAATGTACCTTGCAAGTAGAGTACAACTTATGATTCATGAGTGATATTCCTAGAGAAGGTCCAACCCATAAAGAACATAAGATATAAAAGACATAATAGTGGGTCTTTGATTAGAAATGTTTGATAATATAAACATTGTATGAGTAATATGGAGGTTTCTCTATATCTTGGTTTCACTTAGTTTAACATAGTTTCCAAGGTTCCAAACATGCACACAATGATTCCATTCACGCAATGATTCCATATATCATAAGTGTTACATTTGGTGCTAGATATAAGTAAACCATCCACATTAGATCAGATATAAACATGAGATCATTTATGATTTGGAGTTGAGGAAACATGAAAGTTAGATTATCACTAAGGTTTAATTATTTTTTTTGGTCGGTAAAAAACTTTGTTGCTAAATTTGATGCCAAAACTTTGGGTACAAGAGAATTTGTGCCCCCATTACAACCAAGGTGAGTAATCACCCCAACAACAAAAGAAACAAAAGATGGAACAGACTAATCTGCTAACACAGACCTACTAACTGGAAAGAGGGGAAGGAAGGAACCAAACCCTGCTAGGACAAGAAACCACCCGAATACACAAAGAAAACAATTCAAAGCTACACATGCCAACACTGGCATTTGGCTCATTAAGTGAAAGTGTGACGACATGAGCAGCCAAATAGTAACTTCAGAAATCTTGGAAACCACAAGAATAGATGAGCTGGAAGCTCCGCCCCCTCTTCAGACCAACCCCTCGTGATGCACAAACTACATTGAGGCATACCGTCGAGCACCTTGAAAGCATTCTTATTCAGCTATAATAGAGAAACTGAGATGCAGTACAAGGTCCTTCCATAAGCTGACCGTCAATAGCTGTCCTTGAGTTAGACACTTGCCATTCCTCCACTGGCATTAGAATCATTCCCTGAAAGTGTGGGATCCAAGTAGGTATCCAACCCCTCTCCAATAGTCAACAACCACCTAATTTATGGGATCCTGCACGGTCCATCTTCACACAGCAGCAGGGGGAATCAAGGAGAGGAAGAAAAGCAATCTGCCCCCCTTTGAATCCAACCCCACGTAAGCCACCTATTTGCACAGTGGCCCCTCCTCGAACACCAAGAGGGAATTCGAACTCATGGCTCCAGAGGAGCACACACAACATGGGAGAGAAAGGAATCTGCCCCTCGTCAGCACCGATGGCTAATGAGGATTCCATGGAGGAACCCAACATCACAGACAAGTGGGAAAAGACCACCCTCGAGCAGTAAGAACCGACCCAGGCCGCCCTGCGAGCCACCAGACTTGAGGGCGCTAATCATTCCTCAGCCGCCCATCATCACCGCCCCAACCGAAGGAGAAGGCCTGACAACAGAAACACTGGTGGAGAAGACACGCCGCCTGAATGCCAAGCAGGGCTCTGCCACCATCACCACCGCCGGGGTGCTTCTAGGTCGATGTCGTTGTTCACCATTTCATTGGAGTAGCTCCAGGAATTGGCTCGGGGAAGGGGGATCACAAGTATCTAACGAGGAGATCGAAGAACCCCTCATCTTCGCCTGGAAGGAGCAGCAACACAAGGAAGAAAACCTAGGGCACACTCCTCTCCACCTGTCACTCTTGAACGGGGTGGAGTCGACTAGGTCGAAAATTTTGCATAACCCTGGATCAGCCTCTGACGTCGACTGGGAGCTCCGCTAGTTCTCCATCTCCAGTATTACTTCTGTTCAGGCTAGGACCAAAACCGATGGATCCAGGGGGAGGAAAGCACTGAGGTGCCACTCGCTCCCCCCAACGATGGCTGTCAGAGGGGTTCTAGATATAAGCAGGAGCAACCCTAGAGAGAGAGAGTGCTCCCAATGTACACTGAGGTTTAATCATGCAAGTTCATAACTATTAATATAACATCAATTCCATGGAACAAGTTCATGGTCCATGTGACATAAGCATTAAGGGCATTGTATAGATGAAGTTAGCATTTGGTGCTATGTGTATGATATATCTACTTATTTGAACTATATAGATCAAGGTAACTGCATAAAAGTCACATTTCATCGTATGGAAACCAACTAGGTCAACTAGATGATTTTAATGTGCCAAAATTAGGTTGTTTGAGATTCATAGAGATAATCATGGTAAAATATGCACATAGAAGAAAGATCTTACTAATTTCGGGTCATACTTAGTAATCTAATCATTATTGGTCAACAAATTTACAAGGTTCAGATCTAGATACTAAACGTTCATTCATGTCACATCATGTGGCATATTGCACAACATAATTCCATCAATAAAGCTAAGAATGATCAAAGTAGATTCCATTCTTCACAAACGTATTAAGGTTTACTAATTTAGAGGTTGATTGATCAGTTGAAGATTAGATATGTCAAAGTCCCCAAAGTCAAGCAAGTATGATCATGTATAAGTAAAAAGGGTCATTTTAAGTCAAAAGAATAAAACTGCACATCAAATGTGATCTACTTCGTCATCCAAGGCAAATGATAGTTAAAAATTACTATTTGAAGTTTAAGAGGGATATTAGAATTAACAACACTAGATACGAGAAAGAGGCATCATTAAGCCTTCAATAAGGGCATAATGACATGCTTTTTAGGATATCAGTATAAAACAAGGAAGAACTAAATTCTAAAACTAGTTTTGTTCGATAGATCCCATCAGGAAGATTAAAATTCAAATATTATATGCCTCATTTGGCCAAAGTACATGTAAGATAGGATTTTTGACATTTTTGCATCAAAACTATAGGATAAAGGTGGTTCGAGTGTCACATAATATTTGATTATGAATCTGAGCCACTCATATTTGATCCAATGGCAGTGTCCACCCACTGCATTGGTTCCTGCTCACCAAGCATCCTCCCAACATGTGTTATCCATTGATTGACTCAAGGCCTTGCGTTTGACATTGCTTGGTACCCGAATATTTGGGCCACCAGTTGGGTGGGAGCTAGAGGTGGCACACTGCTTGTCCCCTTCTACCCCAAGATGCACCATCTGCTGGCCTCGTGGCCACAGTAGGTCTCTAACTATTGTTGGTAGGGTAGACCCGAGATTCTAACTTTGCTAACTAGATACCTAGTTTGCAACTCGACTCACCATGTTTGGACTCAGACGGCTAATGCCAACGACAAAAAAAAATTGGACTCCTCCTCTAAACTTGAGTACCCAGACAAAGAGGTCAAAACACTATGGGTTAAACTATCTACATCAATGGTTTCACAAGGGTTGACTCACTGAGTAGTAATTTTACTGTGTACCACCAAGATATCCAATTAATGTTGGGTACTAATGAGTTTTACTGGGATCTCCAAATAATGTTGGATGCCCTAATATTTTAAGGAGTCCTTCCTCTCCGAGCTTAGAATCATGTACCCCTCTGGTACGCTCCAAATACCTACATCATCCCACCAGCGAACCCACGAGGGTGCCGACCGTGAGCATGATGCTCCAGCAGAGATGTCGGGTCAAAGAGATCCATCCTAGGATGGATGAAGAGGTGGAAAATAGAAAGGGAAGGATGTTAGTCAACACAAAATTTTAGGGTTTTAGAGGTAGGAGAAGAAGTGGAACAGGAGCTTGGAGGCATGAAATATAAAGAAAAGAGAGGGAATGGGTTAGGTAAGGTGTTTTATAGGCTAAGCTAGGGCTAGATGTTGGAAATGGGGTTCGAATGATGGTATTGGAGGAGCTTGATCATGGTGGGTGATGGCCAATGGCCATTGCACTGAAAGTGGTGCCGAGTAATAAAATATATTGCTAACATTGGGTTAAAATAGTTGATCCATGGATGCCTATCCAACAACATTGACTAAACCAAAAGGATTGACGAGATTGGTTTGGAAAAAGGAGGCATGGATCACTAACTTTTCTCAAGGGCATGGGGGCACCCACCTTTCTAGGTCACACCATCCAAAATTGGCCCATTAAGACTCAAATCAAGATGAAAATAAGAGTAAAAAGGCAAATATTGCAAATATCATATCTTGAGGACATTGGACTGATTGAGATGATTGTTGTGTCATTAGAAAAATAATTGAAAAATATACAAATTGACATACATTAGAGAGTAGGATGAGGACATTAAATAGGTTCAAAATTTGTTACAAGATGATGACATGTTAAGGATTTGAAACTTAGGTCTACATACAAAAAGAATGTTACTACAGGTCACATGTATCCAAGATGAATCAACTTAGCATCAAAGAATATTATATTGTGAAATTAAGGTCAAGAGTGAGATACATATGCATTGAGTAAGTGCATAAAACATGTATGAGGAGAGAGAAAATTCTAAGTTGTCACATCCTCCCCACCTTATTAGAAATTTTGTCCTCAAAGTAACACAATCCTTCAATTGTGACACGAGTTAATATTTCATATCACAATCATCATAGAATTTCAATAATTATCATTTATCAATTTCAGTAACCATTTCATTCTATAATCAAGAAATAGTGCATCAAGGTTCCCACATATTCACATGGATCATTAGATTTGGAAGATCATTACACGAGCCACAATTTTAGAAAAGTACCTTGTAGATCACAATTTTGTAGAGATCACATTTTAGGTCAAACAAATAGAGCTCTTGATTCAATAGTACAACATGATTTTCAATCCAACATTTAGGGTTCTAGCTTCTACATTGGCCTAGATGGGGTTATACATACATTATTGCAATTTTATATTTCAACAACTTGAGACAAAAATCATATTTTTACAATTTGATTTTATTCTCAAAATTGATGGAAGGGACCACCCTATTCCACATGGAGCTTAACCCTAAGCCATAAATTGAGTGAGTTAACATAATCATCATTTTTACATTTTTTTTATTTGGGACATGAAAGTCATTAATCATATATTGAGGTTGACCTGAAGATCTAAAATAGTGTGATTATATGAGTCAAATACAAATCAATATCAATAATCATGAGTCATGATGTCATATTCAATATAGAGAGTCAATTTTGGACATCAAGGTTGTAAGTCCAAACATTTGAGAGCTAAGGTTTAGATTTCTATTTAGACCTTAGGAGTGATTAGTAATACATATGCAACAATAAAGGGACATTTTGTAGTACTAACATTAGTTTTGTTATCATAGTATTTGAGGTTGATGAATGGTCTAGACCTAGGTCTTTATAGGAACTTTACCTCAAGATATAGTCAACATCATCATGTTTGAAGATCATCATCAAAATAGGATTCAAGATTATTTATCAATATCATCATAGATTTAACCTATTAAGACTAAGATTGAGAAATAAGAATAGTATGAAAGAAGTTACCTTTCCAAACTCTAACGAATCCACTACATGGAAATTTAGAGGAAGTCATAATAGAGATGTGACCTAGCTTAGGGGAGTCATAGATCAACTGCCACGCTAATATAGCACATTGGTCCATATTAATCATGAGTCAACATGCATATCCAAACAGGGAGGGTATCAAATACCAAATTACATTTCATACGATCACCAGACAAATGTCTAGATCGTGTTAGGGTAATCATACCTTAAAATTTTTGTGAGATAATGGTCATAATTTCATTCTCATCCTTTTAGGATCAAGGTAAAGTTAGATTTTGGAAATTGAGAAGTCAAATGAGAACTCAACAGTTTGAGTATAATTGGGAGATATTGAGATCTAGGTCTATCATATTATTCAAAATGAATTTACAAAGAGGAATAATAGTCAATATGGAATTTTCCTCCTGTAACAATTACTCATGTCATGATCTAGGGTTCTAAAGATACGTTCATTTTTTGTCATGATCATTGTACATATCAAATAGGGGGAAGGCTTGCTTAACTATGTTGAAGGTTTAATCGACAATAGGGCAACATAGGTTTAATCAACAAGGACCTCATTAAACATGATGTGTAAGACAAGAATTACACCTTATTTCACCATATCTAGAATTTACCTCAAACATTGAAAGCACTTATATCGAGTTGAGTAAAATTGGGTCTACACAATCTTAGGTTTTTCATATGAGTACATAACTTCCAAGAGTACTTTCATTCATCAAATATGGTTTTCAATTTAAGATCAGATCATGCGTTATTGTGTTGATTAACTTTCATGATTTCAAATGAGTTCTAATTTTCCTCATGCATAAGCAACCCATAATCGAGATGTCATGTGATTAATAGCCAACAGAGGACAATCACATGAGGGGATAAGAAGGCTAACAAATTATCGACTTAGGTCGCTTAGTGGTCTTTAAAGAAGAGATGAGATGCTAAAAGACTCTCTCCAAACTTAAATAAAAAAAGTTTAGTCATGCCTGGGTTCTTAAGATATGTTATGCCTTAAACACATATAGAGACATATGTGTATGGCATTGATACCATTTTTCACAGAAATGTTTGTTACCCTCATCCTTCCCCTACTGGCTACAGAGTCGATGACAGTAGGGTTTGGGCATCCATCCATAAAATGACACAAATATTTCACATAGGCAATATATATGAAAAGATAATAACAAAACTAAATGGATAACAAGATACTAAACACAGAGATAAGATATATGTACCCATTTCTATATTCAAGTATACCCATTGGTGATTCATTTCAGAGCTTAGAGTGAGTGTAGTAGATCTTCATTTGGAAACTACAAATATCATAATAAAAAAATATCAATGCAAGCGCATTAAGTACGCTATGAAAAACATGTAACTACAATTTAAGAGTACATAAAAGTCTCTTGGCTTGAAACATCATAATAAGCAAGAACTAGAAACAAGACAAAAACCCTTAATGACTTCCTTTACTACAAATCATGTATTAGGTTTCTTTATCCATTATATCACCCATAGGCCTTTTCACTAACTTCTCATTGGAAGAGTCTATAGGGGTGCTCAAGATTAGCTACTCTATCATTAAGGGACCTTAAGGTCATCGCCAAGAGGTAACCATTGTATCATAGTGGTCTGCCTTATCTTGATATATCAAGTAAGATGCCCAACCTAGTGTCCTTACCCCAAAGCTTCTTTTCTTAGCTGACAATTTATCATGGATGGCTATCCTATCTGCACGCTTAGCTGTGTTTGGTCATTATGGATTTATTTGGTGGTTCATGTTGGGATCAATTGTGGTCATCTGATCATATCTTCTTTTTTCTAGTTCCTATCTGCTCCTTTAGTTCATAGTTCTTTATCTCTTTCTATTTTAGCAACTTTTCAAGTTGTTTTCTTCACTATGTATATCTCTTGCCCCCTCAAAAATCTTACGTGTACAATCTCATTCCTCTTTCTCTTTCTTTTGTAAAGACTCTTTTTTAAAAAAAATACAAAAAAGGCAAAGGATTTTGGAGGACCAAAAAACAAGGTATAATCAACATGCAAGTAGTATTCATAGGGAATAGTAGCTCAAGCAAGTATTTATCTAGCCAAGTATTCATATGAACATACATACAAACAAGCTAATACCATCGTAGGGTTAAGAGGTTAAGCGTAGCGTGCCAGTAGAGTACAACTTATGATTCATGAGTGAGATTCCTAGATAAGGTACAAGCTAAAAAGGACCTAAGATATATAATACATAATAGTGGGTCTTAGATCAAATTTTTTTGATAATCTAAACATTGTATGAGTAATGTGGAGGTTTCCCTATAAATAGGTTTTACTTAGTTCAACATAGTTTCCAAGGATCCAAACATTCAAGCAATGATTCCATATAGCACAAGTGTCAACATTTAGTCCTAGATATAAGTAAACGACACCCATTAGTTCGGATATAAATGTGAGATCATTTCTTATTTGGAGTCAGGGAAACATGATATTTACATTATCATTGAGGTTTCATCATGCAAGATCATCGCTAGTCATATAAGATTAGTTCCATTCAACAAGATCATTATTCCATGTCATAGAAAAATTAAGGGCATTGAATAGATCAAGTTAGTATTTGGTGCCATGACTATGATAAATCTACTGATTTGAACTAGATAGAACAAGCTAACTGTATAAAAGTCACATTTCATCATATGTAAACCAACTACATCAACTAGATCATTTTAATGTGCCAAAATTAGGTCAATTGATATTCATAGAGATAATCATGGTAAAATATGCATATAGAAGCAATATGTTATTGACTTCATGTCATTCTTAGTATTGTAATAATTATTGGTCAACACATGTACAAGGTTCAAGATCTGGATACTAAAATTTAATGCAAGTCACATCATGTGGCATATTGCACAACATAAAGACATCAATAAAGCTAAACTTGATCAAAGTAGATTCCTTGGTTTAAAAAGGTATTAAAGTTAACTAATTTATAGGTTGGATGATCATTTTATAATTAGATCTGTCAAACTGCCAAAAATCATGCAAGTAACACCATGTATAAGCAAAAAGGGTCACTTTTAGGTCAAAAGAGTAAAAATGCACATCAAATGTGATCTACTTCGTGATTCAAGGAAAATGATGGTTAAAAGTTATTATTTTGTAGTTTCATAGGGATATTTAAAGTGACATCATTGATGAGAGAAAGATGCATCATAAAACCTTCAAAAAGTGCATAAATACATTCTTTTTAGGATATTAGGAGAAATGAAAGAAGAATTAGATTCTAAAACTAGATCCATTAGATAGATCTCATCGACAAGATTAAAATTCATATATTATATGCCTCGCTTGGTCAAAGGCTATGCAAGATATGATTTTTGACATTTTTGCGTTGAAACTATAGAAAAAAGGTGGTTAGAGTGTTACATATTATTTGAAGAAGGATTTGGGTTGCTCATATTTGATCCAACAGTGGCGTCCACCCACTGCACTGGTGCCTCATCATAAAGCCTCCCTCTAACATGTGTCATCCATCGATTGGCTTTGGGCCATGCATTTGATGTTGTGTGGTATCTGATCGCTTGAGTCACTAGTTGGGTGGGTGGTAGCAGTGGTGCACCACTTGCCCCCTACTGCCCCAGCATGCACCAGCTGTTGGCCTCACAGCTGCAGCAAGTCGCCGACCACAGTTGGGTGGGTAGAGAACAATCCTCCCAGAAAACCCACGAGAGTGCCGACCGCGAGCATGCTGCTCTAGCGGTGACATCGGGCCAAAGAGATCTATTCATAAGATGGATAATGAGGTGGAAAAAAAAGGGGGAGGAAAGTGGTCACCAAGAAATGTTAGGGGTTTGGAGGTAGGACAAGAATTGGAACATGATCTAGGAAGCACAAAATGCAATGAAAAGAGAGGGAATAGGTTAGGGAAGGTGTTTTATAGGTCAAGCTAGGGTTAGATGTTGCATAGGGGGCTCAAATGATGGTATTGGAAAGCTTAGTTGAGATAGGTGGTGGCCATCGACCATTGTGCCGGTGGTGGAGTAGAGAAAGAAGATAGATTTCTAACTATTGAATACAAAAGGTTGATTCATGGATGCCAATCCAATGACCTTGACTAATCTAAAAGGTTTAATGAGATTGTATAGAAAAAGGAGGCATGGATTGCTGACATGGCTCAAGGGCATGGGGGGCTCCACCTTGGTGGGTTGGCCCTCCAAAATTGGCCTATTAAGACTCAACTCAAGATCAAAATAAGATTAAAAAGGAAAATCTTTCAAATATAATATCTTGACCTACATTTGTCCGATTGATATGATTTTTGTGTTTTAGAAAGATAATTGAAAGCTCTACAACTTCAGATACATTAGATTGTAGGTTGAGGACATTAAGTAGGTTAAAATTAGTTACAATATGGTGACATGTTAAGGATTTGAAACATATTCTAGAAGCAAAAAGAATGTCACTACAAGTCACATGTATCCAAGATGATTCAATTTAGCAACAAAGCATATCATGCAATAAATTAAGGTCAAGAGTGAGATACGTATGCAAGGAGTAAGTGCATAACACATGAATGAGGAGAGATAAAAATCAAGGTTGTCATAATATATTTTAATTCCTTGGAGACACAAGGAATTACTACCACCTAGGTCTACATCATATGAATGAACATGTCGTTGGTGTAGATCTATATGTGAACCAATCTAGGTCCAGATTGCCTCTTGGTCGGTCATTTTCTCTATCAGACTGGTCATCTGGCCTCCTGTCCAACTGATGTCTGGACACCTACAAATGGTCAGTGGAGATTCCAGTTGATTGGTTTGTCTCTAACTTTCAGTCCTTCTTGGCCCTCCAATCAGCTAGCTCTTCCTTGAGACAGTTAGTTCATCTTGGTGTTGAGCATCATATTCTTTGTAACAAGAAAAGAAACTATCATATTTCTATTAAACTTATTACACGGTAATAGAAAACCTTGACTTACATTCGAGGGAAGCATATGAAGGAAAGAATAATACTTTGACATTTGGGAAGAAGATGGTACATGCTTGGTATCAAAATTGAGATAAAACAATGAATAAACAAACCATTCAACCAGACACATATATTAGGATTATTGGCATAGTTGGATCTAGGGCTCTATAGGGGGGTGAATAGAGATTCAAAAATTCTCACAAGATAGATTAGACCTTCAAATTATATCAATCAATACCAATAACTTAAGTGCAATTTGAAGTTCTAACTAACAAGCATAGCAATGATGAGAGAAAATGGAACAAGCACTTGACAAGGTCATTTAGAGTGGTTCCACTATCTAAACTAGGAGAGAGTCATTCCACAACCTAGAGATGTCAACCTCTAGGACTTTGCAAGTGCTTTACTCTATATATTCACCAATAAGAGTTACAACACAAGACCACCAAAGGACTTAGCTATCCAATACAAAGAGTCTTCCATCTTACCAATGACTTACCCACTTTGCAAGAGTCTTCTGCCTTCTTCCAAGAACTTACCTACTCTTGCACAAGTCTTCAACATTTAAGAGATTACCCACTCTTCTTGGATCTTCATCCTTTTCCTAGCCCTTCACCTGGACAAGATCCTCACCTCTTCTTTAACCTTGAAGAAGAATAGAAACAACTCCACCTTCACTCAGAGTAGCTTGCTTCACATTTGCTTCATGGATGGAAGGGGTAGGGAAGATGAAATGGAATGAGAGCTTTACAAGCACATGGAAGTATCTCTCTTACAACTAGCCTATCTCACTCATCATCACAAAATGAAGTGAAAACTAGAGAGAGAAAGGGGATCAAGGAGTTGCAACACACTCAACTATATCAAGGACTTAGAATAACATGAATGAGAAAACTTGGAATGAACTCCAAGGGGTCCTATTTATAGCTGGGAATGTTCCCTTGAGTGTGGGATCACTTAAGGTCGAAATATAGCCATTTTCCAAGTTGCAACAGATCTATTCTCACATAAAACTACTCACCAACTATTATAATAACTTTTTCGACACTTTTTGTACAGTACATTCGGCCGAGTTTCAATTAAGGTAACTCAACTGATCCATTAAATGACAAAGCCAATTTTCAAATTATCGGTCGAGCTTGTTCTAGGAAACTCGACCGATGAGGTAAAATTAATTTTGCTTAGTGAGTCGATCAGTCAAGTTCTATGAGTGTGCAACTCGACCAATGGGTCATCTTTAGAAAATTCATCACTGGACCGGTCGAGTTTCCAAATGGATCGATAAATAGCCTATGACAAATTTTCTAAATTGAGATTTGAGTGATTAAACCTTGGAAAGTGTCCCTGATTTTTTCTCATATTAGTTACAAGTCATATCATCAATACAAGTGATTACAAAAATCATTTAAGGTCATTTGGAGTGATTTCCTAAAACGCACACTTGCATTGATTTTGAGTTGAACTTGAACAAGCTAGGGCTTGTATAATTTGATCTTTTTCATGTACCTAAAGCATGAAATCAATCTTGAACAAAACGTATTAGATACATAGGATTTGAATGGTTAAGTCATTATCAAAATATGAGCAATGTATAACTCTTAAGTCAACATTCTCCCCCCTTTTGACAATGACAAACCATTCCTCAATCATATTGAAAGGGATATTGAAGTTGTACCTTTGCCTTGTGAATTGCAAGGGGATTCAAGATTCCCCCTCAATCTATCCTTACTCTTACCTGCATAGTAAGTCTATCTGCACAAAGGAACATGACATATATATATTATATGGTACTTGAGCAAGTCACAGGACAAATCATATAATGAATAAGAAAAGGATCACGTAGGTAATAAAAAAAATATGGTTGAGCTTCAAAACATTGAACTTCTCTCCCCCTTTTTACATTATAAAAAAGAAAGGGGGTAGAAGAGCATAGAAATAGGTCTTCTCCAAGCACAATTGTGATGGACTGAATTTTGGCACCAAACTTGAATAGGAAGTACCTTGAGTTGTATTAAAGTTGTGATTAAAGTTTCATGATATTTCATCATCCCTAGATAGAGATATTTAGGCATGAATATAGTGAAATAATGTGCTTTTGAAATACAGTGTATCAAAATCTTATATTTTTATATTCCATGTTTTAAAATAGGAATGTGACACTGCATCTTCTTTGTTTGAGGAGTCACGTATTCACTCATGTGTGGACTTCATCCCAGCCACATATGGGTGACTAATGCCTCAAATTGTATCGTGTACCATGCAGTTGTGGTCTTAACCTTGGTTTTTGTTGTCATGTGATCGTGGGTTGAGGAGCAGTTCTGAGTAGATACATGTGTGCAAGTGGAACAACGAATCAACTAACCCCTTTTGTTGAAGACAAACCTGGACAAGGGAATTTCACTCCTCATCTCTTTTCTCTACACTGACAGTATGAGTAAGAATGAACCATAGAGAGAGGGAGATAGGAGAGCTAGAGAAGTCTTTCTACGATGACCTCCTCGAGAAGGAGATCCACAGCCGCATCTAAGAAGAATAGGTGTTGCGGATGTCAGGAAGACACATACGAAGCTATTGGAGGTTCTAGAAGCTAATACAGAGGAAGTAGAGGAGATTCACTGCTCTCCAGAGAGAGAGATGATGGTGGAACTCACACGTACTGGAGTACACGCACACACGGGCAGAGAGGAAGCCGACGCATTTGGGAAGCGGTCGATCCACTCAGACCAGAAGAAACCATGGAGATGTGAGATGTTGTCCAGCTAGGAAGGACTAGATGAGGCTGGTAGTTAAGCAATATGAAAGCAAGGGATGACATTAATCCCTCACCAAAGTTGGATCTTCAGAGATCACATTGTAGGACAGAGGAGGAAGAAGAAGACAACCCACGACGGCACCTGAGAGCAGGTTGGCAACAGTGCTCCCGCACACCCAGAATAGAGAGGGCTCGCGGGGATAGGTTTTGAGCATGAGAAGGGTTGCGCTCAGGACAATAGACCCTTACAGATGCCAGAACATCATGTGCTGCTCGCTGGAGTAGTCCCCCATAGTGGCGACGCACGTTGGGATGAACAAAAATAGCGGAAGATCACATCGGCGTGCGTGAGAACACGAGGAAAAGGGAGGTCCAAACTAGTCAAATCTCAAACCCAATTGCCCGGTTCAATCATGAACCAAACCGGACGACCTATGGAAGTTGTGCCAAATTGGAGCCACGTGGCGGCCCATGATTTGCCAAAAAAGGTAAATATTCATACAAATTCCAAGAACTTCAATAATTCATAATAAATAGCTCGTTTGTCTAAAAATTACAAACAAGATACCAAATTTCTAAGAAAATTATGTAGAACTACATGAAAGCATTATATCAAGCCTTTGATGCACTAATATTAGTTATATCATGTAAGATGTAAAATGGTTTGTCATGTCTAATAAATATCAAATGATGACCTAAAATTATTATAATATGTTACTAAATCCATATTCATGTTTATAATCCATTTAAGGTCATTGATTATGATGTTGATGCATGAAATCTTTTAATTTGCTCCATATGTCTAATTAGGGATAATAACCCTAAAAAAATGCAATAAACACACACATGCCCAATAAATGATGGAATTTATGGAACACCCTCGTATCTGTAATTGGAAGTTAATACAAAACTTTGATATCAGTTAGATGCATAAAATTCATGATATATGAAGATGACCCTTGATACATGTTATGAAATCCTTATTTACGTTAATGATGTAACCTAGGGTTAATATGTGCAAAAAATACTATGGAATCTAATGTTTAGATGACGAACCCTAATCTGTAACATAATTGGAAAATATGACATCAGTAGGATAATTCTAAGACAAAAATGCAAGTAAAACCAGGAATATCCTAATGATAAAGCTAAACCCTAAAATGGACATAACTAGGGTTAATATGTTGAGAATCTGATGCTAGTATGTATGATCTTATCTTGATGAGGGTTGACCAAGGATGTAGTTGACTCTTGGATATATGGTGATTTGGTTTGTCTCTTGATCAAGGTACGTCATTACCTCTTAATTGTCTTATTATACACTATGCTTGAGTTATATGGTAGTAAATACTTGGCATATGGTATTGGTTGAAATGATTATTCTTGTATGATATGTTGCTTGGTTTTCCATAGTTATTACTATGCATACGTCAAACATAATATATATGTTCCATTATATGAAAGCACTAACTCTTTGGTAGTGTTTTTGGAAGTGACCTAACTCTTTGGTAGTGGTCACATTGTACATATGATCTAACTCTTTGGTAGTGATAATAAAGGCCTTAATCTTGAGCTCCTTGAGAGTTAAGAGAATTCATCAAAACCTTTGACGGTCAATGCATGGATATATAGTAGAAAATAGCATAAACATGTGTTCTCTTTTATTAATGAATATCTTTGTGCAAGTATATGCTTTTTCTTATTTTTTAATGCTACTAAGTATTAGTTTTATCTTATTGCCAAGCTTAGTGATGAGAGGTATATAAAATACATGTAGGCGTACTCAGTATAATATTCTTTAATATTATGCTAACATGTACCACATGTAATCTTTTGTTTAGGTTTGTGGACATTTATCATGAAGAACCTGGATTGTTGAGAGTTGTTTAGTGAGTTGATGTACATGTGGATTTGTTGTCTCAAGATCCTATAGTTTAGTGGTAGTACATGTAAATGTATAAGTTTATTGTTCAATATGTAATATCAAATGTTGTAACAATTCATGTTGTAATTATATGTTGAATGGTAAACATGTGTTGTATGGTTTTATTATTGTTCATGTGCATGTGCTACTGTTTCTTCCTTCTTACTTCCTCAGATTTTCTTATTCTTAACCTAGTGCGTGGAGTTTAAATTGGGATGCTTGTTGAGGTGAGGTTTCAATTTAGATGTCACACATCAGATTAAGTTTTAGAAAATCTGGGGATGTCACAGGTGGTATCAGAGCATGAACAATAGCAAAGCCTAACATTTTCTCATTATGCCACTCAAAAATAAAGAACCTTGAACTTAATATTATTTAAGGTTAGATTAGTCATCTTTTAGAGACTAGACCTGACCTAGCCTCTAGGTTAGAACCTTGATGTCTGAGAACTAGGTCTAGACTAGTGCTTGTTGTATAGCAGGTCCCTAAATGTCATTCTTTCCTTATAGTGCAGCGGTATGGGACGTTGCATTATTTGGAAATGATGTACATCATTGGAAGAGAAAACTTTGGCATATGATGCATCTATAATTTGGGTAGCTACACCAATCTACACCAAATTCTCACCCTTGTCACATGTTTTATGGCACTATACTCTCTACTATGTGAGGGACACTCATTTTCTAGATTTGATTTGTAAATCCAATCAGATCGAACCTTGTTAGTTTTCTTTGATGCATGTTTTATCGAATAAAAACTATATAATATTTTATTATATATGTAAGTATTACAAAAATGTGTCCCCACACATGTAAGAGTAGGAGGTGGTCATGCAACCTAAGTGAAAGTGAATGACATCAGTCTAAAAGAGAGAGTAGTTCTAGAATAGATGTCTAGAGCCTTTTTGGAATATGTGATAGATGGAATAGATGAAATAAGTTTTGATGATATGATCTATGTCTTATATAGATGATATAAGATGGTTTATGATGATATATGTTTGTCATTGAAGACTTAAGTTTAGTTTTGAGATTAGTTTCGATGATGCAAGTAACTGGGTTTTTTATGAGATAAGATATAGTAAGTTAAGACAAGGATGTGAACCAACATTAGCCTCAAACTCTTTCACAAAGGAGGAGCCCTTGTGTTAGGACCAGTTTTAGGTTTAACTCCAGAGAGAGTGAGACCCACAGGGAGAAGGTCAAAGAACCTAAACTCTAAGATATGAGAATTATGAGAAATATGTGATATGATATGTCCTAAACTAGACTACTCCTAAGTGAATGAGTTGAGTTGCTTTATGTATGATTCCTATAGTCTTCTTGAACCCTAGATGTCCTTGAGAGGACCATACCCTAGAGTTAGAGAGAGAGGCTAATTAGGTATGTATATGTGAACATGAATTTGAGAACCTACCATCTGGGTGAGGGAGAGAGTCCCAAGACCCTGGAGGAGGTAACTTTGTTTTAGTTTCTATGAAGCCTCATACTCGGGTGGGTGGTTCCTTATAGGACTCTAGTGGTGTATATGAGATAGAGAGTTGGGAAATAGTATTTTATGGGTAGAGAACCTTGGAAGATAATGTCATAGCATGTTTTGGTCGGTGTTTATGTGGATAAAGCTTGTGAAATTGATCACTAGTTCCAATGAGGTGTACCTACAAACCCTAGACTAAGAGAGGAAAGATAAAGTATATGCATATGATATGCTCATAGTGTTGAGTTAGCTCAGAGAGACTGAGCATGACACTACCCTCATGAAATGGTTTAGGAGAACATCAATTGGACTAGATGAAGCTTAGATATATGTTTAACAAGCCACTCACATAAGTTTGATTAGCACAACCATGATTTAACATATGTAGGGATGTGATCTAATCTCAATATGTGATATATAGACATGACATGGTGGAAAACCCTAGAGATGGTTTAATAGATATCAATGCATAAATGGTTAACCATATACATGAATAATGGTGATAATGTGATTTGTTGGTTAATTTTGTGATAAAATTACTAGTAAATGTTGCAATTTTGTGATAAAATTACTAGTAATTTTGTGATAAAATTACTGCCTTTTTTCTGTCATTCTTTGAACTATTCATAAATGGCTTCCGCTACCCCGGTTCCGCGAGAAGTGGCGATTTTGAAGGCGACAGAGGAGACGGCGGCGGGGATCGGCCGAGTACCCAATGTCATCTCAGCTCGTGGTCTCGGAAGCAATGCTGGAGGTGATACTACTGATTCAGTTCTACAACCAGCGGTCACATCTGAGAAATGGGAGAAGCTCAAGCCTACTCATAGCGGAAAGCCAGGAGAACTGAAGGCGAGGGAAATTGAGATCCGTGATGGTAAACTGGTGTACCCTAGAAAGGAAGCTCTGGAGAATGCAGAAAAATGGAGCAGGTGTTTAATGGGCTACGTTGTGGATTTCCAACCTTACATCCCAAGGCTGGCGGAACACTTTGAGAATATATGGGACATCAATGGTGAGTTTGAACTGTTTGACAGAGGGGAAGGATTCTTTCTTATTAAGTTCTCTGAGATAGAAGATCTGGAACGAGTTCTGAGAAGTGACTGGTATGTTATGAACAGACCTGTTGTTCTGAAGAAATGGCGCTTGGGTGAAAAACAGCAGAAGACTATTCTGGAAGATGTCCCGATTTGGGTTAATATTTGGAATCTACCTATTGAACTCTGGGATGCTAAATCCTTTGAGCGGATTGGGTCTTTTTTGGGTGTCCCAGTAAAAATGGATGAAGGAACATTCTCTATGAGATGCGTGGAAGCTGCTCGCATATTGGTCATTATGAATAGGAATGCGAAATTTCCAAAATCTGTCACTCTGATGAGCGATGAGGGAGATGAGCATCTGGTTTCATTGTCTTATGACTGGATTCCCCACAAGTGTAGAGTTTGTGGTTTTCTGGGACATGGAGATTGCAGAGAAGTTACTCCCCCCCTGAAAAGAAACGCAAAAGGGTTCAGAACTCAGAGGAAGGTTTGGGAAGTTAAGGTAAATCATATTACAGTTCGTGAAGATGAAGAACAGAGAAACAGTACTGAAGAGGACGCCTTTTTTGTTGTTGAGGAAATCACTGATGATAATGAGAAGTTGCAGAAGAAAGAGAGATTATCCAAGAGTGTTCCAGCTATAGAAGATTTGAAGCTATCAGAGGAAGTTAATAAAGATGAAGGAATGACAGTCGTTGATACTGGAAACCAGGGTTCAGGTCCTTCTACTCCAAATCCGACCCATGTTTCTGCAATGAAATCGCCAGATAGTGAATCTAGTTCCCAGGCTTCATCTAGTGCTGCAATTAATTTCCAAAAGGCTCCGCCTAGATGTCAGGGGAAGTTGAACACTGGTATTATTGTTGAATCTTCTTCAAAATATTCTCCTGTCAATAGAGAGTTATCTATGACTTCGAAAAGTACTGAGGCTGCCAGTCCAACAGCCGAGTTTATTAAATGACTCATTTAGCGATATCCTCCTGGAATGTTAGGGGAATTAGCAACAAACTCCTAAGTGTCCAGGAGGAGGTCAGGAGGGCAAAATGTGATATTTTTGTCCTTGTTGAAACTAAATTAAGAAGTAATAAGATAGAGAAAGTGATGAATAAGTTTTTTGCTGATTTCAAGTGGATGTCGAATAGCAGATCTCATGCTCTAGGCAGAGTTGTTGTTTTGTGGAGAGAGGAGTCTTGCAGTGTTTCTAAAATCAGTGAAGGGGATCAGGTCGTGCACTTTAATGTTGAAAAGGATGACATTACTTTGAATGTTTCTGCTGTTTACGGGCATAATGGTGATTATGATAGAGCCACTGTTTGGAGGAATCTTGAAGTCAGTAATCTGAATTCTTCTGGCCATTGGGTGATCATTGGAGATTTTAATGCGGTTAGGAAGAATGAAGAGAGAATCAGTACTCAACCTCCTACCAAGAAGTCCATGGACGACTTTAATGACTTTGTTTTAGATAATTGCGTTATGGAGATGGAGTTAAATGGGCCGTTTTTCACCTGGGATAATCGGCAAGAAGGGGACAAGTTTATTGCCTCGAAGATTGACAAAGTTCTTTATAATGAAGAGTTTCTGAGGAGATTTACTAGATTCCATGGTGAGTCTATTTCTAATACGATCAGCGATCATAGAAGGATCATGTTATCTATTGGAGAATCGAGGAAGTTTAGAACGCCTTTTAGATTTATTAACAGTTGGGGAAATCATAGTGATTTTCAAGACATTCTGAAAGAAAGTTGGGGGCGGGAGATTGAAGGTTATGCTATGTTCAAGCTCTACAGAAAGCTGGATAATTTAAAGAATAATCTCAAGGTGTGGAACAGGAATATTTTCGGTAATGTGCATGATAATGCTATGGCTGCAAATATGGCTGCTTTGGACGCCCAAAATCTGTCGGATATGAACCCTACTGATGATATCTTGAGAGCAAAAGCTAATGCTCTTAGAAAGGAGGCCAGGAAGGCGTTGGACAAGGAGGAAGCTCTGTACAGGCAAAAGTCTAGAGTTCAGTGGCTTAAAGAAGGGGACTCCAATTCTAAGTTTTTTTATTCCTCTCTTAAAACGAGAAGGGTAAGAAATACTATCAATTGCCTTAGTATTGGGGATGATATCTCTAAAGATAATGATGTGATTAGAGATTACATTGCTGGTTTTTATGAAGATCTTTTCTGCAAGGTTGACCAAGGGCATGTTTGGGTTGGTGATTGGAGTGGGCCTCGGTTATCTAATGAGCAGAACAATATGTTAACTAGGATGGTCACGAGAAAAGAGCTTGATGATGTTGTTCATGAGTTAAATGATGATAAAAGTCCTGGTCCTGACGATTTTAATGGGTTTTTCTTTAAGATTGCCTGGAAGACTAATGGGGATGATGTGTTTAATGCGGTTAGCGAGTTTTTCTTGAATGGGAGCATGCTTAAGGAAGCTAATAGGACCTTTTTGACTCTTCTGCCTAAAGGCTCTGATTCCAATCTTATCACTAACTGGAGGCCAATTGCCTTGTGCAATGTCTTCTATAAACTCATTTCCAAGATTTTGACGAATAGGCTGCGGATTTGTCTTCCTACTATTATTGATATGAATCAGTGTGCTTTTGTGAAGGGAAGAAGTATTAAAGATGCTATCTTACTCACTAATGAGATCATCAGTGATATTAAAAAACAGAATGCTAGGTGTATGTGTATCCAGGCTGATATCTCCAAAGCCTATAATTCTGTGAGCTGGAAATATCTTTTCTCTATTATGTTCAAAATGGGTTTCTCTCCAAAATGGATTCGTTGGATTGAAGTGATATTTAGAACTTCTTCTTACCAGGTGCTTGTTAATGGTGAAGCTACAAGAACTATTTTTCCCTCTAATGGTGTTAGGCAGGGTGATCCTATAGCACCTTACCTGTTCACAATAGCTATGCAAGGGTTCTCTGAGTTGATGAAGAGAGATCTTATGATATCCCCTGCTCAGATTTCTAAGAATCTAAAATGTTCGCATCTTATTTTTGCTGATGATCTGATGATTTTTACCAGGGCTGATGTTACTAATGCGGAAGGTATTAGGATGCTTCTTGACTGTTTTGGCTCTATGTCTGGTCTCCACGTCAGTAGTAACAAGAGCATGATCATCATGGGTGTGAATGATGATGGTGATGAGATTTCTAATATCCTTGGCATAAAGATGGGCAATATGGATGATACTAAATACCTGGGGCTACCTCTTTTCTATGGTAAGTTGAGCAAGAAACATTGTGAGAAGCTGGTGGACAGGCTTAAGAAATGTATGGAAGGATGGAAGGCTAAGTTGTTGTCTCTGGCTGGGAGGGTTGAATTGGTTAAGTCTACCTTATCCTCTATGTATCTTTATTGGGCCATGGCGTTTCCTATTCCGTGTTCTACTCTTGGTGAGATTGACAAGATCTGCAGGAATTTTATCTGGGGCTATTCTGATAATAAAGCCAACATGCACCTTATTAAGTGGGAAGATGTCACTCTACCTAAGAAGGAAGGAGGTCTGGGTGTAAGGAAAAGTAAGGAAGTTGTGAATGCTTATCTTGCTATGAATGCTTGGGATATTGCTAGGAAAAAAGATTCGTTATGGGTCAAATGGATTAATGAAAAGTATCTCAAGAGAGAGTCTTTTTGGAGAGTACAGAATTCTCCCAACTTTTCCTGGTTGTTCAATAATATTATTCGGAGCAGGGGCTGTCTTCTTAAGTTGGTTGAGTTTAAGGTGGGAAATGGAAAGAGTATTGACACTTGGGGTGATCCTTGGATTAAAGGCAAGTTTCTGAGTGATTTACTGGACGAAAGTATTTCTATTACTGCTGGTATCTTGAAGAATACTCGTTTGAGTATGTTTATCACCAATGGTGAGTGGAAAGTTAAAGACTCTAGGTATTCTCATAGGCTGCGTGAGATTCTGGAAACTGTCCCTATTTGCAATGATAATGAAGCTGAGATCTTGCTGAAGGGTGTCAAGAATCCTAATTTCAAATTCTTTTGGGATTGTATTAGGATCAAGAAGAATGAAGAGAGGATCTTTAAGTGGATTTGGTAAAGCAAAAGTAACATGAGTTCTAAGTTTCATATGTGGAAGGCTACCCACAATAAGCTTCCTACTTCTGATTACATTAGAAGGAGAGGGATTCCTGTTACTTCTATCTGCTTTCTTTGTATGAATGCTTATGAAGATACTGACCATATTAGCTTCAATTGCAGCTATTCCATTAGATTGTGGGAGATGGCTAAGACTAAGGGGTTGGTTAGTGATATCCCCAGGAGTTGGGATGCTATTGCGGATTTGAAGAGTTTGAAGGATGGCATTGCTATACCTATCATTTTGCTTCATTGTTGGCGGGAAAGAAATAGTAGAGTGCATGATAATAGGTACAAGAACCCTGATGTCCTTTGGAAAGAGATTGAGAATGATGTCAAGATGATATCTATGTGATTTGGTGTTGTTGTTTCTGTGGGAGGTTTAAGGTTTGTGTTTTTGATGAGTTCTGTCTTGTGGCTGTTTGTTCCTCCTGGTTGGCTGTTTGGTATGCTTTGGAGGTTGCTGTTCCTGTTGTGGATAGTTGGATCGGTTGCTGGAGGAGTTTGCTGGTTGTTGTTTTCTTTGGCGGATCTGCTGGTTCTGTTTGACCTTATTGGTCGGTTTTTTAGATGGGGGAGCTGCTGTTCTGCTGGTTCTGCTTGGTCTTCTTGGACGGTTCTGTTCTGAATGGAGAAGGGCTTGCTCTGTAGGTGTCTTTGCTTGCTGCAGAAGGGGGTGTATGATGTTGCATTCTCCTTGTGTTGAGGTGGTTATTTTGCTTGATCCTTTTGGTTGTGTTGTTGATGAGGCTTCCTGCTGGTCAGTTCCTATATGTATGTGAAGAGTTTGTTTGCTCTGTGTGTGTTCCTTGCTGCTGCAGTAGGGGCACTTGCTGATCCATGTGGTTTTTCCTCTCTTCTTCTTGGATGGTGGTTGAGAGGGTCGAGTCCCCATCCTGTGTGGATGTCGATGCTCCCCTCTCAACCCAGCTGGATGTTCTGTCTGGGGATTTATGGTCGTGTGGTTGAGCTTTGCTATGGAAGGAGTGTTGGTTCTTCGGTTTGACAGTTTCCCTGTGGCGTGCAAGCGTGCTTGATGTGGTTTGCAGATGTTGTTCTTGCTGAAGTCTATGCCTCATGGAGCCTTCCTAGCCCTGAAGCTTATCTTTTGCTGGTTGTTCTTAGTATGCTCTGGAGGTTCTGTAGATTCTTTTTGTGAGAAGCTGGGACCTTGGATGTTCTCGCTCTTTTTTTCTGGGTTTCCCTTTGCTCCTGTCCTGTGGTCTATTGTTTATTCTTTGTAGGCTCTTGGAGGTTTTGTTCCCCTTTAGATAGTTTTCTTGTACAGCTTTTTCCTTTTCCTTTTCCTCATCTCCTTTTGGGAATGAGTGCATTGTATATACCACCTTTATAGAAAATGAAAAAAAAGCAAGACGAGTTTAGCCGACCAAAAAAAAAGATCATAAGAATCAAACATGTTACATGAGGTGTTAATCTTAGTTCTTAATAAAGATGAAAAATATAGAATGATAGTTAGCACAACATAACGATTATGACACCTTGATATTATCTAGATGAATAAAGTGGTTTAACTTTAGTTAACTCTATCCTAAAAGACATATGCTAATCTTGAACATGTTTTAACAATTAGCTCAATGAAATGTTGATGAAAACTTGATGTAATGGGCCAACATAATTAACTCTTTCAGAACATGATAATATGATGTGGGAACCCTAATGCATGGGTAAAGATAAGGATGAAAACCCTAACATCTGAGATATGTCAGGACTTAACATGAGTTTCTTAACCCTATTGAAGGGGTATTTAACCCTAGATGCTTTGATAACCTCCTAGAGTGGTACATATATGTTTTAGACATGATGTTTATGGGAATATTGCACCTAGAATAGAGATCTAGCTGTGTATGAAGACCTTTTGATTTTTCCTTGGAGTATGAGAATGACTTAATTTGGAGGGAAAAAAATTCTTTTAAGATGTATATGATTTGAAAGACTGGATTTTAGCTTAATTTTGAGGAAAAATTTTCTTTTAAGATGTATATGATGTGAAAGACTAGATTTTAGCTTAATTTCGAGGGTGAAATTTCTTTTAAGATGTATATGTTGTGGTGGACTGAATTTTGGCACCAAATTTGAGTAGGAAGTACCTTCAGTTGTATTAAAGTTGTGGTTAAAGTTTCATGATATTTCAACATCCCTAGATGGAGTTATTTAGGCATGAATATTGTAAAATAATGTGCTTTTGAAATACAATGTATTAAAATCTTATATCTTTATATCCTAAGTTTTGAAATAGGAATGTGACATTGCATCTTCTTTGTTTGAGAAGTCACATATTCACTCATGTGCAGACTTCATCCCAGCCACACATGGGTGACTAATGCTTCAAATTTTATCACGTACCATGCAGTTATGGTCTTAACTCTGGTTGTTGTTGTCAAGTGATTGTGGGTTGAGGAGCAGTTCTGAGAAGATATATATGTGCAAGTGGAACAAAGGATCAACTAACCCCTTTTGTTGAAGATAAACCTGAATGAGGGAATTTCACTCCTCATCTCTTTTCTCTCCACTGATAGTATGAGGAAGAATGAAACATAGAGAGAGGGATCCACGAGAGCTAGAGCAGTCCTTCTACGACGACCTCCTCGAGAAGGAGATCCACAGCCACATCCAAGAAGAATAGGCATCGTGGATGTCAGGAAGACCCATAAGAAGTTAATGGAGGTTCTACAAGCTAACACGGAGGAAGTAGCAGAGATTCATTGCTCACTGAAGAGAGAGATGGTAACGGATCTCACACGTACTGGAACACATGCACTCGCAAGAACAGAGGAAGCCAACATGTTTGGGAAGCGGTCGATCCACTTAGACTAAAAGAAACCATGGAGATGCGAGATGATGTCCAATGAGGAAGGACCAGATGAGGCTAGTAGTTGAGTAATATGCAAGCGAGGGATGACATTGATCCCTCAAAAAAGTTGGATCTTCAGTGCTCACGCTATAGGATAGAGGTGGAAGAAGAAGACACCCCACGGTGCCTGAGAGTAGGTTGGTGGAAGCGCTCTTACATGCCTAGAATAGAGAGGGCTCTTAGGGATAGGTTTTGAGCATGATAGCTCAGGAGAATAGACCCTCGCGGATGCCAGAACGTCGTGTGCTACTCACCGAAGTAATCCCCTGCAGTGGCGGTGCACGCTGGGATGGAGAAAAATAGCAGACGATCGTGTCGGCGTGCGTGAGAACGTGAGGAAAAGGGAGGTCTGAACCGATCAAATCTTAGACCTAATTGCCTGTTTCAATCATGAATCAAATCGGCCGACCTATGGAAGCTGTGCCAAACTGGAGCCACATGGCGGCCCATGATTGGCCGAAAAAGGTAAATATTCACAAAAATTCCAAGAACTTCAATAATTCATAATAAATAGCTCATTTGTCAAAAAATTACAAACAAGATACCAAATCTCTCAAAAAATTATGTAGAACAACATGAAATCATTATATCAGGATTTTGATGCACTAATCTCAGTGATATCATGTAGAATGTAAAATGGCCTTTTCATGTCTAATAAATATCAAATGATGACCTAAAATTATGATAATATGTTAGTAAATCCATTTTTATGTTTATAATGCATTTAAGGTCATTGATTAGGATGTTGATGCATGAAACCTTGTAATTTTCTCCATATGGATAATTTGGGATAATAACCCTAAATAAAATGTAATAAATAAATACATGCCCAATAAATGATGGAATTTATGGAACACCCTTGTATCTGTAAGTGGAAGTTAATATGAAACTTTGATATCAATTAGATGCATAGAATTAATGTTATATGAAGATGACCCTTGATACATGTTATGAAACCCAAATTTAGGTTAATGATGTAACCTAGGATTAATATGTGCAAATGGAATCTTATGTTCAGACAATGAACCCTAATCTGTAACATAATTGGAAAATATGACATTAGTAGGATAATTCTAAGACAAGAATGCAAGTAAAAGCGGGAATATCCTAATGACAAAGTGAAACCATAAAATGGACATAACTAAGGTAAAGATGATGAGAATCTAATGCTAGTATGTATGATCTTATCTTGATCAGGGGTTGACCAAGGATGTAGTTGACTCTTGGATATATGGTGATTAGGTTTGTCTCTTGATCAAGCTATGCCATTACCTCTTACTTGGCTTATTATACAATATGCTTGTGTTATATGGTAGTAAATACTTGGCATATGGTATTGGTTGAAATGATTTTTATTGTATGATATGTTGCTTATTTTCCATACTTATTGCTATGAACACATCAAACATTATATATCTGTTCCATTATATGAAAGCACTAACTCTTTGGTAGTGTGCGTGGAAGTGACCTAACTCTTTGGTAGTGGTCACATTGTACATATGATCTAACTCTTTGGTATTGATCATAAATGCCTTAATCTTGAGCTCCTTGAGAGTCAAGAGAATGCATCAAAACCTTCAGCGGTCAATGTATGGATATATAATGGAAAATAAGCTTAAAACATGTGTTCTCTTTTGTTAATGAATATCTTTGTGCAAGTATACACTTTTTATTATTTTTGTTTTATGATGAAAATTATTAGTTTTATCTTATTGCCAAGCTTAGTAATTAGAGTTATATAAAAGACATGTAGGCGTACTCAGTACAATATTCTTGAATATTGTGCTGACGTGTACCACATGCAATCTTTTGTTTAGGTTTGTTGACATATGTTTTGAAGAACCTGGATAGTTGAGAGTTGTGTGGCATGATGATGTAAAGGTGGACCTGTTGTCTTAAGATCCTGTAATTTAGTGGTAGTACATGTATATGTATAAGTTTACTATTCAATATGTAATATCAAATGTTATAACAAATTCATGTTGTAATTATATGTTGAATGGTGAACATGTGTTGTATGGTTTTATTATTGTTCATGTGCATGTGCTACTGTTGCTTCCTTCTAACTTCCTCTAATTTTCTTCTTCTTAGCTTAGTGTGTGGTTTTTAAGTTGGGATGCTTGTTGAGGTGAGGCTTCAACTTAGATATCACACATCGGATTAAGTCTTAGAAAATCTAGGGACGTCAGAAGGAAGCAACATTGATGACTTAAGTTCAGTTTTGAGATTAGTTTTGATGATGCAAGTAACTGGGCTTTTTATGAGATAAGATATAGTAAGTTAAGACAAGGATGTGAACCAACTTGAGCGTCAAACTATTTTACAAAGGAGGACCCCTAGTGTTAGGACTAGTTTTAGGTTTAACTCCAGAGAGAGTGAGACCCACAGGGAGAAGGTCAAAGAACCTAAACTCCAAGTTATGAGCATTATGAGAAATATGTGATATGATATGTCCTAAACTAGACTAATCCTGAGTGAATGAGTTGATTTTCTTTATGCATGATTCCTATAGTCTTCTTGAGCCCTAGATTTCCTTGATAGGACCAAACCCTAGAGTTAGAGAGAGAGAGAGGTTGATTATGTATGTATATGTGAACATGAATGTGAGAACCTACCATATGAGTGAGGGAGAGAGTCCCAAGACCCTAGAGGAGGTAACTATGTTTTAGTTTCTATGAAGCCTCATACTCGTGTCGGTGGTTCCTTGTAGGACTCTAGTGGTGTATATGAGATAGAGAGTTGGGAAATAATGTATCATGGGTAGAGAACCTTAGAAGATAATGTCATAGCATGTTTTGGTTTATGCTTATGTGGATAAAGCTTGTGAATTTGATCACTAGTGCCAATGAGGTATACCTAAGAAACCTAGACTAAGATAGGAAAGATAAAGTATATTTGTATGAGATACTCATTGAGTTGAGCTAGCTCAGAGAGACTGAGCATGACACTACCCTCATGAAATGGGTTAGGAGAACCTCAGTTGGACTAGATGAAGCTTTGATATATGTTTAAGAAGCCACTAACATAAGTTTGATTAGCACAACCATGATTTAATATATGTAGGGATGTGATCTAATCTCAAGACGCGATATATAGACATGACATGGTGGAAAACCCTAGAGATGGTTTAATAGATATCAATGCATAAATGGTTAACCATATACATGAATAATGGTGATAATGTGATTTGTTGGTTAATTTTGTGATAAAATCACTAGTGAATGTTTCAATTTATTATGAGTAATGAAATAAGATCATATGAATAAAACATGTTACATGAGGTGTTAATATTAGTTCTTAATAAAGATGAAAAATATAGAATGACAGTTAGCACAACATAATGATTATGACACCTTGATATGATCTAGATGGATAAAGTGGGTTAACTTTAGTTAACTCTGTCCTAAAAGACATATGTTAATATTGAACATTATTTAACAATTAGCTCAATGAAATGTTGATGACACCTTGATATAATGGGCTAACTTAGTTAACTCTTTCAGAACATGATAATATGATGTGGGAACCCTAATGCATGGGAAAAGATAAGGATGAAACCCTAACATATGAGATATGTCATGACTTAACATGAGTTTCTAAACCCTATTGAAGGGGTAGCTAAACCTAGATGCTTTGATAACCTCCTAAAGTTGTACATATATGTTTTAGACATGATGTTTATGAGAATGTTGCACCTAGAATAGTGACCTAGTTGTGTATGAAGACGTTTTGATTTTTCCTTGGAGTATGAGAATGACTTAATTTTGAGGAAAACATTTATTTTAAGATGTAGATGATGTGAAAGAATGGATTTTAGCTTAATTTTGAGGAAAAAAATTCTTTTAAGACGTATATGATGTGAAAGACTAGATTTTAGGTTAATTTCGAGGATGAAATTTCTTTTAAGATGTATATGTTGTGATGGATTGAATTTTGGTACCAAATTTGAATAGGATGTACCTTGAGTTGTATTAAAGTTGTGGTTAAAGCTTCATGATATTTCATCATCTCTAGATGGAGTTATTTAGGCATGAATGTAGTGAAATAATGTGCTTTTGAAATACAATCTATCAAAATCTTATATCTTTTTATCCTAAGTTTTGAATTAGGAATGTGATGCTGCATCTTCTTTGTTTGAGGAGTCACATATTTACTCATGTGCAGACTTCATCCCAGCCACACATGGGTGACTAATGCCTCAAATTGTATCGCATACCATGCAGTTATGGTCTTAACCCTGGTTGTTGTTGTCAAGTGATCGTGGGTTGAGGAGCAATTATGAGTAGATACACGTGTGCAAGTGGAACAATGAATCAACTAACCCCTTTTGTTGAAGACAGACCTGAGCAAGGGAATTTCACTCCTCATCTCTTTTCTCTCCACCCATAGTATGTGGAAGAATGAAGCATAGAGAGAGGGAGCCAGGAGAGCTAGAGCAGTCCTTCTACGACGACCTCCTTAAGAAGGAGATCCACCGTCACATCCAAGAAGAATAGGCATCGCAGAAGTCAGGAAGACCCATACGAAGCTAATGGAGGTTCTAGAAGCTAGCACGGAGGAAGTATTGGAGATTTATTGCTCATCGAAGAGAGAGATGGCAGTGGATCTTGCACGTATTAGAACACACACACTCGCTAGCACAGAGGAAGCTTACTCATTTGGGAAGCAGACGATCCACTCAGACCAGAAGAAACTGTGAAGATGCGAGATGTTGTCTAGTGAGGAAGGACCAGATGAGGCTGGTACTTGAGGAATATGCAAGTGAGGGACTATAATGACCCCGCCTCCCGATAACCCCCAATTAAGGGAGACCCGAAGATCAGAGACATTATCCCAATTAATAGGATCAAAGTTTTGACAAGTAATCAGTAATAATTATGAAATTCAAACAAACTAAACTGAAATCTTGTATAAAATAAAACTGTGCATACCTTTTTCAAAAACGTGGATATCTACTGCTATCCACATCTGTAGTCTATTCTAACTAATCCTCCTTTGTACTTTAATTCTTATTTAATTCCACAATATGCCACTTTACTATTTGTCCTTTTCAATCTTGTAACTAAAACACCAACAAACAAAACATTGATCAGCATATCAAAATAGGTTGGTATGTGGGGACAACCAAAATTTCACAAATATGGATAACGATCTAAATATCACAATCAAGTTAATTAATAAGCCGAATTACATTTTCAATGTGACATTCTCCACCACTTTTTCCCTAACCTAGGCATACCCTCCTTAGGGTTTCTCTCTTGCCAATGACTTAAGGCCACCTTCCCATTCGCGAGATTGGTGCCTGGGGTCACCTCTCATGGTGCCCATTAGTCATTAAATAAAGATCACCTTCTCAATCCTGAGCTTGGTGTCTTGGGTCACCACTCATGGTGCCCATTGGTCTTCCCACCTGGGCTTGACCTTTTGGCATCATCCATCAGGGTGGCATGTAGGTGTGAGAATACACACTTCTATTATTATTGTGATAATCATAGTGACTTTATGATTTGCAAGTATTAACATCCAAACTGATAGGTTGAATTCAATGTGATGAATCATCCAGAAAATCTTCGGGAAACTAATATGATTAACCATAATGAACCACATACATGTCAGGCTGATTCAAGACAGAATTAATCCAATCAATGCAAGAAATCCAATAGGCAAGCAAGCACTCAAAGAGATCCTAAAATATGCATATAATTTCCTATCATTGATCATGACATCAAGATCTATTAAACCTAGCGCGCTTCCTAGGGTTTCTAGTCCACTTTTAGGGTTTCTATTACAATTAGGGTTCCTCTTCATTTTTACTCTTTTAAACCCTAATTTTATACAATTACTCACAAACACTAATTATCTCATCTATTCTTCACGAAAGATATTAAGGTTACCTTTTAACAACATATAACCTTAATTTCAGATTAAAGGCACAATTAACCACCAATTAAGTCCAAAAACTACCATTTTTATCCTTTTAATTCATGACAAGATCGTTACGCCCAATTATCATCTTTGGTTCCTTCCAGATTAACAACTCATAGTTCATTAGAATCTAATTCACATATGAACTCTATTTATCATTAATTCCATCTTCATCCATTAGCAAAACCCTAATTTCCATATTAAGGGTATTTATCCACAATTAGGAACTCTTATACTCGAAATAGCTTAGAACCACCATTTCTCAGCTTTATCCATGAATTTGAATAATTAAAGCCATTAAGAGTCACAATGACTAACATTAGGGTTTCAAGGCCCATTAAAGCTCGTTTATGTACATGGAATTCTAAATTAAACCAATTACGTGCAAATTTCATCCTTTTTGTTCTTAATGTACCTTTATATAATTAACATGTTAATATCAACTTTAATCATCCATAAAATCCTTCTTAATACATTAATCATCTCAAATTAGAGTTTCTTAATAATTAATGCATTAAAGTTGATAACTTCCACTACTTTTCGAATTATAAGAGGAATTATCTTCTAAAACTATTTTTAGTGAATTCCTCTTGTTTTAATGAGCAACTTTCATATTTTATACGCATTCATCCGAGCTACCAATAAAAAGATATGATTTTTCCAAAATTAACTTACTTGGACCAATGGCAGGCCGCCACGTCGCCAAACCATGCAACGTAGCACAGTCGATTGAAAACATAATCAAATGACCAGAATACCCCCACGTAAGTGGTTGGCGCTTCAACCCATGTAGGGGTATTTCTGTCCAACGCACACTTGGTCGTCTTCCAGCTCCCGCTACCTAGCGCTGCCGCCACGGCCGTGGTTGGCGTGGGTCCTCCTCCTCTTCCCTGACCCTGACGGCCACCAGGGACAGTTCCCTCACCTCCGAAACTCCTCTGCGCACCCATGGACACCATGATCTCATGGCCAAAGCAGTTGGATCGTGTTGGCCAGGTCTGCCCATGCGGATGGCCTTACATCCATCCAGTGGTTGTTGCGTTTGGGCTAGAGCAAAGCAATGGCCTCCAAGCTTCCTTCCAACGGTGTGGGTGCATCGAGCCTCCAACAAGACCACTCCATGACCCTCAATTGCTCCAGAGTGTCTCTACCCATCACGGCTAGGGTTTGCATGGAAATAACAAGAAGAAGAAGAAGAAGAGAGATGCGTGGAACTCTCCTTTGGCATAGCCATGGGCTCTATCCTTTTATAGAGGAGGGTAGCCATGCCCCAACATGCTTGCCCACGAAGAAACAAAGCCTTTTCCCAATAGGAATCCTATTTCTTTATTGAGAAACAATCTTCTCTCTCCTATTTATCTCCTTGATAAACTATATTCTTTGGATATTTAGGAATTGGAAAATCCTCTCTCTTATTCTCTTTATGCTTGACTTTTTAATCCATTGTCACGAATTTATATTTCCTTTTAGTTGAAAATACCTCCTTTTTAACAATAGCACAAAATTCATTAATTATGTATCACATTATCTTCTTTTTTTGTATTATTGGTATTTTCTCTTTCTTTTTCTCCATCGGGGCTCCTTGGACCCCAAGAAACTCTAATATTTCGAAATCCTTTTTAGTGGATACTCATTATCCTTCTAAATGCATCTATATCTGTTATTTCCAATTATCCTTTTTATTTCTTTATTAAAATATCTCTTTTTGAGCTTTTCTCTTTATCTCTCTTTTTATTTTGCTTATTGGAATTCCTTTTAACATTAAGAAACTTATGGATACGAAAATCCATCAAGGATAACTCAATTATACCACTTTCCACCTATTTCCCACATTTCATCATTATTTTCAATTTCTTTCTTAATATATAAATACTTAATTGATCTTTTCTTTTCTGGTTGCATTATCTTTGCACCTTTGGATTCCTTGGGACCTAAGGAACCCAAGAGGCACAAAATCCACCTTTGGATTATATTCTTTTGCCTTCTAGAGGTTTTTACATCTTTCTTTTCTCCATTTCTTATTAATAATGGAGTTTCTTTTGTCTTATTCTTGTTATTGGGCCCAATATCCAATAAATCCCACAAAACAACCAACAAGGCTATTGTAAACGAAATCCATTTATTCAAAACTAATTTTATCATTATTTGTTCAAACATCTTTAATAGGAAAAATTACATTTCTCACCAAAAGAACCCAAAAATTGGGGTTGTAACATCCTTCCCCTCTTATAGGAATTTTGCCCTCAAAATTTCACCAGGCACAAAAAAAACCAGGATAAGCTTTTATTATGTCCATCATGGCTCCTACATGGCCTCACCCTTTCCATGGTGCTTCACAAGAACCTTCATCACCTCATATTCTTCCATCTGAGTTCTTTCTTATCTTGGTATATCGTACCCTCATAGGTGACTTAGGACATTTCAGCCTCTCATAAAGCTGAATAGGTTCAGGGCTCAACACATGGCTTGGGTACCTCACATAGTGCTCTACATAAGACTCATGGAACACACTATACATTATGTTATCCTAAGGGGTAAGACTAAACACAACCATCTCCACCATTCCATCTCAAATGGACCATGCAGTCGGGACTCAACTCTCTTTGCTATAACTTAGAGGGGTCAGTTTTTCACATCACATACTCTCCCACAGTGAACTGCATGTCAATCTACTTTGCATCATCTCATGACTCATGTTGCCCTTGGGCTCTCTTTCACCCATTGCACGATCAAAGTGACTTCATCTACACACACTGTGGTCCTTTTCTGACCTTCGTGAGATCCCTTCACCAACATCATCTTAATGAAGTGGTGACTGACACAACCTCCCTTACAGAGCTTCTTTATATCCCGATACTGGCTATGGTGGTTATCAACACATCTTATAGAGGACAAGAATTGTCTCTATGTATCACCCTGAATGAGCACACATGCTCTCATCTGACCCTCTAGTCTGGATCATCGTATTCGTTAGGGGTGATAAACTATACTAACATCGAGTTCTTCATGTATCTACTTCCATTGCATGGAAGAGAATCTTTAGGTTATACTCCAAAATTTTTGAACTCGCATCATGGTGTAGTTGAACCATCTCTCTCTCCTATGTAGTTCAATCGGATCCGTCCCTTGACAATATTCTTTCTTTCTCATGTTATCTAGGTAAGGCAATCTACCATAACCCATATTGCATCTTGACCTTTCTTGGTCTAGGGGAGACTTACCACAACATCCAAAGTGATGAACTCCCATTCCCTCTCGGGGACTCTTTATCCTCTATATCAATACACTGGGTTACTGGTGTTCGTCCTTCACCTCCTGGCCTACATGGCCACATGCCACATGCAACTTTGTACACTTTTCATCTTAGGCATCAAAGTACTGCTACCACTTATTATCTTAGTAGTATCATGGTGTATGGTGATCTTAAAATCATGATCTCCTGTATTTCATGATTCCTCACGATTAAATACTCAGAAACCCTAAACCACTCTAGTCGGGGTTTCATCACCTTCTTTTCCAAAGAAGTGCATATGAGGTTCTACAATCATTTCATCATTACATCAAGGCCTAGGCTGGCTAACCAAACAACAACTAACTTGTTCAACAGATCTCATCACATCTGGGTGTTAGCCAAACATATCTTCTTTCACAAACTTAGGGCTAACCTAACAACCTCTTCTAGCCTCTAGCTAAACTAGGCAGCTGCATCTCAACCAGAGCATCCATTACCACTTCACATCCTTAGGTGTTAGGTAATGTTGAAGGCATTCACCTCCATCTATTCCACTTATCATCTCATCTCAAACTCTAAGTCTATCTTCATGAAGAAAACTCTGAGCTCATCTTCTTGGTTATGAAACACAAACTTATATAACTCACAAATTCCACATAGCTCATGATAAAAGCATCCTCATAAGATGACTACCTCAGTTCTCTTGATGTTAGTAAACCATCTACATATCATTTACTCTACAAGGGTATGCTATCATCTCTATCCTCATACCTCTTAGCAACATTTCCACTCACATCATCTTTATTCTTGGTGTATGGTATGCATATTTTCCTATCTCTCACTCTCATATCAAGAGGAAATAAGCATTTGGCTGCCGTCTAAATGCAAAGTTCTTCATGTTCCAAGAGTAGAGATGGTATATCCCACCTTGCCAATACACCTTCAAATCTAAGTTGAAACGTGCAACATATGTCTCAACATCACAATCATCTCGATATCCAAGTTACTTCCATGGAAAACTGGTCTCGAACCTACTTGGGTCACCACACAATCCTTGGTCATCTCCTCTAGGTCTGTAGGGTGCCAAAACTTTTGGGGTCATCCCTCTTCCCTTATGCATCCAGAGAATGCCCTACTCATCTTCCCTTTGGGTCCCATGAGTTCATGAAGGTGATCAATCTCCTAACCCATGGCCCTCAGACAATGATAGCTGTTAGTTCCCTAATCTATGGTCATGTGCAACTAGGGAATTTTGCAAATCATACTTCCATCGGTCTTATCCCTACTGATCCTCGGATAGACTTAGGATTCTAACATAGTACATGTCCAACATAGAACCTTACCCAAGCCTTCATCATCTCTCTCTTCATTCTTGGGTTGACTTTCATCCTTTCATAGGGGTCATGGCGACCAGCCTACCTTGGTCAGGCCCCATACCGGTTACCTTCATGGTAAGACACCCACATGCACTTAGAGATGGTTATCTATGGGTCTACAGGTTCATTCTCATACTATATACTTTTCACTTAGCTTCTCAAGATCCTATGAGACCACTTTAGGTTACCCCAAAACCAACATAAACTGGTATACACCCTACGAAAGGGTCCCTCTCCCAGGATGGGAGGAAACTACATATTGATAACAAAGGTCACAAACATCCCTATGTTTAGGGTTTATATCCACATGAGAATGCCTAACCCTAGCAAGCTACTAAGGCACAAGAAGACCACCATGCCAGGTCACTCTTGTTCTCATCCTCAACATTGGACCAAGAACAAACCTTCCCATGTCACCAACTTAGCTGTATGGGGTTCATCAAACATACCTTAAACTTAAGGGGTTTCCGTTTCCTCTAAACATGAGGAGTACCATGCTCAAATCTATAAAAACCCAAATCTCATCATGAGCATCAGGTACACCACTTTCCCTCTTAAGGCCTAGGAACCCTAGATTCACCTTTCTGATGTCCAATTGTCTGCTCAACTTTTTAACCATGAGCCAAGCATGTACATGGTATAAAGTGTACATCCTATTATCATTCCACTTGAACAACACTTCATAGTGGAGTCCTCCTCAAGGACAACCAACTAATTATAAGGCCTCACAACCTATTACTAAACCTCTTCATGGTCTTAAGGAACTATTCTTCTTAACCCTAGAAGGTAAACACCAATACCATAGGCACAAAGTTACCAGTAGTATCATCTTCTCTCTCAGGTTTGGCTCCTCTAAAGGCAACGAAGATACCATCATCCTCTAGAGATCATGCATGAGGAAACCACCACCATCAACTTAGGTTTCATCATCCCCACTGCTCCTTATATCTCAAATTCTAAGCTTCCAACCTTCTTGCTTGGGTCCTTCTCTCTCTTTCTAGAGCTAACTCCACAACCAACCTAACTACTAGAGGTCCTCTCTCCATGCAGGTGGATCAAGCTGACAAGCATACCCCTACATGGGTGAAGCCTCTGTTCAACTCATGTTTTCTCAATAGTATCCAAAACTCTTCTTGCTTATCTCATAAGCTATCCAACATACTCTACTGGCCAGGGTTTCAACCTATTGCTTCACTACTGATGTACTCTGGGTGCAAGTTATGCCCTGCTCGCATAAACCCATAGGGTTTCCATACGTTCTTTACTAACCCCATCGTTGAAGGAGCTATCCTTCACTCTAACATGCACGATTCTTTCTAGGGTTGGGTTGCCAAAGGCAATAGGTCATCCAACCTCACATGGTTCATATCGTCATGGGTATCCCAAAGCATGTCCACACCCGTGGTCAATCATGACATATAACTCATCATGCCATCTCTCTCTCTAACTACCACTTAGGGTTAGGCTTAACATCATCCTCAAAGGATGTGCCGGGTCTCTACTTATAATGGTGGTCTCTACCTCCAAGACTAACTTTCTCCACTCATCCTCCCGATAAGGAGGTCTAGCCTCATGTCTCTCCTGAGGGCATGACAACATATGTCATCTGACCTAAGCATGCAACTATTCTTTAGTTTATGCTTAAACTATTAAGCTTATGTCCATGACATCTTATTTACATGCTTTTCATTAATTTGGTGGAGGATTCCTTAAACCCTATCAACTTTATCCATACCTCAAGAGGGTGAGGAAGAGAGAGAAAACCCTAATCCTTAAAATCCTTAATAGCATTTGAGTTGAGAAGGGATGAACAAGATGAGAGAGTCTTAAAGGTATCTTATTTCGAGTCAAATCCTGAGACATTGGCCAGGCAGTCACACAAATTCGGGAGTCCTCATATTCCGACTAGCGATACAGAGGAAAATCTTGCCACCCCCAGATGTGATCCTTTTCTAGACACCTTTGTCTTTTGGAAAATCCTCTAATAACTCCCTTGGGTTCTACAGAGTTTGTAAAATTTAATAATTATTAAATATTAAATGAGGAACCTATGCTCTAATATCAAATTTAATGACCCCACCTCTGGCCGGTAACCCCCAATTAAGGGAGACCCGAAGGTTAGAGCTGTTATCCCAATTAACAAGATCAAAGGTTCGACAAGTAATCAGTAATAATTATGAAATTCTACCAAGCTAAATTGAAATCTGATATAAAATAAAACTTTGCATACCTTTTTTAGAAACTTGGATATCTACTGCTATCCACATCTGGAGTCTATTCTAACTAATCCTCCTTTGTACTTTAATTCTTATTTAATTCCACAATATGTCACTTTATTGTTTGTCCTTTTCAATCTAGTACCTAAAACACTGACAAACAAAATGTTGGTCAGCATATCGAAATATGTCGGTATGTGGGGACAACCAAAATTTCACAAATATGGATAACAATCTAAATATCACAATCTAGTTAATTAACAAGCCGAATTACATTTTCAGTGTGACATTCTCCACCGCTTTTTCCCTAACCCTGGCATACCCTCCTTAGGGTTTCTCTTTTGCCAATGACTTAAGGCCACCTTCTCATTCCCGAGCTTGGTGCCTTGGGTCACCACTCATGGTGCCTATCAGTCATTGAATAAAGACCACCTTCTCAATCCTGAGATTGGTGTCTGGAGTCACCACTCATGGTGCCTATTGGTCTTCCCACTTGGGAATGACCTTTTGGCATCATCCATCAGGGTGGCATGTAGGTGCGAGAATACACACTTCTATTATTATTGTGATAATCATAGTGACTTTATGATTTGCAAGTATGAACATCCAAACTGATAGGTTGCATTCAATGCGATGAATCATCCGGAAAATCTTCAAGCAACTAATGTGATTAACCATAATTAACCACATACCTATCAGGCTGATTCGAGACAGAATTAATCCAATTAATGCAAGAAATCTAATAGGCAAGAAAGCACAGAAAGAGATCCTAAAATATGCATACAATTTTCTATCATTGATCATGCCATTAAGATATATTAAACCTAGCTAACTTCCTAGGGTTTCTAGTCCACTTTTAGGGTTTCTATTGTAATTAGGGTTCCTCTTTATTTTTACTCTTTTAAGCCCTAATTTTATACAATTACTCACAAACCCTAGTTATCTCATCTATTCTTCATGAAAGATATTAAGGTTACCTTTAACAACATATAACTTTAATTTCAGATTCAAGGCACAATTAGCCATCAATTAAGTCCAAAAACTACCATTTTTATCCTTTTAATTCATGACAAGATCATTAGTCCCAATTATCATCTTTGGTTCCTTCTGGATTAACAACTCATAGTTCATTAGGATCTAATTCACATATGAACTCTATTTATCATTAATTCCATCTTCATCCATTAGAAAAACCATAATTTCCATATTAAGGGTATTTATCCACAATTAGGAACTCTTATACTCGAAATAGCTTAGAACCATCATATCTCAACTTTATCCATGAATTTGAATCATTAAAGCCATTAAGAGTCACAATGACTAACATTAAGGTTTCAAGGCCCAGTAAAGCTCGTTTATGTACATGGAATTCTAAATTAAACCAATTCGTGCAAAGTTCATCCTTTTTGTTCTTAATGAACCTTTTTATAATTAACAGGTTAATATGAACTTTAATCATCCATAAAACCCTTCTTAATACATTAATCATCTCTAATTAGGGTTTCTTAATCATTAATGCATTAAAGTTGACAACTTCCACTACGTTTCGAATTTTAAGAGGAATTAGCTTCTACAATAACTTTTAATGAATTCCTCTCATTTTTTTGAGAAACTTTCATATTTTATACGCATTAATCCGAGCTACCAATAAAAAGATACGATTTGTGCAAAATTAACTTACTTGGACCAATGGCATGCCGCCACGTCGCCAAACCCATGCAACGTAGCATGGTCGATTGAAAACATAATCAAATGACTGGATTACCCCCGCATAAGTGGTTGGCACTTCATCCCAGAGAGGGGCATTTCTATCCAACACACACTTGGTCGTCTTCCAGCTCCCGCGACCTAGCGCTGCCGCCATGACCGTGGTTGGCGCGGGTCCTCCTCCTCTTCCCTGACCCCAACGGCCACCAGGGACAGTTCCCTCGCCTCCGACACTCCTCCACACACCCATGGACGCCATGATCTCACGGCCAAAGTAGTTGGATCGTGCTGGCCAGGTTTTCCCACGTGGACAGCCTTGCAGTCATCCAATGGATGTTGTGTCAGGGCTAGAGCAAAGCGATGACCGCCAAGCTTCCTTCCGGCAGTGTGGGTGCATCGAGCCTCCAACAAGACCACTCCATGACCCTCAATTGCTCTAGGGTGTCTCTACCCATCACGACTAGGGTTTGCATGGAAATAACAAGAAGAAGAAGAAGAGAGATGCGTGGAACTCTCCTTGGGCTTAGCCATGGGCTCTATCCTTTTATAGAGGAGGGTAGCCATGCCCCAGCATGCTTGCCCACAAAGAAACAAAGCCTTTTCCCAATAGGAATCCTATTTCTTTATTGAGAAATAATCTTCTCTCCCATATTTATCTCCTTGATAAACTATATTCTTTGGATATTTAGGTATTCGAAAATCCTCTCTCTTATTCTCTTTATGCTTGACTTTTTAATCCATTGGCACGAATTTATATTTCGTTTTAGTAGAAAATGTCTCCTTTTTAATAATACCACAAAATTCATTAATTATGTATCACATTATCCTCTTTTTTTGTGTTATTGGTATTTTCTCTTTCTTTTTCTCCATTGGGGCTCCTTGGACCCCAAGAAACTCTAATATTTTGAGATCCTTTTTACTGGATACTCATTATCCTTCTAGATGCATCTATATCCATTATTTCTCATTATCCATTTTATTTCTTTATTAAAATATCTCTTTTTGAGGATTTCTCTTTATCTCTCTTTTTATTTTCCTTATTGGAATTCCTTTTAACATTAAGAATCTTATGGATATGAAAATCCATCAAGGATAAGTCAAGTATACCTCTTTCCACCTATTTCCCACATTTCATCATTGTTTTCAATTTATTTCTTAATAAAGAAATACTTAATTGATCTTTTCTTTTCTCGTTGCATTATCTTTGCAACTTTGGACTCCTTGGGACCCAAGGAACCCAAGAGGCACAAAATACACCTTTGGATTATATTCTTTTGCCTTCTAGAGGTTTCTACATCTTTCTTTTCTCCATTTCTTATTAATAATGGAGTTTCTTTTGTCTTATCGTTGTTATTGGGCCCAATAGCCAATAAATCCCACAAAACAACCAACAAGGCTATTGTAAATGAAATCCATTTATTCAAAACAAATTATATCATTATTTGTTCAAACATTTTTAATAGGATAAATTAAATTTCTCACCAAAAGAACCCAAAAATTGGGGTTGTAACAGGGATGACATTGATCCCTCACCAATGTTGGATCTTCGACGCTCACGTTGCAGGATGGAGGATGAAGAAGAAGACACCCCATGACAGTTCTTGAGAGAAGGTTGGCGGCAGCACTCCCGCATGCCCAGAATAGAGAGGGCTCGTGGGGATAGGTTTTAAGCATGAGTAGTGTTGTGCTCAGGAGAACAGACCCTTGTGGATGCTAGAAAGTCGTTGGGACAGAGAAAAATAGCGGGCGATCACGTCGGCGTGTGTGATAATGTGAGGAAAAGGGAGGTCCAAACTGGTCAAATCTCAGACCTAATTGCTCGATTCAATCATGAACCAAACTGGCCGACCTATGGAAGCTGCGCTAAACTAGAGCCACATGGCGGCCCATGATTGGCCGAAAAAGGTAAATATTCACAAAAATTCCAAGAACGTCAATAATTCATAATAAATAGCTCATTTGTCCAAAAATTACAAGCAAGATACCAAATTTCTCAGAAAATTATGTAGAGCAACATGAAAGCATTATAGCAGGCTTTTGATGCACTAGAATAAGTGATATCATGTAAGATGTAAAATGGACTTTTCAATAAATATCAAATGATGACCTAAAATTATGATAATATGTTAGTAAATCTATATACGTGTTTATAATCCATTTAAGGTCATTAATTATGATGTTGATGCACGAAATCTTGTAATTTGCACCATATGTCTAATTAGGGATAATAACCCTAAATAAAATGCAAGAAATACATACATGCCCAATAAATGATGGAATTTATGAAACACCCTCGTATATGTAATTGGAAGTTAATATGAAAGTTTGATATCAATTAGATATATAGAATTCATGTTATATGAAGATGACCCTTGATACATGTTATGAAACCGTAATTGAGGTTAATGATGTAACCTAGGGTTTATATGTACACAAAATACTATGGAATCTAATGTTTAGATGATGTACCCTAATCAGTAACATAATTGGAAAATATGACATCAGTAGGATAATTCTAAGACAAAAATATCATAATGACAAAGCTAAACCCTAAAATGGACACAATTAACGATAAGATGATGAGAATCTGATGCTAGTATGCATGATCTTATCTTGATTAGGTGTTAACCAAGGATTTAGTTGTCTCTTGGATATATGGTGATTAGATTTGTCTCTTGATCAAGGTACGCCATTACCTCTTGGCTTATTATACAATATGCTTGTGTTATATGGTAGTAAATACTTGGCATATGATATGGGTTGAAATGATTGTTCTTGTATGATATGTAGCTTGATTTTCCATACTTTTTGCTATGAACACATCAAACATAATATATATGTTCCATTATATGAAAGCACTAACTCTTTGGTAGTGTTCTTGGAAGTGTCCTCACTTTGTGGTTGTAATGACCACATTTGTGCTTAATTTGTAAACGATGTTTTACCTGAATGATTACATGCTTGATTAGATTGAACATCATTTAGACTTGATTAATGATAGTAGATCAATTGTGATGTTTCAAACCTAAGAAGAAACTCTAACTATTATTTTAGTTTGAAGAATTAGGTTTGAGAAATGTAAACCCTAATCAACAAAAATTAGGGTTTTTATAGTACATGAATATGGAATTTGATCAGGATAGCAGTGTGGTAAATGATTTTTCATATTTTCTAAAAAAATTGTATTTAATTAATTTTGGATATGATATGTATAACTCAATCATGCATATTGTAGAAAAATTTCAGAATATTTGAGTGTTCTTTGAATGTGGTTCTCAGTCAAACTATACTTCAACCAAAATGCTGATAGAGTGCTTTTCAGCAGTGTAGTGTTTTATTTTTAATTATTTATTGGTAACTCCAAATGATCTAAAATTTTAACTGGAGATCTGAAACTCAATAATAAAAAAAATTTAGAAGTTTCATAATTTTTGGTTGCGTTTAGACCTTATCAGTAGATGAATTACAATAATATTTTTATGACAGAAAATTTAGCTGAAATAAGAGAAAGTATAGTGAGGGGTCAATGTGCAATTGACCCAAATAGCTCAATTGCTCTATATGGTCAACCTAACACACAAGGAGCTCTCATAATTCGTGATTCAATCCAGAGATACAAAATCCTAGAGAGAGAGGGAGAGTTAGGGTTTGAGAGGAGAAAATGATGGAGATGCTGACCTAGGGTTTTGCGGTTCGAGGAATGATGAAATCATGTAAGTTTAGCCTCTTTGGATATAGTTTCATGGTGAATATTCTCTCACATGTCAAGATTCCATCCCTCCTCTGATTTGATCTGAAATGGTGACAAAACTTCCCCTTTTCTCACTCTTTCTTCATAATCCCTCATTTTTAGGGTTTCCGAGGTTAAAGGAAGAAGAATCAGGTGAATTGCTAGGGATTTGATATGATATCGAGATTTTCAGGGATGAGCTGCGTTTTTGAGGTGTCTTCACACCTCAGAGTGAGTGGGAACTTCCTTTCAATAGTATATTGCATTAAAAATGGGTTAAATCATCCATAATCTTTAATTGGTTAGTATGCGATTACAAACCCTAAATTGTGTGTTTGATCTAAGTTGCTGCAAAATGATATGAAATGGATTCTTCCTCTATTTGGATGAATTTTAGATGAAAAAATCATATTATAAATGTATAAAATACATACTAATGAGAATTCCCTAAGTATTAGTAGAGAGTAAACTGAAATATAGGGAATTTGTCTATGATTGAAATTGTTGTATAATTTAATAGAGAAATTTGTTTATCTAGATCCCCTTAGTTATGAATGATTGTTTATCTGAATGCATAGTACATATAAGTCAAATACTATCTTGATTTTTTTTAAGGTGAATAGTGTTTGTTTGACATCTCAGTAAAGATGGTGAAATCCTAGATGCGAGGAAAGTTGGATATTTGCGAATAGATATCGTGAAATCCATTTGAACATATTTTCTTAACTTGGTAGACTTTATTTATTCAATTTTATTATTGATGCATGTTATCTCAGTTAATGGCATGGAAACCCAAATTCAGCTCAGTTCCAAGGTTTCATACATATATTGATTTTATATGATTTGTTGAAAGTAGTCTTTATTCAGTGAATGTTTATGTCGCATGAAATCCTTATGAGAGCCATGTGATTAGTGAATGAGGTAAATGAAACCCTAAGGATAGGGTGTTCAATGAATCAAGTATTTTGATATCAATGTTCTCAGTATGAGATGTGGTGATGCACAACTCAAGATTTGGCTTGAGGTGCACATTTTCCATGAAAGTACAAATAATTTATAGGTGCAAATGACGATTACTCGTATGTCAAGTAATTAAATCTTATCAGTGTATTAAGAAGTTCAGTTGCATGATTCTAGTGTATAAAGTATCAAGTTAACATGTATTCAGTTATTTAAAAAGTTTAGTCTGTCAGTAAATATAAAATGTTGATTTCTCAGTATATTATAGTGTTTTGAGTATATTGCTCTGCCAAGTTTAGAATGACATACATGTTGTGTTAAAAACATCAAATAAATAGACACGACACCATAGAGATACTAGAGTCAAGTATAAGTAAAGGAAAAGATACAATATAGTAATAAGTAAAGGAAAAGATACAATATAGTAAGAGATTTCCAAGAATAATAAAATAATAGACTTAAGAGCCCTAAACACCGTAGATTCCCTAAGAGAGGTCTGTGCCATAGGGATGAAATGACCTAACCCTGGCAGTGTCCAGTATATGGGGATCAGAACATACTAACAGGTGGTACGGGGGACAAAGCCCTAGTGGAAGTCTCCTTAATATACAACATGTAGTGTCCAACATCAACCAGAGGTCCTAGTGGCACTAGAGTACAGAAAAGCCAATAGGTGGCTTGATTCTCCACCTATGTGCTTAGGTTAGACGAGGAGTCCAATTTTTATGGAATAATAGGTGTTCTGAGGCCAGAGAGCCATTTTCCTGTTGTAGACTAGTGACGTAATCAGGCTTAGCATTCCCGGGTGTGTCAACTAAGTCTTGTACGGTGAGATCGTAGTTTGCTATGAGTCCTCATATGTAGAGTACACTGCATATGATCAGGGCATAAGCTAAAATATGATAATATAAGTTTTAATGAGTTTCTTATAAGTAAGAAACGCTATGAAAGATTCAAGTACAATTTCTTAGAAATTATTCTTTGTATGTTTCTGAATTATTGGTTCTCTTTGAAATTAATCAAGCATGCTCATATATTGATTTACTCTTGTGGATATGTAGAGTATCCTACCATATTTATGATTGTAAATGATTAATCTCTTTAAAGCTTACTGCTGCTATAATTGATATCAGTTGATCAAAAGTATATCTATAATTATATCAGTGTTTTAGACTATTTCTTTGAAGTACTCATTCACTGAGCGAGTAGGCTCACCCCTCTACTCACAATTTTTAGGGAAACCACGTGGACATGAAGAAGGTCAAAGCATCAGAGTAGATGTACCACATGAGTTAAGTATAAGATTAGTTAAGTTCAGTCGGTCCCTATCACTCTAGGTCCTAGTATAGATGTGAGAGTGTTATAAGTGATGTTTTCTATCTTTGTCTTCTTAATAAGAGATAATGTATCTGATTATCATGTCGTATGTACTTGAGAATGAATGTATGGGTGTGTATCATTTATGTTGAGATTATATCAAAGTAATCAAAGTTTGATTCTCTTGCAAAGTTATTTATGTGATTGGATGCGAGAAAAACAAAGAGTTTGAAAAAGAAGAAAAAGTTAAGGGTGATCTTTGTATTACATTAAATCCTCAATTTATACCCTAATCTCATGATTAATGGTAATTGTGAGATTGGGGTGTAATAGCTTGGTATCATAGATTAGGCTGAGTTGTCAGAGACCATTAAGTTAGTTAGAGTCATAAGTGTGGCAGATAGGAGATGTTATGATGTTAGCTTTGGGGATTTGAGTATTTGGATATCCTAGCCCAATATCTGAGTACTTGGATCAATGAGTATCAAGCTACTCTATATATTCTTTCATGTATACCCTGACCGGGTATACAGTGGAAGGATGGTCTAGAGAGGAACCCTAGAAATATTAGGGTTAGAAACAAGATAAGTAACATGAATTAAGAGCATAAATATAAAATGAGATAGAACTTTCATTTCATATTGTTGTTTTATTGGAGATGAATAGAAAATCTCTTATATGTTTGAATTTAGATATTCAGTATTTTGAAATATATATATGGGTCTTTAATATTTGGTGTACACTACGCAGTTGTAGCATTTATTGATTATATTCTTTGTATCAAGTAGACTAGAAATGATCTTTGTATGATCTTTCCAAAGTGGATAAGTTTTCTTCCACACATTTGAGATGAATAGGAGTTGAGTAATCCTGAGTAGCTCTTGGCTTCAGGACTACGGGTTCGGCCTGGTCCGGTTGGTAGGATGCATTACTGGGATCTAATGACTCCTATTAGTAATATAACAAGAGTAAATTCTGGATAGATTAGATCCAAATTCTAGTATGAATGCATATACTCTAAGATTTTGAAGTACAAGGGAAAGACTGGGATAACTAAGAATTAGTTGGAACTCATATCTGAGATCCAACTTTGGGGCCTCATATGAGAAACCCTTAATTGGGAATAAAGGAACACGACATAAGGTTCATATTAAGTTTAATGATTAGTATTGTATGAACTCTAAATATGAAATTTGGAAAAGATATGAGAAAAGTATATAAGGGGCCAAGATAGTAAGAATCAATTATGAGGAATGGATTATATAACTGAGTACAATGTTTTTATGTACTCCAAAGAAAAGGGAAAATAGAAGAAAAAAGCTAAGTATACAATATGTACATAGAAGTGAAGAGTCTTCAAAAGAGTTAAAGTGAAGAGAACTAGATGAGCATGTAAATCATAAAACTAGGATAAGAAACTTAGTTGAAACAAAGGGAAATGTTGGAAATAATGAGCTTGATTAAGGAGTGAGGTTTATGATATAATTGAGATCATGGAATGTATACCTTTATTAATAAGTTTAATAAATTCATTCTTACTGTCTTTGGATTCTAAGTCTCTATAGAACAAAAAACTAGTTTCTAAAAGAATAACAAAAGTGTAGCTAAATAAATTAATAAGTCATACAAAGGTAGACTATATTCAGGAAGGAAAAACTTGATTGAAAGGGAAACTATGTTTCACCCATGCATGAGCCATTTGATTTAAAATGAAGGATATGTAATGCATTAAACATGAGTTGAAACTAGTAGAGAGATTATTGATTTAGAATTTCAACTTCACATTAGTAGAAGGATAAAAGGAAATATATACAACATGGTGTACTTGATCATACACATAAAAGAAGCACCATGATCATAAGAGAAAACTAGAAGTTAAAGATGACATGTGGAATAGTAGTATATGGTAAGAGGATTATGGAAAGTAAATAAGGGTTTGAAACATAATCTAGTAATATAGATTTTAAAAGAAAGAGGTTGCGAGATTTAAGAAAGTGTTAATTAGTCGAGTATCCTTGTTGATAATGAATTAAACCTACATATGAGAAATGTATTATTGAATGTTTGAAGATAAGAATTCTAAGTCTTAAAATCATCTTCTCTTTCATATCTTCCTTAATGAGAGCAATGTGGCAATGAAGTGATAAGAACATGAATCATATATGATGCATAACCACTGTGGTAGAGACATCTAGTGAATGTAATTATGACACACAATATGATGATGAAACCCTAGCAGGGTAATTTATCTGAATAGGTCAAGTAAGAGAAAGAAAATTCAATTGATAAGATAAGAAAGATCTTAGTAAAACTTGTGAGATCCAAAGTTTGAATTTCAAATTTAGGGAGAAAAGTCACATCACAATAACATCATGCTTCTGATAAGGACCAAACCCTAGAATGTTTAGAGTTGTAGTAGTTCAAGGGATGTCACTAGTAATTTGCCCTTGAATACTAGCATCTCTATAAAATAAGATCATGAGCTTTGCACACTGATAGTAACCCAGGGTTTAAAGATAGCTAATCTGAAAGGTAGATAAACAATATGGAAATGATTTGGAGAAAAGAGTAAGATATAAATTTGAAATGTAACAAGTTTGTTTTGAACAAACAGAGAAATACAATATGAGTAAAGTGCGATATGAGATAAATTCTTGCAGTGATAGCAAGAATCATGAATAATCTATTTGTACCTTGTATGTTTCAATTTTAGGAATGTTTAATCGACATGATTAAAATGAGAAGGATATGTAGCAAAAAGCAAGTAGTAGTGAATGAGAAGAGAGATAAGAGAAAACAATGGATTTTAATAATTTGTGAATTTGTTTTTAGAAGTATAATTTGTTGAAGGTATATTAAGGGATGTAAATTGGTTCTACGCATGATTTCAGTGTACATGTGCAAGCAATATGTTAATTAAAGGTGTCTGATATTTGTAGTCATTCATACCAGTAATCCATCTTAGTATTATACATTTGTGGTATGGTCATATGGGTTGAATAATGATGGAACAAATGAAGGGTTACCCTGAATAAGGTAGCCTTACATATTCACTCATATGAATAGAAGTGATGATAACCATATTGTATTGATATGTAACCCTAATGAGGTATAGCTTGTTATACCTAGCTTTAATATAACTAAGTGATAGTAATTGGCTATGAATAGTCCTTGAATGACTAATACAATCATGGAGTACTTTGTTACTATTGTTGAAACCCTATTATGCTATAACCCGATGGTTACACCTTGAATTGTGTGTGGGTTCATACTTGAGAATAATATGGAATGTGGTGGTAATGCTTCACCTTATGCATCCATGATGCAATGGGGATGTCGTGAGTAGTATTGTACAATTGCTGTTGAATCTAGTCTTCCAACTCATGACTACTTTGCTATTTGAGTAGGACAATGGTAATATTCAAAAAAACATAGTGAACTCTCTTTTATGACTCAGAGGTAATATAAAACAGTAGTACATATTGAGCCGTATGAATTCAGATGGTTGGATCAGATTATCAATGTTGAGGTTATACATCAAGCGTATGAAAATATTGAAATGGTTGCTTCTCTATGTACTCTATGATTGATTGTGGCATAAAGAATTTGTTTGTTATAATTGAGAACTATTTTAACATGTTGTGATTAGAAAGGAAATAAAGGACTTAACATTGAAAACTACATTCAAGTATAAAATACAAGAATGTAATGACATGTAAGATTTTAGAATCTTAAAATAAACTTTGAATATACTTTGTTTGCATATTTATGTTTCAGGGACAAAACTTTTTAAGGGGGTGAGAAATGTAATGACCACATTTGTGCTTAATTGGTAAACTAGGGTTTACCTGAATGATTACATGCTTAATTAGATTGAACATCATTTAGACTTGATTAATGATAGTAGATCAATTGTGATGTTTTAAACCTAATAAGAAACTCTAACTATGACTTTAGTTTGAAGAATTAGGGTTTGAGAAATGTAAACCCTAATCGGAAAAAATTAGGGTTTTGATAGTACATGAATATGGAATTTGATCAGGATAGCAGTGTGGTAAATGTTTTTTCATATTTTCTACAAATTTTTTATTTTATTGAATTTTGGATATGATATGGATAACTCAATCATGCATATTGGAGAAAAATTTCAGAATATTTAAGTGTTCTTTGAATGTGGTGCACGGTCAAACTATAATTTGACCAAAATGCTGACAGAGTGCTTTTTAGTAGTGTAGTATTTTATTTTTATTTAGTTATTGGTAATTACAAATGATCTAAAATTTTAACTGGAGATCGGAAAATAAATCATAAATAACATGTAAAATTTTTGTAATTTTTGGATGCGTTTAGTTCTTATCAGTAGACAAATTACTGTAATAATTTTATGACAGAAAATTCAGCTGAAATAAGAGAAAGTATAGTGAGGGGTCAATGTGCAATTGACCAAAAAGCTCAATTGATCTATATGGTCAACCTAACACACAAGGAGCTCTCATAATTCGTGATTCAATCCAGAGAAATAAAATCCTAGAGAAAGAGGCAGAGTTAGGGTTTGAGAGGAGAAAGTGATGGAGATGCTGACCTAGGGTTTTAAGGTCTGAGGAATGATGAAATCATGTAAGTTTAGCCTCTTTGGATATAGTTTCAAGGTGAATATTCTCTCACATGTCAAGATTCCATCCTTCCTCTAATTTGTTTTGAAATGGTGTCAAAACTTCCCCTTTTATCACTCTTTCTTCATAATTCCTCATTTTTAGGGTTTCTGAGTTGAAAGGAAGAAGAATCAGGTGAATTTCTAGGGATTTGATATGAGATTGAGATTTTTATGGATGAGCTGCATTTTTAAGGTGTTTTCACACCTTAGGGTGAGTGGGAACTTCCTTTAAACAATATATTGCACGAAAATTGGTTGAATCATCCATAATCTTTAATTGCTTAGTATGCGACTACAAACCCTGAATTGTGTGTTTGATCTAAGTTGTTGCAAAATGGTATGAAATGGATTCTTCCTCTGTTTTGATGAATTTAAGATGATAAAATCATATTAGAAATGTATAAAATACATCCTAATGATAATTCCCTAAGTATTCATAGAGGTTATAAGAGCAAACTGAAATATAGGGAATTTGTCTATGACTGAAATTGTTGTATAATTCAATAGATAAATTTGTTTATCTACATACCCTTGGTTATGAATGATTGTTTATCTAAATGCATAGTACATATATGTCAGATACTATCTTGGATTTCATTTAAGGTGAATAGTGTTTGTTTGATATCTCGGTAAAGAGGGTGAAACCCTAGATGCGAGGAAAGATGGATATTTGCGAATAGATATCGTGAAATCCATTTGAATGGATTTTCTTGACATGGTAGAATTTATTTATTCAATTTTATTATTGATGCATGTTATCTCAGTGAATGACATGGAAACCCAAATTCATCTCAGTTCCAAGGTTTCATACATATATTGATTTTATATGATTTGTTGATAGTAGTCTTTATTCAGTGAATGTTTATTTCGCATGAAATCCTTATGAGAGCCATGTGATAAGTGAATGAGGTAAATGAAATTATAAGGATAGGGTGTTCAATGAATCAAGTATTTTTATATCAATGTTCTCAGTATGAGATGTTGTGATGCACAACTCAAGATTTGGGTTGAGGTGCACATTTTCCAAGAAAGTACAAATAATTTACAAGTGCAAATGATGATTACTCGTATGTCAAGTAATTAACTCTTATTAGTGTATTAAGAAGTTCAATTGCATGATTCTAGTGTATAAAGTATCAAGTGAACATGTATTCTATTATTTAAGAATTTTAATCTGCCTATAGATATAAAATGTTGATTTCTTAGTATATTACAGTGTTTTGAGTATATTGTTCTGCCAAGTTTAGAATGATATACATGTTGTGTTATAAACTTCAAATAAATAGACATGGTACCATAAAGATACCAGAGTCAAGTATAAGTAAGGGAAAAGATACAATATAGCAAGAGCTTTCTAAGAATAATAAAATAACAGACTTAAGAGCCCTAAACACCGTAGATTCCCTATGAGAGGTCCGCTCCGTAGGGATGAAACAACCTAACCCTGGAAGTGTCCAATATACGGGGGTCGGAACGTACTAACAGGTGGTACGGGGGATGAAGCCCTAGTGGAAGTCTCCTTAATATACAACATGTAGTGTCCATCATCAACCAGAGGTCCTGGTGGCACTAGAGTATGAAAAGCCAATAGGTGGCTTGACTCTCTACCTGTGTGCTCAGGTTAGAGGAGGAGTCTAGTTTTTATGGCATAATAGGTGTGCTGAGGCCAGAGAGCCATTTTCCTATTGTAGACTAGTGACGTAGTCAGGCTTAGCATTCCCGGGTGTGTCAACTAAGTCTTGTACGGTGAGATCATAGTTCGCTATGAGTCCTCATATGTAGAGTACACTGCATATGATCAGGGCATAAGCTAAAATATGATAATATAAGTTTTAAAGAGTTTCTTATAAGTAAGAAAGGCTAAGAAAGATTCGAGTATAGTTTCCCAACAATTATTCTTTGTATGTTTCTGAATTATTAGTTCTCTTTGAAATTAATCAAGCATGCTCATATATTGATTTACTCTTGTTGATATCTAGAGTATCCTGCCATATTTATGATTGTAAATGATCAATCTCTTTAAAGCTTACTGCTGCTATAATTGATATCAGTTGCTCAAAAGTATATCTATAATTATATCAATACTTTAGACTGTTTCTTTGAAGTACTCATTCACTGAGTGAGTAGGCTCACCCCTCTACTCACAGTTTTTAGGGAAACCACGTGGACTTGAAGAAGGTCAAAGCATCAGAGTAGATGTACCACATGAGTTAAGTATGAGATTAGTTAAGTTTAGTTGGTCCCTGTCACTCTAGGTCCTAGTATAGATGTGAGAGTGTTATAAGTGATGTTTTGTATCTTTGTTTTCTTAATAAGAGAGAATGTATCGGATTATCATGTCGTATGTACCTGAGAATGAATGTATGGGTGTGTATCATTTATGTTGAGATCATATCAAAGTAATCAAAGTTTGATTCTCTTGCAAAGTTGTTTATGTGATTGGATGCGAGAAAAACAAAGAGTTTGAAAAAGAAGAAAAAGTTAAGGGTGATCTTTGTATTATGTTAAATCCTCAATTTATACCCTAATCTCATGATTAATGGTAATTGTGAGATCGGGGTATAACATTGGTAGTGGTCACATTGTACATATGATCTAACTCTTTGGTAGTGATCATAAAGGCCTTAATCTTCAGATCCTTGAGAGTCAAGAGAATGCATCAAAACCTTCGACGGTCAATGCATGAATATGTAATGGAAAATAAGCTTAAAACATGTGTTCTCTTTTGTTAATGAATATCTTTGTGCAAGTATATGATTTTTCTTATTTTTGTTTTATGCTGCCAAGTATTAGTTTTATTTTATTACCAAGCTTAGTAATGAGAGGTATATAAAAGACATGTTTGTGTACTTGAATATTCTTGAATATTGTGCTGACATGTACCACATGCAATGTTTTGTTTAGGTTTGTGGACATATGTCTTGAAGAACCTAGATAGTTGAGAGTTGTGTGGGGAGTTGATGTATAGGTGGACATGTTGTCTTAAGATCATGTAGTTCAGTGATAGTACATGTATATGTATAAATTTACTATTCAATATGTAATATAAAAGGTTGTAACAATTCATGTTGTAATTATATGTTGAATGGTGAACATGTGTTGCATGGTTTTATTATTATTCATGTGCATGTGCTACTATTTCTTCCTTCTGACTTCCTCTAATTTTCTTCTTCGTAGCCTAGTGTGTGGTGTTTAAATTGGGATGCTCGCTGAGGTGAGGTTTCAAATTAGGTGACACAAATCTGATTAAGTTCTAGAAAATCTGGGGATGTCACAACAACCAAGCATGCATCCATAACATGCAATCTCAAAGCATACACCAAATAGAGATGCGAGAAACAAACAATGTAAGTCATCATCAAAATATGGTAGAACATGGAACCAACTCATGAGATATAGTAAATAAAAGAGTAAGTGTAAAAAGGATTAAGATTACAACCTAGAAAGCAAGTTCTCAAAAACCAACTACAAGCCAAAATGATGAAAGTAAGATGATAGAATAGTACATGTTAGAGCATGTGCCTAGATGTTTGTAATACAAGATAGCCTAAATATATATATATGATCAGCAACTAGAATAAAAACTAGAACAACTAAATATTTATGCCATCTATGTCTAAAATATCATCATCATCACCATCAGAATCATCAGACTCGTAGTCATCAACTCTGTCTGAAGGTAAAGCAGAGAGAACAACATCACCTTCATTACAGGATGCACCAGAAAAGTCATCAGAACCATCATCAGAAGCATCACCATCATCCTCATTTGCCTCCTCATCAGCAACAACCTCCTCATTAGCCTAGTCAGGCATCTCCTCATCAGTAAGAGAACCAAAACCTCGATTGGGATAACATGCATTATGCTCATCCCAAGACATACCAAGAGCATGGAGCTCATTGTCTTGTGGGAAGGAAGGAGTGGAACTACCAAGGCTATCAAGTAGAGTGTCCAAGGGGCTAGCTGTCAGAGGCAGCACGCTAGGGGTAGATCCACCAACAATAGAGGGTGTAGCAGCGGAAAATGTAGGTGGAGTGGTAGGATAAAAGTGATCATATACATAGGATGCATAGTCACCTCCTGGGTAGGGCTAGTAGGTGGGGTAGGGGTGTGCACATGACATGTTCATGTTGGACATGATGGAACATAGGCCTTGATGTAGGTGATCCTAAACCTAAATGTTGTATGCTTGTAGATGCATCATGTAGCCCATAAGGGTTTCATTTAATACATGGAACGAGGCACGATCAGGTCGGGTATGCTGAGGTGATGGAGGTGCTGGGGTAGAGGCACCTAATGTGGTGGAGGAAAGGATAGGCACTGACTTCTTAAGAGTGGTCTCACTGTTGCAAACTCCTTTTTGGGTAGGTTTGTAGTGAAGGTCATGGAAAAGAGATTTGCCAGTGGCAAGTTGAAATAGAATGCATATTAGGGCTAGATAGGGTGGGTGGGTGCCACGGGTGTTCTATCCTGAGTCAAAGCATGTCATATGATGGAGAACATATGTTTCCCACTTGACTCTGATGTTCTTCAAGAGACAATACATAATTATTGCAGTGTTTTCTGCAATCTTAGTCTGATTCTTTCTTGGATGAATATTGAAGTTAACGACTAGGGCAAGGATGCATCTCTTGAGGTCCCAGGCATAGGAGGGAAGGGTGCACTTCTTCCTATATGGGTTTTAAAGCTTCTTAAAAAACTTATGAATATCAGGAAGAGTAAGATCATATTTCTTGTAGAAGGTCAGAGGCTCAACTAGGTCAAAGTACTCTGGATAGTCCTTATGCCAGGCGTCATTCACTTCAGTACTCGAAAAGAAGATGTTTAGGATATCCCTAGAGACTTGAAATTTCCTCCCAGCTATCATAGATGTGAGGACTACTTGAGTATTAGGCGGGGGTACAAGGGTGTCGTAATTCCAAGGCAAATTTGTGTAGAATTTGTGAACCACTTTGTTGCTTGTGATGGAATTATTATAGCACACATGTTCAACACCCAAGGTTGAATGATGGTGGTTGTAAAGAAACTCCTCTACTTGATCATGAACTCTTATCTCGGTGGTCTTGGCTCAAATATGGCACACAAAGGGAAATGGTACCTAGGAAGGAGATCCTTGTACCTATTTAGAGCCTCATTTGAGACGAATAAAGTGTCATCGAAGGGAAACAAGCAGGAGTTGGATGAAGATGAAGGTGCATCAGCAGGGGTGGTCCTCTTGCTCCTATTGGATACCATAGAGACGAAAAGGAGAGGAAGGAGAGAGAAAAAGCTAAAGAACCCCCACCAAAACTCATCCATAGACTTAGGTTAGATAGGGGGAAGGTCAAGGGAGGTCAAGCTTGGTCGAACTAGGGCTAGGGAGAGGAAGGTCGGGGCTAGGGTTGAGATCTTAAGGGAGATAGAGGTTGGATCAGTAAACTTTTCTTGATTTGAGAGGGAGAATAGTCGGCCAAACCTATCTTAAGTTTGCTCCAGCCCAGCCATCGGTCGAGTTTTGTGACTCAGAAACTCGATCGATAGGCTCTTTAAAAAAGCTCTTAGCCTCTAATCGGTCAAGTACTCGACTGATGGTCAACCTGACCTACATTTAGAAATACTAATTTCTAGCCATTAGAGTGTTAATTAAATTTATGTTTCAAGTCCATTATGCATTTTAAACATACATAGGAACATATCGCTCATCATTGGGTACTATTTTGTGGTAAAACATGTGTTTGCAAAAAAAAATTCCCATAAATAAGAAACGAAGCGCAGCGGCCATGGACCCTCCGCTAGGGTTTGCCCATGGGGGCAGCGGCGGCCGGGGCAGAGGAGGATGCCTAGGAGGTCATGGAGGATGAGTATAGGCACAAACGATAGATGAACTACTAGCGGACGTCAGTCGTGCCTCCACTGACGCTGCCAATAGCAAGACTAAAACATCCGAGACACCTCAAACGATGGAGCAATCCTACCATGATGCCATGACCAGACGGAAAGTATCCACTAAAATCAAAGTAGTATCCCCAGATATATTGACACCGAACGCCATCATCGTCGATAGATCAGGTGCGCTGCCCGCTATAATAGTCAACCCCAATTCCCTGCCACAACTGTTAGAACCCTACAAACATACAATCATCGTCAAGATGGTGGGTGGCAACATAGGGTTCCAAGCTTTAGTTAATAGACTTTCCATCCTTTGGGATCTGACAGACTCATACAAAGCAATTGACCTCGAAAAGGGCTATTATATCATTCAACTGGGCAACAACACCGACTTTGTCAAAGCCATGACAGGGGGACCATGGGTAATTTTCGGAAACTATCTTTCAGTACAATCATGGAACCCAAACTTCCGACCTTCTAACAACATCCCATGCAAGGTGGTAGTTTGGCTGTGGGTGGTGGACCTGCCGGTCTTCCTCTACCAAAACCATGTTCTGGCAAGTATCGGTAACCTGGTGGGAAAGACCATAAAAATTGACGCCACGACGTCTACATGCAACCATGGTAAGTACGCTCGCCTCGCCGTGGAGGTCCACACAACACAACCTTTACTCCTAGCAATCCTTCTCAATGGAGAACACTACCGTCTGGCATACGAAAATCTGCCGATAGTCTGCATGAAATGTGGCAGGATGGGCCATGAAGACAAAGAATGCAACTTTGTCAAAGCGTTCACTCCATCTGAACCATCAATATCCAACTCGGCCCCTCTGATCCCACCTCTTACCTAAACGTAGGCCATCCACGCTCCCAAACCTATGAGACGTCCTACAACTACAAAGGAAGGTCCGGCTGAGAAGCATAGCTTCCCCTCCAGATCTCGAAAGACATCCCCCTGCAATAATCAACACTAAAAAAGAAGCCACCCCTACGGGCGAAAAGTCTGCTGTAAATGAAGAGAACGGTTGGGAAACAGTCGTACACCGCAAGAATAAGAAGAAGCTCTCTAAGAACAAGGCGAGCATACCTCAATCTACCAACAACACGACAATTATCCTAATCGACGACCAAGTGTCCGAAGGCCGCCACACCATTCCCAATGACGGCGGTGGCTTCGTGTTCAAGGGAAACCCTACCCCTGACCCCAACAGACCACCTGACGGATTTCACTGGGGGGATGCTGGGGCAGGCAATGTGGTTCTATTAAGGAACCACAAGGTGGTCTATCACAATGTTATGATCAGCCCGGGTAGGAAGCACAAGAAGGGGAAACTCAACCAAATGCTCAACAACTCGGGCGACAGTCACTCCAAGAAGCATCACATGTTCAAAGAACCTAACCAAGAAATGGTTGACGCTCCTGAGGGGGACCCTGGAGAGGCTCCACACCCAGATGACTCTATCCAGGAAGTAGGCCTACGCACGACTATCAATTAAGGAAGCCAACCCAACCCTTGTATATTAATGACTAACATTATGTGTTGGAATGTCCAAGGAGCATGCTCCAAGGACAAGATTTGTCTACTTAAGGAGTACAAATTCACTCACAAGATCAGGATCCTGGTCATTATTGAACCCCGCTACAGTGGTAATTATGCTGATATCGTAATAGGGAAACTTGGATATACCTCTTCTCACCGAGTGGAGGCACTCAAATTCTCTGGTGGCATCTGGATTCTATAGGATGAGGCCCACTGCAAAGTTGACATCATCCATAACCACAGACAACTCATTCACTGTAATATCAATAACTCCTAGCATATCACCTTTGTGTATGGGAGCCCCAACCCCATTAAGTGACGCCTTCTTTGGACTAGACTCTCTGAGATTGCCCCTATAGTGCCGGGAGCCTGGACAGTCGTAGGGGACTTTAATGCCATGCTCGACATCACTAAAAAAAGAAGGTACTCACTTTGATCTCTCTAACTATCACTTATTCAAATAACTTCTTAGTAACACTGGCCTGGCCGAAACGCGCATGCATGGGAACTTCTTCACATTCAAATGCATCGACTCTATGAAAGGCTTGACAGAGTCATATCCAACAATGACTGGATTACTATCGATGGGGGTTATAAAACAACGGTGATGCCCCACCTGTACTCTGACATAATCCTATTCTCATTTCCAGTATCAACAAGCAAGAAGTAAGGAAGCATGTCTTTAGGACAAAGGACAGCTGGTCTATCATGCAAGAGTTTGACAAAGATTTACTGCCTTAATGGCATAGTGATCTTCCCTTGGTAGAGGCGTTGCCTATCTTCTAAAGGGCGGCACTCAAATGGGAAGCCACCACTAGACATGCCAAGTAGAAAAAGAAACAACGTCTCCTCATGCAGCTGGATGAGTGCCAAGTATTGGAAAGTTCATACTCCCACCCTACTAACCATCTTTTGTCCATTTCTCTACAAGAACAATATAGTACTATCTTACTCCAAGAGGAGATGAATTGGCGGCAAAAATCTCATATTGATTGGCTACAAGCAGGAGATGGAAACACTAAACTCTTCCACTCCTTTGTCAAGGCAAGAAGACACTTTACAAAGATCAGCAGGCTGCACAATGAGATGGGTGAATGGATTGACGAGACCACAGCTCTCAAGAACATGGTCCGAAACTACTTCACCTCCCTGATGATGACCGATAATAACGAAGCCTCTTTCAGCGTCGTCGATAGCTACATCGGCTCCTTTACACAGTTATCCCTACAGCAACTTAACTTCATCGCCTGTACACTGGGACCATATGAGATCAAGCAAACCGCCTTCCTCTTAGCGGTGTCCATAGCTCCCGGGCCAGACGGGATACATGCATGTTTTCTTCAGGCCAACTGGACCGCGGTTAGCAACTCTCTCATCTACACAATTTAGGAAGTTTTCAATACAGGGACTATAAACCAATGCATGGCGGACTCATATATGATCCTTATTCCCAAGAATAGACAACCAATGAGTTGTGTTGATCTGCGACCTAATTCACTTAATAATTGCAGCTTAAATTTTATTTCTAAGATTCTGGTAGAATGGGTCAAGCTATATCTTAACAACTGGATCTCTATTACACAGTCAAGCTTCATCCCGGGTAGAAGGATAAGCAACAATATTCTTTTGGTCCAGGAAGTAATTCATTCCATGAAATAGAAAACTGGTCAGACAAAATGGGTCAGTATAAAACTTGATCTCTCAAAAGCATTTGACAGAATGCAATGGACTTTTATTAGAGACATGCTTTGCAAGACTGTGCTGCCGGAAATCACCATTAAGCTGATCATGAACATCATTGCAACAGGAAACACATCCATCTTGTGGGAAGGAGAACCACTGCCCCCCTATCAAGATTCCCAGGGTGTGCGTCAGGGAGACCCCCTAAGCCCCTACCTATTCGTTCTATGCATGGAACGACTCTCACAAGCCATCAACCAATTTGTCTCTAATTTTCTCTGGAAACCCATCCGTCTTACATGACATGGAACCCCTCTTTCACATGTTTTGTTCGCCGATGATATTATCCTCATGGCATAAGCATAACCATCTCAAGCAAGTAATATCCTGCACATCCTCAACTCCTTCACTGCTGCATCAGGCCAAGTTATTTCTAAAGAAAAGTTTAGATGCTATGTCTCGTCGAACACCTCAAGGGCAGAAAGACGAGATTTTTGCAGGCGTCTTGGAATTGATTACACTGACGACTTAGGGTGCTACCTTGGTGTGCCCATTCTTCATCATAGGGTCAATAAACATACACATCAACAAATCACAAATTCCATAAAAGAGAGGATGACAAGCTGGTCAGCTAGACACCTCTCCCTGGAAGGAAGAATAATCCTTGCTAAGTCCACTTTGCAATCCATCCCATATTATACCATGCAAACGGTCCGACTATCACCTGTGCTCTACGATGATATCAACAAACATGTCAAGAATTTTATATGGTCGGGAGGAAGAGAGCAAAAGAAACTATCTCTCGTCTCCTGGAAGAAAGCTACCTCACCTAAATATATGGGAGGACTAGGAATCAAAGATGTAAGAGACCAAAATACAGCGCTCATGCTCAAGAATGTCTGGCTTTTCATGAATGATCACTCGGCACTATGGGTCAATGTAATGAAGGACAAATATATGTGCAAAAATTTTTTTAGCAAGAAACCTAGCTCCTCAGCTTGGGCTTTCATCAAAAAGAACATTATCACTCTTATGCCCATTAGCCATAGAGTTATTAACTCTGCAACAAGTACCAATGTTTGGTCAGACAAATGCATACATGGCAGTTCAATTTTGGATTCTAACCCAACCTTGCACATCTCTATGGAGCTTACAGACCTCAATGTATGTTCCATGAGAGAGATCAATGGCGAATGGGACATGTCCTTTATCATGACCTACCTTCCAACAGGTTTGGCGGACCAGATCAAGTCTATCCCACCCCTTGTGGACAACTCAGGAATGGATACTTGGTCCTGGCCCTATGAGGACTCCGGCAGATTCTCTGTTAGGTCTGCATATGAATGGATTCACATTGATTGCAGTGTTCCTACTTCGGGAAGATGGGATGATATTTGGAAACTTTGGGTCCCAGAACGCATCTGAGTCTTTGCCTGGCTGCTCCAACATCGTTCGTTGTTTACCAATTTGGAAAAACAATGTCGTCATCTCAATGTAGACATCACATGTCCAATCTGCAATAACCACCCTGAAACTCTCTTGCACTATTTAAGGGATTGTACAACCAACCGACAAGTATGGGCCGAACTAGGAGTTCACAATGATTTTTTCACTTCATCAGAGGAGACTTGTACACAGGATATCATATGCAACAACAGTAAAGGTGAGAGCAATATCCAATATATTATAGCTTGCTGGCATCTATGGAAGATACAGAATGATCGGGTCCATAACAACACAATACCCTACTCTAGTCGCAGCAGCACTTTTATCAAGGAGAGAACCGGTACCATTCTAAGCCTCCCTGTCAAGGCATGTTCCTCCTCAGCAAGGACACACCATTTTTTCTCTAGGCCGTCGAGCCATGAGGCATCTATCTTCATCGACGCGTCCTTCAACCACAACTCCAAAAGAGCCGGAGCTGGCATCCACATCACTGACCCTTTGGGAAACTGCATCTATGGGAAAGGCACTCCATTCTTCTCCTCCTCAGCCCTAGAAGTTGAGGTTTATGCTGCCCTTCTTATAGGACAATTGGGACAAGAGCTTGGCTTTTCGAAGATAGTCTTGCTTACGGACTCCATTTTAACCACACAGCTGCTCAGTGACAGCCAGCCCCCGCCCTCAAAGCTCCAACCCCTTTGGAGGAAATTTCTGACCCTCAGTAATGTTTTGCTCATATTACTGTGTTGCATATACCATGTGATCTGAAAAAGGTTGCTGATGGAATAGAAAAACACTCTATGCATACTTTACTTTCTTGTAATTTCAGCACTCATAAACCTCCATGGCTCCTAGCTGATGTTAATATCAACTTGGACCATCTATGGCCTGCGCTAGAGAGTGGGATGAATAAATAATTCTCTTGTTAAAAAAAAACTATTTTTTAGCATATTAGCAAGAAATTGTGATTAAAACATAGGCAAAGAATATAGAATAGATGATAACTAGCTAGAAGGCATATCAGATTCCTTCAAAGAAGTTATGAGCATTTTATATCTAATAAATTTTAATTGCTCTATAGCTAGAGGTTTAGTGAAAATGTCGGCCAACTAACTTTCTGTGTCCACATGCGTGATATAGATATCCTTCTTGGTAATGTGATCATGGAGAAAATGATGGTGGACCTATATATGCTTAGCTCTAGTATGCAAGATAGGATTATATGACAAGTTAATTGCACTAGTATCATAACAATAGATAGGAGAGGCATCAAAGTGAATGTTAAAGTCTTGGAGCATTTGCTTCATCCATAGGACCTGGGCACCACAACTCCCGGCTGCAATGTATTCAGCCTTACTGGTTGATAATGCAAGTGTGCTCTGTTTCTTAGAAAACCAAGACACCAAGAATGGTCCTAGGAAAAAGCAAGTGCCACTTGTGCACTTTATATCAATCAAGCACCTTGAATAATCCAAATCACTATAAGCAGTAAGAGTAAAGTCCCTTGACTTGGGATACCATAGTCCAAAATTTTGGGTTTTGGCTAAGTACCTTAAAATCCTCTTAACAACTATAAGATGTGATTTCTTAGGGTTTGATTGAAACTGAGCGCACAAGCCAACACTAAACACAATATCAGGTCTAGAGGTAGTTAAGCAAAGTAAACTTTCGATCAAACTTCTATAGAGCTTCTCATCTACCTTCTCACGTTCTTCATCTTTGTGAAGATTGGCAGTGTTTTGACATGGGTGTGTCCATCATCTTGGTGTTCTCCATCCCAAAGCCCTTAAGTAACACACTTGTGTACTTGCCTTGGTTGATGAACTTCCCATATTTTGTTTGCTTGATTTGAAAGCTTGGGAAGAACGTGAGCTCACCCATCATACTCATCTCAAATTCACTCTGCATACGATCACTAAATTCTTTGCAAAGATCAAGATTAGTTTCGCCAAAAAAGACATCATCAATATTTGAATGATAAGAAAATTGTTAGAAGTGTTCTTTGGAAATATAGTAGAATCCACTTTGGCCATGATATACCCATGATCTAACAAAAAGTTCTTTAATTTCTCTTACCAAGCTCAAGGTGCTTGTTTGAGTCCATAGAGAGCTTTTTGCAAAAAATAAACATGGTTAGGTAAACTATCATGTTCAAAGCCTGGGGGTTGTACAACATACACTTCCATCTCAATTGCACCATTCAAAAATGCACTTTTGACATCCATTTGATAAACAAGAAAGTTTATAGAACTAGCAAAGGAAAGTAATATATGAATGGACTTAAGTCTAGATACAGGTGCATATGTTTCATCAAAGTATATACCTTCCTGTTGATTGAGCCTTGAGCCACTAACCTTGCTTTGTTCCTTACCAATTTGCCACTTTCATCAAGTTTGTTGTGGTAGACCCACTTGGTGCCAATGATCTTTCTTTCACTTTGTCTTGTCACTAGGGTCCATACTTTTTTATTTTCAAATTACTCCAACTCTTCTTGCATAGATAGGATCCATTCATCATCCCCAAGAGCTACCTTGACATTCTTTGGCTTGAGTTGTGAGATGAAGGAGTTGTTGGCTTGTTCTTTGTTGAATGCAGCTCGCATATTCACTCTTTCTGATGGATAACCTAAAATCATCTCTTTTGGATGATTCTTTGCAAACTGGGGGTTTGAATCCTTCTTCTCTTCATCTTTATCTTCTTCTTGAGTGACCACCTCTTTCCCCTTTTGGGTGATGCTGAGCTCTTAGAGAATAGGAATTACTTCACCTACAACATCATCATTTGGAACAATATCTTTGGGAATAGAGGGGATAGTATCAATAAACTTAACCTTTACATATTCTTCTACTTTAGCAAGATCAATATTAAATACACTATAAGCCTTGCTAGTAGTGTTGTAGCCAAGAAAGAAAGCCTTGTAAGATTTTAGATCAAACTTGTTGAGAGAATATTTTGTATTTAAAAAAAAACAAGGACATCCGAAAATATGGAAATACTCGATAGAAGGATTCCTACCACACCATAGCTCATAGGGGGTTTTCTTTAAAGAAGGATGTGTAAAGACTCAGTTTTGCACAAACACGAGGTACTGACAGCTTCAACCCAAAACTTCTTTGGAGTGTCATACTCTAGAAGCATGGTCCTAGCCATCTCCTGTAGTGAACATTCTTCCTCTCTACAACCCCATTTTGTTGAGGTGTTCGAGGTGAAGAGAAGTTATGTGCATAACCAGATTTTTGACAAAAATGTTCAACAAGATCATTTTCAAATCCTCCCCCATGATCACTACGGATGAAAACGATGTGGTAAGAGGCTTTATTCTCAACTCGTTTACAAAAGCTCAAGAAAATATCACACGTATCACTCTTAGAAATGCGAAAGAAGGTCCAAGTATTTTTAGAGAAATCATCAACAATAACAAGGCAATACTTGGAACCATGAAGCGATTGAGTTCTCATTGGTCCAAATAGATCAATGTGAAGAAGTTCAAGAGCTGTCTTGATACTAAGGACTCCTTTGGATTTGAAGGAGGACTTAGTTTTCTTTCCTTGGGTACAACGTTGGCAATCCTCATCCTTTTCAAAATCCAATTTGGGAAGTCCCTTGACCAAGTCCTTTTTTCTCAACTTCTTCAACTGATGCATATTTACATGACCAAGCTGACGATGCCAAAGAAAAATATCATTCAAGTTGACTACTAGGCATCTTCCAACAATAGGCTTAATAGAGTCAAGAACAATAACATAAAGATTACCACTTCTAGTTCCCTTATATATAACTTGGTAGGTGAGGGAATCTAGAATCAAGCATCCAAAAGAAGTAAATAACACAAGGTAACCATTGTCACATAATTGAATAACACCAATTAAATTGTGTTGTAGGCAATCCACAAAGAGAACATTCTTGATACACAAGGATTCACCAACGTCACCCTCACCTTTGACTTTACCTTTCTTGTTGTCCCCAAAATTGACCGAACCTCCTTTTTTTGGTGAAGTTGTTGAAATGGCTTATATCACATGTTATATGCTTAGTGCAGCCACTATCAACAATCCATCTTCCTTATTCCTACAAGAAAGGAGAGTGTCAGTTCCCAACTTAAACTTTGGGATCTGGAGTTAGCTTCAGGACCCATTTCATCTTTGGTTTGGCCCCCTTCGACTTGTAAGGACAATAAGTAGAGTAATGATCATCACACTTGCAATAAGAACAAACAATAGGATTCTTAGTGCCAGAAGACTCTCCTACAAAGAAAGAGGTCTCCTTGCTCCTTTTCTTATCTTTGGCTTTCCTCTTGTCCTTTTGAGCTCCCCCTATAAATCCCAAACCACTAGTAGCACTTTGTTTGGTAGAATAGTCAAGGAATTCATTTAGGGGGTTTTTCCCTTTGATGAATTTTTGTAGAGAGGCCCTTAGTCTGTGATTATCATCATTAAGAGATATGATAGTAGAAGACAAACTATTAAAATCATCTATAGCATGAATAACGTCGGCCTCAAGGCAGAGGGCTTTAGTCAAATAAGAATCTTTTTCAAGAGAAATAGAAGCAATATCATTACTAGGCAAGATAGGTCTAGAAGATAAATCATTAGCTGGACCAAGATTTAAGCACTTGAATATCCTTAAGATAAACATCTCTCTCATCCCTACAAGCATCATCAAGAAGCTTAAATTTAGCATTTTCAGTTTTAAGAGTTTCTAGCTCCTTTAGGCATTTTTGGTTATCTTCCGTAAGAGTTTCATTGTTCTTAAGATAGATACCATTATCTACTTCAAATCCATTGTATTATAGCTCAAGATCAAGATATTGGGCTTGCAAGTTATCAATGCTCTCAAGATGAGTTTTCTCATTAATCTCAAGAATTTCAAGATTAGCGTTCAAATCATCAATGATCTTTCCTAACAATTTTCTTTGAGATTTACATTTAGAAAACGATGAACGGGTAGAAACAAGCATGTCAATAATACCTTCCTTGGATAACTCATGCAAGCTTACCTCACCAATTTCTTCACTAGTAGAGGCCATGAGTGCAAGGTGGCACTCTCCATCTGCTTCACAGCTTGAGCTACTTGAGGATGAAGCTTCCCAAGTTGCATTTTTGTGTCTTTTCTCCTTCTTGTCCTTCCTCTTGTACTTGCTCTCCAAGTTGTACTCCTCTTCCTTCTTTGAGCTGCCCTTGTGGTGTGACTTTCATAACTTGGGACATTGACTCTTGTAATGCCCCTTTTTTTCACCCTTTTAGCATCTAGGAGTAGAGGAGGAGGCTTCCTTTCCCTTGAAGTGTTTACCCTTGATCTAGTTGGCTTCATGCTCACTTGGGACATCATCTTCACAACAGGAGGAAGGAGAAGTCCGACAAGCAAGTTGTTGTTGAAGAATGACTGCCTCCATTTGTGCTTTTATCTTCTTGGCTTCCTTCTCTTCTTGCTTGTCTCCTTCTTCTTACTTGTCAAGCCTTGTCTCATGAGCTTGGAGGTTTCCAATGAGCTCTTCAGTTGGTATGTCACCAAGGCTCCTCACTTATTCAATGCCGGTGACCTTTGACTCCCATCCCTTTAGTAGAGTCCACAAGATCTTGGAGTTGATTACACCTCTATCCAAGGTGTTGCCCAAAGTATCCAACCAATTGATGATGACATTGAGTCTTGAGTACATATTTGCAATCCCTTCTTTCTTGCCCATCTTGAAGTTCTCTAGAAGGCTGCTCAACATGTAGATCTTGGCCTCCTTGAATTGTTTTGTTCCTTCATAAGTGATGCACAATTTGTCCCAAATCTCATAGGTGGTGTCCCAAGATGAGATCCGATTGAACTCTGTTGGGGCAAGGAATGCATAGAGGATGATTATGGCATTGGCATTATGTTGGGATTTTTTAAGTGCAACTTCACTCCATGTTGCAATAGTTCCGATTGGCTCCTTGTATGGTGTGACTATCACCTTCCACATGTCAACGTTCATGCCTTGAATGTAGAATTGCATGCATCTCTACAAATAGAAGAAGTTGGTGTCGTCAAAGACCGGAGGACGCATGGAGAAGCCTCCCTCTAGGTTGAGAGAACCAAGTAGGTTGTCGCCCATTTTCTCATCTCATGGGAGATTGTTGGAGAAGATCCCTAGCTCTGATACCACTTGTTGGATCTAGGCCTCTATAGGGGGGTGAATAGAGCTTCAAAAATTCTCACAATAGAGATTAGACCTTCAAATTATATTAATCAAAACCAATATCTTAAGTGCAATTTGAAGTCCTAACTAACAAGCATAGCAAGGGTGAGAGAAAATGGAGCAAGCACTTAACAAGGTCATTTAGAGTGGTTCCACTCTCCAAACTAGGAGAGAGTTAGTCCACTACCTAGAGAGGTCAACCTCTAGGACTTTGCAAGTGGTTTACTCTATATATTCACCAATAAGAGTTAAAATACAAGACCAATAAAGGACTTACCTATCCAATACAAAGAGTCTTCCACATTACCAAGGACTTACCCACTTTGTAAGAGTCTTGTGCCTTCTTCCAAGGACTTACCTACTCTTGCAAAGTTTTCAACCTTTAAGGGATTACCCACTCTTCTTGGATCTTCAGCCTTTGCCTTTTCCTTCACCTGGAGAAGATCTTCACCTCTTCTTCAACCTTGAAAAAGAATAGCAATAGCTCCACCTTCACTCAGAGTAGCTTGCTTCACCTTTACTTCATGGAGGAAAGTGGTAGGGAAGATGAAATGGAATGAGAGATTTACAACCACAAGGAAGTAGCTCTCTTACAACTAGCCTAACTCACTCATAATCACAAAATGAAGTGTAAACTAGAGGGAGCAAGGGGCTCAAGGAGTTGTAACACACTCAACTATAGCAAAGACTTAGAATAACATCAATGAGCAAACTTGCAATGAACTCCAAGGGGTCCTATTTATAGCTAGGGGTGTTCCCTTGAGTGTGGGATCACTTAAAGTCAAAATATAGTCATTTTCCAAGTTTCTACAGATCTATTCTCGCCCAAAACAGCTCACCAATAGTTATAATCACTTTTTCTATGTTTTCTGTACATGGCATTCGGTCGAGTTTCAATAAAGGTAACTCGACTGATCCACTAAATGACAAAGCCAATTTTCAAACTATCAATCGAGTTTGTTCAAGGAAACTCAGACGATGAGGTTAACTTAGTTTTGCTCAGTGAGTCGGTCGATCGAGTTCTATGAGTGTGCAACTCAACTGATGGGTCATCTTCAAAAAATCCATCACTGGATCGGTCGAGTTTCTGACTCGACTAATAAACAACCTATGAAAAATTTTCTAAATTGAAATTTGAATGATTAAACCTTGGAATTAAGTGTCCCTGATTTTTTCTCGTCTTATTTACAAGTCATATCATCAATATAGGTGATTAAAAAAATCATCTAAGGTCATTTGGAGTGATTTCCCAAAACACACACTTGCATTTCTTTTGACTTGAACTTGAACAAGCTAGGGCTTGTATAATTTGATCCTTTTCATGTACCTAAAGCCTAAAATCAATCTGGAACAAACATATTAGATACATAGGAATGGAATGGTTGTCATTATAAAAATATGGGCAATGTATAACTCTGAAGTCCACAACCATAATGATTCTACACATCAACCATCAAAACCAATTTTAGGGCGACACATGTAAATTGCATAAAATAATATCATACCATATGCATTATTTTGGGATTGTATGTTGTATTTAATTGGATATGCAAATTAGTAACTTTAGATATTCACATCGTATGCAATAAATAAAAGGAAAAAACTAAAATATGATCATATTGATTAAATTCCAAAACACAATAGATTGATGTGGCTCAGATAACACTATTGGGAAATGTGGCCTCAACAGAAGAAAAAATATATCTGCTATATTACCCTTTAACAGGCGATAGCAGTAACAACTATGTAATGGGAAGAGATGGTTTACAAGGAATACCTAGTCTTGGAGTAAGTTGAGTGACTATTCCTCATTGCAGTATGTGTCATTCTTCAAGTCACACACAGACGATGTTAGTAATAACTCCTCATGATAGTAGCTTGATGTTGTCCTCATAGTGGGAAAAACTCCACGCCTTAATTCTAGTCCACACAAAGAATGAAAAACTCATGTCTTTCTGTAGAACTGACAAAAAGGAGTTGTGCGTCTCCGTTGGTGTACTAGCACCATGTTTCTCTGCCACAATGGTTCTCGCTTGCAATCCCTCCCTTTAGCGAGTAGGACTTGCTCAGGTTCTCTTAGTTACCACAACCAGAGAAGACAAATGATTCTCAGAGGAAAATGAGATGTTTTTTAGAATCCCCCAATACCCCCTATATATAGCAGGGTTAGGGTTAGGGATCCCAGTCTATGTGGGAGAGGGAGGGACTAGAATTTCACAAATATTGGCAACCTACAAGAAGCGATGGTCAGTTCACATGTGAACTAGCTGGTTGGCATGTGAGTCAATCGTTTCAACCCTTGAAATGATCATTTCATCATGTTTTGAATCACAATTGTATTGACAATAATAATCCAATTTAATGCTCAACATGATGTCAACACAAATCCTTGAATCAACCGAATTGATCCACTAATAGCTCAGTTCACAACCTGAGTCGATGGTTAACTTTCTTAACAGGACGGTTCATGGTCCAAAATTGCCAAAGTTGGTTCAATTGACCTGACACACCGAAATGATCAATTCAACACTTGAACCAGTCTATTTACAGTTCTATTAACTAATATTCAATGTATGCATTTTAAATTGTATATATAACTCTTTCATAATAAATATTAATGTGAGAACCCGTTCCACTAAATGAGATTACTAAAAACATAAAACACAATCAATCACTAATTAATCACATACCCAAAAATATGGGTAAATTAAAATCGATTTCAACATCAACACCTGCTTAGAAACTTTTGCATAAGAGCCCAACATCTTTCTTTTATCCATACTATGAAAAGAATTTGATATGAATTGTTCTATCACCTTAGACACAACATATATACTTAGTATAACAATATTTGTATATGCCACACAAACAAGCATTAACATGCTAACAAAATTTTGATTCATTTGAAACACCATATACAACTTTGCCTGCCCAGACTTGAGAGTACAAGGATGACTTTAGGACACACTAGACATCTAATCAAATTTCTCAAATATTCATTACTATAGCTCCTCTTTGCTGTCACATGTTTGTTTTTGTCACTTCCTATTACCTAAAAAAAAGTGGCGAACCACAAGGGTGAGACCTATGTTCCAGTAAGAGATATAACCTCCAACAACGCTTATTGATTACAACATTTTAGGTAATGAGATAGTTTAAGCAGTTTAATCATATACAACAAAAAGGATCAACAACACTGATGATTAACAAAATACATAAAGGAGATGATAACAGTTAGCATCATCATACTGACTATCATCATTTTCCTTATTAACCGTATAAGAGATTCAATAGCATATGCATAACTAGCATAAGTAAGTCTTGTAGCATATTATCTCTATTAACATGAATAAGTCTAGCATCATAAGCATATCTAACATCATTAGCATGTATAATAGTTTGAAAAGATCAATATCATAAGCATAGCTATCAACATAAGCACGAGTATTTGCATAACCATGATTAGCAGTATAGGCATTTCTAAGTATAGAGGCATGGTTAGCATGCTAAACATAATTAACAACATGATATAGCTAGCATCCTAATTATAATCAGCAGTAGCAGTATAGATATCAACATAAGCATGACTATTGTATGTACACATTTACAATCTTATGCATATCCACAACATAAGTATAATTACTATCTCTTAATTGCGCTAAGCATCATCTTTATGTAAAGAGAACAAACAAAGGTTATCATCCAATGTGAAGCATCGTGTATAACCCTAAACAGATATGCTATACGGCTATATTACATCTTTTAATATGCCCTGAGGAAATTGAGGATACCGCTCAAAGTCCAACTGACCACTGCTAAGTCTAAATCAATGCCATACAAGATCTACGAAGAGTCAGACTTCTAAGATCTTCTCCACCCCCAGTCAGTATGGGTCCGCCAGAACGACACATTAGGTCAAGCTGCTAACAACCTAGTCCGTCCTTAGTACAGGTCATGGCAGTAGTGAAAGGAGGTTAGTACGCATACCCTACCATCCGAGGTACAACTGTAGTTGTCCTCCAATCTTATCACATATATAATCACTGAGACACTACCGCAACCATTCTCAATCACATCAAATGTATGAGGCATGACCGTAGACAACCTCCACAACCTGCATTGTGGATGACAAGGATATATCCTCAATTTTCCACCCCCACATACTCAACAATATGTGCTCCGAGTTTCCCTTAGGAATACTCATTTCACCATCTGGAAAGTTCTGACACTCAGATGGATCTATGACACATGGCACTACATGATTAGAGTTTCACTTGATTAGTTATGCCAATTGGGTGAATTAAGGCTGCATCAAACAAGTGGACATACAAACCCTAATTCACTTCTAGCAAGCATATAAATATCACAACTTTTAAAAGATATAAAACATGTGAAACATAATTTCTTATCTCATCATCACATGGTACTATTCACTTTCCATTCATGAGACCACACTAGTCATCATACTATCACAAGATATAAATCCTTTTCACAATATCACATGGTATCAACCGTTATCAATGTAAGAGGATTACACCTCATTTAGGGCTCAACCATGCCAAAAGGTAATTAAGACCATCATACTATCACAAGATATAAATCCTTTTCACAATATCATAGGGTATCAATCCTTATCAACACAAGAGGATTACACCTCATTCAGAGCTCAACCATGCCCAAAGGTCATTAAGACCATCATATTATTCCCTACATGATCATCATTATCTTTCCATGCCTTAGAATAAGGCACAACAACATCACTTACATATAATACACCATATCAACATAATATTGCATTAATGAGATAGGAGATATTCATAAACAATCATAGTAGGGTTATATTAACATTAAGAACATTCCTTTATTACATCAACATGCAAGGAATCTAGATATGATTAACACTCATCATATTCATAATGCACATGTTTGGCATAAGAAAGTATCAACCATGTGTCTAAGATAACCACCAATTAACACATTAAGGTTATGATCATGTTAAGGAGGTTATTCCACCATCATTCCATCATATAAGAGTGTTAAACATGAATATTCATATTTATCTATTTGCATTAGAGTTAGGTTCAATGAAATAAATTATATTAATGTTACTAATAAACACTTATACCCAAACCCTAACTCACAACATCCCCATTGGATCATAGATGCATAAGGTGAAGCATCACCATCACATTCCATACTATTCTCAAGTATGATCCCACACATAAATCAAGGTGTAACCATTGGGTTATAGCATACTAGGGTTTCAACAACATTAAGATAGTACTTCATGATTGTATTAGTCATTCAAGGACTATTCATACCCAATTACCATCATTTAGTTATATTAAAGCAAGGTATAACAAGCTATACCTCATTAGGGTTACATATCAACACAATATGATTATCACCCCTTCTATTCATATGAGTGAATAGGTAAGACTACCTTATTAAGGGTAACCCTCCATTTGTTCCATCATCATTCAACCCATATCACCATACCACAATGTCACCCATAACCATTGGATTCTTAAAAGCACTAGTACAGAACTGACCTTTAGTGTCGGTTATTTAAGGCCTTTGGCATCAGTTTCAAAGCAACACCCAAGTGGGCACTGCTAAAAGTTGAAACCTTCAACGTCGGTTTTAACACCGATGCCATAACCCTTCCCGCCACCAAAAATGTGCCAGCAAGGACACTATAGGCTTCAGTTATTTAATAAAATTGACACTATATCCAGGTCAAAGATGTCGGCGTTTCACAAAAACTGACTTCATAACCCTTCCCACCACCAATAAAACGTGCCAGAAAGGGCACCATCGACATCTATTTTTATATACAACTGACACTATATCTAGCAAGAGACGTCAGTTTTATACTAATAACCGACGCCATATCCCTGGTGCCCTGAAGACCCCACCACGACCCCTAGCCACATAGACATTGGTTTGTTTCTAATAACCGACGTTGTATGTCTTTGTTGTCAGTTTTATACTAACAACTAACACCTATGTTCTGATTTTTTTTTCTTATGTATTTGCAGGCCTGCTGTATGGCAGGTCAGCAGGATGCAGAACCTACAGTTCAGTTCTGAAATGTAGGTTTATAGCATCCATTGATATCATCCAACAACAGGCCACAAACCTGCAAAACTAACAAGATGGACAACAATTTATGATCACACACATGTATAAGCACATTTAATTCATATTATTTTTCATCACACACATGTAGAAACCAGTAGTTCCATTTCAAATTTCCTCCATTTCCACACAAATTTAGCAACCTGTAGTTCCATTCATTTCATCTCTTTTCACATTCAGACACATGTAGAAACATTCATGTATTGATCATCTTCACATTCACACATATGACAATACAAAAAATTCATTCACATGTCATCAAATATAAAAATAATTATGAGAACAAAGTTTAGAAATATCATACTTTATTATTATCATCATCGTCATTATTTTCATCAGTGTCCCAATCATAATAAAAAATTCCCACTACTTGTAAGGCTTTTGCCCATTGTTCTCTTACATCATCTAATTCTTCCATCGTATAGGGAGTATGTACATCTAATAAATTTTTACCTATAGTGAAATCACTGGTTTTAAACACCTGCAAAGAGAATGATGTATATATATAATTAATAATATATAATAAGATTGATATATTTCATATTATCTAATGATACTATATATAATACCTATTGTATGGTATCGATTTCCATTGCAACATGTTTGATAATTAGGTCCATATATCGCATCACATAGTATGCACATGCCCAACCATTGTCTTATTTAGCACACTATAAATTGAAACATACAAAATGTTTAAAAATTCAAACAAGCACAGTTGACATAAATAATATATACATTGGAGTCGGGAAATTACTTTCACATTCTCCCAAATTAGTAAATGTTTCTTTTTCTTGGAGATTTTTCCAATAGCTTTTTTGAACTCTCTTAAAGCCCTACATGTTAATGTAACACATTAAATTGCATAATTAAATATTAATGTAATAAAAGATGTTAACAGGTATAAAAATATGAAATATTTCTCACGTGAATAATGGCCTTTTCATTGGGTGTTCATATAATGTGTCCAATTCCTTCCCCTTAGGATCTAGATAATAAACAGTGAACGTCTTGGGGTCAATAACCAGTAACTCCCAATGCCTACCACTAGAGGTAAGAAAGTTAAAAATTAATAACTCAAAATCCACAATAAAAATGTAATTTTATTAAGTCCAAATTATAAGAAAAGTAAACTTACTCAACATTGAATGGAGATATTATCACCGTCTTCTTTTTTTTACCAAAATATTTAAAAGTAGCAGAGCAGTATGAGGTAACTGATGAAGGGTCTTTATCATCACGACTGATCAAAGATGGAACTAGAAATCCCACATGGGAAAATAAAAAACCTTTACAGATCGTGTGTAAGTGACTAAAAAACATGTATTACATATGCATTAATTTATAAGAAACTAGATCACCATATATAAAACAAGGTATATGGATGTATAAACAAGGTCTCACCATATCCATAGCTCTATCATAGATGTCTTCAACCAATCATAACAAAACAACTCCAAATTATCTTGTATAAATAAATTGTTATCGTATGATTCACCTGCAACATCCTCTAGAATAGAAACATTTATAGGACAATTTAGGTTATATTCGCCTATCCATACTACCATACCCCTAGAATTAGGACCTAATGAGGCGTATAGGTCCCTTGGAAGCCAACTAGGTACTTTAGGAGGTGGAGGTGGAGGCTGAGATGTAGCGGGTGTCTTCCTTTTGACCTAAATATATAATTTCAGATCAATTGACTCATATGTACACACTAATAAATTAACGTAATGTAAATTTACCATACAATATTAGTATAGACGACATCCGTTTTGGGCCACAATATCACTCTGCCTTCTGTTTCACCAAGCATTTCATAATCTGGGTGGGCATATGGTAATGGAAGATCCCTCCAATTGGAGAGTATATGTATAGGGCTCACACGAACCACACCATATGGTACTGGAGTCCCATGAAACATGTGCCCTAGAAGGGGTGGGTAAGCCTCAGCCTTTGCAATGATAAATTCTTGACTTTTTAGACAACATGGCTTCAACCCCTACAAATTTACATAAAGAATGTTATATACATATATACATAAACATATCATCGTGAAAAGACTAGCTACTATGTCATAAAAATACTTACAGTGGATGTGCTAGGTGGGTCTACAGGATTACTCCCAACCTCTACAGTAGGAGAAGAGAGGAACGCCATAGGTACTATCTGAGTGGCAGCCTGAGATGCTTTCACTTTACCATTGCTTCTTGGATTCTCTTATTAATTAACTCATCTACCTATACATCGACAAAAGAAACGCTAGCTTTTTATTATTGAATTCCCTTTTGCAATAACATTCTAAAAAAAGAACATGTTACCTCAACATTTGATGATCCCGCTTTTGGGACAGGTTTGCGCTGTGATGGCCCAAAGAATGCTTTTATGCCCACACCAACGCCTGCACCCCTAACACGTCCAGGATGCTCTAGGTTACCAAGAGTAACTGTCAATTCGCCCTTGTTCCCTCATGGATGAACTTTCCTTCCTTCCTTTGCTCATGAAGCTCCCACTAATCACTATTAATAGAAATTGGTAAGTAAACATAGCAATAATCAATATTGATTGCTCTAAAAGTTGAAATTTACCATTTTTGTAGCCGCCTCAGCAGTTGCAGGCTTGGTTATATCTCCTTTCTTGTTTTACCTCCCAGCTATCCACATAACATGGCTAGGTAGAGGTGCGGGACCAATAGTAGAGGACTCTACAGTCTCTTGAGTAGTAGTAGACTGAGCAGTAGACTCATCCTGTAGTCTTTGGCGAACACCTGCATAGCCTTTTGGACCCATCGTGTGGTCATGTCCATTTAGTGCACGCCTTGCTCTTTCAGCATTGCTGATAGCCTTGTTAGTAAGCACATTGATTTGGTTAGTAACACGAAAGTTTAATCTTGAATAGGTGAATACATAAGAACGTATATTAATTAAATTGGGAGTGGCACCTAATACCTTGAATTCATCATTTTTTCTTTTTGTAACAAACTCCTCCCAGTCATTGGGGTCTAGGTAGTTCCATTGCTCAGTGACTGGATTCTTCCTCTTCTCATCATATCGTATGAAATCTCAGGTGAGATTTGTCCTACAGTTCCTTAGGACCCTCCCACAACGTTGCATCACACATTTACGATGCAACTTTTCATCCAGTTCAAATATACTCTACAAAATAGAATTACTATTAACTAGTATCCTAAAAATTTGTAATCAACAAAGTAGAATTGCAAATAATAATAACTAATGCATAATTCCTTCCATACTAAGTCTTTCTTCCCCTTAGGAACTTAATGCCAAGATTCTACATTATGACTACAATGGCTACGAGTAAGAACCCCAAGATATGAAATAAACGAGTTGCGGTTCACTCCAATTGGATTTCTTGCATGATCAAAATCCACAGCCAGTTTGGGTCCATTTCCACTTTGTTGTAGTAACTTGTTCATCATAGTGATGCCCTCACTTTTTCAATTTTTTTTGCTTCTCATCAAGTGCCCCAAGTTCTTCAGGGGGTACATCATCAACCTAAAATTTGAAAAAATCAACACACTTACAGGATATAACTCTAAATAGACATATAGATAGAAATATAGGATCTATTTTTAAAACTTACATTGTGAGGCGGCACATTGATATCCTCACCCTCACGGTAATCATCATCACGGTCATCATGCTCATGCTCATCCATCTGAAAGTGTCATTAAAAAATCAAACATTTAGAATTTGACATAACTAGAAGATAATAAAAAATTATAAAGTTCACATTCAGAAAAATAAAACATATAAAAAAATATAAACATGCATGCATCTAATATTGCAATATTTTATCAATTAACAATCCTTCATTGTCATCTCCGCACCCATACAAGTCATCATTAGCTTCAATATTTGGTGGTGTTGGCAACCCAACTGAGAATGGACTGGATTCATCATACTTATCATAGTACTCTTCTTCATCTATAGGATCTTCAATGAACTGTCTTTTACCAAAAAGAACAACCGACCATTTATGATTTGCAGGATCATCGGTATAAAATACTTGTTTTTCCTATGATGTCAATATGAATGGTTCACCCTTCTCGCCAATCTTTTCAAAGTTCACTAATGTGAAACCCAATTCATCCACTATAATTCCTTTGGTGTTATCAACCCAATTACATTTAAAGAGTGGAATTCAAAAATCTACGTAGTCAAACTCCCATATGTCTTCAATGACATCGTAATATGATATTTTAGTTTCACGTGGACTTTTATCCTTTGCCCTTGAAAAAAACAATGAAGACGCTTGAAGTGTGACCCAACTGTTTTGAATGACACTCTTATCATCTTGACGCTTTGTTTAATATGAGAATCCATTCGTGTGAAACCCTTCATAGGACATAACATTCAATTTTGGTTTAAAGGTGAGGTATTTGATAGTTTTAGTAAGATTATTTGGTGTTTGATATAGTTGATATAAGACTTTATCTTCAAACCACTTAATAAATGTCTTGTTATCCTCTCTAGCAAGCCACATTGAATTGGCTCGAGGATATTGTCTGTTGATGAAATTGGTATGTTCCTCGATAGAAACACTCACTTCATCAATGTTGTGTAAAATATACAAGTGACCTTGTTACAACTGCTCACGACTGATTACTTTCATCTGTGATCCCAAAATTCCTTTGCCGGAATACTCCTCAATATTCTTGTCATTAACAGGAGCATCATTACCACTCAGAAAGTCATTGCGAAAATCCATAACCTCTCTCACCACATAACCCTCAATAATACTCCCTTCAGACCGATAACGGTTTCGAACATCACCTTTAAAATTGATCATGTATCGTTCAAAGGGATACATCCAATGCAAGAAAACTGGTCCCAACATTTTCACTTCCCTAGTCAAGTGGACAACAAGATGTACCGCGATATCAAAGAACGAAGGAGGAAAATACATCTCAAGCTGACATAGGGTAACAACCACTTCTCTTTGCAATTTATTGAGAGTATCAGGGTCAATAACTTTGCTGCACAGAATGTTGAAAAAGAAACAAAGACTGGTGATTACAAACCTTACATTCTTCAATAATATAGATCGAATTGCCACGGGCAATATTTATTGCATTAGAGTGTGACAATCATGAGATTTAAGACCTATCAACTTCAGATCTTTCATTCATACCAATCTATGGATGTTGGACGAGTAACCTTGTGGCACCTTAACATTACCAAGCATTCACAAAAAGCTTTCTTCTCCTTTCTAGACAACATGTAACAAGTGGGAGGTAAGTATGTTCTCTGATCGCTACTAACTACGTCTTTTAATTTTGTCCTTATTCCCATTTCACGTAGGTCCATTCTGTATTTTATCCCATCTTTAGTCTTACCTGGTATATTCAACAGAGTACCGATGATGCTATCATAGACATTTTTCTCAACGTGCATGACATCAATACAATGTCTGACTGCCAAAGAACTCCAATAAGGAAGATCCCAAAATATTGACTTCTTCTTGAATAAAGATTTGTCACTTTGTGTGGCCATGATACATTATGATCTCTTACCAAAATCATTGGCAAAGTCTTTTACTCATTCATAAACAACCTCCCCTACTTTTAGGTTGAGGTGCACTTTGTTCCTCATTTCGTCCATTGAATTCTTTGCGCAACCTATGATACAGATGGAATTTTGGAAGAAACCTTCGATGACCAAGATATACAGTCTTGCCTCCATGTTTTAGTCATATTGAATCAGTGTTCTCTTCACATATAGGATACACTTTAGATCCTTTGACACTATATCCAGACAAATTCCCATATGCTGGAAAGTCATTAACAATGCAAAACAACATAGTGTGCAAACCAAATGTCTCTCTTCATGAAGCTTCATAGGTCATCACACCTTCACCCTAGAGTTTCTTTAAGTCATCAATCAGAGGTTCAATATAGACTTCAATATCATTTCCAGGTTATTTAGGGCCTGATATCAACAACGACAACATAACACACTTATTTTTCATGCACAACTAGGGAGGAAGATTGTATATAACAAGCATAACTGGCCAAGTGCTATGTTGGTAGCTCAATGTCCCATATGGATTCATCCTATCTATACAAAGCCCAAGTCTTAGATTCCTGACATCTTCACCAAATTTAGGGTACACTAAATCAATCTTATTCCACTGTGGGGAATCAAAAGCATGTCGTAGTATCCCATCATTATTTTTCTTAACATCTGCATGCCACCTCAAATTCTTCGCATCTATTGGATTGGCAACTAACTGTTGAAACTGTGATATTATAGGTAGATACCACATCACCTTGGTAGGAGAACCAACTTTGGACTCCCCCGAAGTCATCAATTTATACCTTGACACACCACATTTTGGATAATCTTTCAAATCCACATAGTCCTTTTAAAATAATACACAATCTTTTGGGCATGCGTGTATCTTCTTGGCCTCCATTCCCATTAGGCACAACAATTTCTTTAACTGGTATGTTGAGATTGGCAGCTCGTTTCCTTCAGGAAGAATTTCTTTCAACAAAGTCAACAATGACATGAAGCTTTTGTCGCTCCATCTATTGTTAGCTTTTAGCTAATACAATCTCAACACAACACTAAGCTTCGTAAACTAAGTACAACCTGTGTATAACTATATCTAAGCATCATGCATAATGTTTCTAAACACGGGAGGTGGATCAGTGTGCTCTACCCCACAACTATCTAGCATCACATCAACGATGTCTACTGGAACTGGTTCGTTCACATCTACGTCATCAGAGGCAATTTCTTCTTCCACACAAGCACTGCTATCGACATCCACTGATTTCTGGTTTGAAATCTCTCCAGGTCAGTGTCATTCTGTATAGCCTTGTACAATCCCATTGCATATGACATGACTTTTGATTTTGTCACCAGTGCTGACTTTCAAGTTGTTACCGCAATGACTACAAGGACAGTATAACCTATCTCTAGGTTGTTTCCTATGTTCCTTGGAAAATCTAATAAACTGATCAAGACTAGAAATAAACTCTGGAGTGCAACAATTTGGAATGGTCATCCATGATCTATCCATTCTATGATCAAAGAGAAAACAAGTATATATTAGGGTTTAGGGTTAAAAGATTAGGGTCTAGGGTTAAAAGATTAGGGTTTATGGATAAATGTTTAGGGTTTAAGATCTTATATATAATAAATGTGTACCACTTATCCCATTCTTGAACACCTAATCTTACTAGTAAGTGTATAATGTGTATTGGGTTTTCAAGAAAATTTTGGCAGCATTTCGCCGTTGTTCTCCAAGTACATATGTACTTAGAGAAAAATAGGGAAATGATGCCGAAATTTTCTTGAAAACACAATACACATTATACACTTATATCCTAAGTGAGATTAAGTGTTCAAGAATAGTCCCAAACCAGGGAATATCCAAGATTTACTCCTAATGAGTCAATCTTGGACGGGTTTCTAGGCTAACAAATACATATATGTTGTCATTCTTATACCTAAAATCCTAGTTTCATCATTCATATCCTAAGTTTTGTGTAACATCATTTAATCATGCTTGTCAGTAAATACTAAATAGTAAATAAACCATGATTCCATATATCAAAGATTTGAATCAAAATGAAGCCTAATGGCACATTGGGAGAGTGAGAATATTATACCTCACTTGAAGGCTAAAGAAGAAATATATGCAAATCAATAGGAAGTCAACAACACCTGCAACAACAGAAATGCAAGATTCAATTATGTTATAATGTATTAATTAGGGGTCAATCTTGAAGTTTTAACTAGATCTTAATATATCAACATACATACTAGGTCATATTTCAAGTAAAGATTTAGGCATTTAATCACCTTAGGGCGCATACGTGATTCACAAGGTATTTGGGTGCACAAAGAATAATATATGTTACTAATTTAGGAGTTCACATAATCATTTTAGAAATATAAGACCCACATGTAAATTAAGTTTGAGATTAAATATCAATGTATCTTTAACACGCATGTTTCAAGGTTTAAAGCACATAATCAAATCAAATTAGGATGCTAGAATGGACATTTTTCAATCTTATTTCAACATGCATCAAAATTTACTGAATTAGGTCAAGCATGAGGATTAGAAGCACAAATATATGCAAGCACAAGAATTGTTCATATTCTAGATTGATTAACAACAAAAACATCATGTGGTCTTAATCATACCCTAGTCTAGGAATCATAATCTATAACATTGATTTCAACATCTCCAATGTACATGCATGTTCATCATCAAGATAATCATTACACACAAATGTAGGTATCCTATCATTCATAATTGAGCAATATAGTTCATACAAGATTAGGGTGAAATGTGTACAAGATTAGGTCTCAAATATAGAAACATGCACATTAGGTCACATTTCATTTGGATTAGTTAATCAAGAGAGAAAGCAAACATTATCATCATAAATCTATATCATACAATATGGATTTACAACACAAAATTAGCCACCATGGCTGTGCTAGCACCACGGCCATGCTACCCAGTACGACCGTGCCAACCTGTGATTTCACAACACCATCTCCACCCCTCTGGCCTGATCGGTCGCGTGCAGAGTAGATATCGGAGGGTGGTGAGACACCTGCTCGGGTGTTGAGGGCGTAGATAGACTCACTGGTAGAGCTGGAGCTGGGACTGGGACTTGGGCATGTTGAAGAGTGGATGAAGAAGAGTAGAAGGCCGGCGTCGAGAAAAGTACCTATCATGGTAGCGGCGATGAGCTCAGGTTTTGAGCGGCGGGGGTAGCGGTAGCAGTAGCGGCGAGCAGTAGGGGAAGTAGTATGATGGTAGGGGTAGTAGTGGCAGTGAGCAGTAGCAGTGGTAGCAGGTCGTAGCCGAAGTAGGCGAGCAGTGTAGAGAGATCGGCGGTGCCACGAGCGGCAACAGAGATAATCACCAGACCTAGCACTGGTGAAATAATGATGAAATAGAGAATGTGGAAGCATATGTTTTGTGGGTGCAATTAAGTTTACCATCGTAGTCAGTTGTTTCAGAAATTGACACCTAAGTTCCAAAAGTGTCAGTCACCACAAAAAACCGACACCTAAGTTCAATCATAGTCATCGTTTCAACTAGAAAAACCCGACGTCTATCTACATATGCTGACAAAAAAAAATGTTCTTGAATTACGACAATAGTCGTCAGTTGCCATAAAAAACCGATGACAAAGGGGGGTAAAAAATTTCATGGGAACAACGCGTGAACACACATCTACATCGGTTATTGTAGGAAAATAGATGACAAAAATGGGGCCGATTTCTGTCTCATGAAAAACCTTTAGTCGTCAGTTATTTGGTCAACACCCGACGCCATATGTGAAATTTTGGAGGAATTTTTTTGCACTGGAAAAATTGGATTTGGCAGATGATTTTAGATGTCGGTTTCTTATTGCGCACCTGACGCTAAATAAAAAGTGATACCCGTGTCTTATGAAAATCGGCTGGTCTTCACATATAGATGTCGGTTTGTGTTTTCAGCCGATGTTGTAGGGTTTAGATGTCGGTTTTTGGAATACAACTGACGCCTCTAAATGTGACGTTATACGTCATTTCTGTAGTAGTGAAGGTAAGACCAATGGTTGTTTACATAAGTAAGTACCTTAGATAAACCACCTATGAAGTCCAAGATTTGTGCTCAATAAAGATTCACCATCTAACCCTAGACATCCCTTGATTAACAACACAAAAAGTTCCACTGAGAGTTGGGTAAAACCCACAATCGACTGTTCATTTAAAACAAGCCATCCATTGTCAACAAGTAAGATCCATAAGTTGATCATATAAAGGAAACCATCTAAATCACATTATTAGGACCAACATATTACATTATCCATCATTCCATTTTATTGGAGGAATAAACATTATATCTTGACTATTGGGTCAAGTTCATATATTAAAACCATCAATTACAGTATAGGTCCGACAATTGCATCATGTTACCCAAGAAACCCTTGGTCTAAGGCTTAATTGATGATACAACTATATAATTAACTCACCACAGGTTTTGGAGACTTGATCCACCATCATTAGTGACCATTAAGTCACCATAGGTTGTTAGATCAACATTGTATTTGTTAATCAACATCAAATATCAAACTAATATAACCATTGATTGATAACATCATTAGGGTACTTAGTTGTTAATCACTAGGCTTCTAATTAGGCCAAAACATGACCTAAGGGGGTGAACGTCAGTTGAAACCCTTGTTTACCACCATCAGTTGTCATGAAGACAACACCATAGGGTTTTAGCAAGGGTACCATCATCGGGTCATGGGGTTTATAGATAAAATCAACTTAAAACCCTAAAATTGACCATTGGTTGATAGGTGCTTAGCACCATAGGTTGTCAAACCAACCTAATAAGAGTCATATTATGCCTTAGTAATAACTTACACATGATCACAGGTTCATCTATAACTGTAATAAGAATAGGTAACATTATAAAAATCAAAATCCAAGTCAAGCATAACTTTTTAGTGCATGGCTCATCATTTTCAAACAAGAACATGATCTAGAAAGCTTATGGTAAGAAATAAACATGGAGCAAGTTATAAAACTTGCCTATAATGAGAAGATGAAACCCCACACAGAAGAAATATCGATAAGGTAGGGTTTAAAATCCAAGCATAATCTATGAACTCGTCCATCTATCACCTTTCTTCATCAAATGAGCAAACCCTAAGCATAAGGAGCAAGAAAGGTAGGGTTTTGGAGCTTTAGAGCAATTTCTACCATGGAACAGCAAGTTTATGACTTGGAGGATGGTCTAAGGAAGTAGAAGAGCTAGATAAATGGAGAAGAAAGGAAGAAAATAACTTTCCTTGATCGAAATCCCTAGAAGATGACCTTGGAAACCCTAGGTAGGGCTAAATGGAGCTCTAGGAGACCTTCTTCTCCAAAAAGAGGTTGTATTATACCTTAAAGAACTTGGTTCCACAGAAAAATAGAGGGGAGTCGTTGCTATAGGTTAAAGGAAAGATAAAGAAAGCAAATTTTCGTACATTGGAAAGGAAGAGGTAAATATAGCCCATGGATAAGGATGGGAGCAAGCATGAGGTGTAAAAATAGCTTCCCCAAGTTTCTATGGCCTTAAACTATTAAGAATATACAATAACACACACAAGAAGCTCCCCCACCGTCCTTATGGACCTGCTTTGCTTTCCTTTGTCAAATTTCCCAGCCAATCACATAATTCATTAGTTGATAGCTACTAAAGGTAGCTCATCCGTGAAGGGGTAAACCCTAAAATACCCTTTGAGAAAACACCTTCAAACTAAGGTTTAAATAGGTTCCCTTTGGCTCAAAAAGCTCAAGAATTATGAGAGAATATGCTAGAAACATAATACAAGTGATAAATTGCAAATAAAACCTCTCAATTGGGTAAATTGCAAAAAAGTCCAAAATGTGCATAAAATTACATAACTTGGTCAAACAGTGTCCAAATTGGACCAAGTTTGAAACTTAAGCCTGTATTATAATTTCAAAGCATATCACAAGGTTAGATTAGGGTTATAAGAATTCAATTATGGTAATTAGGCTTATTCAACTCAATAATCAAGTTCAGGGGCCTTACAACTATAAACCCCTAACAGGGATTTCGCCCCTGAAATCCAAGGTAAACAAAGATGGGTACTTCTTTTGAACCTCATCCTATAACCTTCACATGGTTACTTGCATATAATGGTGATGTCACATCATTCATACATATATCCTCTTGGTTTAGCACAAAAACCCTGACCTAAGAGGACATTCTCAATATAGAATGTAGAAACTTGTTGTGTCATCTATACAACTCTAATAGTAACTTTCAACTTTAAATTCTAGCTATCATCCAGAAATTATATCTATTATACCAACACATTACTCAAAAGTCATACTTGCTGGCTCTTGTCAAACATAGAACATTATGTATCTCTTATCATATGTAACTTATGTCATCCACTCTAACTCTTATGCATTGATATTTGATCCTAGGTTTATCTTAATGGAACACAGTATCGCATATCTATTAACCAACAAACCATCTATCTTTGATAGTGGTCTTGCCCAATTATCACTGAACCATTCACAACATTATAGAATCACTTTTGTTTTTCCTTCCAAACAACATTTAGAGGGTCATCATCAACTCTCTCTCCCTCTCTCTCTGTGGAAGAGGAATACTTGGAATATTCATTTAATAAACATCTCCAACCTTCACATATTTCTGATATTATTAATACATCTTAGATACTAGGATTCATTACCTTGGTATCCACCTCATGTGCTATAAGCAACTGACATCCTTATATCATCTACTTTTACAAACATAATAAATATCAAGACATATAAGAGGAGTCTTCCTAATTATTGGAAGACTTGAAAGAAAAACCATCACAAAATTTATGAACTTGGAACCATAGTCCAAACAACCTTATGCTATAATAAGCTATCCACCCTCATGTTTACAACGAATCCACACATACCAAGTGGCAATGATCCACTTGAAAGTTGTGCCCTGGAAAGAAAAGACACAAAGGGAAACACACTTCCCACATCATAGCAACATTGTTCAAGGTCACTAGCAAAAAGGTAACCAATATTATTTTCATTATGCAAGTTACAACTTCTTATGTATCATTTTACCTTTTTCATTTCAGGTTCCTTTCCATTGGCATAGGAATCATCATGATTAACATATCTCATTACTCCTTCTTAGATGACTATTTATCACACTTGGTATGTTCTCTTATTTTATTATGTTTTTCAACCACTTATCAAGAGGTAAATCATCATATTCTTCATTTTCTTCATTAAACAGTGATCATCACCCTTAATTTCTTTCACATGCCATGCTGATTTTACATTAACCCTTTCTTACACACATAGGTTGGTCTGAGATTAACTCAGGTTCCACCTTATTTCTTTTTCATTGTTCCCATTCATCTTCTCATTTTGTACTTGTTATAGGAGGTCTCTCCATCTTATGCGGATTTCAAACCTTTATTCACTTTATAAGCATAAACTTATCTGTCTTTTACTTTATTTTCTTCTTGAATCACATCATAAAGAACTCCTATTTTTCTTATTTGTATTCATATTTAGATACCATGGTGTTGTATCTTTCTTTATATTTACCAAACATTCGAGTTTTGATAGATAATGATACAATTCTCATCTTCTTTAAGGTAGGATTGAGATATTCACACCATGATTTCTTATTTGTTATGCTCTTTAGATTGTCTCAAAAGGACTACTTGATCAGAGTAATCACAAAGATAACAATCTAAGAGTTCCATACTTACCTTTTCTTCAATAATTGAATACCTGCCCAGAGCACCCAAATACTGAGATTAGGTAGTATGCACCATATTTTTATGTCACATTCCTAACTTAGACATCATCCTAGTCCTATGTCCTAGTGTCCCTATAGACTCAGTGAACCTAAATCTTTGATACCAACTTGTGAGAACATGTTACACTAAACGAGATTACTCAAAACATAAAACACAATCAATAACTAATTAATGACATACCCAAAAATATGGGTAAATTAAAACCAATTTCAACATCAGCACCTGCTCAGAAACTTTTCCATAAGAGCCCAACATCTTTCTTTTATCCATTCTATCACAATAATTTTATATGAATTGTTCTATCACCTTAGCCACAACATATATACTCAGTATAACAATATTTGTATATGCCACACAAACAAGCATTAACATGCTAACCAAATTTCAATTCGTTTGAAATACCATATACAACTTTTCCTGCCCGGACCTGACAGTACAGGGATGACTCTAGGACACACTAGACATCTAATCAACTTTCTCAAAGATTCATTACTATAGCTCCTCTTTGCTGCCACATGTTTATTTTCATCACTTCCGATTACCTAAAAAAAATGTGGCGAACCACAAGGGTGAGACCTATGTCCCAACAAGAGATATAACCTCCAACAACACTTATTGATTACAACCTTTTAGGTAATGCGACAGTTTAAGCAGTTTAATCATATACGACAAATAGGCTCAGAAGCACTGATGATTAACAAAATACATAAAGGAGCTGATAACAATTATCATCATCAAGCTGACTATCATCATTTTCCTTATTAATCATATAAGAGATTCAATAGCATATGCGTAACTAGCATAAGCAAGTCTAGTAGCATATTATCTCTATTAACATGAATAAGTCTAGCATCATAAGCATATATAACAACATTAGCATGTCTAAATGTCAACATAAGCACAAGTATTTGCATAAGCATGATTAGGAATATAGAAATTTCTAATTGTAGAGGCATGGCTAGCATGCTAAACATAACTAACAACATGATATAGCTAGAATCCAAATTATAATCAGTAGTAGCAGTATAGATATCAACATAAGCATGAATATTGTATGTACACATTTATAATCTTATGCATATCCACAACATAAGTATACTTACTATCTCTTAATTGCACTAAGCATCATCTTTATGTAAAGAGAACAAAGAAGGGTTATCATCCAATGTGAAGTTTTGTGTATAACCCTAAACAAATATGCTATACGGCTGTATTACATCTTTTATTATGCCCTGAGGAAATTGAGGATACCACTCAATATCCAACTGACCATTGCTAAGTCGAAATCAGTTCCATAAATGATTGCGGAAGAGCTGGACTCCTAAGATCTTCTCCGCCCCCAGTCAGTATGGGTCCGCCATAGAGATAATCACTAGTGAAAGGAGGTGGGTACGCATATCCTACCATCTGAGGTACAACTGCAGTTGTCCTCCAATCTTGTCCGTCCTTGGAATAGGTCATGGCACTAGTGAAAGGAGGTGGGTACGCATACCCTACCATCTGAGGTACAATTGCAGTTGTCCTCCAATCTTGTCACATATATAATCACTGAGACATGACCACAACCATTCTCAATCACATCAGATGTATGAGGCTTGACCATAGCCAACCTCCACAACCTACATCGTGGATGACAAGAATATATCCTCAACTTGCCACCCCCACATACTCAACTATATGCGCTTCGAGTTTACCTTAGGAATACTCGTTTCACCATCTAGAAAGGTCTGACACTCAGATGGATCTATGGCACAGGGTGCTACATTATTAGAGTTTCACATGATTAGTTATGCCAATTGGGTGAATTAAGGCTGCATCAAATAAGTGTACATACAAACCCTAATTCACTTCTAGCAAGCATATAAATATCACATATTTAAAAATATATGTAATGTGTGAAACATAATTTCTTATCTCATCATCACATGGTACTATTCACATTCCATTCATGAGACCACACTAGTCATCATAATTTCATAAGATATAAATCCTTTTCACAATATCACATCGTATCAACCCTTATCACTATAATTGGATTACACCTCATTCAGGGCTCAACCATGCCCAAAGGTCATTAAGACCACCATACAATCACAAGATATAAATCATTTTCACAAAACCACAGGGTATCAAACCTTATCAACACAAGAGTATTACACCTCATTCAGGGCTCAACCCTGCTCAAAGGTCATTAAGACCATCATACTATTCCCTACAATATCATCATTATCATTCCATGCCTTAGTACAAGGCTCAACAACATCACTTACATATAATACACCATATAAACACAATATTGCATTAATGAGCTAGGAGGTATTCATAAACAATAATAGAAGGGTTATATTAACATTAAGAACATTCCTTTATTACATCAACATGTAAGGAATCTAGATATGATTAACACTCATCATATTCGTAATGCACATGTTTGGCATAAGAAAGTATCAACCATGTTGCTATGATAACCAACGATTAACACATTAAGGTTATGATCATGTTAACGAGGTTATTCCACCATCATTCCATAATATAAGAGTGTTAAACATGAATATTCATCTTTATCTATTTGCATTAGAGTTAGGTAGAACAAGATAAATAATATTAATGTTACTAATCAACACTTATACCCAAACCATAACTCACGTCATCCCCATTGGATCATAGATGCATAAGTTGAAGCATCACCATCACATTCCATACTATTCTCATGTATGAACCCACACATAAATCAAGGTGTAACTTTTGGGTTATAGCATACTAGAGTTTCAACAACATTAACATAGTACTTCATGATTATATTAGTCCCTCGTTAGGGTTACATATAAACACAATATGATTATCATCCCTTCTATTCATATGAGTGAATAGGTAAGACTACCTTATTAAGGGTAACCCTCAATTTGTTCCATCATCATTCAACCCATATCACTATTCCACAATGTCACCCAGAACCATTGGATGTTTAAACACTACTACAGATCCATCCTTTGGCGTCGGTTATTTAAGCCCTTTTCGAGACAGTTTCCAAGAGACGCCTATGTGGGCGCCGCTAAAAGTAGAACCCTTTCAGCGTCCGTTTTCCAATCGACGCCAAAACACTCTATGCCACCGAAAACGTTCCAGCATGGCCCCCATCGGCGTCGGTTATATGTAACTAAACCGATGTTATAATCATCCGCGCCACAAAAAGGGCGCCATCTAAGACACTATCGGCGTCGGTTTTCTACTCATAACCGACGCCATATCACCTGCCGCCACGGTCGTGCTGTCTGGCAACATTAGGCGGTGGTTTTTTGCTATTAACGGATGCCATATCACCTGCCACCATGGCCGTGCTGGCCAGAACGGCCGTGCTATCTGGCAACATTAGGTGGTGGTTTTTTGCTATTAACCGACACTGTAAGCCTCTGTCGTCGGTTTTAGACAAATAACTGACACCTATGTTTTGATTTTTTTTTCATATCTGTTTGCAGGCATGTTGTGGCTGGTTAGGAGGATGTAGAAACCTGTAGTTTAGTTCTGAACTGCAGGTTTACAACATCCATTGATATCAACCAACAAACAGGCCACAAACATGCAAAATCAACAAATATTCTTTCCACACATTCACACATAGGTAGATACATTCAGACATCAATTCAATTTCCACATTCACACATGTAAAAACATTCAAATACATGTAGAAACATTCAGACATGTAGAAACGCATGTATAAACATTCATTTACAATATATCATTCATCATCGCTATCAGCATCCCAATTTTATCTTAAAGTCCCCACTACTTGGATGGCTCTTGCCGATTCTTCTCTTACGTCATTTAATACTTCCATCGTATATGAAGCATGTACATCTTTTAAGGCTTTACCTATAGTGGGGTCAGTTTTAAACACCTGCAAAGAGAATGATGTATATATATAAGTAATAATGTATAAATAAGATTGATATACTTCATACTATCTAATGAGACTATATATAATACCTTAGGTATGGCATTCATTTCATCTGCATGTTTGATAATCATGTCCATAAACTGCATCACATAGTATGTACATGCCCAACCGTTGTCTTGTGTAGCACACTATAAAATGGATACAAAATATTAAAAAATACAAATAAGCACAGTTCACATAAATAACATATACATTGGAGTCGGGAACTTACTTTCATGTTCTCCCAAATTATTGGCTGGTTCTTTTTACTAGGGACCTTTCCTCTAGCCTTTTTGAATGCATCTAACCCCCTACATGTTAATGTAACACAATAAATTGCATAATTAAATAGTAATGTAATAACATATGTTAACATATATAAAAATGAAATATTTCTCACCAGAATAATGCCATTCTCATTACGTGTCCAAATTTTGGATTCAATGTACTCTCCACATGATCAAGATAATAGACAGTGAACGTCCCGGGGAGAATAACTAGTAACTCCCAATGCTTAGCGCTAGAGGAAAAAAAGTTAAAAATTAATAACTCAAAATCCACAATAAAATTGTAGATTCTTAAGTCCAAATTATAAGCAAAGTAAACTTACTTCACATTGAAAGGAGCTATTATTATCGACTTCTGTTTTTGACCAAAAATTGTAAAATCATCACAACAATATTGGTGAATGCTATCAGGGTCTTTAGCTACCAAACTAATCATTGATGGAATAAAAAATCCCACATGTTCAAATCCAAATTATTTACATTGAATTTTGACTAAGTAGCTGCAAAACATATATTGTGTATGCATTAATATATAAGAAACCAGATCACCGGATCCTACACAAGGTATATGGATGTATAAACAAGATCTCACCTTATCCATGCCTCTATCATTGATGTATTCAGCCAATCATAGATAAACAACTCAATAATATCTTGTATAAATAGAGATATTTTGTATGATTGACCTGCATAATCTGCTTCTAAAGAAACCACTATAGGGCAATGTATATTATGTGCGCGTAGCCATACTACCATTCCCTTACAAGCAGGATCTAACGGGAATTTTAGATCAGTTGGAACCCAACTTTGTAATGTAGGAAGTGGAGGTGGAGGCCTAGATGCTCCGGGTGCCTTCTTTTTAACCTATATATATAATTTCAGATCAATTGACCTCATATATACACATTATCAATTCAACGTAATGTAATTTATCTTACAATTTCAGTAGTGTAGACGACATCCGCTTTGGGCCACAATATCACCCCACCTTCTACCTCAACAAGTGTATCTATATCTGGGTGGGCATATGGCAATGCAGCTTCCCTCAAATCGGGGAATACATGTAGCAGGCTCACACGAACGTAACCCTATGGTATTGGATTCCCGTGAATCATTGCCCTAGGAAGGGACGGGTAAGCCTACGCCTTTGCAACAATATAATCTTCAATTTTTAAGCGACATGGATTCAATGCCTACAAATTTACGTAAAGAATGTTATACATATATACATATCATCTTCAAAACATATCATCTTGAAAAGACTAGCTACTATGTCATAAACAATACTTACAGCAGATGTGCTAGGTGGTGGTTCTATAGGATTACTCTCAGCATGTGCATCAGGAGAAGAGTGGGTCGCCATAGGCTGATTGGAAGCCTGAGATGCCTTCCTCTGCAGCATTTCTTCCTTGACCGTCTTAGCAACTATATCCTCAACTCTCTTATTCTCATGTACATGGATAAAAGAAACATTATCTTCTCATTATTGAATTCCCTTTTGCAATAACATTATAAAAAAAGAATAGGTTACCTCGTCTTGTGAAAGTCCCGCTCTTGCGACAGGTTTGCCCTGGGATGGCCCAAAGAATGCTTTGATGCCCACACCAGCGCTTGCACACCTAACACGTCCAGGATGCTTTGGGTTACCCAGAGCAACTATCAATTCATCCCTTGTGCCCTGAGGGATGAACGTGCCCTGTTTCCTCTTCTCGTGCAACTCCCACTAATCACCATCAATAGAATTTGGTAAGTAAACACCACAAATAATCAATATTCGAACGATTGATCTTAGAGTTGTATTTTACCATTTTCGCAGCCGCCTCAGTAGTTACGGGCTTCATTATTTCACCCTACTTGTTTTGCCTCCCATCTATCCAGACATCATGGTGAGGCATGGGTGTGGTACATGTAGTAGAGGACTCCTGAGTAGCACCAGACTCTACCTGTAGTCTTTGGCGAATGCCTGCATAGCCCTTTCGACCCATTGTGTGGTCATGCACATTCAATGCACGCCTTGCTCTTTGCCCCTCACTAAATGCCTAGTTACTATGGACATTGATTTGGTTAGTAACACTAAAGGTTAATCTTGAATAGGTGAATACAACATATATTAATTAAATTGGGAGTGATGCTTAATACCTTGAATTCTTCAATTTCTCTCGAAGCAACAAACATGTCCCAATCTGCTTTGTCCAGGAAGTTCCACTGTTCAAGGGCTGACTTTTTCTTCTTATCACCATCTTTTATGTATTCTCTGTTGAGATTTGTCCTATAGTTCCTTAGCATCTTTCCAACGTGTTGTATCACGCTTTTACGATGCAGCTTATCATCCAATGCAAACAGATTCTATAAAACAAAATTTCTATTAACTAGTATCCAAAAATAGAATTACAAATAATAGAATTTGTAATCTACAAAATAGAATTGGAAATCATAATAACTCACACATAAATCCTTCCATATCAAGTATTTCTTTGTTTCAGGAGCTTTATGCCAATTATAATACTTAACACCACAATGGCTTAAAGTGACAAACCCAAGATAGTTTACAAAATTATTGTGATTCACTCCAATTGCATTTCTTGCATTATCAAACTCCACAACCAATCTGGATCCACTGCCCCTTAGCGCTGTTAACTTCTTCAGCAGAGTGATGCCCCTTTTCTTGTTAACTTTTTGGTGATGCGCATCAAGTGCCTCCAGTGCTTCAGAGGGTACATGTGCATCATCAACCTAAAATTTGACAAAATAAACACCCTGAATTAGCCCATATAAAAATATAGGATATATAACATAACTAGAAGATAATGAATTTCTATAGAAATATAGGATATGTTTTTAAAACTTACATTGGTATCCTCTCCATGCTCATCATGGACATCATCCTCATCATGGACATCATGCTCATCATGGATATCATGGTCAGCCATCTGAAAATGTCATTAAAAGGCAAACATTTAGCATTTGTATTAACTAGAAGATAATGAAACATTATATCTGAAATTGATATTGATATTAAAAAAGCAAACATTTAGCATTTTATATAGTTCACATATAAAAATGAAACATTGAAAAATGAAACATATAATAAAATATAAACATGCATGCCTCTAAAATTGCGATCTTTTATCAATTAACAATCCTTCATTGTGATCTATGCGCACATATAAGTCATCATTAGATTCAATATTTTGTAGAGTTGGCAACCCAACTGAGAATGGACTGGAGTCATCATACTTATCATAGTACTCTTCTTCATCTATAGGATCTCCAATGAACTGTCTTTTATCATGAAGAACAACTGACCACTTATGATTTGTAGGATCATCGATATAAAATACTTGTTTCTCCTGTGATGCCAATATGAATGGTTTACCCTTCTCATCAATCTTTTCAAAGTTCACTAAAGTGAAACCCAATTCATCCACTATAACACCTTTGGTGTTATCAACCCAATTACATTTGAAGAGCGGAATTCTGAAATCTATGTAGTCAAACTCCCATATGTCTTCAATGACACCGTAATATGAAATTTTGGCTTCATGTGGACTCTTATCCTTTGCACTTGCAAAATACATAGTCGATGCTTGAAGGGTGACCCAACTATTTTGGACGACACTCTTATCATCTTGGTGCTTTTTGTAATATGTCAACCCATTAATGTCAAACCCTACATAAGACATAACATTCGATTTTGGTTTAAAGGCAAGGCATTTGATAGTTTCCGTAATATCATTTGGTGTTTGAGATAGTTGATGTAATACTTTATCTTCAAACCACTTAGTAAAAGTTTTGTTATGCCCTCTAGTAAGCCACATTGAACTGGCTCGAGGATGTTGTCTCTTGATTAAATTGGTATGTTCCTAGATATAAACACTCGCTTCGTCCATGTTGTGTAAAATATACAAGTGACCTTATTCCAACTACACACGACTGATTACTTTCACTCATGATCCCAAAATTCCTTTGCCCTCCTCAATATTGTTGTCATTAACGGGAGTGTCATTACCACTCAAAAAGTCATTTAAAAAATCCACAACCTCTCTCACCACATAACCCTCAGTAATACTCCCTTCAGGCCGATAACATTTTTCGAACATCACCTTTAAAAACACTCATGTATCGTTCAAAGGGATACATCCAATGCAAGAAAACTAGTCCCAACATTTTCACTTCCCTAGTCAAGTGGACAACAAGATGTGTCATGATATCAAAGAACGAAGGAGGGAAATCTATCTCAAGATGAAATTGGGTAACAACCACTTCTCTTTGCAAATTATCGAGAGTATCAGGGTCAATAACTTTGTTGCATAGACTATTGAAAAAGATACAAAGTCTGGTGATTGCAAACCTTACATGCTTTGGCAATATAGATTGAATTGCCACAGGCAATATTTGTTGCTTTAGAGTGTGACAATCATGAGATTTAAGACCTATCAACTTCAGATCTTTCATTGATACCAATCTATAGATGTTGGATGAGTAACCATGTGGCACCTTAACATTTTCCAAGCATTCACAAAAAGCTTTCTTCTCCTTTCTAGACAACATGTAACAAGTGGGAGGTAAGTATGTTCTTTTATTACCCATTTCATGTAATTCTGTTAATTCTGACCTTATTCCCATTTCATGTAGGTCCAATCTGGATTTTATCCCATCTTTAGTCTTACCTGGTATATTCAACAGAGTACCAATGATGCTATCATAGACATTTTTCACAACGTACATGACATCGATACAATGCACGACTGTCAAAGAACTCCAATAAGGAAGATCCCAAAATATTGACTTCTTCTTGAGTGAAGAATTGTCACTCCGTGTGGCCATAGTACATTGTGATCTCTTACCAAATTCATTGACAATGTCTTTTACTCTTTCATAAACAACATCCCCTGGTATAGGTTTAGGTGCACTCCGTTCCACATTCCATCCATTGAATGCTTTGAGCTTCCTATGATACAGATGGAATTTTGAAAGAAACCTTCGATGACCAAGATATACAGTCTTACCGCCATGTTTTAGTCTTATTGAATCAGTGTTCTCTTCAAATATAGGACACACTTTAGCTCCTTTGACACTATATCCAGACAAATTCCCGTATGCTGGAAAGTCATTAATAGTGCAAAAAAACATAGCGTGCAAATGAAATGTCTCTCTTCGTGAAGCATCATAGGTCATCACACCTTCACCCCAGAGTTTCTTTAAGTCATCAATCAGAGGTTCAAGATAAACATCAATATCATTTCCAGGTTGTTTAGGGCCTGATATCAACAATGACAACATAATGTACTTATTTTTCATACACAACCAGGGAGAAAGATTGTATATAACAAGCATGATTGGCCAAGTGCTATGTTGGCTACTCAATGTCCCATACAGATTCATCCCATATGTACAAAGCCCAAGTCTTAGATTCCTGTCTTCTTCACCAAATTTGGGGTACAGTAGATCAATCTTCTTCCACTGTGGTGAATTAGACGCATGTCATAGGATCCCATCATTATTTTTCTTAACATCTGCATGCCACCTCAAATTCTTCGCATCTATCAGATTTGCAAACAAGCATTGAAACTGTGATATTATAGGTAGATACCACATCACCTTGGCAAGAGAACCAGTTTTGGACTCCCCTGAAGTCATCAATTTATACCGTGACGCACCACATTTTGGACAATCTTTCAAATCCACATAGTCTTTTTGAAATAATACACAATCATTCGGGCATGCATGTATCTTCTTGGCCTCCATTCCCATTGGGCACAATAATTTCTTTACCCGGTATGTTGAGATTGGCAGGTCGTTTCCTTCAGGAAGCATTTCTTTCAACAAAGTCAACAATGAAGTGAAGCTTTTGTCACTCCATCTATTGTTAGCTTTCAACTTATACAATCTCAACACAATGCTAAGCTTTGTAAACTTAGTACAACCTGTGTATAATGGTATCTCAGCATCATGCACAATGTTTCTAAAGATGGGAGGTGGATCAGTGTGCTCTTCCCCACAACTATCCATCATCACATCAATGATGTCTACTGGAACTGGTTTGTTCACATCTACGTCATCAGAGACAATTTCTTCTTCCACCCAAGCACTTCTATTGACATCCACTGGTTTCGGGTTTAAAATCTCTCCATGCCAGTGCCATTCTGTATAGCCTTGTACAATCCTGTTGCACATGACATGACTTTTGATTTCATCACCAGTGCTGACTTTCAAGTTGTTACCGCAATGCCTACATGGACAGTAGAACCTATCTCCAGGTTGTTTCCTATGTTCCTTGACAAATCTAATAAACTGATCAAGACTAGATATAAACTCTGGGGTGCAGCGATTGCGAATGGACATCCATGATCTATCCATTCTATGATCAAATAGAAAACAAGTATATATTAGGACAAGATTAGGGTCTAGGTTTAACAAATACATGTGATGTCATTCTTATATATAATAAATGTACATGTACCACCTATCCCATCCTTGAACACCTAATCTCACTAGTAAGTGTATAATGTGTATTGGGTTTTCAAGAAAATTTCGGTAGCATTTCCCCGTTGTTCTCCAAGTACATATGTACTTAGAGAACAAACGGGGAAATGCTACTAAAATTTTATTGAAAACCAAATACACATTATACACTTACATCCTAAGTGAGATTAGGTTTTCAAGAATAGTCCCAAACCGGGGACTATCCAAGATTTACTCCTAATGAGTATATCTTGGACGGGTTTCTATGCCAACAAATACATGTATGTAGTCATTCCAATACCTACAATCCTAGTTTCATCATTCATATCCTAGGTTTCATGTAACGTCATTTAATCTAGGTATCATATTCTATAACATTGATTTCAACATTTCGAGTGTCCATGTATGTTCATCATCTTGGATAGATATGTAGATGTTAGGGTTTCATCACAATTGATGTTAGGGTTTCATCACAATTTTAGGTATCATATGGAGTATGTAGATGTTAGGGTTTCATCATGCAATAGGGTGTCATGTAGATGTTAGGGTTTCATCACAAGATTTGAATATAATTGATTTCATCATATAATTGAACATCATTGATTTGAACATAATTGATTTCATCATATAATTGACCATAATTAATTTGAACATAATTGATTTCATCATATAATTGATTTCATCACAAATTCATAATTGATTTCATTATAATATATACCATCTTTTCTTCCTTCTCCCTCCTTACCAACAACAAGCACGACCGTGTGGGCTGGCCACGGCCGTGGCTGTGTTGGCTGAGCACGGCCGTGGTCGGCCAACATAGCCACGGTCATGTCCAGCCCACACATCCGTGCTTGTTGTTGGTAAGGAGGAAGAAGGAAGAAGAAGAGAGGCATGGAGGAAGAAGAGGAGGGCCTACCTCTCGAGCAGCTAGCAGCGTGGAGACGAGCTTCATCCCTATCGGTGGCGGCTGCGGTGTGAGGAGCAACGACACCAAGTAGAGAGGCACTGAGCAGAGAAGTAGCAGGTTAAGGAGGTGGTGGTGGTGATGAGCAGAGAAGCAGTAGCAGTAGCAGGTGGCGACAATGGCGAGTAGAGAAGCTACAGGCGGCAGCGGAGGCAACGCAGTAGGAAGTAGCCGCGGCAGCGGTGTCGTCAGGAGGAGAAAGGTTGTGTTTCCATGATGAAATAGAAGAAAGGGGAAGAGTCTGCTTATCGCGGGGGATATTAAGTTAATAAAAGGTGTCAGTTATCTTAACAACCGACACCTAAAGAGAATAAGCATCGTCTGATTATAACAACCGACACCAATTGGACAATCCTTTACCCTAAAAATTTTAGTGGGGAGGGCGCACGAACCCTTATCAACGTCGGTTATCCAACGACAACCGATGCCCATATGGTAAAAATAGCGTGCAATTTTTATCTTCTTTCGGCGTCAGTTATTAGGTAAAACACCGATGTTGTATGTTACACTTTGGGGGCAATTTTTTTCGCTCAAAAAAATTGGATTTCATGGGGTATTTTAGGCATCAGTTTCTTTTCATCAGCCAACGCTGAATAAAAAGTGATACCCGTGTTTGGCTGTTCTTCAAATATGGATGTCAGTTTTCCTTAATAGCTGATGTGTAATGTTTATCAGCGTCGGTTTCTTTAAAAAACTGACGTCCGACACTGAATAAAAAGTGATACCCATGTCTGGCTGTTCTTCAAATATGGACGTCAGTTTTCCTTAATAGCTGACGTGTAATGTTTATCAGCATCAGTTTCTTTAAAAAACTGACACCGGGAAAAGCGACGTTGAACGTTGTTTCTATAACAGTGAAAAGGTAAGACCATTGGTTGTTTACATAAGTAAACATCTTAGATAAGCCACCTATGAAGTCCTTGATTTGTTCTCTATAAATATTCACCATCTAACCCTAGACATCCCTTGATTAACAACACAAAAAGTTCCACTGAGAGTAGGGTAAAACCCATAATCAACTATTCATTTAAAACACGTCATCCATTGTCAACAAGTAAGCTCCTTAAGTTGATCATATAAAGGAAACCATCTAAATCACATTATTAGGACCAACATATTACATTAGCCATCATTCCACTTTATTGGAGGAACACACATTATATCTTGACTATTGGGTCAAGTTCATATATTAAAACCATCAATTACAGTATAGGTTTGACCATTGCATCAAGTTACCAATGAAACCATTGGTATAAGGCTTAATTGATGATACAACTATATAATTAACTCACCATAGGTTTTGGAGACCTGATCCACCATCATTAGTGACCATTAAGTCACCAAAGGTTGTTAGATCGGCACTATATTCATTAATCAACATCAAATATCAAACTAATATCACCATTGATTGATAGCATCATTAGGGTACTTAGTTTTTAATCACTAGGCTTCTAATTAGGCCAAAACATGACCTAAATGGATGAACTTCCGTCGACACCCTTGATTACCACCATCAATTTTCATGAACACAACACCATAGGGTTGTTGCAATGGTACCATCATCGGGTCATGCGTTTATAGAAGAAATCAACTTAAAACCCTAAAATTGACCATTGGTTGATAGGTGCTTAGCACCATAGGTTGTCAAACCAACCTGATCCAAGTCATATTATATCTTAGTAATAACTTACACATGATCACAGGTTCATCTATAACTGAAATCAGAATAGGTAACATTATAAAATTCAAAATCCAAGTTGAGCATAGCGTTTTAGTGCATGGATCATCATTTTCAAACAAGAACATGATCTAGTAAGCTTATGGTAAGAAATAAACATGGAGAAAGTTATAAAACTTTCCTATAATGAGAATATGAAACCCCACATAGAAGAAATCTCGAGCAAGTAGGGTAGAAAATCCAAGCATAAGTTATGAACTCGTCCATCTAACACCTTTCTTCATCAAATGAGAAAACCCTAAGCATAAGGAGCAAGAAATATAGGGTTTTAGAGCTTTAGAGAAATTTCTACCATGTAACAGCAAGGTTTTGACCTGGAGGAAGGTCTAAGGAAGGAGAAGAGCAAGATAAATGGAGAAGGAAGGAAGAAAATAACTTGCCTTGGTCGAAATCCCTAGAAGATGACCTTAGAAACCCTAGGTAGGGCTAAATGGAGCTATAGGAGACCTTCTTCTCCAAAAAGAGGTTATATTCTACCTTAGAACACTTGGTTCTGCAGTAAAACATAGGGGAGTCATTGCTCCAGGTTAAAGGAAAGATAAAACAAGAAATGTTTCGTACTTGGGCAAGGAAGAGGTAAATATATCCCATGGATAAGGATGGGGGAAAGCATGAGGTGCAAATGTAGCTTCCCCATGTTTCTATGGCCTTAAACTATTAAGAATATACAATTACACACAGAAGCAGCCCCCCCAGCATCCTTATAGACCTGCTTAGCTTTCCTTTGTCAAATTTCCCAGCCAATCACATAATCTCCTCTCTACTAAGGTTACAGGTACACCAACCGTGTTGTCAATATTAAAAAAAAAACGTTTGCATTGGAAAGATATATGGTACAAGAATGGTGTTGATATCTATATAATATGGAAATAAGAGTGAACAAGTAGCATGATTAAGGGACCTACCCCCAATATGAAGATGGATCCATCCTATCACACCTAATTTCACATTACAAAGATACAAGTAAGAGGTGAGATGAATTGTTGGTATGACAAGTGGAGGATCGTAGGGTTGGAGAAGTAGTCATTTTAAAGTAACTTATATTTCATTATGGAGTGAACCTTGTTTGGGTCTTTGTGACACTTTTGTTTGCCCCAAGATCACTACTCAAATTGTTGATCTCAAGTGGTGTAAATTGTGAGGCCAGTCTATGGTTGATAATACAAAGAGTGTTTTTGGAAATGCTACATTGTCAACAGAGGCAAATGGACAATGAGAGAAAAAGTAAATAGATTTGTTCAACAAACAAGTCATGTTTTGAACCCAATGAAGATAAGGGGGTCCTATTTATAGTTACTAGACTTTTATCATGGGTATAAGTGTTTTTTCATCGGTATCTAGTGAAAATGATATATATTAGGTTATAACAAACATGTATGGATTCTAGTATTTGGTGACCTCCTATACTATTTAGTTGGATGTCGAGTCATGTTGATTGTAAGTTAAATTAGATAAGTTCATCTTATAGAGTTGGGAAAGCTCTAGAATTTTTGTATCTATATCTCATCATATTTTTTTTAATATGAAATCTTAATCATAAATGGATAACAAGCTTGTAATGCAGTCTTCATATTTTTAGGGCATTGCTTCTTTAGGATAATCTTATGGAACATATCTGATTGTCGAAAACCAAGTAAAGCAAAACCATCATGGTATCTTGTTACTTATTTGATATGTCATGACCTCACTAGTTGACAATTCAATCTTTTTACATTTTTAGGGAAGAGTTTAAATAAAAATAGTGGAAAAAGTAGAGAAATTTCATATAACACCCAAATGTATTAGAAAGTGAACGTTTTGCTACATGTACATTATAATATAAAGTTATATGCGATAAAATAAAATATATATTATGTATTTAATGGAGACATGAAGCTATATATCATAGGGAATGTCCAAAACCAATTTTTGCTGACCACCTCTCACTTAAATATTGTTTTCCCTCGAAGAAAATATTAAACTAAGATTCAGAACATATTTCAAAAGAAAGTTTTTTTATCATAATATTTCTTTTTTAGAAATAATATTGTAAATTCCAATTTTTTTCCACATCTCAAGTTGTTTTAGGTTTTTTGTGCTTTATAAGATCGCCAAGTATTTCAAATTAATGAATCTAGTTATGAATATAACAAGAAATGACCTATTATGATAGATGTTAATCAGTGTCACAATCTATCATACAAGAGTAAGTTGTTTTTAGTAATTTTTGATAGTTTTCTCAAAATGCAAGTGAATATTGGATTTTGAACTTAAAATTTTCTTGCGCATACCCCACATCCCATGCATAGTAAACTTTCCCTTTTTGAGAGTAAAATTATTCGTCCTCTGATTGAAATAATAGTCAGATAATACAAAAAAAAGACCAAAGAATGATTATCCTTGTGATATAAGAAAGTTTTAATGCATTGCTCATGGTGTTTAAGATGTTGAAACTTGCATAGGTGAAGCCAATCATTTCCTTTTGATATGTATTATAGATTTCCACATTATTCCATTGTTGTATTTTAAATTTCTTTCAAGATTCTTTCAATAAGACTGAATTAAATTTTCAAAACAACCTAACATGGTATTTAAAATGATCAAAATCCATTATTTCTATAGAATAACAATTTGAAAACATTATCAAGGGTATACTTGATAATGAAGGCCTTTCACGCAATATTGATTAAAAGAATGAATATTTACTTCTACATAAATATTTGAGAAGTATATAATAACATATCCTTGTTCATGGAAAATGATTAATTATGTGATTAAAGGTGATTTGATATGTCAATAGTTTATGCATGCTCAAAATGACCAATATGAATATAATTTGGTAGAGTGAACATACCAAGTTTATTCTCTTGAAGTTTAAAAGAAAAAAGAAACTAGGAAAATGGAAGTATGAGAAAAATTCAAGAAACAAATATAGAAATGAAAGAGTTAAGATTGGAAAACTTTTTGTGAGACTTGAGTCATTCTCCTCTACTAAATTCTCAAGGACTTTCTTATCGTAAAAAAAATGAAAATAAAAACATAGGCATGTGTGAGGTGAATATTATTTGAGACACCTCAGTGTTCTTGGGGTGCTTGAATTTCAATAGACGGATGATGTGCACGATGTACTCTCCTAAAAGATGGAAGTATTCTTTTTTATGTGGATTTTACTTAATTTTATATTACATCTCTTTTAAATAGTAGCAGATGAAAGGTTCCGCATTTTCTTTATTGAGCATGTTGTTGTTGAGTGCTATAATTATATCTGATATATTTAAAAAAAAATGAAGGTGGATATCCAACCAAATGTGATCTCTTGATTCATTCCCACTATAATGTCAAACTGATTCATCTATGCAATGTGGGTATCCTTTGTTAATCTATTACATTATTCAAAGCAATTTTGTAGATGTATTTGTGTTGATGAAGATAATTAACCTAAATACGGTTGTATCCTTCATAAATCATGGGAACGGTCAGTAGCAAGATGTCATTGAGTTTTTTATTTTTGTAGCTCACCAACTTCACCATTTAAGTTTTGTGCTTTTGGCATGTGCCTTTCATAAGTGAACATGGAGCATAAAAAGCCCTAATAAAGTGGATAATGAGACTTGTAGGAAGAATTACCCACTCCCACGGTGTAATTGTCTACAAATTCTAATACCAATCCCACTCTTATAGCAAATGAATTATTAGTTAGTTGCTTTACTGAAAATTCTGGATACTCTCTTCACATTTGTAAACCTCCTTTCTCAAGTTGTGATATAGAACATGTAATTCTATGAATTTTCCAACCCTTAATCCCTCTTCTGAAGCAATTAATAGTCTAATTAACTATATATGGTGATCAATAATGGATAGTTTGTTATATGTTCATAGAATTATGTCGATAAATTAAGAGCAAAAGATATATTAATGCACAAAAGTCAATTACAATGCATAACTAGGCTACTCATGCATCCTAAGAAACAAGGGGATTGGCCCCACATGATTTCCACTGTCAAATACATATGATAGAAGAAGTTAAATGTGGTGAATATTAGAGAACTAAAAGAACCCCTAAAGAAGATGGTTTGGTTGACTCCCTCATGAGAACATGCCAATTCACTAACCTCAGGATGCACATATGTCCATCAGAGGTGCCCGAATCCCCCAGAGTGTGGCTTTCTTCTCAAGTTTTTCCACTCCTTCCTCTCAACAGTCTTCTAATGGTATAGAATGAGATACCTAGGTTTGTCTCAAATCCCCCTAAGTCATAGAAGTGACTTAGGCATCATTAATTGCAAATCTTCAGATTAAACATGATTTTCAGATTTTCCTGATCCCCTCGTGTCGATACTACTGACTAGGTGTCAGTACTACCAATGCCTTCGATAGTTGCACTCACTTGTGCAGTTATTGGCACTACTGAGTTGATGGTTGTAGTATAGAGATTTATCAAGATTTTCTAAATCCTTGATGTGAAGTATTTAGTAGTACAAACTTCTTTGGTCAGTACTACCAAGTTGCCTTGATTTAACATGTCCCTTTCTATGAAAGTGTCGGTACCACCAACAGTTACGTAGGTAGTATCAAGTTGTGTAATTTCTTGTAGATTCTCATGAAATTCCAAAAAATGAAAAAAATCTCCCAAATAATAATGAATCTAATAGGAACATTAAAAATATATTTATTTGATGCAATTAAGTGTCATAGGCTAATGATAATAAATAATGCACAAATTAATATGAAAATGAACAATAAGTGCACAAAAATCCATGACAAACAACTTGTGAAAATGATAATTATTTGGTGCATCAAAATCCCTTAAGCTTAAATGTTGCTCTTCCTCGAGCAACACACCCTTAGATCTGTTTGAGACAAGTAAAAAAAATGACAGAGAATACAAATTTCGTTTCTCGACTATCCCCTCCTGGAGGTCCCAAACCAACCTTCAATAACACTGAAAAATCAACTACTCTCAATCGACCAAAAATATCCATAAAAGATGTCCACCCTTAGATCAATGAAACACCATCAATAGAGTAGCTAATATCATAGTCAATCGGGCATTCACTTGGTGCATCATGTGATTCCCTATCTACATAGATCTTTCCTAACTATGCACTACTTGGAAGCAGTTCTCCTTATAAGAATGAATTAGGAGAATAATCATTGAAGTGGCATACTGATAACAACAATGGATGGAATGAAATAGGTGTCTTACGAAGAATTGCAAGTAGCACTTGAATTATTTATGAAAAAATAAAACATGTTGAACCTATATGTTGAAGATATTGAGAAATGCATGAATCCATATGCCTAATATTATGGGTGGAATGATGCATTGTACTAAAACTATGTTAAATGTATGAGAATGAAGTAAATAAGAGAATACATAATGTGAATGTTTCCATATCTTTATGAAGAGTTTAGGGCATCCTTTCTCCCTTTTTATTTGATAATATTGATTTTTTTCTTATTTGTTTGCTAGCCCACTATTTTAGCATGATAGAACATTTTGTTTGAGCTTCACTGACATATCATTCATTTTTTTCTTGATTTTTTTATACGAGTATAAATGTGTATCCCTCTACTCTTATTTTAGAGGAAAAAAATACAACCACATGATGATAAAATAAATGATGAAAAATGTATACGATCTACATAAATGTAATTGTTATGCAACTAGATGGTAGGCACAAAAATTGTTTATGCATATTTTTTTTTAATTTTACAACTAATGCATCTAAAGAGAACTAACTATCATGTCACCTATCATGCCATGCAATAAAATCAAAAGGAAATAATTTCGGATACTTGATCATCTTAAGGTTGTTGGTCAAAATGAATGGAAAATGGATGGAATCATAAAATTAAGAGATAGTGCCTATCATGAACTATGATATGTCCCTCTCTATTGACCTGTGTACAGGGTAACCTTAGGATTTCTTTCTTAAATTTCAATTTAAGATCCTATTAATTGTTTGATCAATTTAGGTTCAAAACCCATCTTCATCCACATTACATGAATAATTAATTGTCCATTCATATCAAGTTTCTAAAACTTGACTAACCCTTATAATTCCTCTAAGTGTTATTGCCTTAAGAATTTGCAACTAATCCTTCAAGTATATGAAAAATAAATTGTTTTTTTAGATTCCACTGCAAAAGCACAAAAGAACACACTCATAATGAAAATAGAAATCATGAAAATTAAGCACCATGTTACATTCAATATATGTGGATCCTATACTTGCAAAAATGAAATAACTAAAAAAGTAAAAGATAAAAAGATAAAGTCATTCCAAAACCCCCCTAAGCATGAATTTGATTATGTCCTCATAGTCAAAATACAAACCTTGAGGTGGAACGGGGTTACCAATTTCTATGAAGGGTGTTGGTGATGATTGATGGCTCATTGGATCAAGTTATGCTAGCATGTATCCCGCATCCTAGTGCCAAGATATGACATTTTCTATCATTCTTTGAAATCTATGAGGAGGTGCCATAGACATGTGTGTTAATGGTATCAAAAATCTTTTTTTGAAGCTCTGTCAATTTTTGTTGGGAAAAGTCAGTAGTACTGATTTTAGTGTCAGAAGTATCAACTTTTTGCAGACTATTACCAGATAAGGAGTTGGTAGTACCGACTTGGGTGTTGGTAGTAACGACCTTGGCTGTGCCTACACACCAAACAAGATCATCAAGACACCTTTTTACATCAACTAAAAGATAACATGAAAAAATGAAATGTAACCAACAAAAGGACCTAAACAAATAGTAAATAACAAAAATAAAATTGGGTTCCTCCCAAAAACCACCCTTGTTTAATGTCCTAGGCTTGACAAGATGAGTTTTTTTCAGCCTGGGTTGTTACAGGATGGTTGTGAAGATTCATCTGGATGTCTCAAGTCCACTCAATCATCATCTATCCCGAGCATCAAGTAGCCTCTACCAAAGGTAGTGATCACCTCAGACATATCTTGGAATGACCTTCCTAACAACATATCTAATCCTTGAATCTTGGGCATGTCCAGAAACATAAAATCAACAGAAAAGATGAATTTTTCGACTTTGACTAGAACATCCTCATACATCCCATATGGCCTAACAACAGATACATCTGCTAATTCTATTGTCATAGATGTCATTGTTTGTTCCTTCAAACCCAACTTCTAAAATGTAGCAAGAGGCATGATATTTATACTCTCCCTTGAGTCACACTGTGCTTGTTAGAAATGTTCATTGCCTATAGAACAAGGGATGTAGAAACATTTGGGGTCTTCTCTCTTCCTCAAAAACCTACCCAGGATTATGGAACTCACCACTTCATCAACACACACAACATTTGTTTCTTTGATCCTCCTTTTCTTGTTGATGATATCCTTCAAGAATCTTCCATACGAAGGAATTTAATCTATCACTGGCAAGAGTGGGATGTTCTTATGGAGCTTTTAGAAGATGTCTAGGAACTTCTTACAATGCCTTTCTTCTTTTATCAGTTTCATACTATTCGAGAATAGAACATGTGGCTTCTCTGCATGCTTGTGTGGTGGAATATATGGCACATTAGAAATATCCTCCCCTAAGATTTCTAGAACATAATTTAGAACGTATTTCATGGATTAAATGACATGATGGAGGCTCCTTATAAATATTGGGTGCCTACTTATTAACTGTGACTGCTCCATTGCAGAGTAGAACCTTCACTTGTTCTTCTTACACAACCACCTTTTCTGAAAATGTAGGCGGAGACATTTCATTGTTGAAACTTTGAAGTTGGTTGCCCTGAAACATCGGTGAATATGTGGTCTCCTTATCACTTTTCACTAACCCTGCATCACCTGAGGTTCACGCATGAGCATACCCTACTCATGTATTGCATTCTCCTAGTCTTCCATATAGACTGTGGGGATATGGTAATTTTGTCACATATACCCAATTGGGCTCCACAGTGTGTGTTTGGGTGACTCCTCAATATTATGTTTGAGCTCCTTGACCATGGAGATAAACTTTACTTGGTGGTGCTGATGAACCATCTATGTATTCTTAAGAAATCCCTACTGAATAGGCTTCTTTATGGAGGCCACCTCTACTGCTAATTGATAAATCTGATCCCATATGCTTTGAATTTATGCTCCTTCATTTTGTAGTTCCCTCTAAGTCTATCCAATGATCATTTCATTCTGGCTGACCAACTTACCTAGTATGTCCTCAACACAATCTATATTGTTAGGGCCCCTTTCATGCTGCTATGCATTTCTGTGAAGCTATGATTGTGATGGGTCCTACTAAAAATTGTTGGGTTCACTCCAAGAAAACTTGGTATCCTTCCTCTCCTCTAGAAGAGCTTCCATCCTTCTGACATAATTTCTTACCAGTCAAGCCCAATTTCTCATTCAATTTTATAATCATCTGGGACTCTCCTACACTTTTAATAGTAGTAGGGCCTTCTCTTTTTTTCTCCCCATAATTGGTTCTTAGCCATATTCTTTAAGATTTCATGACACCTAGATGTCATGTAGTTGAGGAAGAATCCCATTATTTCATTGTCGAGTGTGGTCCTTTCTCCCTGATGCATACAATAATAGAAAATCTTTGCTTGGATGTAAAGATCGATCCCATGATGAGGGACCTTCCTTAGCATGTTCTAAAACCTCTCCCATGCCTTAAAATAAGATTCTTCTTCCTACTGCTTGAAATTGCACATTTTCTAGACCAACTTGTTTATCTTCTGTGGTGGGAAGTAACACTCAAAGAACACATCTATCATCCCCTCCCATTTTTCTATTGACTCAGGTGGAAGGTTAAGGAACCAAGATGTTGCATTAACTACCAATGAAGATGGAAACAATTTCAAATAGACAATTGTTGCTGACACTCTATCTACCTTCACCATGTTGTGACTCTCAACAAAATTGTTGATATCCGTCAATTGGTGCTTAATGTTGTGGCCGTAGAACACCTGTGACTTCACAATGCCACCAAGCATGGATCCATCTTCTAGCTGCCCACATTTATATCATGCCTCTTTATTGGTCCCAATAGAGAATTAATAGATGAAGCCTTGATTTTTTCCCAGATGGTCTACTCTTCAGCTTTTGTGTCACCCATCTCTACTTGCTCTAGTTGGGTTGCTGGAGGTGGTGGAGTTGAGATGAGCTTTTCAGTTGAATATCCTAACTCTCACACCCTATGAAAAATTTCCTCCTGATCTGCTATGGATGAAATAGACTCTCTATAATCTATGGTTCAAATATGAACCATGCACTAGTATTGGAAACTTAAAAACAATGTGAGAACACATAATACTAGTGAATTGAAAACAAAAAAAATTCAATTATGCTCTTAAATAAAGAAAAGATGGAAAATAAAAAAATAAAAATAATGGTCAAGAGTGGTTGATCACATCACTCGTAGTGGTGGAGTTGCCATTTCCCTAGAAACGGAGCAAAAACATGATACATGCGAACCACACATTAAACGCAAGTATATCTATCAATGTAATATAGACCTCAAAAGGTGAGGATGTTGAACTCAGGGAAACATTGTCCAGAGACTACTACTAATTGTAATGTGATCATCTAGGCCAATGAAAACTTTGAGTGAAGGTTTAATCATCTACGATCCAGAAAATAAATCTAGAATTATTGGTTTTGATCTCAAGTGGAGTGAATTCCTTAGTATTATGGTTTCACCACAGTTAAAATTGCAATTAACATCATATCATTAATAATTATCTCTCCTAACCTTGGACAAAGAGACTTGTAGGAAGAATTACCTGCTCTCACTACATAATTCACTATGTATTCTAATACCAATCCCACTCTCAAAGCAGTTAAATTATTAGTTAGGTGCTTAACTAAAAACTCTAGGTACTCTCTTCACATTCGTAAACCTCCTTTCTCAAGGTGCGATATAAAACATGTAATTCTATGAATTTTCCAACCATTAATCCTTCTTCCAAAGCAATTAATGGTCTAATTAACTACCTATTACGATAAATCACAGATAATTTGTTATACTTTCATAGAATTAGATCAATAAATTAAGATAAAAAGATATATTAATGCATAAAGTCAATTAAAATGCATAACTGGGCTATTCTCGGGTCCTAAGGAACAAGGGGTTTAGCCTCGCATGATTTCCGTTGTCAAATACATAAGAGAGAAGAAGACAAATGTGGGAATAGAACTAAAAGAACATGTGAAGATGATGGTTCGGTTGACTCCCTCAGTCGAACGTGCCGATTCGCTAACCTCAGGATGCAAATCCGTCCACCGGAGGTGCCTGAATTTCTTAGAACGTGGAATTCTTCTCTACTTTCTCCTCTCCTTGCTCTCAGGTAATGTCTAATGCAATAGAATGAGATACCTAGGTTTGGATGAGATCCCCCTAAGTCATAGAAGTGACTTAGGGTGTCATTAATTACCAACCATCTGATTAAACATGATTTTCATATCTCTCTATTCCTACCATGTCGGTTCTACAAACTAGGTGGAAATACTACCAACACCATCGATAGTTGTGGTCACCTATGCAGTTGTCACTACTACCGAGTTGATGTCGGTAGTACCATGATTTCTTGAGATTTTTTGAATCCATGTGGTGAACCTATTGGTAGTATCAACTTCTTTGGTCGGTACTACTAAGTTGTGATTTTCTGCAGTTTTACATGTCCCTTTCTGAGCAAATGTCGCTACCACCAACAGTCAAGTCAGTAGTACCGAGTTGTGTAGTTTCTATTAGATTCACCTAAAATTCTAGAAAAACCAACATAAGCTCTGAAATAATAATGAATCTAACAAGAACATTAAACTTACATGTTTTTATGCAATTAAGTGTCATACACTAATGATAATAAATAATGCACAAATTTATATGAAAATGAATAATATGTGCACTAAAATCCATGAGAAACAACATGTGAAAATGATAATTATCTGGTGCATCAACAAGAAACATGAACTCATCCTAGGGGCTGTGAAAGGGTGCCTTTATTTCACCTTATTTATAAATTTTGTTCATAGAATCTTTATCTACATCTGTATGTTGTGCTATTGAAAATCACCTAATACATGGTGTAAAAATTAGTAGAAGAGAACCAACATTTCACACCTAGTCTTTGTAGATGATAGTATTCTATTTGCACAAGACACATATAAGAACTTTTTGAACACATTTAATATTATTATCTTGTACAAAGAAGCATCTGTACCAAAAATAAACCTATCCAAGACAAAAGTGGTTTACACCAAAGAGTAGCACATATTTATAAGACCCTCGACTGGATTTTGGGCTAACCTTATTTTATTTTCTTAATAAAATGCTTAAACCTTAATATAATCTTTAAGATGATTTTATAATATATGAAAAGCTTATGTTTTCAGTTTTGGTCTTATTTGGATGATGTCTGAGCTTGATATGCTTATTTTGGACCAAGTTGCAATTTACCCATGAGTGAGGATTATTTTGCAATTTTTCACATGTAGAGTGTTCCCTCTATGTCTTGTGATCATTAGAGAGAGAAAGATGAAGAGGGGCACCTTTCTTGTACCATGGTTGATGATGTGACATCACATGGTGATATTAGGGTTTCTAGGGTTTGCCTTGATGATGTTTATCGACCATGTTTGAGTTTGTGAAGTGTTGTGACAACAACACCTCACTTTGTAAGTGTAGAAACTAAAAAACTTGTCCTAGGTGTGGTTTGTTTCTACCTTGATGCCCTACTAGAGGTTTGGTCGCTAGAGTTTGTCCTCTAGTGGAGTGGTTCAACCTTGTTGTGGTGTGGGTGACCTAGTGTTGCAGTCGGTACATGTGCATGGTGTGCTTTGACCACAACAAGGTATGTAGTGAACCTAAGTGTTTGCTACACCATGTTGGTTGTATCACTCTTTGATGGATGCATGTGTAAAAGTGGTTGCATGGTTGTTTCCTTAAGGGACAAGTGTCCTTTTGGTGCTTTCTTGTGCGGACACCTTATAACTCCCTTGCTTCTCTCCTACCTTGAGTATATAACCCCTCTCCTTTACATGCCAGCATCCTTTTCGACTCTCCTTCTAATCCACTACATTGTGTTCGTCCTTGGAGATTTGTGGAGCAAAGAACAGCTGATCTTGGAGCTTTGGTGCCGACCAACCTTGCATTTTGTGCTTTATCCTCCTCCTTGTTGTGATCCTTGGTGACCTTCTTTCTTGGTAAGTGGTTTGGAACCCATGATCTTATTTTCTTTTGCCCCCTACCTCTTCCTTCTTAACCATGAGACTATGGTGCAACCCTGGTTGTTACAACCCCAATTTTTGGGTTCATTTGGTGAGAAATGTGATTTCTCCTATTAAAGATGTTTGAACAAATAATGATATAATTTGTTTTGAATAAATGGATTTTGTTTACAATAGCCTTGATCATTGTTTTGTGGGCTTTATTGACTATCGGGCCCAATAACAAGGAAAAGACAAAAGAAACTCCATTATTAAATGAGTAAATAAGAAAATGGAGAAAAGAAAAATGTGGAAACCTATAGAAGGGAAAGGAAGGTTATCCAAAATTGGATTTCGTGTCTTTTGGATTCCTTGGGTCCCAAGGAGTCCAAAGTTGCAAAAATAATGCAACAAGAAAAGAAAAGATCAATTAAATATTTTTGTAATAAGAAAGAAATTGAAAACAATGATAAAATGTGAGAAATGAGTAGAAAGAGGTATAATTGAACTAATGCCTCTGCACTGCTCCTTCCCCACTGGAGACAATTTCAACAACTCAAGTCCACATTCAACCAGCTGCTGGTGCTTTATACCTAGGAGTCTGAACAATGTGGCTGACGACATAGCAAAACACACCATTAGTAATTTTGTTTCTTGCAAATTTGCTTGTAACAAGCCTCACTGGCTTAATGACGACATTAACGTCAACTTAGATCTTATTTGGCCTGCACTAGAGAGCGGGATGAATTAAACATCTCTAGTTATAAAAAAAAATTGAGTTATATTTGGTGGAATTTCGTATCCATAAGGTTCCTAATGTTAAAAGGAATTCCAATAAGGAAACTAAAAAGCGAGATAAAGAGAAATCCTCAAAAAGAGATATTTTAATAAAGAAATAAAAAGGATAATGAGAAATAATGGATATGGATGCATCTAGAAGGATAATGAGTATCCACTAAAAAGGATTTCCAAATATTAGAGTTTCTTGGGGTCCAAGGAGCCCCAATGGAGAAAAAGAAAGAGAAAATACTAATAAATACAAAATAAGAGGATAATGGGATACATAATTAATGGATTTTGTGGCATTGTTAAAGAGGATGTATTTTCTACTAAAAGGAAATATAAATTCGTACCAATGGAATAAAAGTCAAGCATAAAGAGAATAAAAGAGGTAAATTTCGAATTCCTAGATGTCCAAAGTATAAAGAATATCAAAAAGATATTTAAGAGAGAGAGAAACTTGCTTCTTAATGAAGGAATCAGATTCCTATTGGAAAAGGGCTTTGTTTCTTCATGGGCAAGCACCTTAGGGCGTAGATACCCTCCCCTATATAAAGGTAGAACCCTTGGCCCGGGCCCAACAGAGTTCCATGCATCCCTCTCTCTCTTTTCTTTCTTCTATTTGTTCAAGCACTAGACATGAGAGGGTAGTGGTATCCGTGAGGCAGCGAGGAGCTGGGAAGTCGTCACGTTTGAAGCACAACGCCCCACGTTGCCAGAGAGGAGCTCGACCATCATCCTTATGCTCCAGCTCATACACGACGGTCGCAGCACGGCTGCAATGCCGACCACGAGTTGCAGACCTGCCCAACCTGAACTAGTGGCACTGGTTGTGAGTAGAGGGCATCCTTCGATGCATGGGAATGTGATGGAAGTGGGGTGATGGGTTCCGGTGAGCTCCAGGACCTGGGGAGGTGGGAGATGACCTCCGCGATCAGCTGCACCGGCGGCAGCACTAGGGCTCACAAGGAAGGGGATGACGGGCGGCGTTTGACGGTTATGCCGCTCCGCAGGCTGAAGAAATGATCAACTTAACCAAGGGCAAAATCATCTTTCCATTATATTTCCAATTGAGCTATGTTGCATGGAGAAGGAAGACGTGTCAGCTTCTGATTGGTCCAAGTAAGAAATTATTGCAAATTTCATATATTTTTATTGGTAGCTCGTATGGTTGCATATAATATATGAATCTTGCTCATAAAAATGTGAGGAATCCAGTAAAAATATATTTAGAAGCTAATTCTACTTGCAATTGGAAAAGTAGTGGAAGTTATCAACTTAAATTCTTTAATGATTAAGAAACCCTAAATTGAGATGATTAATGTACTTAAGAAGGGTTTTATGGATGATTAGAGTTCATATTAGCCTGTTAATTATAAAAAGGTATATTAAGAACAAAAAGGATGAAATTTGCATGTAATTGGTTTAATTTAGAATTTTGTGTGCATAAACGAGCTTTAATGGGCCTTGAAACCCTAATGTTAGTAATTATGACTCCTAATGGCTTTAGTTGTTCAAATTCATGAATAAAGTTGAGATATGAGAGTTCTAAGCTATTTTGAGTAGAAAAGTTCCTAATTGTGGATAAGCACCCTTAATACGGTAATTAGGGTTTTCTAATGGATAAAGGTGGAATTAATGATGAATAGAGTTCATATGTAAATTAGATCGTAATGAACTATGAGTTGTTAATCTAGAAGGAACCAAAGATGATAATTGGGCCTAATGATCTTGTCATGAATTAAAAGGATAAAAATGGTAGTTTTAATATGAAAGAGAATAATGGACTTAAATTATGGCTAACTGTACCTTTAATCTGAAATTAAGGTTATATGTTGTTAAAAGGTAACCTTAATATCTTTCATGAGGAATAGATGAGATAATTAGGGTATGTGAGTAATTGTATAAAATTAGGGTTTAAAATAGTATAAATGAAGAGGAACCCTAATTGCAATAGAAACCTTAAAAGTGGACTAGAAACCCTAGGAACGAGCTAGGTTTAATAGATTTTGATGGCATGATCAATGATAGGAAACTGTATGCATATTTTAGGATTTCTTTGTGTGCTTGCTTGCCTATTGGATTTCTTGCAATGATTGGATTAATTCTGTCTCAAATCATCCTGACAGGTATGTGGTTAATTATGGTTAATTGTATTAGTTTCCTGAAGATTTTTCGGATGATTCATCGCATTGAATGAAACCTTTCAATTTGGATGTCCATACTTGCAAATCATAAAGTCACTATGATTATCACAATAATAATAGAAGTGTGTATTCTCGCACCTACATGACACCCTGATGGATGATGCCAAAAAGTCAAGCCCAGGAGGGAAGACCAATGGGCACCATGAGTGGTGACCCCATGCACCAAGCTCGAGATTGAGAAGGTGGTCTTTATAGAATGACTAATGGGCACTATGAGAGGTGACCCCAGGCACCAAGCTCGGGATTGAGAAGGTGGTCTTAAGTCATTGGAAAAAGAGAAACACTAAGGTGGGTATGCCAGGGTTAGGGCAAATGCGGTTGAGAATGTCACATTGAAAGCATAAATTGGCTTGTTAATTAAGGTGATTGTGATATTTAGATTTTTAGCCATATTTGTGAAATTTTGGTTGTCCCCACATACCGGCATATTCAATTATGCTGACTGACATTTTGGTTGTCGGTGTTTTAGGTACAAGATTGAAAAGGAGAGACAGTAAAGTGGCATATGTGGAATTGAATAAGAGTTAAAGTACAAAGGAGAATTAGTTAGAATAGACTCTAGATGTGGATAGAAGTAGATATCCATGTTTTTGAAAAAGGTATGCAAAGTTTTATTTTATTCCATCTTTCAGTATAGTTTGGTAGAATTTTATAATTATTACTAATTATTTGTCGAACCTTTGATCCTGTTAATTGGGATAACGACTCTAACCTTCAGGTCTCCCTTCATTGGGGGTTATCGAGAGGCGGGGTCGTTACATTTGGTATCAGAGCATAGGTTCCTCATTTAATCTTTAATAACTATTTAATTTTACAAACTTTATAGAACCCAAGGGAGTTATTAGAGGATTTTCCGAAAGACAGAGGTGTCTAAAAAAGGATAATGTTCGGGGGATGGTAAGATTTTCCTCCGCACCGCTAGTCGAAATACGAGGACTGCCGAATTAGTGTGACTGATTGGCCAATGTCTCAGGATTTGACTTGAAATAAGATACCTTTCAGACTCTCTCATCTTGTTCATCCCTTCTCAACTCAAATGTTGTTAAGGACCTTAAGGATTAGGGTTTTCTCTCTTTTCCTCACCCTCTTGAGGGATGGGTAAGGTTGATAAGGTTTAAGGAATCCTCCACCAAATTAATGAAAAGCATGTAAATAAGATGTCATGGACATAAGCTTAATATTTTAAGCGTAAACTAAAGAATAGATACATGCTTAGGTCATATGACATATGTTGTCATGCCCTCAGGAGAGACCTGAGGCTAGACCTCCTTGTCAGGAGAATGAGTGGAGAAAGTTAGTCTTGGAGGTAGAGACCTCCATTATAAGTAAAGATCTAGCGCATCCTTTGAGGATGATGCTAACCCTAACCCTAAGTGGTGGTTAGAGAGAGAGGGCATGATGAGTTAGATGTCATGATAGACCAGGTGTGTGGACATGCTTTTGGATGCCCATGATGTTTTGAGCCATGTGAGGTTGGATGACCTAGTGCCTTGGTGACCCAACCCTAGGAAGGGTCATGCATGTTAGAGTGAAGGATAGCTCCTTCAACGATGAGGTTAGTGAAGAACCTATGCAAACCCTATGGGTTTATTCAAGTAGGGCATAACATGCACCCAGAGTACGTCAGTAGTGCGATAGTAGGTTGAAACCCTGGCCATGATAGTATGATGGATAGCTTATGAGATAAGCATAAAGGGCTATGGATAATCTTGAGAAAACTTAAGTTGAACATAGGATTTACCCATGTAGGGGTATGCTTGTGAGTTTGATCCACCTTCATGAAGAGAGGACCTCTGGTAGTACAGCTATTTGGTAGCTCTAGAGAGAGAGAGCAGGACCCAAGCTAGAAGGTTGGAAGCTTAGACTCCGAGATGTGAGGAATAGTGGGCAGTTGAGGATGTTGCGACCTAAGTGGATGGTTTCAGTTGCCACATAGATGATACCTAGAGGCTAATGGTATCCTGGTTGCCTTTAGAGGAACCAAAACCTAGAGAAAGGATGAGGCTTCTGGTACATGTGTGCCTATGGTATATGTGTTTACCTTATGAGATGGAAAGAAGAGTTCCTTAGACCATGAGGAGGTTTAAGTGACCAGCTGTGAGGCCTTATACCTTGTTGGTTGTCCTTGAGGAGGACTCCACCTGAAGTGTTGCTCGAGTAGAAGGATGATAGGAAGTTCATGTCATACGTTGTACATGTTTGGTTCATGGTTAAGATGTTGAGCATGCAGTTGGACACCCAAAAAGTGAACCTAGGGTTCCTAGGCCTAAGAGGGTAAGTTGTGTTCCTGATGCTCATTATGAGACTTGAGGTTCCATAGATTCGAGCATGGAACTCCTCATGTTTAGGGAAAAGGGAAACCCCTTAAGTCTAAGGTATGTTCGATGAACCCTTCACAGCTAAGTTGGTGACATGGGAAGGTATGATCTTGGTCCAATGTTGAGTAATGAGAATAAGTATGACCTAGCATGGTTTAGTAGGTGGTCTTCTTGTGCCTTAGTAGCTTGCTGGATTAAGCATTCTCATGTGGATGTAAACCCTAGATATAAGGACGTCTGTGACCTTTGTTATCAAGATGTAGTTTCCTCCCATCCTGGGAGAGGGACCCTTTTGTAGGGTGTATAAAAGTTTTGTTGGTTTTGAGGCAACCTAAAGAGGTCTCAATAGGATCCTGAGAAGCTAAGTGAAAAGTACATAGTAAGAGAATGAACCTTAGACCCATAGATAACCATCTCTAAGTGCATGTGGGTGTGTTACCATGGAGGTAACTGGTATGGGGCCTAACCAAGGTAGGAAGGTCACCATGACCCCTATGAAAGGATGAAGGTCAACCCAGGAATGTAGAGAGAGATGATGGAGACTTGGGTAAGGTTCTGAATTGGACATGTACTATACCCGAATCCTAAGTCTATCCTGGGGTCAGGTAGGGAAAAGACCGATAGAAGTAGGAGTTGCCTAATTCCCTAGTTGCACCTGACCATAGGGTTGGGAGGTAACAACTACCATTGTCTGAGGGCCATGGGTTAGGAGATGGATCACCTTCATGAACTCATGGGATCCAAAGGGCATATGACGAGGGCACTCTCTGGATGCATAAGGGAAGAGGGATGACCCCAAAAGTATCATCACCCTACAGACCTAGAGGAGATGACCAAGGATTGGGTGGTGACCCAAGTAGGTTCGAGACCAATTTTCCATGGAAGTAACTTTGATATCGAGATGATTGTGATGTTGAGACATAAGTTTCATGTTTCAACTTAGATTTAAAGGTGTACTGGCAAGGTGGGATGTACCATCTCTACTCTTGGAACATGAAGAACTTTGTATTTGGACTGCAGCCAAATGCTTATTTTCTCTTGTTATGGGAGTGAGAGATAGGACAGTACGCATGCCATACACCAAGGATAAAGATGATGTGAGTTGGAACGTTGCTATGAGGTATGAGGACATATATGATAACATACCCTTGTAGAGCGAACGATATGTGGATGGTTTATAAACGCTAAGAGAAAAAGGTAGTCATCTTGGGAGGATGTTTTTATCATGAGCTGTGAGTTATACAAGGTTGAGTTAGAAAACCAAGAGGATGAGCTCAGAGTTTCTTGATGAATATAGACTGAGAGTCTGAGATGAGATGATAAGTGGAATACATGGAGGTGTAAGTTTTCAACACAGAGGGATGTGAGGTGTTAATGGATGCTCTGGATGAGATGTAGCTGCCTAGTTAGCTAGAGGCCAAAAGAGGTTGTTAGGTTAACCCTAAGTTTGAAAAGGAGATATGTTTGGGCTAACACTCGGATGTATCAAGATTTTTTGAACAAGTTAGTAGTTGTTTGGTTAGCTAGGCTAGACCTTGATGCAATAAAATGATGGTTGTAGAACCAAAAATGCACCTCTCTGGAAAAGAAGGTGATGAAACCCTGACTAGAGTGGTTTAGGGTTTCCGAAGAATCAATCTTGAGGAATCATGCCATACATGAGATCATGATTTTAAGTTCATCATACACAGTGGTACTACGAAGATAGTAAGTGACAGTAGTAATTTAGATGCTTAAGATGAAGTAGCTTGTGGCTTGTCACCATGCAAGCCAGAAGGTGAAGGACGAACACCAGTAACCCAGTGTGTTGGTATAGAAGATGAAGAATCCCCAAGAGGGAATGGGAGTTCATCACTATGGATGTTGTGGTAAGTCTTCCCTAGACCAAGGAAGGTGAAGATGCAATATGGGTTATGGTAGATCGCCTTACCTAGATGACATGAGAAAGTAAGAATGTTGTCAAGGGATGGATCCAGTTGAACTACATATGAGAGAAAGATGGTTCAACTATACCATGATGCGAGTTCAAAAGTTATTGAGTATAACCTAAAGATTCACTTCCATGCGGCGGAAGTAGGTACATGAAGAACTCGATGTTAGTACAATTTATCACCCCTAACTAATGGTTAGTATGATCTAGACTTGAGGGTCTGATGAGAGGATGTGTGATCGTTCAGGGTGATACATAGAGATAGTTCTTGTCCTCTGTAAGATGTGATGATAACCACCATAGCCAGTGTCAGGATGTAAAGAAGCTTTGTAAGGGAGGTTGTGTCAGTCACCACTTCATTAAGATGATGTTGGTGAAGGGACCTCGTGAAGGTCAAGAAAGAGCCACAGTGTGTGCAGATGAAGTCACTTTGATCGTGCAATGGATGAGAGAGAGCCCAAGGACGACATGAGTCATGAGCTGATGCAAAGCAGACTGACATGCAGCTCACTGTGGGAGAGTATGTGATGTGAAATCCGACCCCTCTAAGTTATAGCTAAGAGAGCTGAGTCCCGACTGCATGGTCCATTTGAGATGGATTGGTGGAGATGGTTGTGTTTAGCCTTACCCCTCAGTATAACATGATGTATAATGTGTTCAAAGAGTCTGATCTAGAGCACTATGTGAGGTACCCAAACCATGTGCTGAGCCCTAAACCTATTCAGCTTTATGAGAGGCTAAAATGTCCTGAGTCACCTATGAGGGTACGATATGCCAATGTGAGAGAGAACTCAGATGGAAGAATATGAGATGATGAAGGTTCTTGGGAAGCACCATGGAAAGGGTGAGGCCACATGGGATCCATGATGCACAAAGGAAAGGCTTATCTTGTTTGTTTGTGTGCCTGGTGGAATTTTGTGGAAGAGGGTAAGGATGTTACAACCCCAGTTTTTGGGTTCTTTTGGTGAGAAATGTGATTTCTCCTATTAAAGATGTTTGAACAAGTAATGATATAATTTGTTTTGAATAAATGGATTTCATTTACAATAGCCTTGATGGTTGTTTTGTGGGCTGTATTGGCTATTGGGCCCAATAACAAGGAAAAGACGAAAGAAACTCCATTATTTAAATGAGTAAATAAGAAAATGGAGAAAAGAAATATGTGGAAACCTCTAGAAGGCAAAGGAAGGTTATCTAAAATTGTATTTCGTGCCTTTTGGGTTCCTTGGGTCCCAAGGAGTCCAAAGTTGCAAAAATAATGCAACAAGAAAAGAAAATATCAATTAAATATTTCTGTATTAAGAAAGAAATTGAAAACAATGATAAAATGTGAGAAATAAGTAGAAAGAGGTATAATTGAGTTATATTTGGTGGATTTTCGTGTCCATAAGGTTCCTAGTGTTAAAAGGAATTCCAATAAGGAAAATAAAAATAGAGATAAAGGGAAATCCTCAAAAAGAGATAGTTTAATAAAGAAATAAAAAGGATAATGAGAAATAATGGATATGGATGCATCTAGAAGGATAATGAGTGTCCACTAAAAAGGATTTGGAAATATTTGAGTTTCTTGGGGTCCAAGGAGCCCCAATGGAGAAAAAGAAAGAGAAAATACCAATAAATACAAAATAAGAGGATAATGTGATACATAATTAATGGATTTTGTGGCATTGTTAAAAAGGAGGTATTTTCTACTAAAAGGAAATATAAATTCGTGCCAATGGAATAAAAGTCAAGAATAAAGAGAAGAAAAGAGGTAATTTTCGAATTCCTATATATCCAAAGAATAAAGAATATCAAAAAGATATTTAAGAGAGAGAGAAACTTGCTTCTTAATGAAGGAATCAGATTCCTATTGGAAAAGGGCTATTTTTTCTTCATGGGAAAGCACCTTAGGGTGTGGATACCCTCCCCTATATAAAGGTAGAACTCTTGGCTCATGCTCAATAGAGTTCCATGCATCCCTCTCTCTCTTTTCTTTCTTCTATTCATTCAAACCCTGGAAATGAGAGGGTAGTTCTATCCCTGAGGCATCGAGGAGCTGGGAAGTAGTCATGTTTGAAGTGCAACGCCCCACATTGCCAAAGAGGAGCTCGGCCATCATCCTTATGCTCCAACTCATGCACGGCGGCCACAACACGACTGCAATGCCAGCCACGAGTTGGTGACCCACCCAACCTGAACCACCTGTGTTTTTCGTGAGTGGAGGGCATCCTTAAATGCGTGGGGATGTGGCGGAAGTGGGGCGACGGCTTCCGATGAGCTCCAGGCCCTGGGGAGGTGGGAGATGAGCCCCACGATCAGCTGTACTGGCGGAAGCACTAGGGCTCGTGAGGAAGGGGATGACGGGCGGTGTTTGACGGTTATACCCCTCCACGGGATGAAGAAAAAATCAACTTAACCGAGGGCAAACTCATCTTTATGTTATATTTCCAATTGAGCTATGTGCATGGAGAAGGAGGACATGTCAGCTTTTGATTGGTCCAAGTAAGAAATTATTGCAAAATTCATATCTTTTTATTGGTAGCTTGGATAGTTTTGTATAAAATATGAATCTTGCTCAGAAAAATGTGAGGAATCCAATAAAAATATATTTAGAAGCTAATTCCTCATGATTTTCGAAAAGTAGTGGAAGTTATCAACTTAAATGCTTTAATGATTAAGAAACCCTAAATTGAGATGATTAATGTACTTAAGAAGGGTTTCATGGATTATTAGAGTTGATATTAGCCTATTCATTATAAAAAGGTATATTAAGAACCAAAAGGATGAACTTTTCATGTAATTGGTTTAATTTAGAATTCCATGTGCATAAACGAGCTTTAATGGGCCTTGAAACCCTAATGTTAGTAATTATGTCTCCTAATGGCTTTAGTTGTTCAAATTCATGAATAAAGCTGAGATATGAGAGTTCTAAGCTATTTTGAGTATAAAAGTTCCTAATTGTGGATAAATACCCGTAATACGGTAATTAGGGTTTTTTAATGAATAAAAGTGGAATTAATGATGAATAGAGTTCATATGTGAATTAGATTGTAATGAACTATGAGTTGTTAATCCGGAAGGAACCAAAGATGATAATTGGGCCTAATGATCTTGTCATGAATTAAACGGCTAAAAATGGCAGTTTTAATGTGAAAGAGTATAATGGACTTAATTGATGGCTAAGTGTGCCTTTAATCCAAAATTAAGGTTATATGTTGTTAAAAGGTAACCTTAACATCTTTCATGAGGAATAGATGAGATAATTAGGGTTTCTGAGTAATTGTATAAAATTAGGGTTTAAAATTGTATATATGAAGAGGAACCCTAATTTCAATAGAAACCCTAAAAGTGGACCAGAAACCCTAGGAAGCGAGCTAGGTTTAATAGATCTTGATGGCATGATCAATGATAGGAAATTGTATGCATATTTCGGGATCTCTTTGTGTGCTTGCTTGCCTATTGGATTTCTTGCCATGATTGGATTAATTATGTCTCAAATCAGCCTGACATGTATGTGGTTAATTATGGTTAATCACATTAGTTTCCTAATGATTTTCCGGATGATTCATCACATTGAATGCAACCTATCAGTTTGGATGTTCATACTTGCAAATCATAAAGTCACTATGATTATCACAATAATAATAGAAGTGTGTATTCTCTCACCAACATGCCACCCTGATGGATGATGCCAAAAGGTCTAGCCCAGGAGGGAAGACCAATGGGCACCATGAGTAGTGACCCCAGGCACCAAGCTTAAGATTGAGAAGGTGGTATTTATAGAATGACTAATGGGAACTATGAGAGGTGACCCCAGGCACCAAGCTCGGGATCGAGAAGGTGGTCATAATTCATTGGCATAAGAGAAACCCTAAGGTGGGTATGTCAGGGTTAGGGACAAAGTGGTGGAGAATGTCACATTGAAAGTGTAAATTGGCTTGTTAATTAACGTGATTGTGATATTTAGATTGTTAGCCATATTTGCAAAATTTTGGTTGTCCCCACATACCGGCATATTCAATTATGCTGACCAACATTTTGGTTGTCGGTGTTTTAGGTACAAGATTAAAAAGGACAAATATTAAAGTGCCATATGTGGAATTAAATAAGAGTTGAAGTACAAAGGAGGATTATTTAGAATAGACTCCATATGTGGATAGAAGTATATATCCATGTTTTGGAAAAACGTATGCAAAGTTTTATTTTATTCCAACTTTCAGTATAGTTTGGTAGAATTTTATAATTATTACTGATTATTTGTCGAACCTTTGATCCTGTTAATTGGGATAATGACTCTGAACTTCGGTTCTCCCTTAATTGGGGGTTACTGGGAGGCGGGGTCGTTACAATGGTGCAACCTATCATTCTATCGACCACAACACTTGGTTAATGGTTTGTACATGATGATGCGACTGTGAATGATTAATCATAATCAATAGTGCTTAACTCTAATAGACTCCAAACATATGGAAGTTGATGAAACTAGGGTTTAGTGATTGAATAATTCTATGGAAGCCCTAATCAGTTACACATCAAACCTTAACCCTAATTCTTGAATATGTGATGTATTTGCTTATATTTCTTAAAGTAGTTTGCACGATTATGATATTTTCTCTCACCTACTTGTGTAACAATAACCTTGCAGGTGGAATGAATGTCATAGAAATGTGAAATCTATGGTGATCCTTGTATAATAAATGGTGGTGATTATGAGCATTGTTGAGGTACACCAGTGATATGGAATGTGTAGGGAATATCTAATTGAGTCTATTAACCTAATAAGTTCCTTGTGCCTAGTTTGAGGTAAAATCATGTAGAGGTGTGATTGAGGAATTGATATCCCATTGTGATGTGATATTGTTGTCGTACTTGTATGGAAGTTGTAACACGCAATATCTGTGATGGCCTTGTGAATGGAAGTTAGCCGAGTATCATTTAATGAAGTGATGAGTTTCATGTTGGGTTTGTAGGGGAGGCAGAGAAGGCAGTGGAAACAAAAAAAAATTTCTCCCCCAAACCCAGAACAAGGAAACGCGTCAACGTCTATACAATAGGAAAGGATGGTTTGTGGAATCATACCTTGTCCCGAGGCTTGCTCGGCGACAATACCTCGCACCTTGCACGGTCTTCAACTCCGGTCTTGGACGGTGTCTGTGCAGCTCCTGGTCACACCAGGACTGACAGGATTGAAGGTTGTCCTCCTAGCGGTAGAAACCTCCCGCCTCTAAAGTAGTCCACACGGACCACCTGGAACTCCACACTCCTTGTCCCACAAGGAGTTGGAAGGAGTCACACCCTCCTGTTGACATACTAGTCACCAACACACTCTCCTACTGCCAGTTGAAATTGTAGTTTTCTTTCCCTTGTTGCGCCTCCCTTTGCGGGTAGCACTTGCTCGGGCTCTCTCGGTTACCAAAATAAGAGAACGACAACTTTGCAGAGCAACTGGTTGCACTGAGTTGTTCTTCGAGAAGCCCCCAATACCCCTATATATATAGGAGGGTCATGGGACATGGTTCTCCATCCTGGGCAATGCGATACTAAAAGCAGGAGTAGAAGGGTTCGAGATTTTCCACAAAACAACCAACTCGCAGCCTGAACTGATCGTTTCATTTCTGAAACGGTCAGTTGGGGATCTGAGCCGGTCGGTTGACGCTCAACCGATCAGTTGGGACCCATGAGCCGGTCGGTTCACTTTCTGAACTAGTCGGTTCGTGGTCCTAACCAGTTCCCGATTGACTTTCCAACTTTTCTTTCTAATTGGTATCAAATACCAATCCTTGTTCCAATCAAATTGGGCAAGTGAAACGAAAGGAAAATTCTCACCAATCTGTCTTTCCCAACTTGCTCGGTTGCAACAGTTGAACTGATCGTTTCAACACTTGAAGCAATTGTTCACCCTATCCATGAGCCGATCGACTCACCACTTGAGCCGATCGGTTCACCAAGCTGAGTCGATCAGTTCATCACATGAGCCGATCGGTTGGGAGTGCAGATTGTGCAAAATCAGTCAATTGCGATTTCAATCAATCTGATACTCTAATCAATCTGTCCAACACCTTGAACACTATGATTTTGAGCTATCAATCAATTGAGTGTTTAATTGAACTACTAAACTCCTTTAGTAATCAATCCAAACATTGCTTGTGGACAAAACTCCTCTTCTAGGTTAAATCCTATGTGTGTGACCATGCAGGTCCATTTCACGTTGGCAGTGAAAGTCCATAACACTTATGACTTCACAAGCAAAGAGCAGTGCCTAGTCACACATCAGTGCTACCCAAGTGAAAGTAGAAAGTTGGAGAACAACTTTCAATCCTACAATCCGTGAATGGTGTTACAGTGAATGTATAATTCCTTTGTCGCTGATATCTCGAATGAACTCGAGGCATGGAACAGTCATCCTATCAACATTCATTCACTTTCTTGATCTCAAAGTAGATTGAACAAGATATGTATGACATCAATATCACATACTGATTCACACATGCGTGCGCATGCCTATCTCAATCCTACTCATCAAGTGGCCTTGGATATCAAACTCCCTCAGGAGGGACAAATCCCATATCTATCACTCACCCCTCAAAAGCCCCATGTGTCAAAGCCACCCAATCATCACCTTTATAACAACCCATGTTTCAGGACTACGTTTGATGATGTCAAAGTGTGCCCAACGACATGTGTTGAGTGTAGTGATTTCAGGTCAACGAATCACACTCACCACCATCACTGTGAGTACTGACTGTGACTACCATGTCATGGTTCCATGTGTCAAACTCACGGTGGGTCTATCCGGTACACTTGTTCTCTAACAAGTACCTATGTGTTTGGTTTGATATCTCTATATCATGACTAATGAGATTCTGTCATCAACCAACACCACAATCTAGTCTTGTGTGTCATTGTTGTATATCTACCTTCCACAATGACATCCGACTAGGGACATAATAAGAATGTACAAACTCTTAGCATCTGTATGATCTCATCGTTCATGTCCTCAACCTGAAAGCATACATCATTGAGTATTGTCATTCTCTAGACATTCAATTTGTTCTATCACTATCTCATATGACTGAACCAAAAAGAATTGGAAGCTTGCCTTTGATGTTTATCAAATCAATCTTAATGTATCCCACCAATCATCCCATGATTGGCTCTCAGGGCATACATACCAACAGACTCCCACTTGCACTGTGAGCCAATCACCCTTGAATCATATTCATAGTGATCTTCGAACATGTCCCACATGTTACTGTGGTCTTGTGCCAACATAGTGAGTTATGGCAACACCTTGCCAAAGTCAGTATAAATTGCATGTCTCACATCTCTTCACTGTACGTCACACGTATGAGATGGAGTTGCCATAATATGTGATCTAGTATTCCTTTGATAACCTTTAGCCACATTGCATGATCAAGGATTCCATACTTGTCATCAATGAGCAGAATATAAGTTCATCTCATGAACTTCCATATCCATATAGTATTCACTGTTGTTCTCTAACACACGGGTACTCGGCATTTCCTTTTAAACAGCATTATTGGAACACTTCCAATTATCAACAAACTTTCACTTTTATATATCCTATATATTTTATGATTAATTTTCTGTCCTTTCGGAAGTTCGCATCAATGTAACTTTTACATCGAACTCTTCCTTGTCTCCATAGAACTAGTACTTCTCAAGTACTTATCAAGTTCTTATGGTTTCCTGTAACCCTTACTGGAATTAGACAGCCATCCACTCGTCATGTCCCACATACGAGTTATCAGGATGAGCACATCATATTGTCATGTCCTACATACAAGATGATGAATGCATTTTATTCTTGCCATGTCGATACATATAAGATAATGGGATGATTACATACATGATAGATCCATATCTATTCTTAGTGTTCCCATTCTTCATAAGAATTGGACACTTGGCCTTGGGACACTAACTCCATGTAACATGGACAAGTTTTCTCCCACTAAATCTATGCATACTGAACCCTTCAGTACAGATTGCCAATGTATGCTTTCTCCTTATAGGTCAAGAGGTTTTTGAGAACTATCTCTATAGATCTCTATTCCTATCACATAGGAAACATATCTATCTTCCTTAAAGATAATTTCCACTTTTGGATTTCCATTCTAGAACATTTCCATTTCACATCAACATGTGGAATGTGAACACGCTCCCACTAAATCATAGATCCCTTCTTTATCTTTTGACATATCAGTCAAACCCTTTGACCATATCACCAAAGTAGGGATCCAATTCTGAGTTTCTTGTACTCAATCAATCACATTGATTAGTCCATTGTAACTTATAGACTTCATTTGCATTAGTGGATTCATAAACCTTATAGGTTGTGTCACGTACACATCCTTGTTTTATTCCTCATAGGAATGCGGTTTTAGTATCCATATGCTAAATGTCTTAGTCATTAAGTTGCAATCAACAAGCATCATCCTTCTCAAAATGTTATCCATGTGTCTTAACACTTAAGACTCATTTGCACTTATGGATTTGATCCAATGAGTGCTACCATCAAGGTCATACCTTATGGTTCACATGGATGTCATTTAGGATGTAATGGTCATAAACCATAACTCAAAATTTGGTTCCTCATATTCATCTAGGTAGTTGACTCATCACATGAACAACTCATCACATAGATAATTGAGGTGTATCTGTCAAGGATATAAGAACTCACAATTCCTTGTGATTCTTAATGTCCTTTATTAGTGAAGTGTATTCTTTATTTAAGAAGAATTTAGTTATTTGATAATCATACTCTAACTCCTTAGAGTATGATTCCATCTTGATTTAGACATCACCATGCCTTAATCATGAGTTCACTATGATACACTATCATAATCACTCATAAGGATCTCAAACATTTGGACCAAGTATTTCATTCATTGATCTCATCAAGAATTAACACTTTACCAAATTTGCACTTCATCTATGATAATCTTGAACATTTCAAGATATCCATATTGGTATTTCTCTAAACACCATTTGAAGTATTAGCATTTGTTCCAATAGGTATGTAAATACATCACATGTATTATACCTAATAGGATAATCATTCTCCCACTACCATTAGTGAAGATTGATTAATCATGTCCAAGATATTCATGTCTCTTACTAGTTCTCTAACCAAAAGAGTCTAGATTCATCCATCATATGGAAACTAGAAGTGAATTTCTCATGATTAATGCTAATTTGATTGTTTGAGTTATCTATAACTTTTAGGTATCAATTTATCTTATGCATATCAAATACCACAAGATAAACAAGGCATTGCCACAAAGATCATATCTTTAAGATTGAAAACTCAATTTTATTAATTGCCATCATTGTTATACAATATGCAAAAATAAAGTGTTTCTATCTATTGGAAAATATGAAATAGCAGTTCATAACTGTATTACATGCCTTGTAGGCTGAAAATAAACTAAAGTACTCCTATCTATGGAGGCAACACTTGCCCCAATTATGAGTGCTTTTCACTTTATATCTTGGTATCATATACCTCAAAAAGTGTTACAAGTTTACTTTCATGACACCTTTAAGTAGAGACATCAGTCGCCTCCTTCTTCTTTTGTTCTTACAGATAGAGAGGTCAATTCCTTTTCCAATGTCCTGGCTTTTGACAATGGTGGCAATTTTCTTTCTTGGTCACGCCTCCCTTGGCCTTGAGAGCTGAAGACGTCTTAGGCTCCTGGCTAGCATCAGAACCTTTCTTATCTTTGCCCTTGCCCTTGCGCTTGGACTTGCCTTTCTTGCCCATGATCACCATCACAGACTTAGGCTTGTCCTTCTTCATCTGTATCTCGGCTGTCCTCAACATGCCCAAAAACTCTGACAGTGGCCTATCAAAGTTGTTCATGTTGTAGTTCATCACAAACTGACTGTAGGATTCTGGCAACGATTGCAGTATCACGTCAGTAGCCAACTCTTGGCTCAGTGGAAATCCCAGTCTCTGTAGGTTCTCCACATACCCAATCATCTTGAGTGTGTGAGGAGAAACTGGATCTCCTTATGTCATGACGCACTTGAACAATGCCCTTGAGACATTGTATCTCTCTTGCCGTGCCTGATCTTCATGCATGTTCCTGAGATGCTGAATCATCTCAATGACACCCATGTTCTCATGTTGTCTCTACAACTCATGGTTCATAGAACACAACATCAAGCACTTTGCATCAATGGCATCATCAGAATGCTTCTTGTAAGCATCCCTTTCTGTCTTTGGTGCATTAGGAGTGGGTTTCTTTGGAATTGGAGTATCTAGGACATAGAGCTTACGCTCTTGAGTGAGAACAATTCTCAATGTCCGATACCAGTCATGGAAGTTTGTCCCATTTAGCTTGTCCTTGTCAAGGACCGATCACAAAGAAAAGTGATTGTTGTTTGTTGCCATTTGTACTACAAAAGGAAAATATGCAATTTTAGTCCAAAAACTCATTTTTGATTTTTTTTTATTGATTTGAAAATTTGACGATATAATTAGGCCTTTAATTGATTATCGCTCCCACTATTTTACTTCAAATTGATAGCCCTCACCATCAATTCAGAAGATTGCAACGTACAACCTTCTAGTGGGCAAGATCTTGAAATCCTCTAAGCCATGGACCAGCTAGGGTTGTCACCCACAACATAGATCTCTCAGGTAAGCAACTCTTGCCAATTGCATCATATGCAACTCTTGATAAGATGTCATATGCAATTCTTTGCCATGATCATCTCCATGCCTCAAGGTACTAGATCCCATCTAGATCACCTTGTTAAGTCCGACCCAAAGCAAACACGATGAATATGCACCCTGCTAGGGCAGACCCACACATTCATCCTTCACGCTTCCACGAGATAGATGGTGCACCATGCTAGGGCGTGCCCACACTTGGTCGATCAAGATTTTCACGTGTGTCGCATTTGGAAGGCATCTAAAACTTAATATTTAATGAGGGATTTGGTTTTTATATGCATATACATATCCAATCACCACAATACATAGTACATATCATATACATGCTATATCCCACAGAAAACATGCAAAAAGATAAAAGCGATGATTATGGCCATCCTAATGTGATTCCTCGAGCCAAGAGGAATCACGGTCATCTAGGTCTACATCACATGCAACCTTTACAAGATGAACTCTGTGCTTTTCCTTCGGAGTAGATCAAATCATCACATGATTGACTTGCTCGTTCTGGCTCAGTCGTCTGGGTGCCACCAGCCGATCGGTTGGCTCCTCCAATTGATCGGTTCGCCCAGCCATCATGCATCTCATCATGGCCGCCACCCACTCGTCTCACTCCTCGAACTGGTCATCAACCGATCAGTTCACTCCTTGAACCGATCGTCTGGAACGTCAACCGATCGGTTCACGTCTTGAACTGATCGTCTCAGCTGTCGTCTGGATGTCCTTCGTTCTTTGACATAACATGAAATAAAATCTATCCTAATTTTACATTGCTTAAAAGGGAAACCCCGAGTTACATTCGGGGGGAGCAAAGGTAGGAAAGAATCTCAAATTATTTCGAGTTACATCAGGAATAGGAGAAGGAAGATCGGTGCGCAGACCGAGATGCAAGCAACCACAAACAACCATACACATATAGGGTTTATTGGCCATAACCACACATTACATCCACCACAAAACTCGTTTAAGGGCGACGCGTATCGAGTGCATTAATAATACATATCATGTATGTAATTGGGATTTGTGGATTTAGGATTGGACATGCATAAAGCCAATTTTATTCGCATCGTATGCAATAAATAAAGGCGACAAACCAAAATTGATCATATCGATATTCCTAAAATATAGAGCAGTTGATGTGGCTCTGATACCACTGTTGGGTTTTTAGGGTAGGCAGAGAAGGCAGCGGAAACAAAAAAAAAAATTCTCCCCCAAACCCGAAACAAGGAAACGCGTCAACGTCTATACAATAGGAAAGGATGGTTTGTGGAATCATACCTTGTCCCGAGGCTTGCTCGATGAAAATACCTCGTGCCTTACGCAGTCTTCAACTCCGGTCTTGGATGGGGTCTGTGCAGCTCCTGGTCGCACCGGGACTGACAGGATTGAAGGTTGTCCTCCTAGCGGTAGAAACCTCCCGCCTCTGAAGTAGTCCACACGGACCACCTGGAACTCCACACTCCTTGTCCCACAAGGAGTTGGAAGGAGTCGCACCCTCCTGTTGACGTACAAGTCGCCAACACACTCTCCTGCTGCCAGTTGCAACTGCAGTTGTCTTTCCTTTGCTGCACCTCCCTTTGCGGGTAGCACTTGCTCGGGCTCTCTCGGTTACCAAAACCAGAGAATGACAACTTTGCAGAGCAACTGGTTGCACTGAGTTGTTCTTTGAGAAGCCCCCAATACCCCTATATATAGGAGGGTCATGGGACAGGGTTCTCCATCCCAGGCAATGCGGGACTAAAAGCAGGAGTAGAAGGGTTCGAGATTTTCCACAAAACAACCAACTCGCAACTTGAACCGGTCGTTTCATTTCTGAAACGGTCAGTTGGGGATATGAGCCGGCCGGTTGACACTCAACCGATCGGTTGGGACCCATGAGCTGGTTGGTTCACTTTCTGAACTGGTCGGTTCATGGTCCTGACCAGTTCCCGATTGACTTTCCAACTTTTGGTTCTAATTGGTATCAAATACCAATCCTTGTTCCAATCAAATTGGGCAAGTGAAACGAAAGGAAAATTCTCACCGATCCGACTTTCCCAACTTGCTCGGTTGCAACAGTTGAACTGATCGTTTCAACACTTGAAGCAATCGTTCACCCTATCCATGAGCCGATCGACTCACCACTTGAGCCGATCAGTTCACCAAGCTGAGCCGATCAGTTCATCACATGAGCCGATCGATTGGGAGTGCAGATTGTGCAGAATCAGTCAATTGCAATTTCAATCAATCTGATACTCTAATCAATCTGTCCAACACCTTGAACACTATGATTTTGAGCTATCAATCAATTGAGTGTTTAATTGAAGTACTAAACTCCTTTAGTTATAAATCTAAACATTGCTTGTGGACAAAACTCCTCTTCCAGGTTAAATCCTATGCGTGTGACCCTGCAGGTCCATTTCATGTTGGCAGTGAAAGTCCATAACACTTATGACTTCACAAGCAAAGAGTGGTGCCTAGTCAAACATCAGTGCTACCCAAGTGAAATTAGAAAGTTGGAGAACAACTTTCAATCCTACAATCCGTGAATGGTGTTACAGTGAATGTATAATTCCTCTATCGCTGATATCCCGAATGAACTCGAGGCATGGAACAGTCATCCTGTCAACGTTCATTCACTTTCTTGATCTCAGAGTAGATTGAACGAGATATGTATGACATCAATATCACATACTGATTCACACATGCGTGCACACACCTATCTCTATCCTACTCATCAAGTGGCCTTGGATATCAAACTCCCTCAGGAGGGACAAATCCCATGTCTATCACTCACCCCTCAAAAGCCCCATGTGTCAAAGCCACCCAATCATCACCTTTATAACAACCCATGTTTCAGGACTGCATTTAATGATGTCAAAGTGTGCCCAACGACATGTGTTGAGTGTAGTGATTTTAGGTCAAAGAATCACATTCACCACCATCACTGTGAGTACTGACTGTGACTACCATGTCATGGTTGCATGTGTCAAACTCACGGTGGGTCTATCCGATACACTTGTTCTCTAACAAGTACCTATGTGTTTGGTTTGATATCTCTATATCATGACTAATGAGATTCTGTCATCAACCAACACCACAATCTAGTCTTATGTGTCATTGTTGTCTATCTACCTTCCACAATGACATCTGACTAGGGACATAACAAGAATGTACAAACTCTTAGCATCCATATGATCTCATCGTTCAGGTCCTCAACCTGAAAGCATACATCATTGAGTACTGTCATTCTCTAGACATTCAATTTGTTCTATCATTATATCATATGACTGAACCAGAAAGAATTGGAAGCTTGCCTTTGATGTTTATCAAATCAATCTTAATGTATCCCACCAATCATCCCATGATTGGCTCTCAGGGCATACATACCAACATTTCATTTCATACATTTTATATCTTCTAGATATGTAATTTTACCCCTATTTTTTTAGAACTTGTTTAGGTTTTAAATGTTATAACTTGATTGTTGCACTAAAAGATTTTAATTGGCATAATCAATCAAGTGAAACCCTAATCGTGGAGATGCCCTATGACATAGATCCATTCCAGTGTTAGAACAAGTTGGGTGGTGAAACGAGTCATTCCTACGGGAAACTCGAAGCACACATTATTAAATATGTGGGGGTGCAAGTCGATGATACATCCTTGCGTCCACAATTACATACTTGGAGGATGACTACAACCAAGCCTCATGGTGATGTGATTGGTGAAAGGAAAGAGTGTAACTGCATGGTTGCCTCTTTTCTTATGGCCGTGGGTGAGACTATTCACTAGTGTCATGACTTGTCCCAAGGTCGGACTACTTGTTTCATTTCCTCTTGACTATATTTCATTGTTGACAGTTTATTGTTATGTCTCTACATTGTCTCTCGTAATGACTGATAGTTGTGTTGTGAGATCATGGATTATGACTCTACCATTGATCTTCCATGGCACTGATTTTGACTCTATAGTGATCAATTGGATTTGAGATGGTACAACTCATATCCTCAGGGCAATTAAAAGTCATAATACAACTGTGTAGTCTAATTGCTAAGAGTTAAATACAACTCACATTGGATGACCCTTTGTAATATAATTGCTTAGGGTTAAATACGACTCACATTGGATTGCCCTTTGCCTTATCTTTGTACTGATTTCTTGAATTATAATGCGGTAAGAGAAATCAACTATTATACATGTTCTTCATATTCCTTCTTAAAATATAAGATGTTCTACTGTGCAGTTGTAAATGCCTGAATTTGCTTAGATAATGGTAGTTGCTTTATTCATAACATTTAGCTGAATTTGCTTAGGCTGGACATGTTGCTAGTGTAGTTTTTAAAGGTTGGACATTTTGATAGTGTTATGTAGTAGAGTCCTATGTGTCATCCCTATAATCTTAGGTCCTTAGGGGAGGTTTTGTTGTTATGTATATCGATACAAGTTTTGGTAGTAGGCCATGGTTGTACAGACATGGTTTATATTTATATGTGAATATGTTACATCTTGTAACAAGTTGAGGTAAGTTAGCTAGTGAACGATGGTTTGTGTATATCTTTTGGTATGAGATATGTAATACAAGTGGTTTCATGTGGACTCAAGTGTTATATATTCCAGCTTCTGTGTTTATGTGAAATTAATTTTAATTTTTGATGTTTTTGGGTAACCTAGATGATTAGTATAAGTTCCACATTTTATCTGGAGTAATCTCATTTTTGTGTGACGAGTGTGTTACATTTGGTGGTATCAGAGCTCTAGGTTCTCTGAGTCTATGCGGACATAGGACTAGGGCTTGTGTTTATTTTAGTGTTGTCCAGTATATCTTATGGTGACTTCTTCTTAAGCAGAAGAAGAAGAAGAGAAGAAAAGATGTCTGGAGAACATGAAGAACATTTTGTTGAGAGCAGTGTTGCCGCACTAAATGGTGGAGCAAGGAGGAAGGAGAGGGCTTATGGAGTTCCTGAGGAGCCTCAATTTGACCTAGCAACTGTGTCTAATCCTGATTTTCAATCCCTATTTGGATAGTTCATGGCCACGATGACGCATATGGAGGATAGAATGCCCGTACCCCAAGCTAGAGAGGCAGTCCCCAATGTGGAATCCCATGGTTCTAGGAAGGACTTTTAGAGGTTGACACATGTTGGGGTGGTTGAGTACATTAGTACGTCAGACCCATCTGTTGCTGACATGTGGTTGATGGAGTTGGAAAAGTCTTTCAAGATCCTCAACATCCCTGAAGAGGATAAGGTGAAGCATGTTGTGTATTTGTTGAAAGGGAGTGCTAGACATTAGTGGGCCATTGAGGAGGAGAAAAGGCCTAGGGTGGTGATCAGTTGGGAAGAGTTTCAATGGGAGTTTGTGAGTCGATACTTCCTAGGGACCTACCTAGATGAGAAGATCACCCAGTTTGAGAAGATCCAGTAGGGATCTATGATGACCAATGAATACAAGGCAAAGTTCATGGAACTTCTAAGGTTCTGCCTGCATATGGGTGCCATAGACAAGTAGAGGATCATACACTTTGAGAAGGGTTTGTGTTCTGAGTAGATGATGTCAGTGTCATCCTTGGAGAACTGGGAATGGTTTGCCATGCTTGTGGAGTCAGTGAGATAGATAGAGCGGTTAGTCGTGGAGAAACATGAGGCGAAAGTCGAGAAGACACCTACACAAAATCAAGGACAATCATTTGGAGGCTTCAAGAATCCTAGTTTTCAGCACTTTAGTCACAACAGAGACCGGGTGTTTAGTTACAGTGGTCTCCAAGCAAAGGAAGAGGTTGTACCTTACTGCCATTACGAACTCAAAGCATTGCATCAGTATCAGTGACACGGCCATCTTGGTTGTGGTATGAGAGAAAGACCTATTTCAAGTGTGGAAAATTGGGTATACAGGGACATATTGCCCAATGAAAAATGAAGAGGTGACGCAACAACAAAGACACAATTAGCAAGGGTTGCAACAACAATATTTTAGTAGTAGTGGAGGTTGAGGATGAGGTTAGGCATCAGAGGATGGTTCTTCCGGGCAAGCTAGCAGAGGAAGGGGATGCCAACAAGTGACGACTCAATTATATGCCATGAGTCAGTCGGAAGGAGTGGTCAACCCACAAGTTATGATAGGTTTGATGGAGTTATTTTCCAAAGGTCATGATTTCATTTTTGTAATCATTGAAATGTTAACTAAGTCAGTGCATTTTATTCCTATACATGGAGGAGAAGCTTGCTTAGATATATGTAGATGAGATCATTCATTTGCATGTATTCTAGCTATTATCATAACAGATAGAGGTCCTCAATTTACTAGTCACTTTTGGGAATGATTGCACACAACTATGGGAACGTAGTTGAAGATCAACACAATGTTTCACCCACAAATAGAAAGATAGTTTGAAAGGACCATTCAAACTTTGGAAGATCTGTTGAGAGATTGTGTCCTGTAGTTTTTGGGCAGTTGGGATGTGCACCTCATTTTGATAGAGTTTGCCTATAATAACAGTTATCAGAGGAGCATTGACAAGACACCATATGAGGCTTTGTTTGGGAGATGTTGTAGATCTATGTTGTATTGGTATGAGACTTGTGAGTACCAACTTCTAGATCTTGATCT